>JAODXP020000016.1:13524053-13526553 GCA_027497455.2 Sardinella longiceps | reverse complement strand
GAATCAAGTCTATTTATGTTTTTATTTTTTAGTCTTTGCACAAGGACTACAGCTTGGACTCAGCAGCCGTCAGCTGCATCAGATCTGGACTTTGTAGTCTTCTCTGAAGACTAGGGGACAAGACTAGCATCGGCAGGTCTTTGTGGTGCTGAGGTCCACCTTCGGGACTAAGGCTCAGAGGAGCTCTGTGTGTACGAGTGTGTGTGTACGAGTGTGTGTGTGTGTGTGTGTGTGTGTGTGTGTGTGTGTGTGTGTGTGTGTGTGTGTGTGTGTGTGTTTGCGGGACTGACTCTGGATTTGGCTTCTGTGAGATAGAATAGAGACTGCTGGGCTGTGGAGGAAACAGGGCTGCACTCTGTGAGTGAGGCTGTGCTGTGTTGAGCCGTCTCTGCTTTGTGCCGAATCCGATTGTGCCTGTGTGTGTGTGTGTGGGACAGTGGTTGTTCATTGAGGAATCAGTTTGTTTGTGTGTGTGTGTGTGTGTGTGTGTGTGTGTGTGTGTGTGTGTGTGTGTGAGGATACAGAGCAGACTATGAGGGAGATGAAGTCTGTGCTGTGCTGTTGTGCTCCTACTGAGTGAGAACTCAGTTAGTCCTTTTTTTAAACAAGCGCACACTCACACTGCTTTTCACTTCAGAAGGCACAGCACCACCATGTCGTCCTGCTTCCGAGGCCAGGTAAGTGTGTGTGTGTGTGTGTGTGTGTGTGTGTGTTTTATGTGTTGCTATGGTGAGTACATGTAGAACAGGTGTATGATATGTGTGTGTGTGTGTGTGTGTGTGTGTGTGTGTGTGTGTGTGTGTGTGTGTGTGTGTGTTTGGGGGGTGTGTGGGAAGGAGCCTGTCCAAATGTTTCACCTGTGGTTTGTGTGTGTGTTGCTTTGGTGAGTGAGTGTGTTTTACTTACCAAATGTAACAGGTCTAACTATGGTGTGTGTGTGTGTGTGTGTGTGTGTGTGTGTATACAGGAGGAGCAGGCGGCCAAACTGAAGGCAGAGAAGATCCGTGTTGCCTTGGAGAAGATCAAGGAAGCCCAGGTCAAAAAGGTGAGTACCTCTGCACCTGACCGTGACCGTGTGTTTAAGCAAAATCTTGTCCGTGTGTGTGTGTGTGTGTGTGTGTGTGTGTGTGTGTGTGGACTTAACAAACACTGACATGTCCCCACACACACGACAGAGTTGATTAATACACTCTTCTCTTAAACTGATGTGACCTATGGTTGTCTTGGCGATCTACCAATGCTACCCAAATCACTTCCTCCACCATATGTGGACTACCATAGATATCTCTCCGACATTAGATATCTTATACAGTAACTCATGTAGACTACCATAGACATTAGATATCTTATAGCTGGTGTATATATCTAGCCTACATATATGTATATGTGGGGTAGTATAGATACCACAGCCAATGTAGAGGACCATAGATAGTATGTCATGTAAAGGCATCTAATGTACATTAGCATACTAGCATATATTTCTCTAATGCCACTGTGAGGAAGACTTCTAGATATTGGTTTATCGGAGATAAGTGCATGCAATATACATTCATATAAAGTTCATACTTCATAGCCTACTCTACCTTATGTAGAAGTGCTAAAAGTACATACTTCATAGCCTACTCTACCTTATGTAGGCTAGAAGTGCTAAAAGTACATACTTCATAGCCTACTCTACCTTACTGTATGTACCTTAAGTGCACAGTGCTGCTCTTGATCAAGGCATACTGTATATTTTACACACAGTGTTTTGAGTCATTTATACTGATGCATACTAGAGTACATGTATGATGCCTACAGTATATTGCAGCTGATGGAGATGCAGCCATTTCATATTCATCATTTATTCCTGCCAAGCTTTGTGCTTACTGCAGACATGTACTGGCATTGGCTATGTTTACATAATATATGGTACTGTATGCAGATAGGATTTATGACGTGTTCTCATGTATGGGCGGTGACATTGGCTGCCACAAATCTTATCTATATACTTATATTTACATGAAGTTTCCTGCATTAGAGAGAGCCGATAAGATAAACTCCATGTAAATATATGATCTAGGTATTGAGTGCCGTAATGTGTGTGTGTGTGTGTGTGTGTGTGTGTGTGTGTGTGTGTGTGTGTGTGTGTGTCTATTTCTATATAGAGATGTATATGCATATACAGTATGTCTGCAGTGTAATGGTGCTTTGCTGTGCTGTGCTGTAGTTAATTGAGCAGACCGCTGCTACTCTAAATGCTAGTTGTGTGTGTGTGTGTGTGTGTGTGTGTGTGTGTGTGTGTGTGTGTGTGTGTGTTTATATATGTGTATACAGTATGTCTGCAGTGTGGTGTGCTGGTGCTGTGCTGTGCTGTAGGTACTGTAAGTGTGCAGACCGCTGCTACTCTATATGCTAGTTGTGCTGCTGCAGAAAGACTGCAGAAGTAGGTCAGTGCAGTAAGGATACAGCCCACTCATGAAACTCTCTGGATACACACACACACACACACACACACACA
>JAODXP020000016.1:13491553-13506553 GCA_027497455.2 Sardinella longiceps | reverse complement strand
CTGAATTAGTCAGGCCTGGCTGCTCTGCTCTGCTCCTCTGACCTGCTTTGCTGGATTAACACCAGGCAGGCAGCTCCACTCCTGGCCTCAGCTCAGATTAGCTCAGGCACCATGCACTGCAGCAGCTCACTGGCGCCATCTGGTGACCACTGTGATGGGTTACTACATGTAGACCCATACAGTTTAGGAATATATTTGTCATTCATGCACAGCAATAGTAGATTTCACATACAGTATGTATGTGGCCTGGATTAACACCAGCTCCTCTCGTTGACTCAACAACGTGCATGATACAGCTCACTGGCGCCACCTGGTGATCATTGTTATGAACTTGAGGCTTGCATTTGAATCATTGTTCAGATGTCCAGAGACCACTGAATAACCTCCACCCTATGGAGTTTGTTTGAAATGACTGGCTGTCTTAAGGCACTGCATTCTTGGCTTGAAATAGTAATGTTTTTGGACAATCTCGTCCGAACCTCACTATACCAACTTATGGTATTATGGTGCTATAACTATAACTCTGCTGGACAAGCCAGATCAGATGGGGACAGACACTGCTGATATTCATCAGCTGTTGTTGTCGATGTTGTGAGACGTCATGTCAAATCAGCTGCTAAGCTAACTAGCCGTTTCAAACAAGCCCCTTGTCTTTGTCTGTCTGTCACCATCACCACCTGTCCTGAGACTGCTGATCGCAAACCGCTAAATGTGTCTCTGACTATGACTCTTGTTTTGTTACCACAGCATCCTCAGATTCAGAAGAAATCCCAGTACATCAAATATCTGTGCTGTGATGATGTCCGAACTCTGCACCAATGGGTGAACGGGATTCGCATTGCCAAGGTAATGAAAAAAGGGTGATGTTTACTCATCAATTATGAAAAACAAATAAGTTTCTCCCTACAGACAACATGGTGTTATGGCTCATGGTGACTACCACATAGATGGATTCCTGATACAGAATTTAAAAACTTGGCTAAGAATGAATTCATGACCTGATATGTCTTTCGATCCAAATAACACAATGTGATTTGTTTGTTAGTAGTATGGTTCATGTCTTATGTTTGTGTATGTTTTTTGGGTGTTGTGAAATATGCAATGTGTGTGTGTTTACAGTATCAGAAGCAGCTGTATGTGAACTACCAGGAGGCCATGAAGAGGACGGAGGCAGCTTATGACTGGTCTTCCCTCTCCAGCTCCAGCATCAAGTCTGGTTCCAGCTCATCCAGTCTGCCAGGTAGAACACACACACACACACATACACACACATCTCGTTGTATGTCTTCATCTACAGAATTCAGACAAACACACACACACACACACACACACACACACACACACACACACGTCTGCGGATGAGAACACAGAGTTGAGTGTGTGTAGGTGAGAGTGTGTGTGCGTACAAACACACACACACACACACCTGAAGTTGTCACACTATCTTTGAGTCTAATAGTCTGATGTGGTTAGTGAAACCCTGTGTGATGTCAAAATCCCATTAGTGAGTACTGTATGTAATAATCAACATTAGTGAGTTATCAACATGAAATATCTCCTCTATGACACTGTATACTTTCATGTGGTACGTAACAGTGGTATTTACTTACATGTAAATCTTCAACTTGATTGAACTCGTTCAAAATCTGATACACGATTGCTCTGAATTCTTTAAAACCCTTATTCTTAAATACTCAGCTAAGTTTAGTCTCACTGATCCTCTAAGATGCACTTTATGATCCCAAAACATCAACACCGTGAGACACACACACATAACTCAGGGCTTACACACATGATATTTAACACTGAAACACTCAGGCTATTTAACACTCTGGTTAACCACCGCAGGCTGAGTTACAACCCAGCATAAACACGTCAAGCCCCCAGCATCAGATAAGAGTGGAGAAGTCTGAGAGGTGCTGAGAGAGGAGATAGAACAGACTTCTAATGAACACCTATCTGTTCTTATCAGTTGCTGTAATAACACGCTCAAGTAGATGCTTAGATGAGGAGCAGGACTTTTTAAAAACAGCACGATTAACGTTACAGTGTTTTGAATACCGTTAAAACCACATCGTTTATTCTCCATGCCTCAGTTTGATTTATCGAGCACTTGTGTTTCAACTGTCGGTTTATTCTGTCTGGGAATGACATTCACCTCAGATAAAAGATTATATGATCTGTGCCCGAGAGAGCTTACAGACACAAAAGCAAAATAAAAACGTGTTTTCTGTTTTTTTTTTTAGAAATCTATTTTAAGAACTCTGTGAAGTGAAACTTTGGGATTGCTGTGTGTGTAGATTTATGCATTGAAGTGTAGACACTTGCTGAGCTGCAGTTACTGTTGAATGAGGGAGATTAGTGGTTGAGCGCTGAGGTTGTTATGTCAGTGTGCATAAACTACAGCTGAGGCTAAGGGACTGATCTGCGTGTGCGGTATAGTAGACTATTAGTACTCATGACAAAACAGGTCACAGAGAAAGTCGTTGGCTCTATTATAAGACACTATTTATTCAACATATTCAACAACTCTAAAATACCCCATTGCTGCTTTGATTCGATTACATTCAATAAAAATTTTTCCGAACACCCTTTTATGTCAGAACCCCTAATAACACTTAATGCCAACTGCATGCACTGAGATGTGAGAATGAAATTTATTCTCTCTCTCTCTCTCTCTCTCTCTCTCTCTCTCTCTCTCTCTCTCTCTCTGCAGAGTCCCAGTCCAACCACTCCAGTCAGTCGGACAGCGGCGTGTCGGAGGGCACCTCGTCTGGTCATGTACGTTCTCAGAGCGCCGTCAGCTCCATCTTCTCTGAGGCCTGGAAAAGAGGCAACCAGATAGAGGAGACCACCAAGGTGCCCCCCCACCCTCCCACCCCACCCATCCATCCCGCCCTCACTCAAACACCATCCCACCCACCCATCCACTCACTCACTCACTCACTCACTCACTCACACCATCCAACCCATCCTCACTTACTCACTCACTCACTCACTCACACCATCCAACCCATCCACACTCATTCACTCACTCACTCACTCTCTCTCTCTCTCTCTCTCTCTCACTCACTCACTCACTCACTCACTCACTCACTCACTCACTCATTCATTCATTCATTCATTCACTCACTCACTCACACACATCATCCACTCACTCACTCACTCACATCATACCACCCATCCATTCTCACTCACACCATCCAACCCATCCACACTCACTCACTCACTCACTCACACACACCATCCCACACATCCACACTCATTCATTCACTCACTCACTCACTCACTCACTCACTCACTCACTCACTCACTCACTCACTCACACACACTCACACCATCCCATCATTGCTCTCCCTATACACCTCTGTGCACATGCTTACTCTGTCCATCATGTTCTTGCATCATCCTTTGCTTCTCTTCCTGGATCCATCCCATGATCCCTTGCTATTGTACCTTTGCATGCATTATGAGATGATACATTTTCCACCACTGCTTTTAGTGTAGGACCTTGTGTGTGTGTGTGTGTGTGTGTGTGTGTGTGTGTGTGTGTGTGTGTGTGTGTGAGTGTGTGTCTGTCTGTGTGTGTGTGTGTGTGTGTGTGTGTGTGTGTGTGTGTCTGTGTGTGTGTGTGTGTGTGTGTGTGTGTGTGTGTGTGTGTGTGTGTGTGTGTGTGTGTGTGTGTGTGTGTGTGTGTGTGTGTGTGTGAACATGTACATTGAGTGTGTGTGTGTGTGTGTGTGTGTGTGTGTGTGTGTGTGTGTCTGTGTGTATGTGTGAGTGTGTGTGTGTGTGTGTGTGTGTGTGTGTGTGTGTGTGTGTGTGTGTGTGTGTTACTGTAGTAATCTCTAGTACCTCTATCCAGTAGATGCCTGTTATCCGCTCATCTGCTTGCTCGCTCTGTCTCCATCTTGCTTGGGTTCCCTTCATCCCTCTTGTCCTCTGTTTCTTCCCCCTCCCCTCCCCCCCCCCCTCTCTCCTCAAACTAGGGATCCAAAGGCAGGAGCCGCAAGGCCAACAGGCCTCTCTGTGCGGGTGGGCAGTGAGGTTAGGGGCCGCGTGTGTGTGTGTGTGTGTGTGTGTGTAAAGAGAGAGAGAGTGTGTGTGAGAAAGTTTAACACACAGGTTTGTTTGGGGTGCACATTCTTAATAAAAATGAATGCAGTCAGGTGCATATTGAAGGGATCACTACCAGTGGATGGTAATGTACAGTATGTGTGTATGCGTGTGTGTGTGTGGTGTGTGTGTGTGTGTGTGTGTGTGTGTGTGTGTGTGTGTGTGTGTGTGTGTGTGTGTGTGTGTGTGTGTGTGAGTGTGTATGTGTGTGTGTTAGGCATTAACAAAGCATCTTGGTAGCACTGGTGTATTGGGTGGGTGATGGTCATTAACCAATATACTGCTCTTGTGAGTGATGAGTTCAGTACTAATTTCTGCATTATGAATATAATCAGTGAATAAAGATGGTGTTTGTTTGGATATCAACCTCTAGTGTTCTAAGTGAAAACATCTCGAAGAGAGATTTTGCAATCTTGAGCTGTAGCTTGTAATCCTGCTCCTGTCTACTGCTTAGTGCCTCTTTACCTGTCCCTCACAGCACACCTGTCTGAACTTGGGAGCACTCTTGGCTTGCTAGAAGCCAAACTCACCTAATCAGAAAGGTGTTAATGTTAATCCTGGCTTCTGACAGGTGTATCTGGAGCAGGGACACTCTAAAGCCCTGACCACTCAGAGGTTACTAGCATGCTAAGCTAGTAACCACAGGAGCAGGACCAATGCACAGCTCACTAACCTCCTTTGTGACATAGACTACAGTGTTGTCTCTGCTTGTCTCTGCTTGTCTCTGCTCGCTCTCTGTCTATCTGGCTCTGCAGTCTCTATGTTTCTGTTACATTTCACATATAGAGCTCACTGCATTTGGGACAGACAGAAACAATCAATTTGGAAACGATAATAATAATAAACTCACTTCCTGTTTGTTTGGTGTTTTGTTTGTTTACCATAGCTGTTTACCATAGCACTCACATGGTCTTTTGCATTTGGCCAGACAACATCAATCTGAAAACAGACAATTGACTCACTTCCTGCTTGTTTGTTTGTTTGTTTGTTTGTTTATGTTTTCTACAGGTGAGGATGGAGCCGGCAAGGGCCTCCTACCCCCTCCAGCTCCCTCCCCTATCCCACCACCACACCCTCCCCCACTCCAAGACCCGTAGCAGCTACAGCGGTAGCGGCACGGTGGAGTCCCCCCAGTCCTCCCCCTCCCCGCCCTCCCCTCCCCCACCCCCGCCACCACCCCCAGCCCTGGCCAGCCAGGCCTACCACTCGCCCCCGACCACCTTCACCAAGTACAGCACCCTCGCCCGCCTGCAGAGCACCTCTGGGTCCCAGTCTGAGAGGCAGTATAAGCAGCAGCAGCATCAACAGATACCCATGATGCAACAGCAACAAATACCCATGATGCAACAGCAGCAGATGATGCCCCCTGCTCCTCCTCCACAGTCCATCAAGCCCCAGATGGCAAACATGGCCGCCAATATGGAGCAGCAGCCACCCCCTCCTCCGCCACCTCCACCGCCCCCCATGCCCACCCCGGGCTCTGCCATGGCCGTGCTGAAGATGGGGCCGCCCAGTCCTGGCATTGGCATCGGGGTACCCATGCCCCAGTTTGTGCCCCCTCCGCCACAGGGCCAACAGGTGCTGCCCCCACACCCGGCACAGACACAAACACACCTGCAGGCTAACGGTATCTTGCCCCCACCGCCACCTGATCAGGCAGCCAAGTACCCAGCGCTCACTGCCAACGGCCTTCAGCAGTTCCTGGCGCAGAAGTTCCCCAACATGAGCTACGACTTCTCTCCAACCGTCGACGATCTGGACTCCCCTCCTCCACCGCCTCCTCCACCTCCTCCCGTATCCCCCCCACCCCCTCAGCAACAAAGCGTTCCGCCTCTCGCCCCTCCCAAAACCTTCTCGGGGGGATTCCCACCCCAGTCGTCCCTGAAACTCAGCGGGTCTCAGGTGGTGTCCCCTGTCTCTCCGACCCCAGCCCCTATGAAGAAGCAGCAGAGTCTCTCAGCGGCCCACAGCCCCAATCAACCGCCCCCAACCCTCCCCAAACAGCACAGCTTCCCTGCCAAGCCCACCCCGCTCTCCATCAGCGCTGGGCCCCTGTCCCCCACCCCAGGGGGTTCTTCCTTGGTCAAGCAGATCGTCAACCAGTTCCCTGGTGCTCCTCCGCAGCCTGCCGGTGGCCCGTTGTCCCCACCTGTGGTCAAGGCCAAACCCAAGTGGCAGCCGGGTCAACCAGCGCCGCCCCAATCGCCTGAGTTTCCTCCACCGCCGCCAGAGAGCACCCTAGACTTCCCACTGCCACCCCCACCCCCGCTTGAGCCCACCCCGCCACCGCCTCCGATACCCTCGGGCAAGTCGGCACCCGGCGGAGGCTCCCCCATCAAGAAGTCGCCTTCGACCTCGTCCAACTCGTCCACGGGCTCCACGGGTGGTAAGCGACCTCCGCCAACGCCTCAGAGAGCCTCCAGCATCCGCTCCAACTCTTCGGTGGAGTACCAGGAGTCGAAGAAGGTGGAGGACCTGGTCAGCATGTTTGCCCAGCCCAGCCAGAGCGCAGGAGTGGCATTGTCCACCTCCCCGGCGTCGGCACCGAGCTCCAACTCCATGTCCACGCCTACGTCCGCTTCGGGGTCCCCCTCCAAGGAGCCGAGGGTGCTCCCCAAACCGGGCAAGATCAACCTGGCCAACCTGCCTCTGGCCCTGCAGGGGAAGGCAGCACCTGCTCCTGGCGGACCAGGTCAGTACCGGCAGTCCAGTTCAGAATTCCCGCCTCCTCCCGAGTGTGATTACTTCCCGCCTCCGCCGCCAGATTCAGAGCTGCTGCCTCCTCCGCCACTCCCAGTCGAGATGCACACAGGCGGGGCCCCTAAGGTTGCTGTGGTGAACCCCCAACCCCAGATGCATCACCACCACCATCAGCAGCAGCAGCAACACCACCAGTCCACCACTTCCTGGAAGACCAGCTCCCTGAAGAAGACTCCACCTCCCACAATGCACCGGCGCAGCAGTGGGCCCCCGGAGCAGCTAGCGCTCTCACCGCCGCCCCAGCAGATCCCACTGCAGCCTTTCGCCCCAGGCGCCGTGCCCTCGGTGCCACCCACCTCCCAGGTCCCCCCAACTTCCCCCAAGGCCATCAACTTCCAACCCAACTTCCTGGAGGACCTCAACCGGACCCTGAAGCGGAAGTCCATCTCGCGCCAGGGCTCGCTCACTTCCTCCCGAATCTCCTCCAAGCTGGAGCCCGTGGCCACCATGGACGACATGGCGCTGCCGCCCCGCCACCCGAACTCATGCTGGAGCACCCCGGCCGTAGGGGGGGCGGAGGCGGGAGCCGGAGCAGCGGGGGAAGCTACAACATGTCCTCCAACATCTCAGGCTATGCAACGCTACGCAAGGGGCCCAAACCTGCACCCCCAAAACGGGACCAAAACACCAAACTTACGGGGGAGTGGTAGGACTGGTGCTGTTAAAGGGGGTGTGGGTGGGTGGGTGGGTGGGTGGAATGGGGGCAGTGTATGTGGACAAACATTGGTTTGGGGTGTCGGACAATCCTGTTGGACTTCAAATTCGCCAAAACTCCCCCTCACCCCTTCTGCTCTACATTACAAATGTTTGTCTCTGTAAATGACTGTGTATGAAAAAAAAAACCATCAAGAAAACAAAAACAAAACAAACTTAAATATAATCATCAGATTATAACAGTTACAGTTCATAAGAAAATATGTGGAGAGGAAGGAAAAGCGAAAAAAAAAAAGAAAGTTATAAACCATGGCAAGCCAAACCCAGCGACTGTATAAGCTTCTACGCAAGTGTTAGTGCTGCTTCGCATTCAAAGATAGGCCGTTATTCGAGTCTTGACCTTAAAGGATAAAAAAAACCCTCTCTGCAATATAATGGTACTGCATGGACTTCTGCTCTTGGGAAGGGATGGGGGGAAATGTGTGTGCGTGTGTGTGTGTGTGTGTGTGTGTGTGTGTGTGTGTGTGTGTGTAAAAAGATGTCATTTGAACTTGTTGGGGGAGGGGGGAAATGTGTACTGACTTTGACTTTTTTATATGAAATTATTTAATACCTGAAATATATTCTTATTTTAAGATTTAGTTTTCAAAACCCTTGATGGTCAGCGTTAAAACGTATGCAGAGATCAGGGTTGATGAAGAAGTGTGTATGTTGAATGTGTGTGTGTGTGTTTGCGTGTGTGTGTGTGTGTGTGTGTGTGTGTGTGTGGAAGGTGGAGGGCTTGCGGTCATCGCCCATGCTCGCTGTCTCACTGCCTGTCTAGGTCCTTTCATTTCATGAACAATTTCACCGCCGTCTCTCGACGAAATGTTGTGCCGTGTTTGGGTTGCGCACCTGAGAAACAACTAAGGGGAGGAAGGGGCTCCAAAACATTTCACTGTTTTCAGGTTTTTACTGTTCAAACTGGAAACGAGAGAGATGGGCTGAACCCCAATATCCACACTAAGACCTAAGTCCTGAACCCTCAAAGATGTAACTGGCATAAATTAGCCAATCATGAGGCAGATTCAATCTAGTGTTAGAGAATTTCAGCCAATCATGAGTCTTTGAGTGTGTATGGTTTAAGGTTTAGAGGGGACAATGGGGTTCAGGCATAGAGAGAGAAAGAGATAGACAATGATGAGACTATGGAGTTCGAACTCTTCTGTAGCAATTTGTTACGTCATGTTGTTCATTTTTGTTTGGTTATTTAAATTAAAGATTAAAAAAAAAGAAACGAAAAGAAAATGAATTGTAAAGGTCAGCAACATGAAGGACTGAAACGGGGGAACCGTTGTGTGGTTCTGCGAAAAAGGAACCGGCGGATAGGAACCCCTGCTGACGCTGAGCAAAGACGTCGTCAGGGGGAGGCTCTCGTCTATGTTTCCATGGGGATTGCCTGGGTCTCTCATTACGTTGGCTACATCGCTACTTATCTGTACATACCGCTTCTGTTCCTGGCTTTAGTGGCTTATCTCCGGGCAGCTCTTAGATGGAAACCTTCAAAAGTGGTCAGGGACTGAGATGTTCACTGCTAACACATTAAACACATTATCATGGCTAACAAGCTTAGAGACAAAAACAAAAACAAAAACAACGACAAAACAAATCAACTGTGTCCAACTTCCCACAAAGCAGATCTGCTCCAGTGGTGTGGCTGGGTGTGTTGCTCTCCATTTTCAGTGTGCTTTTAAATTCTTTTTAAACGTTTTCAAACTGCCTGAAAAGGTGCGTGAACTGCATGTACTGTACGGGCAGAAAAAAAAAAACAAGAAAAAAATCCAAACAAAGTTGCACAAAATTTGTAGACATCGTCATTGGGCCTTGTAATGATCCACTGTGTGCCTCTCATATAGCGATCACTGTCTACTCTACATCATCTGTGTCCTCAGTTGACCTGGAACCACAGACATGCAAGAACTATGATTTTGGTGCAGAGATGTGCAATGGTGCAATGATGACGTGCTTTCCTTGAACAAGCTTTTGAGGGTTTTTTTTTTTTTTTTAAACGTATTCCATCTAGGAAGCCTCAGAGACCATGAAAAGCCAGGAATGCTTTAGGACTCCAGTCCAGTACACCAGGAACTAAGTGTCTGTTGCATTTAAATAGAACAATATAAATGTTAAAAATCATGCCTCACTATCTCTGTGTGTGTATGTGTGTATGTGTCTTTCATAATAATATTTTTGGATTTTGCCACAAAACATTCACGGTTGGGGACATTTTGATGGTGTACAACTAAATCTCTGAGCCGGTGGAGAAGTGCTTACAGTCAGTATTTGCACATGCTGACACTTCAATATGACTTGACAATATGACAATAAGACTTCCAGAAGTTGGGAAATGTTAATCTGGAAACAAAAAAAAAAAAAAATCAGTTTTATTTTTTCAACCAAAACTTTATTTGAAAGGAAACATTTTAGGCCTTATTATTCGATAAAAAGGACTAGTGCTTGTCAGTACTCTATGAAATCTAGTACTACTAGATTTTTATTGTACAATTTTGGAATTTTAACTTAAGGTTGATTGCCCAACAATATATATGTACATACAATTACTAAGGCTTACAACTTTTAGCATTTCCGTAGCATAGTTTGGAGTTTATTAAGAGAATGAAACTGTAAAAACATTAGAACAGTGACTGAGCTAATGTGGAACTGACATTAATGCAACAACCCATTCTGACACCTGTGAATGAACACCAGGGCCTATTGTTATGCAGAGGATTATTGCCAAAAGTGGTGAGAGTGCGGCACTTGTCAGTGGCAGCGCAGACATGCAGACACGGTTAGGGTTATCTGTGTCTAGGGAATAAAACAGAGATATCACATAGCACATGTTATTGTTGCCAACCAGAGTCATTTCCTGCTTGGTATCTTTGTCTGTCGCTCCTTTGCCAGTGCACAGTTTAACGATGTTGTTATAGTATTATGTGTAATATAAATGTTATTACACGTGTTATAAAGTTACCTATTAATGGAGGTCAAAAGTTCAGAAGCCTGGCACAGGATTGAGTTCCGTTGCATAGCACAATGCCCCTGACCAGACTCTCCTCACTGCTGCTGGATTCGCTGCTGGAGCTGTCAGTCACGCACTGCAGGTCCAGGAGTTGGGTATAGCCTGGATAGACACGCAGCCGCCCGGTTCACTTTGCCTGAACCTGTGGCAGGCGATACAGACAGAGAGAGATGGAGACCAGCAGCCATAGACCAGAAAATCAGTAGGTTTAAAAAACAAAACACTTCCAGGGACTACATAATATGATGGATTCATCACAACCAACCCTAGATCTAGATCAGACCAACCATCTAACATATCCCACTCATGTAAAATAATAATAATGTTAATAATAAATCCAACAAATTGAAGAATAAGGAAAGAATGGATGAATGGGTGTATAATACAGGTTGCTTTTTACCAGAACAAACTGTTCCAATTGGATACCTTATTTTGCCATTGGATACCCATATATCCATGGCTAAGAGAAGTCATAAATTCATGTCTGTGCTCGCCTTTGCCCAGATGTCAAGTTAAGGCTTGTTTTTGCACAGAAACGTAACAGATCATTAAAGTGACGCAAGCCTTGAGCAGCTTTCAAAATATTTTTATCTCTACCCCAAGCAATTGACTAGTCTGATGTCTATGGATATAAAAGAAAGTCTGACCGCTTGATGTTTCTAGGTAGATCACATATCCTCTGGTGTAGCTGCTTCGGCTCCCCCTGGAGATTAGTCCCACATCAAACGTGTTGAATCCCACCTCTGCTATCTACATGAGCCAGAAAAACACAACACAGGCTGTCTCAGATTATGGTAAAGGTTACATTACAACAATGACCTATCAGAACTTTTAAGATCTCAGGATTATGGTTAAAATGACAGAACTCTTGAGACAATTCTAAAACCATATTATTTTGGTGTGGCCACAAGGTGGCAGCAGTTAGCTTCAGAATAGTTGTAAGAAACTGTTCAGTGGTTGGTCAGAGGCTGCAGGAGGGTGTGGCTAATAAAAAGAAAGGGATTGAGGATCACAACAAAGACTTTAAAAAGAACTGAAAATAAATCATGTCCGTTTGATACTATTGGTATATGATTTGGCCTGTAGTCCTGGTGCAATGAATCACACACACACACACACACACACACACACACACACACACTTCCAAAGATGTCAGTAGCCTCACCTGTTGCACAGTTGTGCGATATGGAGAAACACCACGTCTGTTCAGCTCTGACAGAAACACTCTCTGGGCGAAACTCACCACAGGACGTAAACCATACCCGAACAAAGGCATTGCTGCTGGCAAAAACACATTATTAACAACATGACAAAGCCTACGTTTTTATTTGTGGCATTGAAACAGGTCCACAGAGGGTAAAGCAAAGATATTTGGGGGGGCTTTGTCCTTTTTCACTTTTTATTGTTCCAGACAGGAAATCAGTGGGATTGGGAAATGACCTCAGGTCGGAATTCCGAGACTCCGGATGTATGTTATGGCGCCTTAGCTAACTGAGCCACGATGCCCACAACAGTGATGAGTTAATTGAAAGCAACACGACACACACACACACACACACACACACACACACACACACACACACACACACACACACACACACACACACACACACACACACACACACACACACACACACACACACACACACACACACACACACACACACACACACACACCAAACACTATCATACATATAAACACACTAGGCACTTACCAGACACACAGGTACACTGGAGCAGGACCAAATAAACAAAGACAGCCTTCATTCCTCCTATGGCAATTTGGATTCACTTTCTTCACTCAAGTAAAGGCATAACTCTCAAAATTTAAAAAGGGTAAAAATTAAAAAGTTCTCTGTAAACTTTACACTATTAAAATGTAGCTTGTTAATATTCCTGTAGATCAGTTCCTGGAAGGAATATAATCTAGTCCTAGTCCCCTGAAGGATTCAGGTGAGAAGACACAGGTTTCTCTTGATCTAACTGACAACAAACTAAAGTGATATCAGCTTCACATCTATCACACAATGTGTAATCAATGGCTTGGAGCAAAGTGTGATGATGAAAGACCTGTATTTGTCAACACACCCAGTCATTTCAGGGGAGCTCTGAGGTTAACCTCTCCTGACGTGCTCGACATGCTTCAGTCAGGCTGATTCAGGCAAATGGAATGAGAGATAAATTAATATCCTACTCTGATAAATAAACTCACACT
Organism: Sardinella longiceps; assembly: GCA_027497455.2. Taxonomy (NCBI): domain Eukaryota; kingdom Metazoa; phylum Chordata; class Actinopteri; order Clupeiformes; family Clupeidae; genus Sardinella; species Sardinella longiceps. The sequence goes on along the minus strand of JAODXP020000016.1, from coordinate 13,493,750 downwards.
TCCTCTATAATAGACGCCATCCTATTTTTCTCTGGCTCGAGGATTGAACCTGTGAACTCACAGTGACAGCAAACTTGGATCAAGAGTCCAACTTCCTAACCAGCCAACCAAGAAGCCCAGACTCCCACTTAAGTGACCCAGAGGGGCTTGAATGTTTGGGAGAGAGAATAACATTGATTATTTTTAAAATCCTCAAGCCTTCCTAGTCTCTTTGGCCTCTCCCCTCTGCTTGGCCAATCAGACTCTAGGAGGCAGATCAGAACCTGATGTCCCCATTGGCTCTTGGCTGCCCCTGTAACACCTGGATCAAGAATTCATTCTCTCTCCACCTCTTCTCTCCTGTCTCTCTCCTGTCCTGTCCTGTCCTGTCTCCACACCCTCTGGAGCTGCCAGGTTACATAAGGAACATGGAGGACATGGAGAACGTCCCAGACGCAGCCCACAGACAAGTTCATCTCTTCAGCAGGAGTTCAGTACCTTGGGAGAGTTCTATTAATGCCAACTTTTCAACAGCTGTCTGAGGCATTGCAACACACACACACACACACACACACACACACACACTCATACACACACACGTTGCCACGTCCACTTCCCCTAGTCCTGCACATTGTTTTTGTGAGATTTTGGTCTCACATAAGCATGCAGGAAACAGGTAGGCTACAGAAGACATCAACTTTTAAGAGAATGTACTTTTACAGTAACATTTTAAAAAAAATACTATTTTATTTTATTTTATTTTATCCATGCTGACTTTTTAGGGACCAAATTTATTTTGGGCTTGAAAAAATGACCAAGGGCCAAACTCTCTCATCTCCAGACCATAGGCAGACACAAACAGAGAAGTGATGTGGATAGACAGAATCTTGACACATCAAAAGTTTTCATGTTTCCTTTAATGACTCACAGATGAGAAATTCCACACACTTCACGTATGGAAATATATTCATAAATGTACAATATATAAGGATTTGTATCATTTTTAGACAACACTTTAAAACATCTTCACACTTCTCCATATGTCACTCAAAAATATATCACTGTTATCCATTAACAAAAAAAGATATATTTCATATTAATAGCCTTTTAAGGTTTTAGGTTTCACAGAAAACATTTGTCTTTTGTTTCTGGGTACATTGAAACACAATATTTTACCCAATCAAGGTTTTCTCTATGGTTTACCCATTCTGGTGGATGTACGCAATGCTGTCTTGTATGTGTGTTTATTCGTCTGTGGTAGTCAATGCTAAAAGCCTTAAAGGCCTGTGGCCAATAATTATGAACAGAGAAGAGCAACTTTGGATGAGACATTGCATTTTTCCTCTCCATGGATCGATACCCTCAGGATTAAATAGAATAATAATAAAAGTGATGGATTGAGTTGGGAAAGTGATTGTTGATCAGTTGGGGGGTTGGTGAACAATGTGGCATTAAAATGTGGCATTGCATAACTACTGTCCTAGATAGTTGGGAGTTGTGTTGGTGGTATTGTGTGATCTATGATGCACTTATGAATGGCTCAGATATACTGTGTTGTTAAAGGATGTGTGTACAGTGTAGGATGTCGTGACATAGAGTCTGCAGCCTGTTGGCCCTATGGTCTTAGAATTTTTAGTTACATGTAATCTAGAGAAAATTTGAAAAAAAAAAATTACTTGGGAAAGTGGTTTGAGTGACGGCATGGTAATCAAGCACCACGCACACACAAAGGGTGCTTTCCACAACCTGTTTCATAGGGACGTGAGCTCTCCTCTATTGAAGAGGGCCTGCTGCTCCCTATATGAAATGAAGGGCTTGGGACAAACTCAACAAGTTACTACACCAATGAAAACAGAGTTCTGACTACTGTGAGCCATTTCTGCTCATTCCAATCAACTTAATATCAATATACACCTCTGTATGCTTTCAAAAATTCAATCTATCAGAACAACAACTATGATGCAGAGACATACACTTGATGCTGCATCAGGGGTAAAATCACATTTTGATTAGATCCATCTTAGGAAAGCAAAATGGAGCGCAAATAGACTTTTTTCGGGGGTAAAACTGAGCTGCAAATCAAAATCAAATCAATCACAGATCAGGATAAATTAAGCAGGCTAACACATGTGGCTAAAATACAGAACACCACTGGAGGCTGTCTGTTTCCATGAACTCAGTGGAGCTGGCAAGAATGGACAGTCAGTGAGAAGCATCA
>JAODXP020000016.1:13441602-13491453 GCA_027497455.2 Sardinella longiceps | reverse complement strand
GAGGGAGGAGGAGTTCCACCTGTTGAAGCCACAGGTCCCGCCTCTCTACCTCGGTCAACATTTACTCAGGGCAGGATAATGAGCAACAAGTAGCCAGTCAAGACAGCACAATGAAATAACAGGCAAAATAGCATTTTTCACAGGACTAATTGTAAAAGATTTTTTTCAGCTTGGATCATTTCTGAGATGTCCAGAACAACCTACTGAAAGTCCTAAGACATCCTAGTTGAGGAAATGTAAAAATAGTGGAGGAAAGTAAATTTCCGATTGAAATGAATGGGATTCGGTTGGATTTTGGAGGAAAATGTACACTACTAGTACACCATTGTGTTCAGTGAAGTCTGCCCTAAACATATAGAGCATTGTGATTACATGTCGCCAACGGCATCATCCAATCAAATTCCCTATGGCTTCCTACTAGACGTAGGCCTACAGGCTGAGCAAATAAATTTGCCGCCGCTAGGGTACGTCACTGCATCCGTCAGTTGACGGATCCCATTGACTTTGAATGGAGCTTTCGCGAAATGCATTGTGGGTCCGTCCGTCAAAAAGTTAAAACATGTTCAACTTTTTAGCTGGCGACGGATCCGTCAAACCAATCGGGATTGAGAGAATTGGCTCCCCCTCCGTCAGACCCCTCCCCTGTCATCCGTCAACGGACGGATGCAGTGTGAACGCGGGGTACTGGTACATTTTGGCCTGAAGCCTAACCCAAGGGGAAACTACTTTCACCATAAATCCCATACATTTTCTGAAAGCAAGCACCCTCAGGATTAGCCTGGCTAATAAGCCGACTCCCGTCATACAGTCTGAAACAATGCAATTGAAACATGTTTCCGTTTGGATATGACTTATTCTCTCACCTGGCTCTCACACCTCTAACTTCCGCGTTCAGTAGTAACACATTGCTGGCTAGATTTATTTTAACATCGTACTGGCAATACGATTCATTTTCTGCAAGTATTATTACATTTTCCAACTAGATATGAGAAGACATTTAAATGGGAAAAATACCGGAAATATTTATTACTTTTAAGCGTGATGCTAGCGGGCGCGATGCTAGCTGTTCAAATATGATTCAAGCAACTATGCTAGGCTAGAGCTGCAAGTCGTATCGCCAGGCTCGGAGAACGGCTTGATGAACGGGACAATGAGCCAATATTTTGCATAGGATATTTGATATGCGATTGATATATAGGCTAGGGTTAATTACAGACCGTTTTGCTGAAATTCATCACTACCATGTTCACATAAACTACACATTTTACTTTTATTTCAATTAATCAGAGGTAAAAACACTTCACATAATCTTACGTGTGCCCATCCCACCACTTCGGCAACGAGGACGCGCATCACTGTGGTGACGTAGGCACGTCCGGACGAAACACCCTAGATTTTCATCGTCCCCTTGATGAACAGAAAAAAGGTAAAACTCAATTTCTTAATTCGAGGGGAGGTGCAAAATGAACTTATTTCCACGAATGGGGGCCTGACGCTTTAAAAGTGACGCATTTCATCCTGTATGGTCGCTACATAATGTAGCCTGCATTGAATATCTGTTTTTGGTCAAAATTAATATCAGCTACAAAAGAGGAGTTAACTTCTTTGATCATTAGAAATGTTAAATAGGTGCAAAATAGTCAAGAAAAACCAAGTACCTTAGATTACTCAAGTTCCTTGTGAAAATTAAAATTTTTGTGTCTGGTAACTAGGCCAGATGCTCACACAAACAGTAGGTAGGTTACAGTCATTCTTTTACAAGATCATATAGGTGACACATGAAGGCATGCGGACAGAGGAAACTGCTGACATCCTCTTGATCTCAATCTCTCCCTCTTTGTGTGTACGTGCGGGAAAAATGGGCAATATAGACTTCTTACAGCAGGGGCGGTCCTACCCTCTTTGGTGCCCTGGGCGAACACCTTATCTGGTGCCCCCCCCCCCCCCCCAAAAAAAAAAAAAAAAAGAAATAATAATAATAATAATAATGACGCAGCACACCTCATCGTATTATCATGGCCTAGAACAAGAGGATAAAAATAACAAAACAAAGTTAAATAGCCATTGCTGCTAATTTCCATTTTTTTCTATTTTTTTGCAAAACTCTTATGGTACTTATGGTAGCTATTAGTTACTCTACTATATGCATGTCTAGCTTCTACAGCAAAGGAGAAGATCTGAGCCCCAAACCCCTCCCCTTTCTTGTGTGTGAGACTTCAGCACTGAAGTCTGAAAGCAGGCAAACCTTAAGGGATTTGGGGTGTTCATTTTCTGCAAATGGGTGATAGAAAACTCTTCTGTTCAAATTATAGGTCTATATCATAATGTGGAGTGATTGTTTTGGTTTAGTTTTATTTTTTGGGCTCTTGGTTATTAGATGGAACTCCAGCAGTCAAGTTTATAACACCAGATAGATATTTAAAAATGGGGGGCAAGTTGTTTCATGCGTCTGGGTGTCTACTTTATTTTGATACCAAATACTTCTATTTTAGGCGGAGATATACCAGTACCAAAGCTTCCAAAAGACAATGAAGCAAAACCGGATCACCCGCGATTGTAATTTTCAGGCGCTCGCGTGCGCAATAATAATTAAAAAAACAACTTCGGAGTGCCCGCGATGCCGCCCTCCCGATGATGGCGCCCTGGGCGACCGCCCATATTGCCCATGCCAGAAACCGCTCCTGTCTTACAGGACCCAGAAGTTACTGCTCAGCTTCATGGTGAGTAGGCTACTGTATATGTTGATTCTTCACTATTGTCACGGCAGAAAATGTGAGTTAAAGTCGAACACATAATGAGGACAAGAAAAGTTTACTTCATAGACACATTCAATTACAACATAATTACATATCAAAATAGGTTACAAATACATATTCATTTAAACATGATTACAACCAAATGATAATTCATTTAGACACGATAGCATCCAAATGAAAATAAAAAACTGTAAAGAATCCCAGCGCACAGAAAAATCTACATGTTCTCAGGCAATTTTCAGTTTAGAGTTAGCAATCAATTGATTCAATGGAATGAAGAGTTTCTGATATATAATATCATCGATGAATAACATCATTTTACATTTAATAAACGTGTTACACGTCAACTCATCTTAGGTGAAAATAAAGCACGTGTATAACTAGAGGGCTCTGCTAACAGCCCTTGGGCATTATGACGCTCGTCAGCGGCTGGGTGCTTCTGACAGGCCTTCTGGTGTGTCTAACCCCTGCGATCTGTGGGAAACATAAACATAACATATAAATCTAAACATAAGCCTAAACATAATATGAAGCACAGCACATCTAATGTACATACTTACAGCGTCTAAAAACATCAGTGACACAGTTTTAGCCTACAAGAGAATTTGACTTCATTTGCTGCTAATTGCTAACATACATGTAACCTGACACAGCCAAGAGACATGAGGAACAACCAAGGCAAACTAAATTACATTTTACATCAAGTCTTGTGAGTAGTATTGTACTGTACCTGACAGAAGATGGCGATCACTATCAGAATCCCCAGAGCCACCAGCAGAGGGAAGGGCACCTCCACCCACTGCACCCCCAGGGCCTGCCTCTCTTCCTGGGTGTGTGATGGCTCCGTCCCCTGAACTACTTCCGTTGGCAGGTCTTCTGATTGCTGTAGAAGATGCTGGAATTTTCCTGCTGAGCACGCTGTTTTCTCTGCAGAAGAACAAACAGAAGCATACTGTCAAATATCAACCAAAACCACAAATACCACAAGACAAGACACAATGAAGCTTCTGCCGGCTCTAACTGAAATCCCTGTTAGAATGACATGGTGACATCACCATGTGGGCAGAAAAAGCTGTTGACATCCTCTATATCTCAATATTGTGTGTGTGCTTGGGACAGCACCTAGCCTACTGGGGCAGGCGTATGCTCATCCTGAGTAACACTACTACTTTGATGTCTGATCTGCTCTTCGGAAAAACGTCAAGCCTTTAAACATCGTCATAATAAAAATCATAATAACAACTGAACTTGTAGTTCATGTCTCTTGGATAGATCTCATCAAAACAGTATAGTTTTTAAAGTAATAAAGGTTAGTCATTGATTCAATCAATCAATCAATCAATCAATCAATCAAGGCTCACCTCTCACCTAGGATGTGGACCAAGGTGCCGTTGCCGTACCAGGTCAGATAAGGTGGGGGGTAGATCACTTCTACCTTGCAGCGATACAAGTCAGTGTCCTCCCCCTCAGTCCCTCGGCAGTCACTCTGATACCACTCTCTGTAAGCGTGGCCTAGATAGATGGAATAGATACTTTAGTTATCCCTTAGGAAATCCAGTCATCCTGTAGCATCCAAGCATACACACAACATACACCTGCACATACAGACCAATAACACAGATTAAGAAAGCTAATTGCTAAAAGCTAGATGTGGAAGGATGAGTAGCCATCGGACCTGACAGACGTTGGGCTTCTGCGTGCGCATTCTGCCGGCGGTTGAGTTGATGTAGCCACCACACACCACCTTCTGGTCATGGAGACCCTTGAGTAGTGTCACGTAAAGCTCCTGGGGCTGGGGACGGGGAGGAAAGGCATAAAGACACTCCACCGTCGCCTGGCCGTCAGTTGTGTCCACACGGTAAGGCTGAACAATGTGGTGGTGGCCTGCAGATGAGGAGACAGGGGGGTCAATAAGTCAGTCAACCAATCACGACCATGAATATGATGAATATGGGCCAAACAGACTCAAAGTGCATGCAAATTCGCACCCATTCTTTTCTGTTAGATTACCTGCGGAGGTTTTGTCAACCAGATCATTGCCATATCAGCATGTGAAACTGCACAACCTGACCTTTCCAACAGTACTGCTCACTACACTGTGATGAATAGTTCACCAAAGCATTTACATAAATGTGATATTATTATTATTAATACAAGTGTGTGTCCCTCTTGCAAAACCTCTTTTCATAAAATGTGAGTCTGTATGACTAGTATAATCCAGTCTTGACCAATCTAATCACATTCTTTTTATAAGAGAAGTTATTCTGAGACCGGTCTGTCATATACAGTAGTCAGTGTTCATCCCAAAACTGGGATTTCAGCACCCAGGCCAGCAACAGAGAAGAATTTGTGCAGCCTGGTGTCCATCAAATCCCCATTCTTCTTTGTACAGTATTCTGTCAGTAATTATTTATTTGCAAATTGCAGCAGTCATACAGTATACCACCAGCCTAATCTGTCTATTTCCAGATTCTAGACAACTACGATATATGAAAAGACATTTCTGCTGGCATATGTGCTTGATACTAAGGCATACATTTGGATAGCCTAGACTGTCCTGAAAAACAAAACAAAATATAATGTGCACAAGTCCCCTAATGACAGAAAGCCAGCAGTGATATTACTCTGAAAATGGGGTCCATAGGGTTAATGCCTTCTACTCATAAAATATCTATTGCAACTTTTTTTCAGCTGCTTTGGCGTGTTTCTTCGATCATTGAAATTATCAAAACTCCCAGTTCGAGCTCCACATCATTTAGAGCATATCATAAAAGCAATTCTCATTGATTTGAAGGTTGTTTCTGCTCAGTCAAAAAAAGATCTGAGTTCTCTGTCATGCAGTCCTTGAGCTATTAAAAGCAAATATTATTGTGTGCCATTGTATGCCAATGCAGTGTAATTTTGCTTGTTCTGGTACATGTTTTGATGAAAGAAGTGTGAATGTGGTCTTTTTTAAATAAAAAAAAAATAATTTACAAAAAGAAAAAAGTATTTACATGGCCTGCTGGCACTGACGGTTTGGCACAAATATACACCTTTGAAATGTACATACCAATTTCTTTAAATGGTTTTGCAGTTAATCCACTGCACTTTTCTGTTTGCACATATTATTTTGAGAAATTAGTAATTACTGTGCATATCATACATCAATAATTTGAAATAGGCCTACAACATAGAAATAAAAAATAAAATACTGTGTCATAAACAATTATATCCCCCTATACATTCTCTCCAACACATTACAGCTGGACAAAAATATGACAAATTGGGCTAATTTAACCAAAATTTGGCAAAATTGGATAAATTATGGCTAACTTAACAGTGATGGAGAAAAATTGAGGGGGATAGAGAGAGATGATCTACTCACCATTTCTCAGAGATGTTGTCAGGCAGACAAAGCTTGCGAAGAGCAGAGAGGTATACATGGTGGCATGGCTGGGTTTGCCAAGTCTTGGGCTTTTAAACACCTCCTGTATACAATAACAACAAGTGTTGTGAGAATTTCTTGAAAATTGATAAAAATCCACCCGTGGATGGAATAGACCTGAGCAGGCTTCCTGTATGAGAAAAAAACACTGAAAATGCTGACAAATGCGGTGAAAGCGCTTATGACGTTTCAGAATAGGTTTCAGAATGGAAAAAGCTGACTGCAATGCTGCACCAGCTCTCTCTGCTGTATGCATATACCATGATAATAATTAACTCAGTAAACTGAAATAAAATTATACATAGAAAGATTTCAATCTATGATGATAGTGATTTGTAGAGGACTATTAGTTCACAGTATTGAGCAGAGAAACTAAACGTGTGTAGCTGCAGCTGCAGAATTCTCAACTAACAGAATAAATAAATAAAATAAAAAATATGCACTGAATTAGTCTAATGTATTTGGAAAACATTCACAGCACTGATGTTTTATGTGCAGTGCATGTGCCAGCACTGAGTTACCTCAGGACTTGCCCCATGTCCCTACATTGAAAATGAAGACACCTTGATGTCATTCGACAGTGTAGGTGTAAGTCAAGACTCAAAGTAGGATTGTGTTAGGATGCAAATAAGATGCCTATTAAGTAGGCCTATTACAAGTCTGGCTGTAATAATGTTTGGTAACACTTTACGGTAAGGGTACATGAATTATCATGAATTCATGCATGCTTTACTTCAATTCATGCATTACTTCATCTCTGAATATCTAATGACTCATCAGGAATTAGCATTAATTCATTGTTTATCATTAATGACCTCCTGCTGAAATAGCACATGATCTTAAGCATTAATTACTCTGGGTACATCATCAAGAGTCATTATTAATTACGCAGATGGAAGTAATGTATGAATCATGAATTAATCATGAATGATTTCATGCATGAATTCATGATAATTCATGTACCCTTACCGTAAAGTGTTACCTAATGTTTTATATGGTTTAGATAACATTTGCTAAATTCATTTGTAAAGCATGCACAAAATACAATTAAACTGACTTATGGTGCTCTACAAACAGGAGGAGCACCAATGAGTAACAGACCTGGGCCGGGTTCCCTGATAACGCTCACTCTTAGAAGCCCTAAGAAGACTCGAAAGATATATCTTACCTAAGTTGTTTACTTTTCAGAGTGTTCCCCGTACTATCTCTTAGAATCTTCTTTACATTGTTCTTAGCTATCACTTAAAGGGCCAAATCCATGTTTCTGGCATTGATTGTTGTCATTTGCGCTTCCTTTGAGCATGCATGAAAGTGTCTTTTCGGGGATTAAAGTGCAGCTATTAATAAGAAACATGCAAGTAAATAATAAGTATAATAGTGTGTCAATTTGAGGTGTGTATGGGGCATGTTTGCATTTTAGAAGGGTTGAAAAGCAAAGCAACTTAATGAATTTTTGGCGATTTTTAATTTATGCAAAATAAATGCAAAATAAAATGCAAAATGCAAGGAAACCAATTCAGATGTTCCTTGGCAGTAAGTTCGCAAGTATTGAGATAAATACAATACTTTTTTAAAGCTGTAAAGCTTATGTTTAATCCTAAAACTGTGATAAGGGAAAAGTTACGAATGGTCCAGACCACCCTTACGAACGTGACTTATAGAAGATACACTTAGTGTACGAATGTTTCGTGAATCATGTCATAACGTTAAGAAGGAGGATAAGGAATAAGTTAAGAACTACTTAGCGATTAGAATGTTTTGGGGAACTGGGCCCTGAACGGAACTGATCCACTGGCTCCTTCAGATTTTCTAGCAAAACGCAAATCCCCTGTGTACGAGAGGCGTCATTTCAAATTTAGCTAGCTGCCCTTATCTGTTGCTGTTCAGTTGATTTGTACTGCACAAACACAAACGGGTCATTCCACGCCAACTCACCCAATTTTCAGAAATTTTCCCAGTTCATGTCATGGATTTCATTGAAAAAAATCACATTTATACTCTTCTCTGAGAAATGTAACCTTGCCAAATATCAAAGCTCTACCCCAAACCATTTTCCTTCAATAAATTCTTGAAATATACCTTTTAAAGGCAAATGAGCCTATTTGCATCTCTCTATATTGGGCCTCACCAATTAAAGGGATTTCAATGGATAAGCCTGTAATTTTCACCATGCCTAGATATGATCCCAACAATGATTTCTAGTTGAAATTTAGCCTGTTTTATGCAAAACATGGACTGTTATAGAATAACGTAAATGCTTGTCCTCGAGCATCCAATCTTTACATTTCAAAATTCCACATCTCTTTTGGTTTTCAATATTTTGTAGCGAAACTTTCCGAAATTGTAGTTTTACCTAGGTTCTTCAAGTACTGAAAGTAAAACATTTTTGCAAGCAACAATGAGCAGGTGCCAGAGGCTCAAACATGGCCTCCAAGCTGAAAAGGGTGTTTTTTGGCTACTTTGGGACCACTGGAGACCAAAAGGATTTGTTAGAATGCTTCCATTTTTTTTCTCAGAAAGACCACCTTTATATCAGGCACATATGAAAATTTCAGAGATGTGTTAGTGTCCAATTTTTTTCCAATTTTTTTTGAAAATGTGTTAGATGACACACTACAGGTGAATGGGGTAGGATTTTAAATGAAGACATATCACAATGAAACTTTCCCAATTGCTCACTTACATTAAGGTTAACATTTTTTGTATTGGACGTTTTCTAAAATTGTATGTTTAAGCAATGCAAATAAAGCATTTTCAACTTAAATGAGCTGTGTGTAGGATTGTGGCCAAAATTGGTACTACAATCATTTTCAAAATACACAGCTCATTGTAGTACCAATTTTGAGAGATGCAAATAGGCTCATTTGCCTTTAAAAGGTATATTTTAAGAATTTATTGAAGGCATGGTGAAAATTTCAGGCCTATCCATTGAAATTCCTTTAATTGGTGAAGCTTAATATAGAGAGATGCAAATAGGCTCATTTGCCTTTAAAAGGTATTTTTAAGAATTTATTGAAGGAAAACGGTTTGGGGTAGAGCTTTGATATTTGGCAAGGTTACATTTCTCAGAGAGGAGCATAAATGTGATTTTTTTCAATGAAATCCATGATATGAACTGGGAGGCCTTAGGTGAGTTGGCGTGGAATGACCCAACCCTGTCCTTTCCTTAGCTAATGATACTGCGTTTGACAGATTAATTTGCATAAAGTTCAGCAGAGCCCAACATTTGACTTGATGGATCTACGCACCTAGCCTAGAAATCTAGACGTACCCTAGCAAATGCATTTGCTCAGCCTGTCTAGTAGCAAGCCATAAAGAATTTGATTGGATAACTCTGTTTCTGACATCTAATTGCAACACTGTATGTGTTTAGGCCGGGCTTCGCCGAAAACAATGGCCTTTTGAATTGGTGTTTACATCTTGTTTGTTACTACAATCGGTTATAGGTTATCCTCTGTGCAGAAGTAGTTTGAAAGATAACAGCCTTGTTCTGCCCATGATTGAGTTCGGTCTATCTCTCGTTGCCAGACTATATATTTTAATGATATAGGATGGCCTGCCAGGCTACTACGCACAACCTTCCCAAAATGCTTTGTGTGATGATTTGATGAGCTCCATTGAAAATGGACTGAAATCGTGACGCCAGTTGATATCTGGGTTTTGCATATCGACCAATCTGATAGCACCATTATATCACATCATATTGAAGACAAACTAAAATGACAGACTTAATTTAATTGATATTTAGGATATATCATTGAGAAGAATATGCTCCGACAATTGAGTTGTATTTTGCTGATTACAGGAGTCTGTGTATGACTAGGTGTCTGTCACTTTAAAACTCAGTGTGGACCTATGTTGCAGCAATGACATTTACCATCTGACTTTGTTTCTGCAAGAAAGGCGCTAGAGAATATAAGTAGTGCTGGCAAAATTAACTGATTAATCATGTGATTAATCCAAAAAAATTAACTCAGATTAATTTTTTTTAACTCAGATTAATCCTGATGGATAAAGTTGCATTTTATGGCATGTATTATGTTCAATTTCAGATAGAAAATGGCTCGGCTATCAAGTCAAACTATACAAAGATTATGGCCTAGCTCCTGACTGTCCAACAACATGTTTGGGGAATCCTTGGGGGTAGGGGACAGGTGTGAATTGTCCCATTGGAGGAAAGGAGTTGCAATTAAAAGTGATTAATCATGATTAATCATTGCAAAATTTTGTGATTAATCAGATTGATTTTTTTTAATCGTTTGACAGCACTAAATATAAGTGCTGGAGATGAATACATTTTATTGGTTTCTAATGTATCACTGTGCACACAGGATTGGTGTGGTGGTCTGAGTCGAAAGGATGGATTGGTCCATGGATCCGATCATGTGTAACGGATGCCAACTAGCTCTTTGGGTGTTTCTAACTACTGAGTTAGAAGCCTGGGCTTTTGGCTCAGTGGTTAGAGCGCCCAACTCCCACGCCGGGAGCTTGTAGCTGGCGGGGTGGCAGGTTCGAGACCCGTGTGTGGTGTGGACCCTCACCGGCTACATTAGTGGCAAGACCCGGATGGGAGTGAGGATTTGGGGGGTGAGTGTAACGGATGCCAACTAGCTCGGCTAACTTGCGGCAGTACATGCAAATCCTCACAATCCAATTCCTTGGGTGTTTCTAACTGCTGAGTTAGAAGCTTGGGCTTTTGGCTCAGTGGTTAGAGCTCCTGACTCCCTCGCCGGGAGTTTTGTTCTGTACAATATGCCACCGGCTGCTCGGATACATTTTTCCGAAACCCGATTCAGCTATTTTGTCCATATCGGGACCGATATCTGATCCAGGTATTGTTATAGGTACATACCTAATAGCAACCATTCATGTAGATCTAGAACAGACAGTTTATCTTTAATTTCGTTGCCTTATTGCGACTTGCATTTCGATGACATATGAATGCTGCATTGTTCGAGCCTAGAACTCTAGACACCACTCTAGCGATAGCAAATTCTTATAGCCTGGTGTGTCAGGCTAGCGTTCATTATCTCCCACTGAATTTGGATGATTTCAATCATACCATGTCATCATTCATTCTTGGACTGCCTGCTTTCGATAGTGCTCTTATCAATGAAATCATGTGGAAACTGCTTTGTAATGTGGCTGACATCATCATTTCAGAATGGTAATTGCTTACATAAATATCTCATGAAAGTGTGACTTTCAATTCACTGGCGTTTCTCCGTGTTTGGTTTTAGTTCCAGTTAAAAGGGAGACTTGTGGTTGTAATGATCTATACAGTGATGCATAAGATTACTTATGGGCTTCGTTCACACTGCACAGAGGGCAACCCCTTTAACAATGAGATACAAAGTGGAGGAAATACAAATGAGAGAACCGAGAGTGGTGTTTTACAGGAGGTTCCGATTAACAGTGTACCCATTGCCGAATCGTTGAAAGAGGATATCCGATGAGCTCATTATGCTTGCTCAGATTGACTGTAAGGCTGCCTGCACCCGCCACAGCTTCTCAGAGATTAGCCATCACTATCAAACCTAACTATGCATTGTGGAGAGTTGTGGAGAGGTGTGTGTGTGTGTGTGTGTGTGAGTGAGAGAGAGAGAGAGAGAGAGAGAGAATGTATACTGTGTGTATGTGTTGGTACTGTATGTGAAAATGTAGGCATATTATGTGTGTGTGCAGGTATGTGAATGAGAGAGGAAAGAGAGAGTGTGGGCGTGCAGACTGCACTGTTGGAAGACTGCAGCTGTGTGCAGATGAAACCATGTTTACATCATGTTATGGAGCTATACTACTTTGCTGCAGGTGGAACAGGGGTACTTAACAAAACATGGCATCATGACGCAAGACAATAATAAGGATATATTGAAGCACTGGCATGCATTGAAGGCATATGTGCATGATATTTGGCCTGAAAACACCTGATCCAGTTAGGCTATACCAGTTCTGTTAATTGGAATGAGCCAAAACTATGGAGGGATACCTCAAACTTCTGGCCCAAATGTGGCAGTTTCAGGGCCAATCAATAAAATTCAATTCAATAAAATAATTTATGTAACAAGTATAACAAATGTAAACTAGAAAAGCGCTCAGAGAGCGAAGACCTCCGCCAAGGCAATGTGGTCACAGAAGGTGTTCTGGAGCCACCAAAATCGAATCAGTTGCTACTCATCCCAATACACACATTGTCCGAAAATTTAATCCAAATCCATGCAGTACTTTTCTTGACGGAGATAAACTTCCTAGGCGGAGATAAAATGTGATAATAGTGACTGAACTGAAACATCTGATTCAAAGTTCGAGAGTAAAGAAAAGTTTTGATTTTTTCTCTCTGAGGTGTATGTAAACATATAATTTCAACAGGAGCTATATCCTGCTATTTGGACTGAACAGCAGGCAACCAGAGGGTAATAATAAAGGCATAAAACACTGAGGACTAGAGGAACTAAACTAAATGAGTCACAGCTTTACAGTGTGTGAAGTTTAGTGCCTGATAGGGTTAGCTGTGTTATACTGGTACCTGTAGGCTATGCCTGGCATAGGCCTATTCATTAAAAACGCTTAGACGTATTCACCTTATTCTGCCCCGCCCCTTTTTATAATTTTTATTATTGTCCTCCGATTGTTTTGGAACTTCCGTTAGACGCCACCACTCGTTTACATCAACGTAATTTTCATGAAATACCACGATCACAAAACTCCTTATTGTAGCCGTGGAAACACCGTTTTTACAGCTGAAAACATAATTTTTTTATCTGGCGACGAACTGTACTAACTTTATGGATGGATATAGTGACTACAATTTCAAAGTAAGACCACTTATATCAGAATATCTCAACGCTAAGCCAATGCGCTGCCAGACGGGATGTTGACAATCGTCATGGCAGCCCCCATGTTTGAATAAGGTGAATATGCAGCCTGTGTACATGCAGATATTGGAAACCGGTCTGTTGTAATCGTGGATATTTTTGGAAACAAAGAGGCGGGGTTATCCGTTTCTATACATACCCGGGTAAGTGTAAACTAAGCATTAGACTGCATTAGCATTAGACTCCTAATGGGTCATATTTGAGTTGTATCTCTTATGGTAAACTGTCCTGCATTTGGCCTCGTTAAGCACTTGAGTTGCAGATCTTCCCTAGGTTTCCTCTGAATTATCAGAAGGGAGTATTTCCTTGTCCCTATATTCTGGGTGCTCCTTATACGGTCAGTGAAATGCCGTGACTCGAGACAATTGTCTTACATTAAGCACTGTGTGTACAAATACAATAGCATTGAATGCGTTTGAGTCTAAACTGATGGGAGTTGCAGTATCTCTGAAGGTTCCCACTACTGAGTCTGCCTGATGTATTCATCTGTCTTTTTTTTGAGGAGCGTCTCCATCCAACTATTGATAAAGGTGTGTGATCAGGAAATCGTCAGTTACATTGTAAAAAGAATTTGTAATGGTTACTTGGAAAATGTGTGGAAATTTGTTGCCTGAGTTAAGTAAACATGACTTTTCTTTTTCAAGTTCAAATTGCTTTACATCTAAAAAGATAAGTCATATTTACTTTACTAATTTGAGGCAACAAGCTTCCACACATTTTTCAAGTAACCATTACAAATTCTACAGTGTTGATTTAATTCACTCAAGTGGGTGGATCTTGATAACAGCAAGATGTGATTAAAGTCAATCAAAAATCAACCAAATCAAAAAAATTATTTATATCGCATTTATTGCATTTCTGATCATAAACCTTGGCTACGTTCACACAGCAGCCTGAAGTGACCCAATTCCGTTTTTTTCACACCTGTGTGACCTGCATCCGATCTCTTAGTGACGGTCTGAACAAAAACAGATCTGATTTTTTCACACGCGATCTGATTTTTTCACACGCGACCCAGGCCACTTGGGTAGGCTATGTGGTCCTAAAACTGATACGTATCTGATCTTTTGACATGCAACCCCAGTCTGAACGGCCATGTGGCATGCATCCGACCTACACGTCATACTTGTCAATTAAGCAGCCGCGATCACAACAAATGTTACCGTGTGTAATATGCGAGGTGGGTAAAGACTAAAGTTGACAAGAAAAAGAGCAATTTTTTTTTAAAGCAGATTTTGAGTGATTTATTAAGGGTTAGCCTACACCACAGGCTCACTCCACTCATTTAGCTGATGCAAACACTAAAGGTTATTTAGACTGACTGACTGACGCTTATGTCGGGCATTTTCTAGTTTCTAGAAATGTCATAATATATTTTATTCATGACGAAGATTTATTGCAACTGGGGCTACTGCTTGCGTTCATGTTTTCCATGTTTACTTCCTTAAACACTGAACACGTTTTGTGTGTGTGTGATGTTATTGTGTCCTTCACAGCGCATGCAGGACATTTTTGGTGCGTTTCAAGTTCATACTTGAGATATACAAGTCGCATACATATCACATTTTATTGGCAGTGTGAACGACCTCTCAAAAAGATCGGATCCCACAAAAAGATCGGAATTGAGCATTTAGCCCTGCTGTGTGAACGTAGCCCTTGATTCCACAGCTGGTGGGAACACATCACTTGATTAGCCTAATGTGAATATAAAATGAGCACAGTTTATGGAAAGCCTGCTGCTGAACACCAACAAGTGCAGTCGGGTGCACAGTGTAGGCCTAATGGTTGCCATCTGATCGTTAGTTAACTCAGTTATAGCGGCTCACATTCATCAACTCAGGGCCAACCTCCCCTCCAGCCACTTGCTTGAGATCAGGAGCCACAACTTGCGATACAACATGCCAGTCAGACTCCTTAACCGCTAACTACCACCACTGACAGGCACTGATGAATGAACAGGCAAACTTGATGGTAAAGTGTTAAAGGTTGGGTATGAGATTTTTTTCCTGAGTTCTTTTTACTATAGGCTATTGCTTAAAATTCATCGCAACCAATTTATTAAATGTTCCGACACAAAAATAATAAATAGAAATGACTGGATGTCTATCAAGCCCAATTGTCATTTGCCCCTTCCCCTTTTCACATTTTTTTCTGGAGAAGTCGTTTCAAGGGAAGTCTGAAAATAGGGGATTTGACCTCTGAAAAGTGTATTTTCAAATGCTTGCTCAAACCGTTTTCCCCAGGGTTTTCTACCCCACCTTTAAAGCGATAAAATAAAAATACTGACATTAAAAAATACAATAGTCCAAGACTCGAGGAATATAAATATGATAGCTAGTTAGATAAGAGCCACTATACATTATCATCAGCATCATTCTATTGTCTATCTAGCGTTAGAATAGCCTGTTGCTCATGAAACTTTTTCATTTCACAGCTTGTATTTTCAGTTTCAGGGAGAGGATCTTGTTGCAGCTGTTGTGGTAAGAACAAACCACATGAGGGGCTTTATTGTTCACACATTGAAAAGGAGTGAGGAATTCCAGACAGAAAAAGTGTGAAGATTTATCATTGGCTGTGCCGCTTAATGACAAACAATTGCTCTCACTGCACATAGCAATAGGGTGGCCACCTGTGTCTGACAAAAATCCTGTCAATTTTGACCATTGAATCGTCATTTTTGTTTGTAAGCAACAGCGCCCTTCGCACATCTAACCCAAGATAAAAATCACCCTTCTACGCTGCAATTGTATAGCTCTAATTACCTTCGCCAAGGAGGTTATGTTTTCGCCGGCATGTGTGTGTGTCTGTCTGTCTGTCTGTGTACAACATCGAAAAGTGCTGCATGGATTTGGATTAAATTTTCAGACAACGTGTGTACTGGGATGAGTAAGAACTGATTTGATTTTGGTGGCGATTGGTAATCCAGAACACCATCTGTGACCACATTGCCTTGGCGGAGGTCTGCGCTCTTTGAGCGCTTTTCTAGTTTTTAGCTGTGACCGCATTTGTAGGTAAATTGTAAAATTAAAATTAACATTATTTTGAACGGAAGGCACTCACCATTCTCTCAGTCCATCTCCAGTCACATCAGGCTTAAAGTGTGTGTGTGGTGCAAACCCACCTATGGGCCCAGAATATATATGGACAGCAGAATTTTTTGAGGGGGGGAATTCCTGATAATTGGATAGCACAGAAAACAATTTTGGGGAACAAAGGTATGGCTTGGAAATTCCAAACTGCACCTAATGAAGACATTATACAACTTCAAATCTACTTCCACTATGAGATGGGAAGACCATTTCAGGTGTGATGTTTCCATCATTATACTGTACAGCAGTGTTTCTCAAACTTTTTCAGACCGAGGACCACTTTGCCCAAAAACTGTTTTTTTCAGGGACCACCTGCCCTCGCGCCCCCTCACCAAGTCACATGCTGGTACCCTTTAACCAAGTAATTTATAGAGTAGGCACTTCAAATGCTTTAATAAAGAGTAAATTACAGGCCTGTCTCTTATATTCAGTGAACAACTAATCTTTGGCCTTCAAATAATGACACAGGCTAAATTCACATATTTTTATGGTAATCAACTCGCGGGCTACCAGTGGTCCCCGGACCACACTTTGAGAACCACTGTACAGGCTATAGAAATTTAATACCAATTGTGGTGATATTCCTACCTTTTATGTGCCAATCTCTGCAGTACAGAACCATTTAAACTGTCATGTAGTTTGTGTAAGTACCTTCTTACCTTCTCCTATACCCAGTGGTAATAATCTATAAGTCATACCAAAGTAAAGTTTAGAAGTGCAAATTATATCTGAAGCAACACAGAAGCAAACATGCTCTTCCATATCTTTCAGGCATCAGTAGTTCAACAAAATATCAAACTAGAAAAAGCGCTCAGAGAGTGCAGACCTCCGCCAAGACAATGTGGTCACAGATGGAATCAGTTCTTATTACTTGTCCCAATACAAGTAGTCTAGTAGTATAGGACTATGCCCATCAATACAAGACAAATTTTTTAAAACTTTTTATAAATGTTCATGAGGCCACAACAGAAAAAAACCTTGGTTACCAGTAATGATCTGTTTTCTGTTTTTCGTTTCAACAGAAATAGACATCATAACAGAATTGAAACAAGTACTCTGGGAATTTTGACACCTGGAATACAGAGTATCTCCTCACGCAAAAGGTTAGGTGTCAAATCTAAAGTGCAACATATTGTTCTCAATTTGGTTGAAACTTTTGTATTCTCCTTCTGGCTGTATGTAAACCCAATAACCCACCAGTTAGTTATTATTTTCCTGCCATGAGAAGTTCCATGAGACCTCCTGGTTGTCCCATGCACTTTGAACTGTAAGGCCTAATACAGAAAGATTTCCAATTTGATTAAACACAGCTATGAAGGATTACACATTTCAAAAGATGATTTTGAGGAAGTGGTCACTAGAAATTAGTTAATAATAGCCCTTTTCCACTAGACCAGGGGTGGGCAATTATTTTGGCTAAATGGCCACATTGGGTTTTAGATTTCATGACTAACGAGCTGGGTCCTAACAGTCAATGGGTTGATACTGGTAAATTGGTAAGTCTCAAACAAGTAAACCCACTTTCTTCAGAGGACATGCTGACATACAGGGTTAAAAGGGAGGGATCTGTATTTCATGAATACAACAAATTTGATAAATCAGGCCTATAATCTAGGTCACCTTGGCTAAATGAGAAATTATTCTATTTTGGGAAAGCTCCACGTGCCGGAATAAATTGCTCAACAGGCCACATGTGGCCCCCGGGCCTTAGTTTGCCCAAGTCTGCTCTAGACCATTTTAGTACTCTACTCTACTCTACTCTACTCTACTCTACTCACTATTAGACCTTTTTCACTGTGAATTGTTCCTGGAACCAGTACCATTTTTGGTAGCCTACCTGCTTTTGGCAGGTTCCGACCAGGCTGAATATGTACTGTGACGTGACCAAACTGATCGCCACTGATAGGTCAGATGGCCTTGAGGGTGCCAGTACAGGTTTTATGCAAAAGTTATCGTCTCACTATAAACCTGTCTGGTGCTGCTAGCTTTGAAAGATGTTTCTTTATTTTTTAAGTAAAATATTCCATGTCATGAATTGTGCTATGATGGAAAAACAGCCATGTCAGATCATGAGTTACACGGCATTCCACAATGTTTGCAAGCAACACAGTGCAGCAGCTGGGAAAGTCCAGCCCAGTCTTAAGTTCGGGGTTCATGCCTTGTCATTTTGTGAAATGGGACGAGAAGTGTTGACTAATATCTGAAACCTAAAATTTGTAACAAGAAATACAGCTGTGGTGATAATACCACCAGTTAGTGTTAGCGAGTTAGCAGCCTTACATACCGGTGTGATCGATCCTCCTGGGGTTCTGTTAACTCGGGATGAACATTTGGGCTTCATGTTCAATTAATGGTCTTATTCGCAATGCCATCGCGGGTTGAATACTTGGTTGAAAGCAATGCATTGAGGATGTGTATCAAGGACTTTTGCCCAATGAAATAGTTTCATTTAGTCAAAATCATGCCCAGCACGCATTGCTTGGAAGACGCCTCAAACGAGGTTAGGTTTACTTATTTTACTGTGGAGTTGACCATGATTCAATGAAATACTGAACCGAGCTTCACAACACATTTAGCCATCTTCAGTGCAGCATAAAATCAGGCCTTTTGTGATCATAATATTTATGTTAATTTTCATAAAAATTTGCACCATTCATCGTGTCACGACATATTGAAAGTGCATTCAGAAAGGTAAATCTATCTCTGCGTGTAATGACGCCCCAGATATTTGTTGATATTTATTATTAAGTTAACAGGCACCCCGAGAGGATCCAATTCAAGAATTTTTGATGACGTCCATTCTTCTGAAGTAAATCTCTTACGAAGCAACTTCAGATGGAGTAGACTACCCACACCTGAGGCTGCCATTCTGATGAAGGAAGTACCACCTCCTAACAAAAAAGACACAGTGAACACATCACTAGACATTAAACTACTGAACAATAAGTACTGCATGAGCAGATATGACCAGCTCATACTCCCCCCACACCTCTATCTGATACTAACTGGCAGGAGAACAATGCTGATGTGTTTGTGCAAAGTTCGTCATAGGCCGTGGCGGTTACTCATCTGATTCCCCTCTCAAGTCTCAATTGATCTGCATTTCCTCTTTTCAGGTAGATATTATGGTATGTAGTATTGTCTATATGAGTCAGTAAAAGGAAATGAAAAATAATATGTCACATGTATGAGAGAGAGGACGCCCCCTCTTCACATCACACACACACACTACTGTCCCCCACACACTAAATTTACGTGCTAACATGCACAAACATCGATCCACACAGCAATATTTCCCATGGAGACAGGGTGCATTGGTTATTCACTCACATGTATGCACACCAAGCCCGTACATGGCGCAAAAATTAAAAACAGAAAGTTTGGTCATTTAACCTACTATACGAAAACTAGACCCGGAACTTTCTTTTCTCTATTTCATGTTTCTGAACAGAAATGTTTATTTTTTTTTTAAATAATAGGCAGAAACTTGTCAGTACAACAAATAGACAGTGAAATTCTGTCTATCTTAATTATAATAATAATTAAATATTACTTATGCTATAAAAATATTGTGAACATCTAACTGTTCTAGGAATCAGTCAATTTAAGGATTGAAAAGTTAAAATGGTTTTCAGAATAAAGCTTGATGCATACTCTCTCTCTCTCTCTCTCTCTCTCTCTCTCTCTCTCTCTCTCTCTCTCTCTCTCTCTTATTCTCCTACACACACACACACACACACACACACACACACACACACTCTTTGGTCTCCCTCACGCTGGGACAGGACCGTCTGAAATTTGCGGCTTTCACAAGCGAATAGCAAATGCTGAAACTGCTCAGGGTGTGGAACAGGTCTTTCCGCCGTTACAGTCAACTTACGAAGGTTTCATTAGCAGTTTTTTTCAGAGCGTCACAAAATTGGGTTAAGACGGGCAAGAAGCACAACTCGGACAAACCCAGACCACACTTTAGTCAAAAATGACAGTGGTTCTGGAGTCTTCTTGCATTGTAAACAACGTTTTTCACCTGTGGTTGTTTACTTAGGCTAGATCAATTTATGCTCGTTCCCTTGCCATGGGCAGGATGTGTCCAAACCAGTGTGAACATTTACAGTCATAGTTAGATACAATGCTAAACTCATTTTTTATATATTATAATATCATATATATATATATTTACCTTTCTGTAAATATCGCTTTTCACCTCCAAATTTTTAATGAAATCAATGGAAGATAAACATCCAAGACCTGAAATAGAATGCAGAATTTTTTTTTTTTTTTAATATAAATGTTTCAGCATTTTATACAGATTGTACTTGGATTTGTATGAATAACCTTTCTGTAAATATCGCTTTTCACCTGCAAATTTTTACTCAAATCAATGGAAGAAAAACATCCAAGACCTGAAATAGAATGCAATCACACAGTGTCCAAACACACATACAAACATGCATCTTTCAACGGAAGCTAACCCCTACAAAAATAAAAGAAGTGCTGCAAATGTGCTGCAATATTGCAGCAAACTAATTTGCAAGTGAAAATATGTCGCAAACTTGCCTCAAACTTCTGGCAAACTGTAAATTTTGTCGCCATATTTTCATCATAAATTTGCCATTACTGGCAAACTGTTTTGGCAAATACATGGCAAATACATTTGTTGCTTATGGAAGTGCCATTTATTCCACTTGATGAACTCTACTCAAATTCTGCCCCACTATTGACTCTATCCCCTGACTCTTCATTTGATTGACAGTCCTACAAACTATCCTGATGATCACTAATGATGAACCCCACTTAAATACCTAAATGACTCTATCCCCTGCCTCTTGATTGACTGTCTTACAAACTCTACTTTGCCTGCCGTCTATCTGGTAACTCTCAGGCAATATTCTATGTCCATGGTGTTACTCTGTGATAACCATGGACAATGTACAGTATCATGACTTGTCCACTAACTGTAAGGGTACTTCACCAGGCCCCAAGTAGGTGGGTTAGGCCCATGAGATGTGGATCTACCCAAGGTTTCTTCCTAAACTGAATTATTAGTAAGCGAAGGGAGTTTTTCCTCGCCCCTGTTACTCATTGGTGCTCTCCATACTGTCATTACAGCGTCACAAGACAAATGTACTGTATTTGTGCGCTCTACAAATAAAATTGAATTGATATATAAGGGGGGTTGACACAATGGAACAACCGTAAAGAATCCTATTAGGGTTTTGAATGTGTGTTTTCTAATATGTGTCATACAGTACATGCTCACGTGTGTCAGGTGATGTGTTACAGTAAACCCATAGCTATAACCACAGAACACCAACACGTGTGGCTTTCATGTCATCCCTCTCACCTGAGAGTCAGGAGGAAGAAAGACAGACAAATGGATACGTGCAGACACAGAGATAAGATGTACACACACACACACACACACACACACACACACACACACACACACACACACACACACACACACACAGAGACAGAGACAGAGACACACACACACACACACACACACACACACACACACACGTACAGATCAGGTTTTATGAACTAAGTCAGTTCCTGGTGTACAATAAATATTTACGATATGAATAATACATAACAATGGAGAACCTATAGGACTGAGAAGTGACATTTTAGTCAAAATTTATTTATATCAACGAAAATTTCTGATTAGCTCTTTCCACTGACAAATTAAAAATATATATATATTATTAAACAAAAAACAAAAGACTTAAGGCGAGAGGGCACACCCTAAAAGCAATTCCTTTTTGGTGATTTTGAGATTTTGTCAGAATTTGTTCCACTTACATGTCTTCTTTCAAAATAATGACAGAAAAACTTCATAAAAAATGGATAAGTTGCTTATTTTGTCTCATTTTGTATGTCATTCATAGCCTGACTAATAGAGAATGCACAACTTTAAATGCGTTTTTCTCAAAATGCGATTTTTATTGTTGCACGGAAAAGGCGATATCTCAACTTCTCTTGTACTTACACACACCTAACTTGGGGAAAACCTTCTTAGCCGCATACTGCAACTATTTTTTTTTTTTTTTTTTTTTTTGGTAGGCCTATTTCATGATTTCTGGGCATATAAAGGCAGATAACCACAAGCCCCTCTGTAAATAGTTTTATTTTAATTGTATCAACAAAATGAGCCCAGGTGTTGGAGTCTGGCACCATCCAATGGGGCTACAGTAGCTTTTGAAGTTTGTCCTATATGCACATATTTAATGAGCTTGGGCCTAATTTGCATTAAAAAAAAACAAAACAAAAAAAAACCAGAAAACTTCCAATACAAAAAATCTTATGTTTTATGTCCCTAATAACTTCGAGAAGTTTCATAGTCCTGCCTATTAATCTAATTGTTTTTGCCTATCTAGGTGTGCCCTCTCGCCTTAACTGTGAACACAGCAGTTCAAGCAAGAACGGCTCAAAATTTGACTAAGAGATATATTATTATTATCATAGTCATCCATCTGTGTCAATACATGTCTCAATAACTGAATTGCATTGAGTTTAAATTGTCCATACTGTATGTCATACAAGCTGATTTTGTGTGTGTGTGTGTGTGTGTGTGTGTGTGTGTGTGTGTGTGTGTGTGTGTGTGTGTGTGTGTGTGAGATCATGTGCCAGATGATTTCACAGGGTGTGTATGAAAGTCTGCAAAACTCCCAGGGCTGATAGTGAAAAAAAAATCCAGACCCTGAACTTTTCATCCATCACAGGGAGGTGGGTGTTATATTTGCGTTGCACTTTTAGAACACTTGGTTATGTGCAAATTCCATATCCTCAGCTGGTGGGCAGTAATGGCCATGCAAGGATGCACATTTATCAATCCTCATCATTTCTGTGAGGGTGCAATGAGAAGAAACTGTTTAAATTTTAGTTTAAGCCTACTTTGATCACACCTCTTTACATCTCAAGGCAAACATTTTTTCCCCACAGTCATGCTGGTACACCTGAAATCAGGCACGGCGCCTGAATACTATCAGGCCTGAACTCCATCGCTGCACTCAACTGTTAGCATGCAATTTTTTTCACTTTGCCTTTTGATTCCTGTTAAAAACACCTTAATCTTAGGAAGTAATACACCATTCGCTCTTTCTCTCTCTCTCTCTCTCTTGCTCTCTCACAGACTCACATGCACACACACACATACACACAGGCGCGCGCGCGAACACACACACACACACACAGGAACTCCACCGGGACAGGCCCTTTTGAGACGTGGCTTCAAACAGCAATGGGAAACTGTCAAACTGCTTTTTCCACTGTATTTCCACGGTTACAGTCAATTTACGAGCAGACAGACAGCTTTGGGCGAGCCTGACCAACTCTGCCAATAGTTTTGCCATTTTAGGCTATAGCCTGTCGTCGTATGCTTGGTGTTTATATGGTTGTTCAGTAAAAGGGCTATTGTGTGAGTTTCCCAAAAGCATAATTCGTTGCTAAGTTAGTAACTGTTCGTTGCAATGCAATTTCCCATCCCCAACTAACTGTAGGTATAGCACCAGGCCCAGGCCTAATGACATAACTTTTAATTAAGAAGCAACGTTTTGATCTCTTGCGATCTTTGTCAAGCTTGCAAAGATCACAAGAGATTGAAACGTCGCTTCTTTATTAAAAGTTGAGTCACTTCACGGCAGTGTGCAAATCCTTTTTCTTTTCCTTTATTCTTTTGAAGGTCTAATGACACCCTGGTGCTTTTCTAGACAAATTTGAGCTGAGATTGTCAAGAACCTATAGCCCGGGAGCACCCATGCTGTCATGTGCACTTGCTTTCATATCACCCTGCAAAGCAACATGGTGTCCATGGCTGATCTCTAGCCCTGCTTTTGGTATCCAATCACAGAACAGGGAGGGACTAGCCTGGGAGTAGCCTATCCATGCTGCCTGCCGCACTTAATGTCATTTATTTTCAATACTTGATACGACTGGCTATGAGCTATGTACAGTCCCTTATGTTAGACATTTGTAGCGCCCACTGCACGGCTTTGCATGGCCATAGATCTATTGTTGCTGTCATACCACACCACGCCACACCACCCTGGCACAGTTAGACAACAAAAACAGCCAGAGTTCTTTGAGGGGATTACAGCTTGGCCTTCAACATGGTCATCTCATCTAAGCTGATCCTATACCCTATAGCAGCTGTAATGAAAAGTACAAAACAGAACTGCAAAAGGTAATCATGACTGCATAAAACAACACAGCTCAGGACAGGACATCTAGGTTACACACTGGTATAGGACATCAAAGACCAATTCAGACTGAAGCTCCGCTACAAGGTGAAATGATTTTAGAGTTGCGGCGGTGTCAATCAATGGTTTTTAGAACGCTGCAGCCCATCTCATCGCAGATCTTTGGTCTGTTAGCCACCTTAAGACGCTCCATGAAAGACACTATCCAACCCTACCCAAACACTTTTCACCCACTCTTACTGCTTTTCTTTTTATTATTTCCTTTTTGGAAGATGCATTTAGTTAACTGTTTCTAATGTAGTTTGTAATCTGTTACATAAGAGAATAAACCCACCTTGAACCTTAATCAGACACAATAGAAGCACCATACAGTAACAGTCCTGGACAGACCTTTCACCACATGGCTGGTCACAAATCAGGCAAGTCCGTATGGGGTTCAAATGGGAGGAGTGCTCCCACTAGTGGCAGACAAGGAAAATGTTAGGCTATGTGTTTGGAATTGTCAGTGACAGAAAAACATAAACATTGGAATTGTGCTACTGATTACAGTTCAGTGACATAAAAAAATCAACACTAAAACAATCCATCCCCATCCATTGTTCTTACACATATCCATAAGCCATAAACCAAATACTTCAGCATCAGGTTATGAGTTATTATTGAAAGCTACTTATAGTCAAAGTAGGCTATAGATTACAAGTTCACTTTTGCTCACCCTATACCTAAATATACTGTACTCAGAGACAAAAAAAGAGAAAAAAACTTACAGCAAGAGAACGGTTGAGTTGAGTGGATGCTTGCTGAGATTGTAGGAGGGAAGTTGTATAGGATGTGGTTTCTTTTGAAAATCAGGCAAGAATGGAGTTATAGCATAGAGGGAATGTAACTTAAGAAGTTCTGAACAGATTTTGATGAAGTTTTCAGCCAACATGGGGGTATGGGTATTATACCAACGAATAGATCATTCAAATTTAGTAGCGATCCTGAATACCATTTATAACTTGTAGCCTATTGCAACAGTAAACCTATTGCCTTGGTGGAGGTCTGCAATCTTCAAGTGCTTTTCTTGTCATTATTTGTTTTTTGAATGCAATTAGGTAGGTCATTGTAACCTGTTATATAAGACAATAAATCCATCTTGAACCATAATCAGACAAATAGCACATTAAGTATGTCATTATGCTATTTATGATAGAATAGACTACAAATTTACTTTTGCTCGCAGTATCCCTTGGTTAGATGCTCAGAGAAAAAAAGAAAAGAAAAAAGCTTTCAGACATGAAAATCAAACTTCCAGTAAAAGAGCGGTCGAATGCTGAGATTGTTGGAGGGGGGTTGTAGGATGTGGTTGCTTTTGAAAGTCAGGCATGAAGCGAGTTGTTGCATAGATGGGAGAGGACCTCCCCCTAGTGGTGATGAAGAGGAGCCGTGGTCAGAGGCATGCTGGTCAGATGAGGGTGCTGTGTGATATATCAGCTGATGTGCAGCTGATGCGTGTTTATCAGATGTCTTGAAATGTGTGTGTGTGTGTGTGTGTGTGTGTGTGTGTGTGTGTGTGTGTGTGTGTGTGTGAGTGAGTGTGTCCCCTGTGATTTATTACATAATGTAATGCATGATTTGTACATAGTGTGTAACGACAATCTTCAAAATGCAAAGTGATTTAATATACATAAGGTCCGTCAGATAGCATGAGCATTATTTGTACATCTGAAGGTGCCTGGTCCTTTTAATTGTTCCATGACAACTTGCAGTTATGAATATGAAATGTAGCTCTGTAAATTTATTTCAGAAGGGTAAAGAATATTCTTTTAAAACCTCAATGTTCTTGGTACAGTATGTGGTAACAAATTTGCACATGTATTGTTGTACATTTGTGGAATTAAGTGAGTGGGAGATCTCTTGTTTCAGTAAATTTTTCTGTTTCAGTAGGTCTACTGTAAAACTAGTTGACTGGCTATAATTGAAAAAGACATACAAACTGTTTTCAGTCTTACTGGCACTATAACACGCTAATTATCTTTGACCCACCCAGACAGACCTATTTTACCATCACAAAACACAGATGTAGCCTACACCCTCTCATTTCCTGTGACTGGCACATTTAATGGGGCAGTGTATGTGGTAGTCTTATTAGGCATCACTTGACTGCATGAATACCCTGACCAAGAAACCACAGAGAATTTCCCATATCTGTGCATCTGTCAGCAGTAAACCACCTGTCTGCCACTTGTCCTTGTTTGCATACACTCTACACACCATCACTGCTGGAGCAGCACCAGAGCTATTCTTATTTGACTCTGCATAAGCGCTTCAAAAGAGTTAAGATGTGATACATATTGAGATATTTAGAGAGTTAGTGTTACGAGTGACTTACAGGTCTTCTGTGTTTGTGATAACTTACAACAGTATTACAGCCAATGCACTTCTAATCGCACTGAGAATCACCACTGCAGCCATCAGAATTTATTCAATATTTATTAAATTGTGCGGTAACACTTCATTTGAAGGTACCATCATAAGACTGACATGACACTGTCATTAACTATGACATGACATTGTCAAGAATCTGTCATAAACTTTATAAACCTGTCATGACTTCTGACATAACCTAACCCTAACCCTAACCATGACAAACACCGGGTATCACTTAATGACAGAAGTCATGACAGGTGTATACAATTTATGACAGATTCATGACAACGTCACATCATAGTTAATGGCAGTGTCATGTTAGTCTTATGACGGCACCATCACATAAAGTGTAACCAATTGGGCCCAACTGTGTTTATTATTGACAGCATTAGCCATAAAGTGTTCACGTGTAAACATGTACAAACAACCACCACAGCCAAGTTGAAATAGTTTAGGCCAAGTTTATACCATCTAAAGTTGCTTACAGCCCAGTCATCCTGCATTTCATATCACTGGAAACTACTTGCCAAGGTGAGCCAAGATCTTTACAGATTCTGAAAGCACACAGTAATACTGGAAAGCAGGAAGAGGAAAACAAACAACTACTACACCTACAAACGTTAAGTAAAAGTGCAGTACGGTCTCTATGGTTTCTTTCTACAAGAGAGAAAAAGGTCAGTGTATGTGTTTATTAAACTTTAGCTACAACCATGCATCCACAGTCGCTTTTGCTCTTCATGACCTGATTCACATCAAAGCTTTCATGAGGACTTTCCACAACTTAGCCAAACACTATTCCACTGAGAAATAGAGCATGCTGGACCATTGTGTGTGGTTACATTTTGTGTTTGTGTGTGTAAAAATTATAGGCCATAGCCTATTTATTAACTGAACCATCATCACAGTGACAGACAGACAGACAGAAAGGTAGAGATATTTTATTTATCAAGAAGAATAATCATTAACATTGAAATACATCTCAAAAAGTTAGAGAAAAGTTACAAAGTGTGAAGGGCAGCATTACAGTTATTTTTAAAGGATCACTTTTTGTGCCATTACAGTAGGCCCTACACTGTAACATGTTAAGCTTGATTTATGCCTTGACATTCTGAATTGAGTGTGCTCTTGTTTGCATACACTTTACACCAAACATGCCATTGCGATATAGGTGACTTAGAAGTCATCTAGCATGCCTTGACATGCTAATTATTTTCTCCTAAATTCGCCCTTAAGGAACTACTTTTAGCCTTAAAATTCTTTGTGAATATGGACCAAGGTCTTCAGGAAAGCTGCATGCTGTTACAGTGTAATAACTGGATTGCTATTGTGTATTTTATACACATACTAACCAGAGCGAGCGGTTTACTTAATAAAGGCACATACTACCGTGTAATAAAGGGTTTATTATGTTGAGCTACACTCTATGCATTAGACAGGTGGGGGCAGTGTGCTTACTGACACTGGCCCCATCAGAACAACTGTCCGGCCCATTTGGGTTGCATCACTCCCTTTGTCTTCTTGGCATCCAGTGTGGGTTTGGGTCGGGTGTTGACATAGTCACAGTCTCTCTGGGCATTTCTCCTCACTTTGTGCTGGTGGTGGGGAGAAGAAAACACACAATTTTAACATCATTATTGGTGTCATTATTAACCACACATTTTATTATTATTATTACCTCCGCCAAGGATGTTATGTTTTCACCCGCATGTGTGTGTCTATCTGTGTGTCTGTGTACAACAAATTTTTGGACAATGTGTGTCTTGAGACAAGTATACAAGAACTGATTGAATTTTGGTGGCTATCAGTATTGCAGAACACTGGAATTTATATTGTGTCTGTGACCATATTGCCTTGGCGGAGGTCTGCGTGAGTGCTTTTCTAGTGCTTTTTTTTCTGTTTTTGTCTTTACTAACATAGGACTTCACAATCTATAAACTAATGTAGTTTAGTGAATGAGTTTGCAAGGCTGTGAATGCTCACCTTGCTGTTTGCATGATTGAGACACATGAGCTACATTGTTCAATTAGCAACACAAAAGTCACACTAAAGTCACATTGTTGCAACCACACTTCTGTTTCTAGGTCAGGGTACAATTTTTACTTTTTTTTTTTTTTTTTTTTTTGACAATTCCTTCTTAGCCAGTGTTCCTTGTCACAGCACTACAAACTGTGGGTAATTCCCTCTAACAAAGTTTGTATGTGTCGCCGAGGTCAGGTCGCACCACAAACAGGTCTCGAACTCGCCACTTCATCAACTATAAACAACCTACAGCATGGGAGTTGAGTGTTCTAACCACTAAACCGAAAAAAGTCCAGGATTCCAACTCAGTGGTCAGAAGTGTTAAGGTTAGGGTTGTGAGGATTAACATGTAATGCTACCAGCTAGCCCAGAGTTGTTTGCATCCATTTCACATGCAAGGGTGGAAAAGGGTGCAAACGAGCCCTCAAGCACCTCTAATATGGCACTGTGACATCACAAAACCCTTGGAAAAATATGCATTTACTGTAAGTCTAAGGCTGCGTCCGAAACTGGGAAAATGCTGCCTTTGAAGGAAGCATTTGGTGGCAGCGAGGCATCAAGCATGTCCGAAACGAATAAATGCATAAAATCCTGCCTTCGAAGGAACCTTCTTTTTGGCCAATTTGGCCTGGACAATTAAATAAACAAAAAGACGTTGTTCTAAATTGCTAACTTGCTAGGTCGTCCGAAACTAAGTTTTTAGTGGCTGCCTCGATACCTTCTACGGCAGGTAACTATGTAGTGAAGACAGTGAGGCAGCAAGTCACTACCTTCCCGTTTCGGACATAGCCTGAGAGTCTGTAAAGGTGGACATTGAGACAGGGCCAAAGAGAGAGATAAGAGTAGGAACAGCAAATAACTGCCGATCAGACCAAAACACACTTCAGGCCCACCCATGGCACAAGCACTCTAAGGAGCCGAGCCACAACACACACACACACACACACACACACACACACACACACACACACACTCCTGTAAGTCATTTATTTACTATAATGCATTGCTTTTTGTGGTAACCTGGTAAGGTAAGGCATTATAGAAAAAAATGGTAATATTTTACTCAGTACAATTGCCAGTAACATTGCCAGTAATATTTTACTCCGTACAATTGCCAGCTGTGCTGGAATTATTGTAGAACTTCACAGTCTCCACTTGTCATTCTCAACCTTGATAACGAATTAGTGAAGGTCATAGGCTACCGGAGGGCCCGAAGAGTAACGTAATTGTAATATAACAGTAATGTAACGCCTTAAATTGTCAAAACTCTAATATTGTAATGTAAGGGATTACTTTAAAGTCAGTAACAAGTAATAAATAACACATTACAGTTTTCCAGTAACTTGCCCAACACTGCTTATTTATGCTAATTGTACACTCACAGCATTGACTCAATTCAACACTTTTCTGGGGGAACATAGAGTATGAGTGGGAGAGGCGTGCATCACCTCCATCACAGTTAGCCCCCCTAAGAGCCTGTTCAGTTGAAAAACAGTACATTTTGCCCTGCCTTACTTCACACTTCTCATAGTCAGTTCACACCAAAGGTGCAAGAAATGCAAAATGCAAACGTGTTGTTATTCTTTGCAGATGGAAATCAGTGGTTGTGTCATTTCACGGGTCACAGAGGTGTTAGCATCTCTTTTACTTCAGTGTTTGTGGTGTCTGAGTCAAAACATGGCATAATCTTTCATAACAGTTTTTTTTGTTTGTTTTGTTTTTTTTGTCAGAAGGAATGTATAAATATTAGCTTATTATGGCCGGTGCAGACTACACGATTCTCACATATTATCTCACGATTCAACATGCCACACCACACAGTGCGATCACATGGGGTCACAGAGCTACGAATTTGGGAGTTATCTTGGTCGGGGGACTGGCCACAATACAAGGACAAGAATCGTAGCAAACATTCGAGAGTGCCATGCTCTAGAATATTCACTTTGGACACGCAATATACAAAGCTTCCTCATGAATAAAAGCTGATAAAAGTTTTTATTTCTAGCGAGAAATAACATCTTTACTTTCATTATGTTCAGTCTGCCTAAAGCCCCGAGACTTTAGTTCCTCAGTTCCTTAACTTTAGTTCCTATGCTATTTGGACTATGTTTCAAACGTGATTCTATTCTGATTAACTTAAACCTGATTCTAGCATTCTTCTCCTGGCTAACAGCACTCTGTGACTTTGAACAATAAGGCTATGGGTTGAAATGTTCCAGTGTGTTCCTTTAGTGCAGTGTTTCTCAAACTGTTTCAGATCGAAGACCACTTTGCTGAAAAAAATTTTTTAGGGACCACCTGTCCTCCCCTCTCCACATCACATGCTACACTTACACTTTAACCCAATCCGCGGGCTTGCATAGGCATTTCTAAATAGGCATTTATAGGCACTTGAAATTCACATAACCTGAAGTTTTTAGAATAATTACAGGCCTGCCTCATAGTATTCAGTGAACGACTCATCTTTAGCCTTCAAATAATGTTAGTTAGAAACACAGACTAAATAAACATGTTTTTTTAATCCCCTTGTAGACCACTTGAGCTTGCTCGCGGACAACACTTTGAGAACCACTGTTATAGTGGCACTGAATATTTGCTATTCAGCTAAAATTTTACTACTAACTAATTAGTAGGCCTACATATCCACATGGCATGAGCACTGTGATGCACAGCAGTAGCATGATAGTCCCATGATTCCAATGCTTTTATTATTAAAAACATTTGCACCAATGTGTTGTTGATGAGAAGATAACAGCTTATCTCACGAATGTTTGATTTTTGAAGTTTCACTTTCCGCATGACTATCCTCTATCCTTTGCTGCTCTCTGTCTCTTTTCTCTCTTTCCTTTCATCAGCTACAGCTTTCCCCAAGTGTATTTGTCTAAAACCTTTAGACAAAAACATGTGAAGGCTACACAGCATCAACATACATACAGTAATACCCTCAATATAAAGGACACTACATCTAAAGGAATAGTGTTAATGCTACAGAATTAATTTAATCTCTCTCTCTCTCTCTCTCACACACACACACACACACGTATGCATGCATGCATGCACGCACGCACACACACATACACACACACGCATGCACGCACGCACACACACACACACACACACACACACACACACACACACACACACACACACAAAATGACCTATTTGATATTTGAAAAAAAAGGTCAAGTTGAGTAGGTGGGATATGTGATGTGTTTTCCCGTTACATAGAGTAGTTTTGTTTCCCAGGTAAACTATTTTTTCTCTCCCTCTCTCTCTCATGATGAGTCATCTGAACTCATAATGTGTTTCCAATCAATGTGATTGATTGGAAACACAGGACTCTTCACACTAATTGTACACAATGCTTTGTTTTCCCACTTGCCCAGGGACTGCAGGAAGTTAATGAATGAGCCTGATACAAAGCACCTTCTTTACCCATGTTGTTACAGTAATATATTGTAGAGTAGGCCTTCATGGTCCCAAGAAATAAAGCCAAGCTTAGATCAACTCAACGGTCTTTGGTATTTTTTGCCCTCAACGGTGCCTTCCAGGGATCGCTGCCTTCAAGGCACGACTACCCTCAGTTTAGGGTTAGGATGAGGGTTGAGGGGTTAGGGTTAGGAATAGAGTTAAGAGTGCCTTTTAGGCTCTGCTGCCTGGAAGGTGCCGTTGGGGGCAAAAAATGCCATTGAGCCAACTCAACTCAACTCAACTCAACTAGCCCATCTCTGACATAGATGAATATATTCAGTCTTTGTAGCTGAGTGACATTCTCAGGTGAGAGTCTGTCATTGAAAATGCTGCAGCCTATCTTTTCTTTCAGCTTTTCAGCTGTACTGTGCAAAACGAACAAGGCAACGTTACCAAGGCCTACTTGTACTGTAGGTGTTGGGTGTGATTCTGTTAATTTTCAGTAATTGGCTGTAAAACTTAGCCTGATAAGCCAGACTATAACATAAAATGTATAGTCTGGCCACGATGGATAGATCCTTGGAGCGGAATCTTTTTAAGCTGCCTCTGCATGTAATAGAATAGCGGTACAACCAGAGCCATAGAAAGCGCTTTGTGTGGCTCTGACTACAACCAATTGTAGCTAAACACCACCAATGACTGAATACAACGGTACCAGAGAGGATTGACGGTACCCTATGGCTCATGGTTAGACATGCTCGCTGAGCAAATCAAAGGGGGCATCACAATACATTTATTACTTTTTTTTTCTTCAGATTTTCATTTGTATTTCTAGAAAAGGGGGCAAAACTCCAATCTGGCCTAGAGCAGCAGAAAGGCTAGAACTGGCCCTGCGCTAGGGTACGCCTAGAGCTCTAAGCTATCTAAACCTTGTAGTGTTCCGTAAATCTTAAGCTAAATTACAGATGCTAGGGGGAAAAAAAGGAAGCCATGTGAGGTTCCTCTGTAACTGATTTGGATGGGCCGTCGTCTGAGCCCTTAAAGGCCTGTACCCCCAACCCCCAACCTCCTCCTCTCCCTTCCTCCCTATACCATCTTCCTCTCTCTCTCTCTGCTACTGTCTTTTTCACTAACCTCATCTACCGCACACAAAAACAACTCTGCAGAAGGAACATCTGACTGTCTGACTCTGAACCACAGCATCAAATGCACACTTCCCAGCTATCAGCCTCTCTGACAGTGACACATACTCTCACACACACACACACACACACACACACACACACACACACACACACACACACACACACACACACACACACAAACCTATTGACTGACAGACACACAGACAGACAAACAAAGAGACAGATAGACACATACACACACATGTACACACACACATACACACACACACACACACTCTCTCTGTCTCTCTCTCTCTCTTACCCCGAGTACCAGGATGATGACCAGAAGTACGGCACAGAGCAGGGTCATACCCACACAGATGACCTGCCAAGTGAGTAACTGATTGGGTGGGGAGTCTCCTAGGGGTGCCTTGTGCCCCTGGTGGTGGGCATGGTTCTGGACTCTGGTCTGGTTCTGATCTGGTGTTTCTGGACACTGTGCCTCTGAAAAAAATGAGGAGGGGGGTTGGGGGGTTCACAGTTTTATAAGAATGCTGTAAATCTCGATTCAACACAAATAATCTTAGTCTACTGTATCTCAGTCTTGTCTTATTTTTCTTTTGTTAGCTTATTTTTTAGGAGGACAAAGCATAGTTTTCTGATGTATTTCAACACTTGAAGTTCTTGTGAAATTTTTGATCATGTGTTTACAGTAACATCCCCATTTTTGCTTTTCCATGGAATCAGGATTATTTCTGCTGCTTCTTTCAGTATTTGAAGGTCAGTGCACTCTGTGTTCCTAAGTTAATTTTTTTTGATTCTCATTTTGATTTCAACATGAGCATGAGGTTTAGTGTGAGGTTTAGGGCATGAGGTTTCCATTTGACAAAAAACAAAGAAAACAAAACTGAAAACATCTCTGCATGTTTTCACCCCTACTCTTTTTTCTCTAACAATGCAGCATAGTGTAGTGACACAACATTACAACATTAACAAAGTTGTCTACTGTCCAAGATATCATGGAACAATGACAAAAATGCTATCATGTAAAATGTTAACTTTTTAAGAGTTGCTAGGTTCACAAAAGCCATCCAAGTTTCATATTGACCAAGTTGTCAAAGCAAAGTGAATGTCTGTAAATCTCCTCCATTGCGTCAACATACGTCAACATTTTTTTTTCCATTTACACTGTTACAGTAATTGTTACCAAATGTTACCAACTGTATACATTGCAATATCTGTTAACAGTCTCATAGTCCAATTAAAAAATACCTTTCTATAAAATGTTTACATACTCAATGCTTACAGTACGTGCCCCAATGAATAAATGAATAAATTCAAAAATAAATAAGTAAACAAATGAATGTATGTATAAATGAGTGGATGGATAAACTTTTACCTGTAGACTATTACCTGTAATAAGAGCCAAGGTGCGTTTCTCAGTCTTGTAGGGTGGAGGGTAGATCCTCTGCATCTCACAGGTGTACACCCCGGCATCGGCATTGCTCACCTGTCGGAACTCGTACAACACGTTATGGCCCTCCACCTGCAGAAGCATGTTCTCGTTCACCTGCAACTCCTGAGGGTCTTTGCCATTGATGGTGAGGTTGTGGATAAGCTGGTCCTCTTTTCTGAGCAACACTGAGCGTGTACCTCCATCCAGGCCTGCGCATATCAGCTTGGCCGACTGAGACAGGGCCACACGAACAATCCTAATGCCTGCTGATGGACACACACACGCACACACACACATTAAATTACTCATAAAAATATCACACACACACACACACACACACACACACCTTTTTCACTAGTGAAAATAAAGACATATCAGATATTAACTACAACACTGCTGTCCATCCAGTCCTTCCCAGAAAATGAGCAACATTAATGCAATATGTATTGTATAATAACAACCGGTATTTGGTCACCAAATTGGCGTATTCACATTGGGCAAGAACTGACAAACACCCAGTGGGGCGATGGTCATTTTTGGGCCAGGGCTGTCATAATTTACTCATAATTGTCATGGTTGGCTGCCATGGCCAAACAATGACCTGTGTTAATAATTAATATTAATCATTAATAAATTGATTATGTCATTATATAATGTCCTGAACAAGTTGTCAATTGCAAAATTTGGTTATAGTGCATATTTTTGGAGAAAGACCTCTTGGGTCTTTCAAAAAGACGTGAACTGTGATTCAAATGACAATTTAAATATCAGGCAGGGGCAATCTGTTTTTTTCTATCTGTCTATTTGGCTAAAATTGCGTAGCACAATTAATGTGCCATGCTTTGACATTCAGTCACGGTGTACCAATTATCATCGAAACAAGTAATGCAAACAGAAGTCAATCCAAATACTTAGGCAGTTACTAAGTTATGTACAGAATAGCATCAACAGGAAGTGGTTTCAGACTTCTTATGCAGGTGTGAAGATATTCATCCTCCCTTACAACAAAATCCTGCAAATGCTAAACTCAAAACTGCGGTTTGTAAGGTACACAAAAAGAGAGAACATGCACATTAGGCTGTGCTAAAATTAGTGTGGGTTCATTTTCATTTTCATTTTTTCAGATAGACATAAAACTTAATCTTTTGTTTCAGTCACCAAGGGCAGAGGCTGTCTGTGCACTTATATTTGTAACTAGATAGATACATTATAAACCTTTACTATAACTTTATTGCTGGTAGTTCAATTGGTA
Organism: Sardinella longiceps; assembly: GCA_027497455.2. Taxonomy (NCBI): domain Eukaryota; kingdom Metazoa; phylum Chordata; class Actinopteri; order Clupeiformes; family Clupeidae; genus Sardinella; species Sardinella longiceps. Next base: position 13,455,434 of record JAODXP020000016.1, on the reverse strand, counting down.
ACTCAACTGCTGAAAGCGCAACCTTTTTTTCACATGGGCATTTCCATGGAAATTGGACTTTTGTCACATCCATTTTGTGCTTGTATAAACTGAATGGCATGTGATTGGCATATCAATAACATGTATTCATAAAGGTTTAACTTACCTGTATTTTCTGTTATTTTACACCACAATGCACAGCTACCATTTTCAACATCTACAAATAACATCCCTTAAAAAGATATTGCAGATTTGTTCTCTCTCTCTCTCTCTCTCTCTCTCTCTATTTCTCTCCTCTCTTTCTTAAATTAGTGAGGCTGATTTTCAATACATCCTGCCTGTCTCTCTCTCCCTCGGCAGTACCCTTGTGCCCACCCCCAGTGTCCTGTGTGCCAGTGATGGTGCCCTGGTAAATACCCACTGATGCAGTCGTCCGGCTGGGCCAGTATGCTGAGAGCCAAGCAGAGAGAGATGGCGGTGGAGAGGGGTCTGGAGCTGCGGTGGTCTGTCATCACTGCACTAGAGAGAGACTGAGAATGAAGGAAGGAGGAAGTGACTGTAAAGATAGCCTACCCATGTGGTAACACTTGCACACGCACATAGCCTACACACACACACACACACACACACACACACACACACACACACACACACACACACACACCATAGACAGGAACCACAGAGAAGATTAAAGCAACAATAACTGCACATTTATTTGAAGCTTAGTGTATTGTTTGACAATCAATTCATAATGTCGTTTGTTTTCATAACTGTTTATACGTATATTCTTATGACAGAACTTGTGAGACATAATGCTATGTTAAATATTTTATATAATAATTTGACAACATGTGATTGAGATTCAGATTGAGGTTTTATGGAATATAATAGAAGTATATAATCGACCTATGAACAAGATGGAAGTAAAGGCAAAGTAAATCATTTTATGTGGCTTGTTGACACATACTGTAAGACTTTTTTATAAGTTAAACATAATATTACCTCATGACCCGATAGCTCTTCATTCTCTTGGGTTGCTGTAAAAATCTGTTCTTTATTAATACAGGCAAAAACAAATAATAATAATAATAATAATAATAATAATAATAATAATAATAATAATAATTAGTTAGGGGTAGTCTGTCCCCCAAACAATAAAACAAAAAAACATTCTTGCCAACACTCAACAATATCAGTCAATTATGCCTAACTCATCCCAAACAATAACACAGATTGCTTTACTTTTTAGTGTGTGTGTGTGTGTGTGTGTGTGTGTGTGTGTGTGTGTGTGAGAGAGAGAGAGAGAGAGAGAGAGAGAGAGAGAGAGAGAGAGAGAGAGAGAGAGAGAGAGAGAGAGAGAGAGATGGACTGCATAGAAAGATAAAATCAAGAGAACAGAAAAGATGGTTCTGTAGATAGTTATGAGTTACTGTGCGTGTACGGATAGGAGGGCAAATGGAAAGTAAGAGAAAGAACAAAATAAGTGCAGTAGGGTGAATCAGTGTCATGCAAATTGGGGGTGACAAGTGTTGCTTTGCACACTGCAGACACAGAGGAGAAACTGAGTCACCAAGTCAGACAAGAGAGAGACAAAAAGGGATAAATTGTCAATAAAAAAAGAAAAGAGAGAGACATCACATCAATTGATTAACAAAAGATTTTTTGTTAATAAAACAGTGATTTACATACTGGGATATTCAGTGGTGTAACCTTGGATTTTAAATGGGCTCATCACTCTGAACTTTATTTTGGTGATGAACTTTATTTTTGTGATTAATTAATTTCAGCGTTGCTAGTCAAAGAGGATCCAGTGAATTTCACCCAGGACACCAAGAAAAAGGTTGTGTGAAGTTTCAGAGTGGACCTGAGGGTGTGTGCACAATAGCCTACTTCATATCAGTTTACACACATGGCTCAACTCTTCTTTGAATCAATACTGATGACCTGGAAACAAACAAACAAACAAACAAAAACAAACAAGGAAATCTGTCACTATACCATAAACTATAGCTGTGTCAATTTCTAATATTTATCTTTATGATGTACAAAAAAACCCATCATATTACTATTACACATTTCTCATTTTGCCATAGCCTACTTTATGAAATGGAATGGGAGCTGAAGTAATAGTTCAGCAAAGTGCACTTTCTAATCTAATCAAAGCACACTTTCTCTATTACTCACAGTAGCCTTTAATTACCATGAGAAGGTTCATTATCTGGTCTATGTTGTTCCAAATTCTTTCCTTCTCGTTCCAAAGGATGGCACTCTGCAAGCCGCAACAATGGGGCTTCAACTGGAACGATGAACACTGGGGCTTGGATTCAAGATCAAACGTGCTCTGCCTATAGCCTGACACGCCAGACTATAACATGAATGTATAGCCTGGAGACGAGTGATAGACCCCCGGGTAAAACTGCTAAAACTAATCAGCGCGACTAGCAACTAACAAGCGATTTAAACAACGCTAGGTCCGACCAAAAACTCCCTGTCCAAATATAACTTTGTGATTAGCTAAACACCACGATGTCTGAATACAACAAGAGCGTAAACAGCCCAGAAACAGCTCAGACGCAATCAACGTCTGAGCTATGGCTGGTGCCTAGACCCACTCGCTGAGCAAATTCAATTTGCTACCGCTAGAGTGCGTCTAGATTTCTAGGCTACTCTGCCTATGCCCTAAGTTCCAAAGCTCGAAATGACGAACGGACCAACGTAAATGTTGTTAGATTGGAGAGTCGCTCATCTCTCATTTGGCTGTATACACTGGATAGCACCCATCAATATGTAAATGAATGAGAGCTTGTGCCCAACATTGGTGCTCAGAGCTGGCTCCAAATGTGGGTGTGGTGATATACTGTACTGGGAAATGATGTACTTTGTATGCTAACAAGCCCAAGCTAATCTGCATGTCTGGGTCTTAAGGGTCCTTACCTGGAGATGAGTGTACTGTAGCCATCACCACTGCATGCTAATGCATGCCAATGGGGTGCTTAAGTCCAGAAAAGTGCTTAGCTTCATTTGTTTTTAGCCTGCACTAAGTATATACTGCAAATTGGTAGATGATTTGTATTCTATTTTATTGAGTGTTGCTCACCGTGTTGTCACCTTGGGGCTTTTTCTTGCTGTGAGGGTGGGTGGGTATGTATCCGCGCGTGTCTGCCATCATGGGTGGCAAGTACATAGGAAACTCTTTCACTTCACAGGAAGCTGTGGGTTCACACACAACACAGCTGCACTTTATGTCTTCTTTTTATAACCAAGTAGGCTACTTGCTACTTGTTTTGGAAACAACAACCACACTATAATTTTGGATTTGGTTTCATGTTGACACATCATCCATACATTTGTGTAGGCTAGCAGAGTTAAGTGTGTGTGTGTGTGTGTGTGTGTGTGTGTGTGTGTGTGTGTGTGTGTGTGTGTGTGTGTGTGTGTGTGTGTTTGGGTATGGGCATATGCAATGGTGTGTGTGTGTGTGTGTTGTGTGTGTGTGTGTGTTGGACATGGGTGTGGTGTGGTAATATACTATGAAAGTGAGTTTGCTATGAAGGGAGATTCACAGATTTACAAGTCAACTCAGTTATATAATCCTGATTGAAAACCAGCAGTCTAGCAGTCACATGAGACATGTTGCAGAGTAAGGGGCATAAATCATGAATGGTTTAGCTATGCATTCACACCAAGACCTGCTGGAGCTGTAATACCACAGGAAGTAATTCACTTTCGATTGGCCACAGCTACAGAAGTGGTTTGAGTTTCCAAAGTGGTTGGGAATCTGCTAACCTCACTCACATCAGATGATTCTGGACAAACCACTTATCTGTCATCTTACTTAGTTCATCCACTTACATTGAAACATACCCATTGCACCCCATGCTGCATTGCGATTTCTAGTTTCTCAACTATTCCAAACAAACATAAACGCCAGTATCTGCGGCATAATTGCCACAATAATCGATTTAACTCACATAATATAGGTGTCTCTTTCATATACAACTGTTAATTGTGTTTTTTTTTTAAGTTTGGAGACTGGACCAATAACTGAAGGTTGGCCGAAGGGTACTGACTGGGGATTGTGGATCGCTGGATCGGCATGCCCACAACTCTGTTGGGACAGTATACTGTAAATATGTGCTTCCAGCTAACGGCTCTAAAAACGTGTGTGCATGTTTGCGTGATACTGCCCCCTGGATGGATTGAATGCAGAGAATGCATAAACAATAACACGGCAAACTAGAGGAACGCGAAAACGAAATAACATGGATAAGATGCATTAGAGTTATAAATAGGATGTGAACATTAAAATGACATGAAGAGAGGTAAAGTAAGAAAGCAGTTTTTTAACCTGATCATGTGAAGGGAGCTCTTATCTTGATTACACAACCTGTTGGCCTTGGCCTCTGTGTTTGCAAGACACTAACTCATCTCGTCGCAGGTTAGATCATTTCATAACTTGTGTTGCATCTGACCACCATGTCTGCAAGACAACAACACAACGGCCATGGGAGAGATGGATCATTTCACAACTTGGTAGGCCATTTTGCCTTACACCCACTATAACATCTCATACAATACTTCAATACTTTCATTGTGTGAACCTCTCAAACCTCTCAGTAAGTTATGACATCAGAGAACAGAGCAAAACAACAACAAACACTATGTTTTGACCTAACATTGCAGCACAAATAAAAATGAATGAAATAGTGATTGTGTGGTGAAAGGTGAGTGGTCAATACTGATTTATCTTCAAACTATTCATTTTAGCATGTAATACCTGGAAGCCATACTGCACTGATAGTGTTTAGACACTAGATGGCAGCAAATGCAAATGACATTGAGAGAGCCCCCTAGTGTGTTGCGTGTTTGATAGCTGGCCACTGCCACAGCCACTGCTCTGTGACTTTAAGACATTTATCTACTTTATTTGTCTTTGTGGGGAATGGCTTGAGGATAAGTGAGGAAGGTTATCTCAAATCAACATAAGACTGCGTATGCCCATAATAGCACTCACACTACTAATACTGTGCCAACCTGTTTTGCTCAAAGAAAGAGAGGAGAAGAAGAGAGAGGAAAACAGTAAAGAAGAGAAGAGAAAAGAAACTGAAGAGAAGAGAGGAGTAAAAAGACAAAAGAGGAGAAGAGACGCCATGATGGAAGACAGAGATGACAGTGAGAGGAAACTGGAGAATGGTAACAGGGTCCTGACAGCGAAGGACAGAGAGAGAGAGAGGAAGAGAGAGAGGGCTGCCCTCCGATGTGCCTGAGGCCGTAATGTGACTCACTGACCACAAGCTGTTTGATGTGGCCGCCTTGAAGTCTGACGAGGAGACCAATCTCAGTGGCCTCTCTTGTTTCCCCCCATTTCTGTCGTCTCCTCTTCCACAGGCTGGGAGAATCCCCAGGCCTGGTGTGTCCTCTCCTCCTCACAAACACAAAGAGACATCACTAACACACACACACACACACACACACACACACACACACATATATGTCCCCTGAAGTGCCTGTGGCTCATTGCTCGTGATGGATCAAGTGTCCTCCTCACAAACAGCTGTGATTTGTCTTGTACTCTTATAGGAGGGCTATTCCCATCAACATCTAGACTATTAGGCTACCATGCATACTTGGTCTAGTTTGAGGACCATTGAACACTGAAGGAGATATCAGTAAATTGAGTTGTCACAAAGAGCATTCTCCTTCAACATAAGTATTTCTTTCAGTGGAGGTATATATACATTATTCTGACAAGCCATTCCATACAATAAAATGGATAGCCTGGAGCCCTATGATCAATAGATTGAACTCAGTTCTGTGGGAAATCAGCAGTTATCTTACAAACTACATCTGCATAGGTTGTCGCTAAAAATAATCAATTTAATGACCACTGTTCTTGGCTAAGCCCGCCCAACAACTCTAAATTGAGCGTTGTGATTGGTGAATACCAACTGTGTCTGACCAATAACAAGACCTACCAGGTTCCTATTGCTCGTGGCAAGACGTATTGGCTGAGCAAAACTATTTGCTGCCACTAGAGTATGTCTAGACTTCTAGGCTAGCTATACATATTTGTATAACCTGATTGAGGTGTAGATGACACTAATGATGCTAAAGCAGAACACACACTTACACAGGATGATCCCACTGTATTCTCCAGCTGCATTATAAAGTTATTTGTTATGTGTATTGTAAAGTTAGCGTGTCCAGAATGATTATGCTAAGTTACTGTTGTTACGGGGATGTAGTTGATCTAGCTTTTGACAGTACAACCTTTGAGATCTGTTATAAAAAAATGTCCCTGCGGCATGTTTGCCACAGCCCGCACCAAATAAAGTACACACAGTGGACAATAAGACTTAAACGGCAACCGAGCCAAAGTCAATATCATTTGGTCTGCAGTTTGATAAAATAGAAACAACAACATTCTGGTCCAGCAGCCTGCCTATTCTCTGGCCTAGCATGACTGTTGGACATGGCTGCTCCTCAAAAACATACAGTTGCGTGAAATCTGCTGATTCAGCAATCCCTCTGTTTTTAGCCATTGCCAGACTACAGTTTGCAGCCTCTAATTCTCAGACTTCAGTGGCCGATTCCCAGCACTGAGCAGGAGTCTGGACTTTTGAAGTTTATGTTTACTTATAATAGGTAGCATTTGCTATTAACTTACTATATCATCTGAATCAAGCTGGTTGCAACCGATTGCAGCTAATGTAGCAATACGTAATGGGTTGAAAATGGAATGAGATTTCAGCCCAGAATGCATCACTGTTTGCAATCATCAGCAGTCATCTCGAAAGTCTGGTAATGGCGAATCTGCCTAATGGCTTATTAAAGTGTATGGTTACTATTAAACTTTTTCCTTTAAGGAGAAATCAATCCATACCCCTGTTGCCTGAGCAAATCAAACCCATCACTGCTCCCCAGGCCGGCACCCCAAGTAAGTGTGGGCTTCACCAGTTCACCTCTCTGTGTGTTTACTATGCACACTATGTGTTTCATCAAAATAGAAGCAGAATTTCCCTCAACAGATGAAAAGAGTTGGCTACATAAATATTTGTGAAAGAAAGGATTTTTCTGATGAGTATTGAAGTAAGCTACTATCACTTTTTCAATTTTGTTGCATAGAGAGTTTGGCCTGATGGAACATGACTGGCCTGCAAAGTTTAATGCATCATTGAAATCTTCTTTTCATTATTTTATTTGACTTAAAACAACAACAACAAAAAAAACATTTACATAGAAATGATTAACTGATGAGTTGACTGAAGCTTTGTGGGTTTCGCTTGCTTTTGTCCATATTTTATCCATATTGAATACTTGCACTACACTTTTCCACACACTGTTGTTAAATACATACACATGGAATTTGGGTTACACTTTATTTGAAGGTACCATAGTCATAAGACTGACATGATACTGTCATTAACTATGACATGACGTCATGAATCTGTTATCAACTTTATTCACCTTCTGTCATTAAGTGTCACCCGTTAGGTTAGGGTTAGGTTATGTAATTGTCATGACAGGTTTAAAGTTTATGACAGATTCTTGACAACATCATGTCATAGTTAGTCTTGTGACTGGTACCTTCAAATAAAGTGCTACCGGAATTTGATTTCAATTGTCCATACACTTAACAACAGATGTGTAATAGTAGACTGTACAATTAGTTACACAGTACACATAGAATGTACAACAAAGGCAACAATATACCATACAATATTTACATACTGGCACATAAAAACACATTGTCCAAATAATACAAGAAGCAAATAAGACCTTAATTACAGACATTTATTAGACATTAATAATTAGGCCAACTGGTGGGTGTGGCCCGTAAAGTGCAAGTCATGGTGCAATGTAGTGTCCGTGTGTAGGGAGAAAGATGCATGAATTCAAACATCCCATAGATTCCATATCACAGTTCAGGAGAGTGTTTGCAGTGTGACAGAAGCGGTTCTTGTGCCTAGATGTTTGGTGTGCACTGTGCAGAGATCTATAGTGCTTGCCAACAGAAAGGAGCTTTAGAAGAGGATGTGTGGGGTCTTTAATGACATTCTCCTCCCCTGGTCCTCCCAGTGAGAGGGCAGAGGTGCGGTAATGATCTTTTCCACTGACTGTATTACTTTTTTTGAGGATGTTGTTGATGTTGGATATCCACTTCAGATCCTGTAAGATGATGGATTCCAGAAAGGCCACATGTGACACAGGACTGTTGGATATTGTGAAGGGGAGCAGCACTATGGGGCACTTCCTAATCCACCACCATCTCTGCAGTATTTAGTGTTGAGCTCTTGGTGTTGTTGACTGTGTAACAGATGCTAACTAGCCTGGGCTAGCTGGTGGCAGAATGTGGTAAATCCTCATACCCCTATAGCCTTAAGAACGTTTCTAACAGCTGAGTTGGAGGCCAGGGCTTTTTGGCCTAGTGCAGTGTTTCTCAAACTGTGGGGCGCAAACACATGACAGGTGGGGCGCAAGACATCTCTTTGCAATCTACCAACAGTCGCACCATGCCCCTTGCCAAATTCACAGGTATTTGTCAGATATGTGCATATGACAGTATATTGAGCTTTCCAATGGCGTTATTTGCTAGTTGCTGTAATGAGGCGTTCGAGAGAACTGAATTAGTGACATGAAAATTATAACATTAACAAAAATCCTGACCTCGAAAAGCATTCTTCATGGAGATACATGTATTGTGCGCAAATTGAGCTTTCAGGTGGGGCGCGAAAATTCTCTGCCTTCCAAAGTGGGGAATGGCAGAATAAGTTTGAGAACCACTGGCCTAGTGGTTAGAGCGTTCGACTCCTATGCTGAGGATTTGCTGTGGTTAACAGGGTGGCAAGTTCAAGACCCTTGAGGAGTCGAACTGACCTCGACTACAGAGCACACCAACTTGTCAATCTCCTGTTGAGATGCAGACTAAGTTGTCACCATGCAGGATGAGTACAATGACAATGGTGTTTTCTGGCATCAAACAACACATTTCGGTGTGTGACATAGATAGGATGGTATTTGTATTAAGATTGTATCTTATCATTTTAAGATATTCAAACATCCCGTAGCATCTATAACAACATACACATACTGGTGATTAAAGACACTCACACAAACAATGTTCTGTCAGGGTTGCCATGGTCGTGGACACCTCAGCACACACAGGGAAGATACAAGAGGTATCAGGGTACAGAGCTGTGATGTGTGGTATTGGTGATACAGAAATGTGCAGAGGGATGCTATACTGTAAAAATGTTTCCCCTTTTTGTCATCTTGATATTTACCATACTCTTTATGGCTTAAATTCACCACTGTTGCTCAAACAATAGAAATCTTTTTCCCATATAGATTATGATGCAGTTACAACTACGTTGTTACTTCACCGGTGTCAAACACACCATTGAGGAAAGTCCTTACTTATTTTTTACATGTGGGGGGATTTTTTACAGTGTACAGTACATGATCATAGCGCAGGTGATCAGGGCCAGTTACTGTGCCCATGCAGACATACAGTACTGTACGTCATGACCAAACAGTAAATGGTAGAAGCAGATAGTATCCGTCCATCAGGAAGGTATATGCCAGTGGATAGGTTTCAGACACTTTGCACAGAGTGAACTGATGCATTGTGCTACTATTGCATCCACTCTCTGGCATCAGTGCAACATGTACTCACATGATAGCCTACATCTCATTTGTGTAATGCCATTCCCTCATTCAGATGCACTTTGCAATGATCCACAACATTACACAACCCTCTCATTGGTAAATAAGCCAGGCCTCTATTAGAATCCCTCATTCACATAAACAAGTCTCTTTGCAGCATTATGTATCTTGTCTACAGTGATACTGTATATTGTAAACTGCTTGTTGTCACCGGAATCATAAAAATAATAAACAAGTAACAAAACAAACAAGCATTATCTATACTACAATAAATCTGGAAAGCAAATAACATTCCTAAAAAAATATGATCAGAATTATCAAAATCCAATTTGCCTTACATCCATCTTTGCAAGGCAACCTAAAGGCCAGGGGGCAGGTGAGTGTAAATTAGCAATGTGTAAACTAGCAATTATATAGAAGCTTTTGTACTGTTGCATGGACATAGACCTATATATTTCTGAATTAGAAGAACGAGAGCCTAGATCTGCAGTGTTGGTTAAAATGTTTACATTCTTTCGGCTTGGAATTGTAGCACACGAAATCGAGCGTTGATTTTCGGTTTCGGAAAGCAGATGTTCGGCTACTAGTGCGCACCGCCAAAAAGACCCGAGCTTTTTTCTCAGGGATGGGTGAAATCTGATTTGTCCAAATGGCATAACTTAATAAACAGACTTAGCAGGGAGCAGATGGTTCGAATAAATAATAAGAGGATTCGCTCCCAAATGCAGCACGTCTTCTACTCAGTAAATCGCATTTCCAGAAAACACACACAAACACACACATACACGGCCACTTCGCTAGCAGCAGCTTGGGTTCCACAGGGAGAAAAACGCCCTCTCTTTCCCTGCCTGCCTTCCCTATGACGTGAACGGCTCCGGTTGATTAGTCTAGGCTGATTTCGGGAGAAGGGGCTGGACAGGAAACGGAGACGCCTAGAACGCACATCAGTCCGCGCCTCCCGAGGAGGAAAAGGAATGGAAGCGGCGACGACGTGAGTGTGTCACCGGGCAAATAGAGCAAGTCGTCGGAAAGACAGAGCGAGAGAGAACGAGCGAGCAAGAAAGCAAGAGCCGAATCCAGTGGTTGGTTGGTCGGCAGCAGCGGTGGTAGGGAGCGTCCAAGACCCCGACGACCGGCTGATTTCTCTCGATTTCGCCGATTTCATTGCCTGGATTGCGGGATTTGCATCGCCTTCTCTCTTTCTTAAATCATTGTTGCAATATTCCTTGGAAGCCATATCTTAAACACCCGGGATAATTGACGGTAAGTGTGCTACGTGGATTAGCTGATGTTGCCGGTTGTGGTCCTATTTTCAAGCCTTTCATCTATTGCTTCTATATTTTACTGTTGACGTTTATGTACCAATGGGGTCTGTTTGCTCGTTCGCTAGACCGATGAGACGACAAGGAACCTGAAATGTGTATGGGCCCAGCCAGACCCCCATTTGGAAATGCTCGGTGAATATCCCTGTCTAGGCAGGTTTTAACTTCAAACGGTGGTGGATTTCAGGACCAAGCCCGGTGCAATGCAGATGAAAAAGGCACAGCAGAATGCTATAAAATAGATGTGGATAAACCCGCTGTACAGCAGCAGCCTGTCGTCTGATCCTAAAGAGGGAACAGTGCGGCAGAGTGCAATAAATCTGTCAAAATTAGACGGCTTTTCTCGCTGTACGCGAAATACATAACCGGAGGGCATTGAAACCGATTCTCTCGACGTTGCCGGCTGGTTAACTGACGGGCTTGTTTGCTTGCTGTAGTCGCCGGGCCGGTTCTGTATTGATTCACAATCAGGGAGCTGTATGCCGCAGGGAGAGGATGGAAGCCGTGGGTAGGCTACATAAGGGCCTTGGAGGACAAACCGGGGTGCGTCATGCAAACGCCTTGTGAAGGCTACAACAATCTTTCATTGGCATGTCACCGTTAAATTAACCCTTAGTGCAAAATCAGTTCTGACTCGATGCCCAAACCAGTGGCTGGATGGTGGTACAGATGCCCTGGGGTTACTCGATATGGGCGTGTACCCGGGTGTTTTCTATGCGTTACGAAAAAGCGGCGTTTCACTCATTTTCTGTCTCCTAGAAATGATTTTCTTGTTAGTCTTGTGGTCATCCTTGCATGATATCTCCAAGTCGAGGGCCTTATATCTGTCTAGGACAGGAATAACAGTTCGTAACAGCCGACTCCACCCCAGCTGTGTCGGTTGACAGTTTGTAGCGAGACAGGGATGCTGCTCATGTTACAATCTGCGCACAATAGGCCCGGTGCGCACGGCATGACATTACTCTACCTTACGGCGCAGACTAAATGGGAATCTCCATGAATGAATCGCGTGCCAAAAAACACCCAGTCTGCATTGGACTTGAAATTGTTTATTTGGTCCCGGAATATGCATGTAAAGCAACGTGTTCATGACGATCAGTGTGCACCTCTCGGCTCTTTCTTTCTTCCAATCCATTTGTAACGTTACTGCTGTGGCGTAGCCTACCTTCACTGCTTCTCACTCAAACACTACTAAAATGGATGTAGATAAAATGCAAAGGTTTATATTATAATTTATACCGTTTGGGTTCATGCAAATAATTTATTCGAGCATGCAAATTGATCTGAAATACTAGAATGGTGCAATTAGTATACGTTCTGGAATGGACACGGAGCTCTTTACGTTATATTCATTGAAGTAGCGGCCTTTTAAAGATGCAACACGGCAAGCTCAAGAAATAGGCTACCAAGCCGAACATCTTTATGCCTTTCTGAATCTCAGGGGTATCAAAATGTGATGTCAGCAACATCCTTTCCACCATTGGTCTAGCGAGTGGGCACGACTTGCCAGTTGCTCTTGACGTCAGGCAGAATTGGTTATTTTATGCGCCGATGTTGAGGCCCGCCAGTGGTCTGTCTTGGGGAGATAGGGGCCTTATAGACAGCCCCCAAAATTAGGCGTCTAGGCATTATAAAAATAGGTCAGATCACTGTTGGTGTCTCTTTAAGATAGGTAGGCCTACTTATTCCAATCAGGTAGGACTGATTTTATTTAGCACAAAAGGTAGCTATTCCTTTTCATTCTTGCAGGTGCTGTTTTTGTTATTTCTAGCGCCTGCTCATGTCACGTATATTTACCTTCTAGGGTTCTCCGTGCGTGCGTCTACGCTGGTTACAGAATGTTTGTTTGTGTTGTTCTTAGCGGCGCCGGGGCAGGTGTGGACAGGTTTTGAGGCATGGCCGGAGTCCATCCTAATGTTCCCGCCGAGGAGATTAGGCTGGCATTGAGCTTAACTGGCACACTTACTTTGCTTCCCCCAGGGCGCCTCCTTGCAGTGCCAACGCACATGGTAGCAGTGCCCTGCGGTGCTGTTGCGAGTTGGGGGAGGGGTGGGGGGTAATATTGACCCCATCAGTATTTAGTAGGGTAACCTGTCACACCACTCTTTGATGTTAACCATTTAAGGGTTCAAGTCTGGTGATGTGTAGAGCTTATGTCTCAGACTGGGTGTGCTCTGTGTGAGGTAGGCTATGCAATAGCCACACACACACACACACACACACACACACACACACACACACACACACACACACAGAGAGAGAGAGAGAGAGAGAGAGCGAGAGAGAGAGAGAGAGAGCGCTAAGCTTCATCTAAGGAATTTGCCCACCTCCACTGATAAGCTTCAGGTTTATAATAATGAGAGACCATTGTGGAGTGTTAATTTTTTTTTTTTTTAATCATCGCACCTCATTTCTGTGGCTAAGCTTAAAAAGTGCATCTATATTTTACATTCTGATCATTTCTTATTAACTCAGTGTGTACTGTACTACTTTCACTGAAATATTTTATTCATTTAAGTCATGGTGAAATAACTCTCTGTTTCTCATGATGCTTATTTAACTGTTGATGAGTGTTTTTTGTTTATGTTTATGTGTAGTAGTGCGATGAACGGCCAGAACCAAATTCTCTCTGTGAAGCACATTTGGCCATTAATGCTGGTTCTGATTCTGATTCTTCTCAAGAACACAAAAGCCAACTGAATAGTCTGGGTCTGTGGAAGGACTGTTGGGCTGTGCTGATGCTGTGTGTGTGTGTGTGTGTGTGTGTGTGTGTGTGTGTGTGTGTGTGTGTGTGTGTGTGTGTGTGTGTGTGTGTGTGTAGTCCCTGAAGGAGGGAGTAGTCAGAATAAAGTTAGAGAGGGGGGTCAT
>JAODXP020000016.1:13384102-13386602 GCA_027497455.2 Sardinella longiceps | reverse complement strand
GTGTGTGTGTGTGTGTGTGTGTGTGTGTGTGTGTGTGTGTGTGTGCACACTTCAGCTGGAATGATTTTTTTCTCCCTTCCTCACACCCTGTGTTAAAAGTGCTTGTGGTGTCTGGAACGTGTAAATGTAGAAGTCGGCACGTGTGCATCCGTGTGTGTGTGCCTGCCTGCCTGTCTGCCTGATTCAGAGCAGACATCACCTCTACAATGTTCTTGTGGCACGTGTCTCTCCACACACACACACACACACACACACACACACACACACACACACACACAAACACAAAAACACACTCCCAAAATGGGACCTGTGGAACACATCATGGAATGATGCAAAACAGACTCTCTATCATGCTATGGAGTGTGTGAGTGTGTGTGTGTGTGTGTGTGTGTGTGTGTGCGTCTGTGTGTGTGCGATTGCACCATATGCAGCTTGAGTGGTTTGTGTTAATGTTAGCACATGATTGTGCATATATATATACTGTGTGTGTGTGTGTGGGTGTGGGTTTGTGTGTGTCTTGTGTGTGTTTGTCATAGGAAGTCACAGCCCTTCTGTTGATTCTTACTGTGTGTGTGTGTGTGTGTGTGTGTGTGTGTGTGTGTGTGAGAGAGAGAGAGAGAGAGAGAATGAGTGACTGGGAGAGGCGGGTGGCCTGTTGCCAGTCGGTGGAAGCCTAAATCACAGGGCTGCAGAGGCCGTAAACCACAGGGAGCTAAAGCAAGAGCTACACACACACACACACACACACACACACACACACACACACACACACACACACACACACACACACACACACACACACACACACACACACACAGTCATAAATGCATGTCCCCCGTAACAGAGAAAATACACATATGCACGCAGCATCTTCCTCATACAGACACACAGACACACAACAAACACACGCTCACACAGTACCCTGCTTACTTACAGTAAATAGTAAATGGCATGCTTTGTGTGTGTGTGTGTGTGTGTGTGTGTGTGTGTGTGTGTGTGTGTGTGTGTGTGTGTGTGTGTGTGTGGTAAAAATAGAACGATTGGAGAGGAGTAACGGAAAAGAATTCTGATTTACTGGGATGATGATTTAGGAGAGCAGCAGGATGGAGAGAGTGAAGCATTACAGAAGAAAGGAGTAGAGGAAATGAAAGATGGACAGATGGATAAATGGCTGATTGGCATAGAGAAATGGCTGGTCAGTTCATGCCTGTCAAATGGAAAGATGGAGAGAGAGAGAGAGAGAGAGAGAGAGAGAGAGAGAGAGAGAGAGAGAGAGAGAGGGGGGATAGAGAGAGAGAGAGAGAGAGAGAGAGAGAGTTTGAAACACAGCAAGCCACCTATGATGGCTCAAGCTAAAATCACTGCAGAGAAAGGGACAGAGAATGAGGGAGTGAGAGAGACAGAGGGAAAGAATGAGAAATGGATAAATGGATGGATAGATAGATAGATAGATAGATAGATAGATAGATAGATAGATAGATAGATAGAAGGATATAACGATGGATAGATAGACAGACAGAAGGATAGATAGATGATAGACACAGATATAGAATGATAGCTGGATAGACACAGCTATAAGGATAGATGGATAGATACAGATAGAGAAGGATATATCCAAAAAATGGATAGACAGACAAAAAGAGGAATAGACAGACACACACAGATAGAGGGATGCATAGAAGGATGTTTGGAAGGATGGATGTTTGTGGGTATTGTGAGCTGAGTGAGTGTTTTAGGAACTGCAGCTGTTGTGTTGCCAAGAACAGCACAGAGTTCAGTATAATCTCCAGTGGCCCTGTGACCTGCGGTCCCGCTGCCTCGATACACACACACAAATGGGCAGTTAGTGCCCAGACACACACACACACACACACACACACACACACACACACACACACACACACACAGGGAGGGCTCCAGAAAAGAAGTTCTACTGGTCCCAGTCCAGTTCTCTGTGAGCTCCGGTTCTATCTGGTTCCGTTTGCAGAAGTGTGTCCGTGTCAGCAGTGATCTTGTATGGTCTTGGGTACCACCGCAAAATCACAGCTTTGAATGCCACCTAAATCAAGTTGTTAAACTGATCTAAACATCGTACTAGACTATATTCCCTTGTTCCAAGTCTGGTTCTTCAGCATTCTATGCATGCATGTATGTATATATATACAGTATGTTCTGTCTCTGTTGTGTGTCGGCCAGCTGCACTTTTTATTTTTATATATTTTTATATATTTTTATTCATTTCCATTTCTCTCTTTGACGGTCTCTCTCCCCCTCTCCCTCCATGTCAAACTCAAACTCAAAATCACAACAACAAGCTCTGTTGGCATCACTGCAACAGTCTCACTTTGAAAATGTCTTTCACCTCAGCCTACTATGTCTTCTTCACATTTTTCTCCCTCCTTCCCTTCTCTCTCTCTCTCTCTCTCTCTCTCTCTCTCTCTCTCTCTCTCTCTCTCTCTCTCTCTCTCTCTCTCTCTCTCTCTTCATCTGTGTCTGTCTT
>JAODXP020000016.1:13369102-13379102 GCA_027497455.2 Sardinella longiceps | reverse complement strand
TTCGGACAAATGGCAAAACACCATGGATTAACTGCAAAAGCAAGTCTCTTGCTCAAAATCCTTAATTCATCTCTCAAAATTAAATATCTGTGTCAATAGACATGTCAGTCCATCAGAGGGAAAAGTTCTTGTGTCATCATGTGTGAACATAACAGTCAAATTGATTCGTCATGTTGTCAATGTAATAGTGCACACATGAGGAGTTTTCTGGTGTAAACTATGGTTATAAACCTTGTATAAACTATAACATTTTGGCAATAAGTATTGTAAATTGTAAATGATACCTTAGTGTATGTAAGAGATTGTTCGAAGCGACTGGAGAAGGTTAAAAATTACGCTGCTATTGTTTGTATTGTGATTTGTGGACAAACCATGTCATTGTGCTACAGAAAGGAAAAGACAGCACTACAGCACTAAAAAAGCTAAATGTGAACATAGAACAATCTCATTTGGGAAAACTATACACCCAGTGCTATAGAAATTGCTATTCAGTCTTCCTACACTTAGCTTACATGCATTATTTTGCTTATATGCATCTGTCTTTGACCTATTATGACAACATGTTCAACCATTTTGCATGTAAAGACTTATACGATGAACCAATGCCTAAATGCAATGGGGTGTGAGACAATTCAACAGAGAATTGTACACAAGTTTTTGCATGGATGTACCAATGCATTTGCAATTTGCTGAAACCAATGAGAAATTGCTATTTTGATGTGCACAAGTGACATGATGTTGTGAAGATTGACCAAGTAGTTTTGACAATTTCAATTCTGATCTGAGAAATGTACCAAGGCCACTGAGAAAAACTATAACAAGCTCAACAGAATATGAAAGCTAGGCAAAAATAACGACAACGTTGGAGCAACACAGATGCGGTTAACTTAACCTTTAAATGCACAAGAAAAAAGCACTTACACTTCGATGCTTTGTCTACCGCATCTTCATCAGAGTCGAGGCTAAAAGCAAGACATTTTGAATGACTGTGTCATTTTCATGAAGAACCTCTAGGAGGAGCCATTTCCCTTATTCTGCAACTGTGTCAGCTGTAGTATAGTAGTCATCCTCTTGTCAGCCAAGATGGGGAGATTTATTTATTTAATAGGTTGTGCTTGTAGTTGTAATAAAATGTATATAAATAGTAGTGAGATCTAGTCTAGTCTGTCATGCTAAGTAATTGTTTGTAGACGATAGTTGTGTTGCACCTGGTGTAGGTGTTGCAGTAGGGCAGCTTAGGCCGATGTTCTAAGTTTGTTCTATGAGGTTGAATTAGACGGACCGCATTTGGAGGGAGGATCAAATGTTTGGAGGTTGTGAGTCAAGTGAGGAGTGTTCTGTGTTCTGTGTGATTCTCCTCAACTCACTCTGTGCCTTCCTCCACAGACTTAGGATAACAGACTGGTTTGTTCTCTCCTTATCTTTGTGTGTGTGTGTGTGTGTGTGTGTGTGTGTGTGTGTGTGTGTGTGTGTGTGTGTGTGTGTGTGTGTGTGTGTGTGTGTGTGTGTGTGTGTGTGTGCACGCGGTGGACAGGGCCCGATGCCAGCAAGCAACAAATACGAACATTCTCACCATGGATAATGTATTGTTGCACAAGAAGTAGAAATATGGAATCATTATCCTTAAGCCAAGTTCAGATTACACAATATTAGCCACGACACGACAAAACACGACACGTCTGTGAGCTCTCCAGCGTTCACATTTTACGACTAGCATTTTTAGTATCGGGAGTCTCACGATCGGGCGCGAGGCTGATCTGTGACCTCTGTGTTCACACTACAAGACCTGGGTGTGCTGATTGGGTCCACGTTACAGTAAAACACTGTAGTCCTCTGCATACAGATACAGGCGTATCTGCCACTTGTTAGTTTGCCACTGCTCTCATTTTGTCAGTTTCAACCTCGTTATCACCGCAAAAATATTTTAGAATCACTGTATTTACGAGATTGTCTGGATAGCCAATTTTAGCTTCTATTTTAGCAAGTAAACTTCACATGACTGTCTTCAAAAAGGCTATTGCTTTGTGAAGAAGTGCAACTTTAAATACGTTTTTTGGAAGCGGAGTTTGGAAAATATAAAGGCGACAACTTGAGTCATGTTTCTTGATTGGCTGTTGCCCTGTGAATCGCTTGCGACTTCTCCAAATATCTCCCCAAATCGTGTCGGAGAGTAATTCACATATGACAACTTGCACTCGCAGACCCACTGCAGAGTTTCCCCACGACTACCTGTGATTTCTAATCGACTCTGCGACCTCAGAATCGCCTAAAATGTGTGTAATGTGAACTTGGCATTAGAGAACCCTATAGGCAGATGCTTTTGATACTGTTTCATTGAAACATAGAATTAAAGTGTGTGTGTTTGTGTGTGTGTGTTTTCCCTCCTCAGAGGCCCTTAATCAGGGGGAGGGAGTGGACCTGGATGCGCTCATGGCCGACCTGTGTTCCATCGAGCAGGAGCTCAGCACCATCGGCAAGCCTTCCTCCTCCTCCTCCTCCCGCCTCACAGTCCCCGGCGACGGCAAGATCCGACAGAAGCCCCCCGCGGGCCGCAGCCAGAGCGTAAAGGGTGGCGGCGGAGGGGGTGGAGGAGGGGGCAGTCTGAGCGCGAGCAGTAGCACTCGCGTCTCCCCCGCCTCCACGGTCCGCGTCGGCGGTCCGCACTCCCGCCCGGCGTTGGCCTCCAACTTCTCGCTGGACGACATCACGGCGCAGCTGGAGCGGGCTTCGCTGAGCATGGACGAGGCGGCTAGGCAGTCGGCTTCGCCATCAAGCCTTCCGCCACAGCCACTTGCCGTGCCGCCCCCCTCCTCCACCTCCTCCACCTCGCTCGGGTCCGCCACGCTCCAGCGGCCTTCCCAGCATGCACGGCAGCACCGCCGCACAGGCTCGGTCGGTGCGGTTAGCGAGCAGGAGGTGAGGTCGTTCACGCTGGGCCGCTCGGCGTCGCGTTCCAGCGCTGGCTCGGCCTCCGCCACCAGTATGGAGGCGCTGGATGTGGGAGGACCCTCGTCACCGTTGCCATCGTCACCGTTGCCCCTGGAGATGGAACAACAGATGAAACTCATACCTGTGCAGAGAGAAGGACACGGCAGCGGCCAGCCAACCACAGAGGTACACACACACACACACACACACACACACACACATACACACACTCTGAGGTACACATACATGTACACACACATGCACGCACACAAAGAAGTACACACACACACAGAGGGACACTTACACACACACACACACACACACACACTCATACACACAGAAGTACACACACACATGCACCACATTAGAAATACATATTGCACATAATCAGTGGTAGACACGCATACAGATGTACACCCCTCATTAGATACACACATACACACACACATGCACACTAATGTACAGATACATGGACACATACTCAATGCTTACACCCACACAAACCAGAATGCAACTTTCTGTATCAACATCATTATACAAACATGCACACACGTACAGAGCTGGGCAGAGTTCTACAACTCCATCTTGTGTGTGTGTGTGTGTGTGTGTGTGTGTGTGTGTGTGTGTGTGTGTGTGTGTGTGTGTGTGTGTGTGTGTGTGTGTGTGTGTGTGTGTGTGTGTAAAGAGGCCATTCTGGATAGGGTAACGAGGTCAGTGATGATATGAAATCACTAATAGGCCTCCTAGCTTATATAAGACCCCATTAGGCAGTAGGTCAAACTCTGACCCTATAGCTTTAAATAGAGAGACAAGGGTTATCTTAATATGCCTCATTATACGTGTGTGTGTATGTTCCTGTAGCTGCTCTACTTTAGATATCGTCAGCAGGAGTGTGTGTTTGTGTGTGTGTGTGTACATGTGTGAGTACGTTTGTGTGTATGTGTGTGTGCCTGCCCCCTGCTGCTCTCCCAGACTATAAATACCCCGGGTGGCAGCCCCAGTCAACCCTCCTCATCGTCTCCTGCCTCCCTGGCTCCATCTCCACGGCAACACATCCTCCTGACCACAGTTCATGTTCTAGAATCCGAACGTTCCACTTGTGTAACATCCTCTACCCTTAGGCCCAGAGTAGATACACACACACGGTACCGGGAACACTTTCACTTTCCCTATCTCTCACTGTCACACACATATACGCAGACACCCACACAGACACACATACACACACCCACACACCCACACACACACACACACACACACACACACACACACACACACCCCTCAGGGAAGCGGCAACAGATCTTCTGTGTCATATTCCATATGTAGTGATGAGTGATGGCTGAAGAGAGAGACCATCTGGCTCAGCGAAAAACATGTTTGTCTCTGTGTGTGTGTGTGTGTGTGTGTGTGTGTGTCTGTGTGTGTGTGGGTGTGTGTGCGCACGCATAGGTGAAACTAAAAGATGAATGCTGTTCAGATGGAATGCAATAAAATAGCATCTAGACCGACCACAGTAGAGGCAACCAAAAACTAAATCCCAGGTAGAGGAACGAGTGATAGTGAAAGATGAATGAAAGAGAGAATGAATGAACTAATGGACATGTAATTAGATAACAGATAAAGAGGTTAATGTGTGATAGAGAGAACACAGTGAAATATTAAAAGTATTATTATTATCTAAAAGTATTATTATTTGTAAAAACACATCTGTCATGCACAACTCAAATTGCTTTACGTAAGACACTTAAAGACATTACATAAAGTTTTATCTCCATTAGTGAGATTAAAAACTGATAAAAATGTATTTAAATTGCCAAAAAAAGAAGTTTAAACTGTTGAAATTAAACGAGGAGAGAGTGTGTGTACCGTGTAGCAGTACAATGAGAGATGCAGACAGGACGACAGCTGTGGTTGCAGATGTGGAGATTACTGTAAGAGTCTCTCTCTCTCCTTCCAGCTCTCCTCTCACTCTCTCTAGCCATCCATCTTTTATTCTATTCTATTCTCTCTATCAGTCTATTCCTCATTGGTACCTCTGTCTGACCCCTCTATCCTATCTAGAATGGGGCCACAGTTAAGACACACCACTTCATTATTCTGTGTGTGTGTGTGTGTGTGTGTGTGTGTGTGTGTGTGTGTGAGGGGGAAAGAGAGAGAGACTGCCATTCTCTTCAGTTCTAAAAATCCTTAAATGCGCCATTAACACACACACACACACACACACACACACACACACACACACACACACACACTACACACACACACACACACACACACACACACACACACACACACACACTCAAAGCCCGCTGAAAGCCCTTTTCACACTCATACATGGCCTAGAAACACACACACACACACACACACACACACACACACACACACACACACACACACACACACACACACACACACACAGAGAGACACACATTCAAGCTCAATACATTCTTGTCCGTTCCCACTGACATGAATTACTTTTAAACATAAACACACACGCATACACATGCATGCACGGACACACACACACTCACACACACGCATGGACACACACACACACACACACACACACACACACGTACACATTCACCTGAGATACAAGAGAAGTAGAGATTAGGAAAATCCCCTTTGAAGCTGACTGACTCTCCAGACTCTCCCTGTGAAAGCCCTGTGCTGTGTGTGTGTGTGTGTGTGTGTGTGTGTGTGTGTGTGTGTGTGTGTGTGTGTGTGTGTGTGTGTGTGTGTCACAGTACCCCCTAATCCCCCTATGCCCAGTTGGCATCTCGTTGTGTGGCATCCTCCCTGGCACACTCTTAATCTGCAGTCTCTTCACATCTCACTCCCTCTGTGTGTGTGTGTGTGTGTGTGTGTGTGTGTGTGTGTGTGGCATCCTCTCTGGCGCAGTCTTCATCGGCCTTCTCTCTGTCATCTCTCTCCCTGCTGTGAGCCTTCCTCTCTGTCTGTGATACTTCCTCCAGCTCATGTGTGATTGTATGATTGTGTGTGTGTGTGTGTGTGTGTGTGCGCGTGCGTGCATGTGTGTAACTGACCCGCTTTCCTGCCCAGCCCAGCTTTGGAGTTTTCTGTCTGTCTGTCTGTCTGTGTGTGTGTGTGTGTGTGTGTGTGTGTGTGTGTGTGTGTGTGTGTGTGTGTGTGTGTGTGTGTGTGTGTGTGTTTTATAATTAAGTTTGTGTGTCTACTGTACTGTCTCTGAGAGTAACAAATCATCCCTCTTGGTCTCACTCCTCTTCCTCTCACACTTGATCTTTCTCTTTTCATCTCTTTCTTTCCTCTCTTTATCTGTCTAATCTATCTCTTCTTTTTCTTCTCTCTCTCTCTCTTCTTCCTGTCATTCTCTTGTTTCATCCGTGTCCATCCCTAGGCTGCCCTATCTGTCTGTGTTACTCTCAGTCCAGACTCTATGCTAGGATGGCTAGACAGACCACTGTCCCTTGAGTGTCTTTAGGTCAGTGTGTGTGTGTGTGTGTGTGTGTGTGTGTGTGTGTGTGTGTGTGTGTGTGTGTGTGTGTGTGTGTGGTGTTGTGTGTGTGAGTTTGTGTGTGTGTTTGTGTGTGTGCGTGCGTGTGCGTGCGTGCCTAGGTGTGTGTTTAGGGGGAAATGGTGAATTATGAATAATTTAGATTGAGTCTGGGATTCTGTCTGGCTCTGACAGAAACACTTTTCAGTACTGTCGTTCACACACACATACACACACATATATACACACACACACACACACACACATGCAGGCGATACACACATGCACAGACAATGTCAGAGGCATTCCAAAACACCAAAGTCCAAAAGCACAAACATGTCAGACATTCACACTGACAATCTCACACCCACTGATAGTCTCAAGTGCTCACAAAAATCACAAACATGTACAGATTGAATCAAACATGTCTTTTCATCCATTCAAACACACTTTTAAAATCCATTTGTGATTAAAATTTTGTTACTTTTATAAAAGAAATCTGCTCCTTCTTGTGTCTTCTTGAGTGCTCATCACAGTGTGTGTGGATGGATGTCTTCAACAGCCTTCACTGATTGCCATTCTTTAACAGAATCATTTTCAGTCACAGCTTTCAGTTTCCAATGCTTCACCCTTTTAAAGATTACATGCTGATGCCGATGATGAGGAGGAATTCAGAAATTACTGCACTGATGTTCTTCTTCTTCTTTTTTTCCTTCTACATCTCTCTATCCATCCTTTTTATTCTATTCTATATCACTTCTTCCCTCTATATCTTTCTCTATCTTATCTATCTTTTCCTCATCTCATCTCTGCCCTTCTTTTGCTTCTTCACCATCTCTCTCTCTCTCTCTCTCTCTCTCTCTCTCTCTCTCTCTCTCTCTCTCTCTCTCTCTCTCTCTCTCTCTCGCTGCTTAAAGCACTCCTATCTGGACAGGGAGACCTCTCTGATTCTGAAAAACATTGCAGGAAAGCCCTCACACTTGCTGACCAAGGTGACTGCTCTCTCTCTCTCTCTCTGTCCTTCTCTTCTTTTCTGTTCTTCTGGGGGCGTAGGAACATGGGGCCGTCGCCTGTGTGCTTTACTAACACCTTCACAACGTCTACTTTTACACACACACACACACACACACACACACACACACACACACACACAGTAAGCCATTACAAGTCTAACATAGACAGTCGAAATGGTATATGATAAGGCAAGCAACTTCTTAAAATGGAAAAAAAAATCATCTGGAATACTTTTGCCCACGTTACACAATTCAGGATCCAATCACTGACAGACCCAGGCCAGACCCAGGAGACAGACCCAGGCCAGATTAGAGCCAGACCCAGGCCAGATTAGTGCCAGATGTTGTCCTGAAGCAGATGCTGTTGGGTCCAATCAGTATGACTACAGACATGACAGCCCAGTAGCAAGCTTAGTCTACTTTCAATATTATTTTATTTTCATGTAATCAATCAACATCATAATATGTGACATTTTATTCTTCTTAATGTTTGCCTTTAGGGATGTGACAAAAACCTCCCCTTTATTTATAGCTAGGCAGCAGCTACTGCTGCCATGTTTTGAAAAGCATAATCCAATCTGCCAGACTGAAGGCAAACTCATAGTAGCATCTCAGAGAGGCACAGACCCCCAATTTTGTCATCAGTAGGGGACTACATTATGCATGACACACTTTCTTTTCGCTGCTTTGAAATATTTAGACATTTAGTGCTGACTGATCGTTAGTTTTGAAGGATGAAAATGATTCGATTCCGCTGAGGACACACAGATATTAGTGGATGTATTCATGATTGAAAGTAATGAGATTGAGATTTAGCTTAATTCCCTTTTGTGTACACACACACACACACACACACACACACACACACAACATCCTCCTCCTCCTCTATATCCCAGCATGCATTGTGAGCTCCTGCTGTCTGCTCTGCTTCCTCTAGTGTGTGTGTGTGTGTGTGTGTGTGTGTGTGTGTGTGTGTGTCTGTGTGAGCTGCTGAGAGTCTCCTCCATGTCTCTGCTATGCAGCCTATAGATAGCAGCCCAGATTTGGCCCAAAATAGTTCCTTTCTGTCAGCTGCTATTCAAGGTGTATTCAAAAAAGGCAAACAAATGCAATTGTTCACAACAAAAGTTTTAACAGCTTTTCGGTTTGCTCTGACTTTGCTGGGAATATTTAGCCATGCATATAACATTGAAATGTGTAGGTATGTCTGGCCACGAACAATAGACTCAATCCGAGGTGGAATTAGAGGTTGTCTTGAAAACGGCCACTGCACGCATTTCTTACCGATAGCGTACATCTAGATTTCTAACCTAACCAACCTGAAACATTGACATCAGAAAATGCTTAGAATTTAAATTAATGTAAAAGTTTGAAATAATATGAAATAATAATTCTTGAAACAGTCGCTTCTGTTTGCCAATATTGAACACAACTTGTGTGACCTGCATGATCACATTGCCTCTGTCTCCATGACAACCATTCACTAACTTGTTTGAGATGGAGAGACACTGAGCTCTGTTTGTTTGTTTGTTTGTTTATTTGTTTATCTGTTTGTGTGTTAGCCCTTGAACCAGAGCCCCACATTTGGTCTGTTGGTACCACTCAAGGGCAGTAAATCTCATTGTGTTGAGTTAGTTATATAGGGTTATAATGGGTATAAAGCAATTGAAATAGGTTTCCGCTTGGATATGACGTATTCCCTCGCCTGGCTCTCATGCCTACAACTTTCACTTTCAGCATTAACAGTATTATCGCAAGTTCTGACCTGTTTTGACATCGTAGTGGCAATAAATCCTCAAGAACATGGATGCTAATGTCATGTACCAATTTTGTGAATGTAATTCGAAAGCGGGGGAGAGAATAACAAACGCGTCCCTATCCTTTAGGACGACAAAATTTTGAGACATCGCTCTAAACTGTGTGCTGATTGGCTAAACCGTAGTGTAACCGAGAGAAAGGCGGGAAGGGGGGGTTTATTCCAGACTACGTGCGGAGATAAAATCCTTAGCGGAGGTGCGTAGGATGGCATCGCCAGGCTAATAAAGAGGGCAAGAACACACACATTTCCACCAACAATGCTATCACTTATTTACCAACTGTAGAACGCTATGTGCCTTACTTCCCTCAGGTGGTACCGACCAACTCTCTGGCTCAATGACTGTCTTAGTTTACCACTGTCTTGATGCTCCAACTTTCAAGTTTGGTTGCATTGGCAAATGCGAATGTATGATTTGAATGTACAGTTTGTTTGATGGTTTAGAGGCATAAGTGTGTGTGTGTGTGTGTGTGTGTGTGTGTGTGTGTGTGTGTGTGTGTGTGTGTGTGTGTGTGTGTGTGTGTGTGTGTGTGCGTGTGTGCGTGCGTGCGTGTGTGTGTCCTGT
This sequence comes from Sardinella longiceps, assembly GCA_027497455.2. Lineage (NCBI taxonomy): Eukaryota > Metazoa > Chordata > Actinopteri > Clupeiformes > Clupeidae > Sardinella > Sardinella longiceps. The sequence continues at coordinate 13,369,305 of JAODXP020000016.1, read as the reverse complement.
AGATGAACTGGAGAGCATGTTCTTGAGTGCATGTGATTGTCTTGACCTGCTCTTGACTGTCTTGACTGAGTGACCTGCATATGAACCCTGGGTGTGCTTTGAAGCATCGGGCCAATGAATGCTTGTGTGTGCTTGTCTGGTGCCTCTTTAGGAGCAGGGGGCCGAAAACTGTATTTGAAGATAATATAATGTCATGTTTATAC
>JAODXP020000016.1:13356602-13364102 GCA_027497455.2 Sardinella longiceps | reverse complement strand
GCAAAATGTGTTTCTGTGGAAATCTGAAACACATTAGACATGCCTTTTGTCTGCATCTGTGGCTTTAATGCTATTCCTGAATATTTTGTGTGTGTGTGTGTGTGTCTGTGTCTGTGTGTGTGTGTGTGTGTGTGTGTGTGTGTGTGTGTGTGTGTGTGTGTGTGTGTGTGTGTGTATACGTGTGTTTGTGTGTGTGTGTGTGTGTGTGTATACGTGTGTTTGTGTGTGTCTGTGTCTGTGTGTGTATGTGTGTGTGTGTGTGTGTGTGTGTTGAAGGGGGGGGGGGGGCTCCTTATCATATGCATCTAAATGAATTCTTCTCCTGCTGGCAAGTACGTTTGTGATGGTGTTACTCTAAGCTGTGTGTGTGTGTGTGTGTGTGTGTGTGTGTGTGTGCGTACGCACGTGCAGCCAAGTGTTTCTGTGTTAGCGTATCCTTGAGTGTATTCTCGGAGGAATCGCCCATTAGCATGTGTTTGCCCTACTTCCCCCTCTGCTATGAGTCACAGCACTGCATCACGCCTCGCTCTGTGTGTGTGTGTGTGTGTGTGTGTGTGTGTGTGTGTGTGTGTGTGTGTGTGTGTGTGTGTGTGCGTGTGTGCGTGTGCGTGTTAGAGAGAGAGAAGGAATTTGACTGTTTGATAGAGCAAGAGAAGCAGACAAAGGATGTGAGAGCAAGTGTGTGTATGTGTGTGATTGAGACTGATGATTGTGTGTGTGTGTGTGTGTGTGTGTGTGTGTGTGTGTGTGTGTGTGTGTGTGTGTGTGTTCTCAGACAAAGCAGAGGAGATACTGTAGCATGAATGATTATTTTTCTTCACTGTAGTCTGCAATGAGAATGTAGGTCAGTGGACTATGAACACCAGTGTGCCTTCTTCCTTGTGTGTGTGTGTGTGTGTGTGTGTGTGTGTGTGTGTGTGTGTGTGTGTGGTGTTAAATCACTGCTAGCCACTAGCAGAGTGGGTTAGCGGCGGGCTTCCTTAATAGCATATCACAGTGGTGTGATTTCACCCTTAATCCCCGCTTAACTTCCATAAGGATGGCAAACCCTCACCAGCCTTTATTAATTAATCTGCCCTTTTTATGAATCTGTGTGTGTGTGTGTGTGTGTGTGTGTGTGTGTGTGTGTGTACGCCCTGCAGAGACGTATGCAGGGGGCCTTTAAGAGGCTTGAGACTAATATGCTCAGACACCTCTTATCTTTTCACTATTTTAGCAAAATGTATGTGTGTGTGTGTTTGTGTGTGTGTGTGTGTGTGTGTGTGTGTGTGTGTGTGTGTGTGTGTCTGTGTGTGTGAGAGAGAGAGAGGGGGAAAGAGATGGAGAGAGAGAGGATAAATGAGAAAAACAAGGTGGACACAAGGATGTTGTTATTTCATGTTATTTCAGAGGTTACTGCATCCTATCAACCAAAGCCATAATCTCCCACCCAATCACCCACCTCTCTCTCTCTCTCTCTCTCTCTCTCTCTCTCTCTCTCTCTCTCTCTCTCTCTCTCTCTCTCTCTCTCTCTCTATCCCTCTCCCTATCCCTCTCCCTCCCTCCCTCCCTCCCTCGCCTCCTTCAATCCTAGATGGTTGTCTGATTGGATGCAATAATGTGTATGCCCTCTGAGGTCCTGTGTGTGTGTGTGTGTGTGTGTGTGTGTGTGTGTGTGTGTGTGTGTGTGTGTGTGTGTGTGTGCTGTGTGTGTGTGTGTGTGTGTGTGTGTGTGTGTGTGTGTGTGTGTGTGTGTGTGTGTGTCTGTGTGTGTTAGAGAGGATTAGGCTGAGTGACTCGGCACGTTCCCAACACAACCCTACAGCTGTTACTCTGAGAGAAAGAGAGAGAGAGAGAGAGAGAGAGAGAGAGAGAGAGAGGGGAGGGCTCATCTTTCCTTCTGTGTGTGGGTGGGTGTGTGTGTGTGTGTGTGTGTGTGTGTGTGGTGGAGCCTGGTACACCCCCTCCCTCTCCATCCCTCCCTCCCTCCCTCTCTCTCTCTCTCTCTCCTCCCTCTCTTTCTCTGGGACTCAGGCATTCAGAGGCTTCCTTTCTTTCTCTCTCTCTCTCCGTGTCAGTGCACACACACAGAGAGAGAGCGAGAGAGAGAGAGAGAGAGAGAGAGAGAGAGAAAGAGAGCGTAGAGCTCAGTCAGTCAGTCAGTTGGTCAGTATTTCTCCAATAGGCTGAGGGGATCTCTCCTCCTCCTCCTCCTCCTCCTCTTCCTCTCTCCATCTCTTCCGTCTCTCCTAGTGTTGGGGTCTTCCTCTCTTCATTTCCTCTCCTCCACCATCACTACCTACATACAGACCAGCACGAGTGGACACAGCTACTGTGGACTATTTGGACTTGGGACGTGTGTGTGTGTGTGTGAGGCTATACTGTATGTATATGCTACCCGTACACACAGTTTGGTGTGTGTATGTGTGTGTGTGTGTGTATAGCTGAGGCTGTGTAATTGACTGGAGTCAGTGCTGAATGCAAGCAGAAGAAGGACTTCCTCTGGTCTCACCTCAAGACTACCGCTTGGACTTACTCTCAGATCTGGACTAGACTGGTGGGGGAATCAAGTCTATTTATGTTTTTATTTTTTAGTCTTTGCACAAGACTAGGACTACAGCTTGGACTCCGCAGCAGTTGGACTCAGCAGCCGTCAGCTGCATCAGATCTGGACTTTGTAGTCTTCTCTGAAGACTAGGGGACAAGACTAGCATCGGCAGGTCTTTGTGGTGCTGAGGTCCACCTTCGGGACTAAGGCTCAGAGGAGCTCTGTGTGTGCGAGTGTGTGTGCTAGACTGTGTGTGTGTGTGTGTGTGTGTGTGTGTGTGTTTGCGGGACTGACTCTGGATTTGGCTTCTGTGAGATAGAATAGAGACTGCTGGGCTGTGGAGGAAACAGGGCTGCACTCTGTGAGTGAGGCTGTGCTGTGTTGAGCCGTCTCTGCTTTGTGCCGAATCCGATTGTGCCTGTGTGTGTGTGTGTGTGTGTGTGTGTGGTGTGTGTGTGTGTGTGTGTGTGGGACAGTGGTTGTTCATTGAGGAATCAGTTTGTGTGTGTGAGTGTGTGTGTGTGCGAGGATACAGAGCAGACTATGAGGGAGATGAAGTCTGTGCTGTGCTGTTGTGCTCCTACTGAGTGAGAGCTCAGTTAGTCCTTTTTTTAAACAAGCGCACACTCACACTGCTTTTCACTTCAGAAGGCACAGCACCACCATGTCATCCTGCTTCCGAGGCCAGGTAAGTGTGTGTGTGTGTGTGTGTGTGTGTGTGTATGTGTTGCTATGGTGAGTACATGTAGAACAGGTGTAATATGTATGTGTGTGTGTGTGTGTGTGTGTGTGTGTGTGTGTGTGTGTGTGTGTGTGTGTGTGTGTGTGTGGGGGGTGTGTGGGAAGGAGCCTGTCCAAATGTTTCACCTGTGGTTTGTGTGTGTGTTGCTTTGGTGAGTGAGTGTGTTTTACTTACCAAATGTAACAGGTCTAACTATTGTGTGTGTGTGTGTGTGTGTGTGTGTGTGTGTGTGTGTGTGTGTGTGTGTATACAGGAGGAGCAGGCGGCCAAACTGAAGGCAGAGAAGATCCGTGTTGCCTTGGAGAAGATCAAGGAAGCCCAGGTCAAAAAGGTGAGTACCTCTGCACCTGACCGTGACCGTGTGTTTAAGCAAAATCTTGTCCGTGTGTGTGTGTGTGTGTGTGTGTGTGTGTGTGTGTGTGTGTGTGTGTGTGTGTGTGTGTGTGTGTGTGTGTGTGGACTTAACAGACACTGACATGTCCCCACACACACGACAGAGTTGATTAATACACTCTTCTCTTAAACTGATGTGACCTATGGTTGTCTTGGCGATCTACCAATGCTACCCAAATCACTTCCTCCACCATATGTGGACTACCATAGATATCTCTCAGACATTAGATATCTTCTACAGTAACTCATGTGGACTACCATAGACATTAGATATCTTATAGCTGGAGTATATATCTAGCCTACATATATGTATATGTGGGGTAGTATAGATACCTCAGCCAATGTAGAGGACCATAGATAGTATGTCATGTAAAGGCATCTAATATACATTAGCATACTAGCATATATTTCTCTAATGCCACTGTGAGGAAGATTTCTAGAGATTGTTTTTTCTATTAGAGATAAGTGCATGCAATATACATTCATATAAAGTTCATACTTCATAGCCTACTCTACCTTATGTAGAAGTGCTAAAAGTACATACTTCATAGCCTACTCTACCTTATGTAGAAGTGCTAAAAGTTCATACTTCATAGCCTACTCTACCTTACTGTATGTACCTTAAGTGCACAGTGCTGCTCTTGATCAAGGCATACTGTATATTTTACACACAGTGTTTTGAGTCATTTATACTGATGCATACTAGAGTACATGTATGATGCCTACAGTATATTGCAGCTGATGGAGATGCAGCCATTTCATATTCATCATTTATTCCTGCCAAGCTTTGTGCTTACTGCAGACATGTACTGGCATTGGCTATGTTTACATAATATATGGTACTGTATGCAGATAGGATTTATGACGTGTTCTCATGTATGGGCGGTGACATTGGGTGCAACAAATCTCATCTATATACTTATATTTACATGAAGTTTCCTGCATTAGAGAGAGCCGATAAGATAAACTCCATGTAAATATATGATCTAGGTATTGAGTGCCGTAATGTGTGTGTGTGTGTGTGTGTGTGTGTGTGTGTGTGTGTGTGTGTGTGTGTGTGTGTGTGTGTGTGTGTGTGTGTGTGTGTGTGTCTATTTCTATATAGAGATGTATATGCATATACAGTATGTCTGCAGTGTAATGGTGCTTTGCTGTGCTGTGCTGTAGTTAATTGAGCAGACCGCTGCTACTCTAAATGCTAGTTGTGTGTGTGTGTGTGTTTGTGTGTGTGTGTGTGTGTGTGTGTGTGTGTGTGTTTATATATGTGTATACAGTATGTCTGCAGTGTGGTGTGCTGGTGCTGTGCTGTGCTGTAGGTACTGTAAGTGTGCAGACCGCTGCTACTCTATATGCTAGTTGTGCTGCTGCAGAAAGACTGCAGAAGTAGGTCAGTGCAGTAAGGATACAGCCCACTCATGAAACTCTCTGGATACACACACACACACACACACACACACACACACACACACAGAAAATAGTGTTCATTGTCAGCAGATTTACAGGAGCGTGTGTTTCTGCATTGGCCATGAAATTAGCGTGCGCGCGTGTGTCTCTCTGTGTGTGTGTGTGTGTGTGTGTGTGTGTGTGTGTGTGTGTGTGTGTGTGTGTGGTGCGAGTTGGAAGAGCAACCTGCCAAAGAGCAAGTGCATGTGAAAGTGTGTATATCTCATTATGTAGTTAACTGGAGATATAAGCCTGTCATAGTTATCAGCCAAGTGTTTCACCTTAGAGTGTCCTGTTTGAAGTGTGTGTGGGTCAAGTGTGTGTTACTGGGTCTGTAGAGTAGTGTTTGTTCGGGGTCATGTCCGAACAGAGTATTTCAAACAGCAACACACACACACACACAATCCAGACAGAGACAAGCAGTCAGCAAAAACACACACATGCATGGGATTAATAATGAATGTGTGTGTGTGTGTGTGTGTGTGTGTGTGTGTGTGTGTGTGTGTGTGTGTGTGTGTGTGTGTGTGTGTGTGTGTGAATTCCAACTGCGTGGGTGTGTTTGTTTCTAAATGTCACAGCTGTTCTTTCTTACATGTTTTACTTGTGTGTCACTGTCTTTATTTCTTTTGTATAGAGAAAATAGGTTAAGTGTAGGTAGAATCCTTTCCTGTGTGTGTGTGTGTGTGTGTGTGTGTGTGTGTGTGTGTGTGTGTGTGTGTGTGTGTGTGTGTGTGTGTGTGTGTGTGTGTGTGTGTGTGTGTGTGTTTGTTCTCCCTACTGATTGCTATGACAGTGCAGAAGCTAAAAGAAGCGTTGCGTCACATGTGCACTGACCTCAATTACTCGAAAGAAACCGCTGGCATACATTCTATAATCTACACATTAGAGTGCATGGCTGAGGCCTTTTAATAGTGTTTGTCGTGCGTGTGTGTGTGTGTGTGTGTGTGTGTGTGTGTGTGTGTGTGTGTGTGTGTGTGTGTGTGTGAGTGTGTGTGAGTGTGTGTGAGAGGGAGAGTAGACATGTACAGTAACTAATGCTCTCATGCTCCATGCTGGGTGTGCATGTGTTTGTGTGTGAAGGTGTCTTGCATGCCAGAGAGTGTGAGATGGTTAATTCTTTCATGTGAGCTCCCTGAGTCTTTCACGTGCAGTGTGTGTGTGTGTGTGTGTGTGTGTGTGTGTGTGTGTGTGTGTGTGTGTGTGTGTGTGTGTGTGTGTGCACGCTTATCAGTGAAAGTATCTCAGTAGGGGACTGTGATTATAGGTTTAATCCAGCTTCACCGTGACTGGCTCTGACACATTCCACTCTTCTCCTCTCCTCTATTGATTTCTTTCTTCTCATCCCTTTTGTCTTGTCATCCCTCTCTTCTTCCATCCCACCAACTCTTCTACTTTTCTGTCTTTAATCTCTTCTTCCTTTTCTTTTCCCATACTAGTACTCCTTTTTCTCATTTCATCACTTCATCATTTTACCTTTCACTGGTTTCCCTCTCTGTACTCTACCTGTCCCCTTCTCTCTTTCTCTCCCTGTCCCCCCTCTCCATGTCTATACCAATCTCTCTCCTTCTTCCCTCTCTCCCTTCCCTTTCTTACTTCTTTGTTTTTCTGTTTCTCTCGCTGCTCTGAATTCTCTCTCTCTCTCTCTCTCTCTCTCTCTCTCTCTCTCTCTCTCTCTCTCTCTCTCTCTGGCTAGTGGACTAGTGGAGCTCCTGTGCTGTGTGTTCTCTGTGCTTTCTGCACTAATCTCTCCATCCATCTGGCCCTCAGCACAAATCCAGACAGACAACTTTCACCACCACTCCTGCACTCATCCCTCTATCTCTCTCTACCTGCACTCATCCCTCTCTCTCTCTCTCTCTCTCTCTCTCTCTCTCTCTCTCTCTCTCTCTCTCTCTCTCTCTCTCTCATTCACTCTCAATTACATTCCACTCAATTCATCTCAAGGCCATTGAGTTAGTCGTTCAGTGTGTGTCCGGAGCTTTTATGACATTGTGATGGAAATGGTACCGGAAGAAGAGAAGAGAGAGTTAAGCTCATGGATGTGTCCACTGGCCTCTCTCTCTCTCTCTCTCTCTCTCTCTCTCTCTCTCTCTCTCTCTCTCTCTCTCTCTCTCTCTCTCTCTCTCTCTCTCTCTCTCTCTCTCTCTCTCTCTCTCTAGTGACTGGCTAACCTGTCTACACTAGTCACTGCTATCAGCCAGTCAGCACTCAATACTACACACTATTGGACAGTTATTGACTTGCTCTGCATATAGTATGTTTTGTACATGTGTTTTGTATATCAGATTAATACACTGTTTGAATACTACAGTGAATACTTGTATTGATACAGAGAGAGAGAGAGAGAGAGAGAGAGAGAGAGAGAGAGAGAGAGAGAAAGGGATGGATAGAGAGT
>JAODXP020000016.1:13351602-13354102 GCA_027497455.2 Sardinella longiceps | reverse complement strand
ACACACACACACACACACACACACACACTCACACACACTCACTCACTCACTCACTCACTGTTGAGTGGAGATTCCGTTTCAGTGACTTTCTAGGTACATTAGAACACTGGAGTAGGCTGAATTAGAATAGAACCTTCTGGAATGTTCCAAGCCCAGGAATAGAACCAATAATCTAGTTCTACAGGTCCATGTGTGGCCAAATCATCCCTTCAGGTATTCCCATGCTTAGGCTGCTCCTTTAAATGAGCTATTAGCTAGCATATTAGCCTCCCCCATATGGGAGTGTGAGACTACAGGATCCATTTAAAAGCAGCTTTTTGTCCCACCACACACACACACACACACGCACGCACGCACACACGCACGCACGCACGCACGCACAGCACACACACACACACACACACACACAGCACAGACACACGCACACACACACACACACACACACACACACACACACACACACACACACACACACACACACACACACTCATCATAAGTATCAGCATGTGGGCCAGTGCTCACTGCTGGTGGCTTGTGTGTGTTTGCGGCTAACAGCTAGCGAGCTAACTAACCGATTCCTTTTCAATCTCGTTGCACTGCCCTATTTAGTTTGGTTTTTACTCTGGGCAGACAGCAGCATCAGAAAACAGTGGGAGAGAGACAGAGAGAGAGGAGATTTATAAAAAGAAATGTAATTCTAAAAACAGCCAGAAAAAACCCCGTCCCTCCCCTCCCAGCCCAGCATCTGTTGTGGAGTCTGTCGTCTGCTGAGGGCTGATGGGAAGCCGGATCCTCTCCTCTCCTCTCCTCTCCTCTCCTCTCCTCTCCTCTCCTCTCCTCTCCTCCTCCTCTTCTCTCCTCTCCTCGTCTCTCCTCTCCTCTCAGCTATGCTCTCTCTCTCTCTTTCTCTCTCTCTCTCCCTCTCTCTCTCACATGCAGGCCCTTTTTGGAGCTGTGTGTGTGTGTGTGTGTGTGTGTGTGTGTGTGTGTGTGTGTGTGTGTGTGTGTGTTTGGTCCCGCAGCCAGATTAGCACTGGAGTTAGCGTTTGTGGCGAGAGTGTTTGCTATGCAGGATTACAGCCAGCAGGAGCAATCAGGCAATGTGTGTGTGTGTGTGTGTGTGTGTGTGTGTGTGTGTGTTTGGGTTAATATGGCTTTCAATCACTCAGAAATGGCTTTGCTAAACAGCGCCAGAGCTTTAAGACCCGGCGAGTGATGGGGTTTGGAGGGAAGGGGGGACAGAGAGAGGGAGGGAGAAAGGGGGAGAGAGAGAGAGAGAGAGAGAGAGAGAGAGAGAGAGAGAGAGAGAGAGAGAGTGTCATTGTGTCATTGAGGAGAAATGTAAAGGGGTTGGCACGCTGCCAGGCCCTTATTCTGTGGGATTGGACGCCTCCTCTATAGCCTGCAGTTAATAATGCTGCTGCCGCTGCTGCTGCAGTCCTCTGGGTGCTCTGTGCTTCCCTTCAGGCTTCATGCACTCTTCATCCCCTCTTTTATACATCTCTTTATTTCATTCTTCCTCTCTCTCTCTCTCTCTCTCTCTCTCTCTCTCTCTCTCTCTCTCTCTCTCTCTCTCTCTCTCTCTCTGCTTGGCCTTTAGTTGCTGTATTGGTCTTTTGTGCTCCTATTTCTGTCTGTCTTTCTTTCTCTCTTTATCTTTCTCTCTCACTTCTCTTCTCTTCTGTCTTTCTGTCTAATTGTCTCTCTGCCTTTCTCTTCCTTTCTGTGTCAAAGTGCAGCCACACGCAGCGTGTGTGTGTGTGTGTGTGTGTGTGTGTGTGTGTGTGTGTGCGTGTGCATGTGCATGTTATGCATCTGTGTGCAACTGCTCATTTGTGCAAAGCCTGTGTGTGTGTGTGTGTGTGTGTGTGTGTGTGTGTGTGTGTGTGTGTTCAGGGCGCCCATGCGTATGACCTAACCTACATCTCCAGGGCTTCTGCAGCGTAGTCATCCTGCACTGACAAGGATAGAGGGATGAGAGATAGTAAAGAGAGGGGAAAAGATATAGGGATGGGAGGGAGAGAGAGAGGGAGAGAGAAGAAGAAGGATTGAGAGAAGAAAGAGGAAGAGACAGACACGCAAAGAATGGAAGTAAAGAAAAAAACTAAAATGAGCATGAAGAGAGGAAAGGATGAAAAGAAGAACAGGAGGAGTTGAAATAAAGGAGAGAGATATATAAAGAGATACTGTATAGATAGATAGATAGAGAGAGAGAGAGAGAGAGAGAGAGAGAGAGAGAGAGAGAGAGAGAGAGAGAGAGAGAGGTGGGGGGAGGTGGGGGGGGGAGGAGAAGGGCCAGATGGATACAAGTGTCCCCTCTTGAATTTTTGGGAAAGTGTTGAAAACTCTGTGTGTGTGTGTGTGTGTGTGTGTGTGTGTGTGTGTGTGTGTGTGTGTGTAGGCATCTGGTGTTTTTGATGGGGACAGATGGGTCCCTGTTAACTGGGACTACAGTGGCCTGACCTGGACACACACACACACACACACACACACACACACA
>JAODXP020000016.1:13341602-13344102 GCA_027497455.2 Sardinella longiceps | reverse complement strand
GAGAGACATAGTCCGTGAGCCAGAGGGGTCGGCCGTTACCGAAAAAGTGGCAAAGGTTACCATACCTTTTCTGAAAGCTTGGAATCTCAGCTTTCCAATGATCCATGATGGCCATCTGAGAAACGTAGCTGTTTCGAGTTATCGCATATAATGTAAGCTAAAGTAGAGGAAAATTATGCGAATGACTCAAGCAGAAGACTGAGATAGCTGAAAATCTAAAAATGGTATAAGAACAAATGAGACATGGATTCCTATGTTTAAGGGTGTGGTAAACTCAATTATGACATTTCCATTACTGTAAAAGGTCAAGGTCATGACCTTTTGGCAAGGTCAATGTCATTTTTTGCCATTTTCGCACAGATTGCTTAATTTATTTTCTCCATTCTCCCCACCCATAGTTTTGTGGCAAAGGCCATCATACCTTTTCTGAAAGCCTAGAATCTCAGCTTTCCAATGAGGTATGATGGCCATCTGAGAAGAGTAGCTTTTTCGAGTTATCGCACATAATGTAAACTAAGGTCCAGAAAATGATGCTTATAAATCAAGCAGAACACTGAGAAAGCTGAAGATCTAAAAATGGTATAACAATCAATGAGACATGGTTTCCTATGTTTTAGGGTGTGACAAACCCAATTATGACATTGCTGTTACTGTAAAAGGTCAACGTCATGACCTTTTGGCAAGGTCAAAGTCATTTTTTGCCATTTTCGCACAGAATACCTAATTTATTTTCTCTATTTTCCCCATCCATAGTTTTGGTGGCAAAGGCCATCATACATTTTCTTAAAGCCTGGAATCGTAGCTTTCCAATGATGTATGATGCCCATCTGAGAAGAGTAGCTATTTTGAATTATCACACATAATGTAAACTGAGGTCGAGAAAATTATGCTAATAAATAAGCAGTTCACTGAGAAAGCTGAAGAGGTAAAAATGGTATAACAGTAAATGAGACATGGATTCCTATGTTTTAGGGGGTGGCAAAACCAATTATGACACTGCCATTACTGTAAAAGGTCAAGGTCATGACCTTTTGGCAAGGTCAATGTCATTTTTTCACATTTTTGCACAGATTGCTTAATTTATTTTCTCCATTTTCCCCACCCATAGTTTTGTGGCAAAGGCCATCATGCCTTTTCTGAAAGCCAGGAATCTCAGCTTTCCAATGAGGTATGATGGCCATCTGAGAAGAGTAGCTTTCTCGAGTTATCGCACATAATGTAAACTAAGATAGAGAAAATTATGCTTATAAATCAAGCAGAACACTGAGAAAGCTGAAGATGTAAAAATGGTATAACAATAAATGAGACATGAATTCCTATGTTTTAGGTGTGGTAAGCCCAATTATGACAATGTCATTACTGTAAAAGGTCAAGATCATGACATTTTGCCAAGGTCAGTGTCATTTTTTCACATTTTCACACAGATTGCTTTTTTTTTTCTCAATTTTCCCCATAATATTTTTGGCAAAGGCTACTATACCTTTTCTGAAAGCCTGGAATCTCAGTTTTTTTTCAATGTATGATGTATGATTGCCATCTGAGAAGAGTTGCTGCTTCATGTTATCACAAACTAAAGTTGAGAAAATTATGTGTAGGAAGCAGAACACTGAGATAGCTGAACACATACACACTTAACAAATGAGACATGGATTCTCATGGCCAATATTGACAGTGCCATTGCTCTAATAGGCAAAGGTCATGACCTTTTGTCATGTCCAGTGACTTTTTGTATCTTTTTAGGATTTTATTTTATTCCTCTATTATATTATTCCTTATTTTATTCCTCTTGGAAAGCTGTGCAGGGCCGTAGAAGGTCCTCAATTAAATTAAATTAAATTAATTTTTGTAGAGCGCTTAAATACAATTGGCAGATCCACGCACATGGGCTCAACCTACCTGCCGGGGGCCTAATCCGTACAGTTGGTAGTCTATACACATACAGTATACATAGATTGACCATGGTTTACACAGAGTAACAACATGAATACAGAATGTTGTTCTGAGAGTTACTAGATGGTAGGAAAAATATAGTTTGTGGGACAGTCAATAGGGTAGAAGTCAGAGGATGTAGTCAATAGTGGTGGCATTATTCATTGGATGGAGGTCGTTATTTAGGTAGTGGTCATCAGGGAGGCCAGTTAGGCCGGATCCATTATGGGGACTCTGGGTGGAAAGGAGGCTGGTCCTGGTATGTGGCTGGTAGGGGTTGGTGGCAAGGAGGCAGGTGGACCGGAGGCTCAACACTCAGCCGGGATGATTGTAGTGTGTAGTAGCAGAAGAAACAAAATAATTAGGCCAGTCACTTAATGATATAAGTGTGTCAGAGTGAGGTGAGGGAGAGAAAAATTAGAAAGAGAGTTGTACACGATGGCAAGTGTGCAGTAAGTGGCAGCACTAGGCTATTGCAGCTCATGGTCGCAGTGGGGATGGTCAGTGGCCACCTTGTCCCAAGCAGGGGTAAACAGCAGAAGCAGCCCATCCCAAAATATCCCATGGGGAG
>JAODXP020000016.1:13324102-13339102 GCA_027497455.2 Sardinella longiceps | reverse complement strand
GAGAGAACATGTGAGAGGGAGTGCGAGAGAGAGAGAGAGGAAGACGGAGGACAGAACAGTGGAGTTGAGCAGCAGCCGAGTTAAAGACAAGTGTTTTGACACAAACCCAATCACAAGCCCAATTACTCCTGAATTAGTCAGGCCTGGCTGCTCTGCTCTGCTCTGCTCCACTCTGCTCCTCTGACCTGCTTTGCTGGATTAACACCAGCAGGCAGCTCCACTCCTGGCCTCAGCTCAGATTAGCTCAGGCACCATGCACTGCAGCAGCTCACTGGCGCCATCTGGTGACCACTGTGATGGGTTACTACATGTAGACCCATACAGCTTAGGAATATATTTGTCATTCATGCACAGCAATAGTAGATTTCATATGCAGTATGTATGTGGCCTGGATTAACACCAGCTCCTCTCGTTGACTCAACAACGTGCATGATACAGCTCACTGGCGCCACCTGGTGACCATTGTTATGAATTTGAGGCTTGCATTTGAATCATTGTTCAGATGTCCAGAGACTACTGAATAACCACCACCATATGGAGTTTGTTTGAAATGACTGGCTGTCTTAAGGCACTGCATTCTTGACTTGAAATAGTAATCTTTTTAGACAATATTGTCCGATCCTCACTGTACCAAAATATGGTATTTTGATACTATAATTCTGCTGGATAAGCCAGATCAGATGGGGACAGACACTGCTGATATCCATCAGCTGTTATTGTCGATGTTGTGAGACGTCATGTCAAGTCAGCTGCTAGGCTAACTAGCCGTTTCAAACAAGCCCCTTGTCTTTGTGTGTCTGTCACCATCACCACCTGTCCTGAGACTGCTGATCGCAAACGGCTAGATGTGTCTCTGACTATGACTCTTGTTTTGTTACCACAGCATCCTCAGATTCAGAAGAAATCCCAGTACATCAAATATCTTTGCTGTGATGATGTCAGAACTCTGCACCAATGGGTGAACGGGATTCGCATTGCCAAGGTAATGGAAAAAGGCCGATGTTTACTCATCAATTAGGCAAAACAAATAAGTTTCTCCCTACAGACAACATGGTGTTATGGCTCATGGTGACTACCACATAGATGGATTCCTGATACAGAATTTAAAAACTTGGCTAAGAATGAATTCATGATCTGATAAGTCTTTCGATCCAAATAACACAATGTGATTTGTTTGTTAGTAGTATGGTTCATGTCTTATGTTTGTGTATGTTTTTCGGGTGTTGTGAAATATGCAATGTGTGTGTGTGTTTACAGTATCAGAAGCAGCTGTATGTGAACTACCAGGAGGCCATGAAGAGGACGGAGGCGGCTTATGACTGGTCTTCCCTCTCCAGCTCAAGCATCAAGTCTGGTTCCAGCTCATCCAGTCTGCCAGGTATGAGCACACACACACACACACACACACACACACCCCCCGCGCTCTCGTTGTATGTCTTCATCCACAGAATTCAAACAGCACACACACACACACACACACACACACACACACGTCTGCGGATGAGAACACAGAGTTGAGTGTGTGTAGGTGAGAGTGTGTGTGCGTACAAACACACACACACACACACCTGAAGTTGTCACGCTATCTTTGAGTCTAATAGTCTGATGTGGTTATTGAAACCCTGTGTGATGTCAAAATCACATTAGTGAGTACTGTATGTAATAATCAACATTAGTGAGTTATCAACATGAAATATCTCCTCTATGATACTGTATACTTTCATGTGGTACGTAACAGTGGTATTTACTTACATGTAAATCTTCAACTTGATTGAAAATCTGATACACGATTGCTCTGAATTCTTTAAAACCCTTATTCTTAAATACTCAGCTAAGTTTAGTCTCACTGATCCTCTAAGATGCACTTTATGATCCCAAAACATCAACACCGTGAGACACACACACATAACTCAGGGCTTACACACATGATATTTAACACTGAAACACTCAGGCTATTTAACACTCTGGTTAACCACCGCAGGCTGAGTTACAACCCAGCATAAACACGTCAAGCCCCCAGCATCAGATAAGAGTGGAGAAGTCTGAGAGGTGCTGAGAGAGGAGATAGAACAGACTTCTAATGAACACCTATCTGTTCTTATCAGTTGCTGTAATAACACGCTCAAGTAGATGCTTAGATGAGGAGCAGGACTTTTTAAAAACAGCACGATTAACGTTACAGTGTTTTGAATACCGTTAAAACCACATCGTTTATTCTCCATGCCTCAGTTTGATTTATCGAGCACTTGTGTTTCAACTGTCGGTTTATTCTGTCTGGGAATGACATTCACCTCAGATAAAAGATTATATGATCTGTGCCCGAGAGAGCTTACAGACACAAAGGCAAAATAAAAATGTGTTTTCTGTTTTTTTTTTAGAAATCTATTTTAAGAACTCTGTGAAATAAAACTTTGGGATTGCTGTGTGTGTAGATTTATGCATTGAAGTGTAGACGCTTGCTGAGCTGCAGTTACTGTTGAATGAGGCGGATTAGTGGTTGAGCGCTGAGGTTGTAATGTCAGTATGCATAAACTACAGCCGAGGCTTAGGGACTGGTCTGCGTGTGCGGTATAGTAGACTATTAGTATTCATGACAAAACAGGTCACAGAGAAGGTCGTTGACTTTATTATAAGACACTATTTATTCAACATATTCAATAACCGTGTCTAAAATGCTCTATTGCTGATTTGGAAAGAACTGAATTGAATGTAAACGAATCAAACACCCTTTTATGTCAGAACCCGTAATAACACTCTGAGATATGAGAATGAAATATACTCTCTCTCTCTCTCTCTCTCTCTCTCTCTCTCTCTCTCTGCAGAGTCCCAGTCCAACCACTCCAGTCAGTCGGACAGCGGCGTGTCGGAGGGCACCTCGTCTGGTCATGTACGTTCTCAGAGCGCCGTCAGCTCCATCTTCTCTGAGGCCTGGAAAAGAGGCAACCAGATAGAGGAGACCACCAAGGTGCCCCCCCACCCTCCCACCCCACCCATCCATCCCGCCCTCACTCAAACACCATCCCACCTACCTATCCACACTCACTCACTCACTCACTCACTCACTCACTCGCACCATCCAACCCATCCTCACTCACTCACTCACTCACTCACTCACACCATCCAACCCATCCACACTCACTCACTCACTCACTCACTCACTCACTCACTCACTCACTCACTCACTCACTCCACATTCATTCATTCATTCATTCACTCACTCACTCACACACATCATCCACTCACTCACTCACTCACTTACTCACATCATACCACCCATCCACACTCACTCACTCATCCAACCCATCCACACTCACTCACTCACTCACTCATTCACACACTCACTCACACCATCCCACACATCCACACTCATTCATTCATTCATTCATTCATTCATTCATTCATTCATTCACTCACTCACTCACTCACTCTCACTCACACCATCCCATCACTGCTCTCCCTACACACCTCTGTGCACATGCTTACTCTGTCCATCATGTTCTTGCATCATCCTTTGCTTCTCTTCCTGGATCCATCCCATGATCCCTTGCTATTGTACCTTTGCATGCATTATGAGATGATACATTTTCCACCACTGCTTTTAGTGTAGGACCTTGTGTGTGTGTGTGTGTGTGTGTGTGTGTGTGTGTGTGTGTGTGTGTGTGTGTGTGTGTGTGTGTGTGTGTGTGTGTGTGTGTGTGTGTGTGTGTGTGTGTGTGTGTGTGTGTGTGTGTGTGTGTGTGTGTGTGTGTGTGTGTGTGTGTGTGTGTGTGTGTGTGTGTGTGAGTGTGTGTGTGTGTGTGTGTGTG
Organism: Sardinella longiceps; assembly: GCA_027497455.2. Lineage (NCBI taxonomy): Eukaryota > Metazoa > Chordata > Actinopteri > Clupeiformes > Clupeidae > Sardinella > Sardinella longiceps. Next base: position 13,335,296 of record JAODXP020000016.1, on the reverse strand, counting down.
TGTGTGTGTGTGTGTGTGTGAACATGTACATTGAGTGTGTGAGTGTGTGTGTGTGTGTGTGTGTGTGTGTGTGTGTGTGTGTGTGTGTGTGTGTGTGTGTGTGTGTGTTACTGTAGTAATCTCTAGTACCTCTATCCAGTAGATGCCTGTTATCCGCTCATCTGCTTGCTCGCTCTGTCTCCATCTTGCTTGGGTTCCCTTCATCCCTCTTGTCCTCTGTTTCTTCCCCCCTCCCCTCCCCTCCCCCCCTCTCTCCTCAAACTAGGGATCCAAAGGCAGGAGCCGCAAGGCCAACAGGCCTCTCTGTGCGGGTGGGCAGTGAGGTTAGGGGCCGCGTGTGTGTGTGTGAAAGAGAGAGAGAGTGTGTGTGAGAGAGTTTAACACACAGGTTTGTTTGGGGTGCACATTCTTAATAAAAATGAATGCAGTCAGGTGCATATTGAAGGGATCACTACCAGTGGATGGTAATGTACAGTATATCTGTGTGTGTGTGTGTGTGTGTGTGTGTGTGTGTGTGTGTGTGTGTGTGTGTGTGTGTGTGTGTGAGTGTGTATGTGTGTGTGTTAGGCATTAACAAAGCATCTTGGTAGCACTGGTGTATTGGGTGGGTGATGGTCATTAACCAATATACTGCTCTTGTGAGTGATGAGTTCAGTACTAATTTCTGCATTATGAATATAATCAGTGAATAAAGACGGTGTTTGTTTGGATATCAACCTCTAGTGTTCTAAGTGAAAACATCTCGAAGAGAGATTTTGCAATCTTGAGCTGTAGCTTGTAATCCTGCTCCTGTCTACTGCTTAGTGCCTCTTTACCTGTCCCTCACAGCACACCTGTCTGAACTTGGGAGCACTCTTGGCTTGCTAGAAGCCAAACTCACCTAATCAGAAAGGTGTTAATGTTAATCCTGGCTTCTGACTGGTGTATCTGGAGCAGGGACACTCTAAAGCCCTGACCACTCAGAGGTTACTAGCATGCTAAGCTAGTAACCACAGGAGCAGGACCAATGCACAGCTCACTAACCTCCTTTGTGACATAGGCTACAGTGTTGTCTCTGCTTGTCTCTGCTCGCTCTCTGTCTATCTGGCTCTGCAGTCTCGATGTTTCTGTTACATTTCACATATAGAGCTCACTGCATTTGGGACAGACAGAAACAATCAATTTGGAAACGATAATAATAATAAACTCACTTCCTGTTTGTTTGGTGTTTTGTTTGTTTACCATAGCTGTTTACCATAGCACTCACATGGTCTTTTGCATTTGGCCAGACAACATCAATCTGAAAACAGACAATTGACTCACTTCCTGCTTGTTTGTTTGTTTGTTTGTTTGTTTATGTTTTCTACAGGTGAGGATGGAGCCGGCAAGGGCCTCCTACCCCCTCCAGCTCCCTCCCCTATCCCACCACCACACCCTCCCCCACTCCAAGACCCGCAGCAGCTACAGCGGTAGCGGCACGGTGGAGTCACCCCAGTCCTCCCCCTCTCCGCCCTCCCCTCCCCCACCCCCGCCACCACCCCCAGCCCTGGCCAGCCAGGCCTACCACTCGCCCCCGACCACCTTCACCAAGTACAGCACCCTCGCCCGCCTGCAGAGCACCTCTGGGTCCCAGTCTGAGAGGCAGTATAAGCAGCAGCAGCATCAACAGATACCCATGATGCAACAGCAACAAATACCCATGATGCAACAGCAGCAGATGATGCCCCCTGCTCCTCCTCCACAGTCCATCAAGCCCCAGATGGCAAACATGGCCGCCAATATGGAGCAGCAGCCACCCCCTCCTCCGCCACCTCCACCGCCCCCCATGCCCACCCCGGGCTCTGCCATGGCCGTGCTGAAGATGGGGCCGCCCAGTCCCGGCATTGGCATCGGGGTACCCATGCCCCAGTTTGTGCCCCCTCCGCCACAGGGCCAACAGGTGCTGCCCCCACACCCGGCACAGACACAAACACACCTGCAGGCTAACGGTATCTTGCCCCCACCGCCACCTGATCAGGCAGCCAAGTACCCAGCGCTCACTGCCAACGGCCTTCAGCAGTTCCTGGCACAGAAGTTCCCCAACATGAGCTACGACTTCTCTCCAACCGTCGACGATCTGGACTCCCCTCCTCCACCGCCTCCCCCACCTCCTCCCGTATCCCCTCCACCCCCTCAGCAGCAGAGCGGTCCGCCTCTCGCCCCTCCCAAAACCTTCTCGGGGGGATTCCCACCCCAGTCGTCCCTGAAACTCAGCGGGTCTCAGGTGGTGTCCCCTGTCTCTCCGACCCCTGCCCCTATGAAGAAGCAGCAGAGTCTCTCGGCGGCCCACAGCCCCAATCAACCGCCCCCGACCCTCCCCAAACAGCACAGCTTCCCTGCCAAGCCCACACCGCTCTCCATCAGCGCTGGGCCCCTGTCCCCCACCCCAGGGGGTTCTTCCTTGGTCAAGCAGATCGTCAACCAGTTCCCTGGTGCTCCTCCGCAGCCTGCCGGTGGCCCGTTGTCCCCACCTGTGGTCAAGGCCAAACCCAAGTGGCAGCCGGGTCAACCAGCGCCGCCCCAATCGCCTGAGTTTCCTCCACCGCCGCCAGAGAGCACCCTAGACTTCCCACTGCCACCCCCACCCCCGCTTGAGCCCACCCCGCCACCGCCTCCGATACCCTCGGGCAAGTCGGCACCCGGCGGAGGCTCCCCCATCAAGAAGTCGCCTTCGACCTCGTCCAACTCGTCCACGGGCTCCACGGGTGGTAAGCGACCTCCGCCAACGCCTCAGAGAGCCTCCAGCATCCGCTCCAACTCTTCGGTGGAGTACCAGGAGTCGAAGAAGGTGGAGGACCTGGTCAGCATGTTTGCCCAGCCCAGCCAGAGCGCTGGAGTGGCATTGTCCACCTCCCCAGCGTCGGCACCGAGCTCCAATTCCATGTCCACGCCTACGTCCGCTTCGGGGTCCCCCTCCAAGGAGCCGAGGGTGCTCCCCAAACCGGGCAAGATCAACCTGGCCAACCTGCCTCTGGCCCTGCAGGGGAAGGCAGCACCTGCTCCTGGCGGACCGGGTCAGTACCGGCAGTCCAGTTCAGAATTCCCGCCTCCTCCCGAGTGTGATTACTTCCCGCCTCCACCGCCGGATTCAGAGCTGCTGCCTCCTCCGCCACTCCCAGTCGAGATGCACACAGGCGGGGCCCCTAAGGTTGCTGTGGTGAACCCCCAACCCCAGATGCATCACCACCACCATCAGCAGCAGCAGCAACACCACCAGTCCACCACTTCCTGGAAGACCAGCTCCCTGAAGAAGACTCCACCTCCCACAATGCACCGGCGCAGCAGTGGGCCCCCGGAGCAGCTAGCGCTCTCACCGCCGCCCCAGCAGATCCCACTGCAGCCTTTCGCCCCAGGCGCCGTGCCCTCGGTGCCACCCACCTCCCAGGTCCCCCCAACTTCCCCCAAGGCCATCAACTTCCAACCCAACTTCCTGGAGGACCTCAACCGGACCCTGAAGCGGAAGTCCATCTCGCGCCAGGGCTCGCTCACTTCCTCCCGAATCTCCTCCAAGCTGGAGCCCGTGGCCACCATGGACGACATGGCGCTGCCGCCCCCGCCACCCGAACTCATGCTGGAGCACCCCGGCCGTAGGGGGGGCGGAGGCGGGAGCCGGAGCAGCGGGGGAAGCTACAACATGTCCTCCAACATCTCAGGCTATGCAACGCTACGCAAGGGGCCCAAACCTGCACCCCCAAAACGGGACCAAAACACCAAACTTACGGGGGAGTGGTAGGACTGGTGCTGTTAAAGGGGGTGTGGGTGGGTGGGTGGGTGGGTGGAATGGGGGCAGTGTATGTGGACAAACATTGGTTTGGGGTGTCGGACAATCCTGTTGGACTTCAAATTCGCCAAAACTCCCCCTCACCCCTTCTGCTCCACATTACAAATGTTTGTCTCTGTAAATGACTGTGTATGAAAAAACCATCAAGAAAACAAAAACAAAACAAACTTAAATATAATCATCAGATTATAACAGTTACAGTTCATAAGAAAATATGTGGAGAGGAAGGAAAAGCGAAAAAAAAAAGAAAGTTATAAACCATGGCAAGCCAAACCCAGCGACTGTATAAGCTTCTACGCAAGTGTTAGTGCTGCTTCGCATTCAAAGATAGGCCGTTATTCGAGTCTTGACCTTAAAGGATAAAAAAAACCCTCTCTGCAATATAATGGTACTGCATGGACTTCTGCTCTTGGGAAGGGATGGGGGGAAATGTGTGTGCGTGTGTGTGTGTGTGTGTGTGTGTGTGTGTGTGTGTGTGTGTGTGTGTGCGTGTGTGTGTGTGTGCGTGTGTAAAAAGATGTCATTTGAACTTGTTGGGGGAGGGGGGAAATGTGTACTGACTTTGACTTTTTTATATGAAATTATTTAATACCTGAAATATATTCTTATTTTAAGATTTAGTTTTCAAAACCCTTGATGGTCAGCGTTAAAACGTATGCAGAGATCAGGGTTGATGAAGAAGTGTGTATGTTGAATGTGTGTGTGTGTGTTTGTGTGTGTGTGTGTGTGTGTGTGTGTGTGGAAGGTGGAGGGCTTGCGGTCATCGCCCATGCTCGCTGTCTCACTGCCTGTCTAGGTCCTTTCATTTCATGAACAATTTCACCGCCGTCTCTCGACGAAATGTTGTGCCGTGTTTGGGTTGCGCACCTGAGAAACAACTAAGGGGAGGAAGGGGCTCCAAAACATTTCACTGTTTTCAGGATTTTACTGTTCAAACTGGAAACGAGAGAGATGGGCTGAACCCCAATATCCACACTAAGACCTAAGTCCTGAACCCTCAAAGATGTAACTGGCATAAATTAGCCAATCATGAGGCAGATTCAATCTAGTGTTAGAGAATTTCAGCCAATCATGAGTCTTTGAGTGTGTATGGTTTAAGGTTTAGAGGGGACAATGGGGTTCAGGCATAGAGAGAGAAAGAGATAGACAATGATGAGACTATGGAGTTCGAACTCTTCTGTAGCAATTTGTTACGTCATGTTGTTCATTTTTGTTTGGTTATTTAAATTAAAGATTAAAAAAGAAACGAAAAGAAAATGAATTGTAAAGGTTAGCAACATGAAGGACTGAAACGGGGGAACCGTTGTGTGGTTCTGCGAAAAAGGAACCGGCGGACTGGAACCCCTGCTGACGCTGAGCAAAGACGCTGAGCAAAGATGTTTCCATGGGGATTGCCTGGGTCTCTCATTACGTTGGCTACATCGCTACTTATCTGTACATACCGCTTCTGTTCCTGGCTTTAGTGGCTTATCTCCGGGCAGCTCTTAGATGGAAACCTTCAAAAGTGGTCAGGGACTGAGATGTTCACTGCTAACACATTAAACACATTATCATGGCTAACAAGCTTAGAGACAAAAACAAAAACAAAAACAACGACAAAACAAATCAACTGTGTCCAACTTCCCACAAAGCAGATCTGCTCCAGTGGTGTGGCTGGGTGTGTTGCTCTCCATTTTCAGTGTGCTTTTAAATTCTTTTTAAACATTTTCAAACTGCCTGAAAAGGTGCGTGAACTGCATGTACTGTATGGGCAGAAAAAAAAAAACAAGAAAAAAATCCAAACAAAGTTGCACAAATTTGTAGACATCGTCATTGGGCCTTGTAATGATCCACTGTGTGCCTCTCATATAGCAATCACTGTCTAATCTACATCATCTGTGTCCTCAGTTGACCTGGAACCACAGACATGCAAGAACTATGATTTTGGTGCAGAGATGTGCAATGGTGCAATGATGACGTGCTTTCCTTGAACAAGCTTTTGAGGGTTTTTTTTTTTTTTTAAACGTATTCCATCTAGGAAGCCTCAGAGACCATGAAAAGCCAGGAATGCTTTAGGACTCCAGTCCAGTACACCAGGAACTAAGTGTCTGTTGCATTTAAATAGAACAATATAAATGTTAAAAATCATGCCTCACTATCTCTGTGTGTGTATGTGTGTATGTGTCTTTCATAATAATATTTTTGGATTTTGCCACAAAACATTCACGGTTGGGGACATTTTGATGGTGTACAACTAAATCTCTGAGCCGGTGGAGAAGTGCTTACAGTCAGTATTTGCACATGCTGACACTTCAATATGACTTGACAATATGACAATAAGACTTCCAGAAGTTGGGAAATGTTAATCTGGAAACAAAAAAAAAAAATCTGTTTTATTTTTTCGACCAAAACTTTATTTGAAAGGAAACATTTTAGGCCTTATTATTCGATAAAAAGGACTAGTGCTTGTCAGTACTCTATGAAATCTAGTACTACTAGAGTTTTATTGTACAATTTTGGAATTTTAACTTAAGGTTGATTGCCCAACAATATATATGTACATACAATTACTAAGGCTTACAACTTTTAGCATTTCCGTAGCATAGTTTGGAGTTTATTAAGAGAATGAAACTGTAAAAACATTAGAACAGTGACTGAGCTAATGTGGAACTGACATTAATGCAACAACCCATTCTGACACCTGTGAATGAACACCAGGGCCTATTGTTATGCAGAGGATTATTGCCAAAAGTGGTGAGAGTGCGGCACTTGTCAGTGGCAGCGCAGACATGCAGACACGGTTAGGGTTATCTGTGTCTAGGGAATAAAACAGAGATATCACATAGCACATGTTATTGTTGCCAACCAGAGTCATTTCCTGCTTGGTATCTTTGTCTGTCGCTCCTTTGCCAGTGCACAGTTTAACGATGTTGTTATAGTATTATGTGTAATATAAATGTTATTACACGTGTTATAAAGTTACCTATTAATGGAGGTCAAAAGTTCAGAAGCCTGGCACAGGATTGAGTTCCGTTGCATAGCACAATGCCCCTGACCAGACTCTCCTCACTGCTGCTGGATTCGCTGCTGGAGCTGTCAGTCACGCACTGCAGGTCCAGGAGTTGGGTATAGCCTGGATAGACACGCAGCCGGCCGGTGCACTTTGCCTGAACCTGTGGCAGGCGATACAGACAGAGAGAGATGGAGACCAGCAGCCATAGACCAGAAAATCAGTAGGTTTAAAAAACAAAACACTTCCAGGGACTACATAATATGATGGATTCATCACAACCAACCCTAGATCTAGATCAGACCAACCATCTAACATATCCCACTCATGTAAAATAATAATAATGTTAATAATAAATCCAACAAATTGAAGAATAAGGAAAGAATGGATGAATGGGTGTATAATACAGGTTGCTTTTTACCAGAACAAACTGTTCCAATTGGATACCTTATTTTGCCATTGGATACCCATATATCCATGGCTAAGAGAAGTCATAAATTCATGTCTGTGCTCGCCTTTGCCCAGATGTCAAGTTAAGGCTTGTTTTTGCACAGAAACGTAACAGATCATTAAAGTGACGCAAGCCTTGAGCAGCTTTCAAAATATTTTTATCTCTACCCCAAGCAATTGACTAGTCTGATGTCTATGGATATAAAAGAAAGTCTGACCGCTGATGTTTCTAGGTAGATCACATATCCTCTGGTGTAGCTGCTTCGGCTCCCCCTGGAGATTAGTCCCACATCAAACGTGTTGAATCCCACCTCTGCTATCTACATGAGCCAGAAAAACACAACACAGGCTGTCTCAGATTATGGTAAAGGTTACATTACAACAATGACCTATCAGAACTTTTAAGATCTCAGGATTATGGTTAAAATGACAGAACTCTTGAGACAATTCTAAAACCATATTATTTTGGTGTGGCCACAAGGTGGCAGCAGTTAGCTTCAGAATAGTTGTAAGAAACTGTTCAGTGGTTGGTCAGAGGCTGCAGGAGGGTGTGGCTAATAAAAAGAAAGGGATTGAGGATCACAACAAAGACTTTAAAAAGAACTGAAAATAAATCATGTCCGTTTGATACTATTGGTATATGATTTGGCCTGTAGTCCTGGTGCAATGAATCACACACACACACACACACACACACACACACTTCCAAAGATGTCAGTAGCCTCACCTGTTGCACAGTTGTGCGATATGGAGAAACACCACGTCTGTTCAGCTCTGACAGAAACACTCTCTGGGCGAAACTCACCACAGGACGTAAACCATACCCGAACAAAGGCATTGCTGCTGGCAAAAACACATTATTAACAACATGACAAAGCCTACGTTTTTATTTGTGGCATTGAAACAGGTCCACAGAGGGTAAAGCAAAGATATTTGGGGGGGCTTTGTCCTTTTTCACTTTTTATTGTTCCAGACAGGAAATCAGTGGGATTGGGAAATGACCTCAGGTCGGAATTCCGAGACTCCGGATGTATGTTATGGCGCCTTAGCTAACTGAGCCACGATGCCCACAACAGTGATGAGTTAATTGAAAGCAACATGCACACACACACACACACACACACACACACACACACACACACACACACACACACACACACACACACACACACACACACACACACACACACACACACACACACACACACACACACACACACACACACCTAACACTATCATACATATAAACACACTAGGCACTTACCAGACACACAGGTACAGAGCAGGACCAAATAAACAAAGACAGCCTTCATTCCTCCTATGGCAATTTGGATTCACTTTCTTCACTCAAGTAAAGGCATAACTCTCAAAATTTAAAAAGGGTAAAAATTAAAAAGTTCTCTGTAAACTTTACACTATTAAAATGTAGCTTGTTAATATTCCTGTAGATCAGTTCCTGGAAGGAATATAATCTAGTCCTAGTCCCCTGAAGGATTCAGGTGAGAAGACACAGGTTTCTCTTGATCTAACTGACAACAAACTAAAGTGATATCAGCTTCACATCTATCACACAATGTGTAATCAATGGCTTGGAGCGAAGTGTGATGATGAAAGACCTGTATTTGTCAACACACCCAGCCATTTCAGGGGAGCTCTGAGGTTAACCTCTCCTGACGTGCTCGACATGCTTCAGTCAGGCTGATTCAGGCAAATGGAATGAGAGATAAATTAATATCCTACTCTGATAAATAAACTCACACTTCCTCTATAATAGACGCCATCCTATTTTTCTCTGGCTCGAGGATTGAACCTGTGAACTCACAGTGACAGCAAACTTGGATCAAGAGTCCAACTTCCTAACCAGCCAACCAAGAAGCCCAGACTCCCACTTAAGTGACCCAGAGGGGCTTGAATGCTTGGGAGAGAGAATAACATTGATTATTTTTAAAATCCTCAAGCCTTCCTAGTCTCTTTGGCCTCTCCCCTCTGCTTGGCCAATCAGACTCTAGGAGGCAGATCAGAACCTGATGTCCCCATTGGCTCTTGGCTGCCCCTGTAACACCTGGATCAAGAATTCATTCTCTCTCCACCTCTTCTCTCCTGCTCTCTCCTGTCCTGTCCTGTCTCCACACCCTCTGGAGCTGCCAGGTTACATAAGGAACATGGAGGACATGGAGAACGTCCCAGACGCAGCCCACAGACAAGTTCATCTCTTCAGCAGGAGTTCAGTACCTTGGGAGAGTTCTATTAATGCCAACTTTTCAACAGCTGTCTGAGGCATTGCAACACACACACACACACACACACACACACACACTCATACACACACACGTTGCCACGTCCACTTCCCCTAGTCCTGCACATTGTTTTTGTGAGATTTTGGTCTCACATAAGCATGCAGGAAACAGGTAGGCTACAGAAGACATCAACTTTTAAGAGAATGTACTTTTACAGTAACATTTTAAAAAAAATACTATTTTATTTTATTTTATTTTATCCATGCTGACTTTTTAGGGACCAAATTTATTTTGGGCTTGAAAAAATGACCAAGGGCCAAACTCTCTCATCTCCAGACCATAGGCAGACACAAACAGAGAAGTGATGTGGATAGACAGAATCTTGACACATCAAAAGTTTTCATGTTTCCTTTAATGACTCACAGATGAGAAATTCCACACACTTCACGTATGGAAATATATTCATAAATGTACAATATATAAGGATTTGTATCATTTTTAGACAACACTTTAAAACATCTTCACACTTCTCCATATGTCACTCAAAAATATATCACTGTTATCCATAACAAAAAAAAAGATATATTTTATATTAATAGCCTTTTAAGGTTTTAGGTTTCACAGAAAACATTTGTCTTTTGTTTCTGGGTACATTGAAACACAATATTTTACCCAATCAAGGTTTTCTCTATGGTTTACCCATTCTGGTGGATGTACGCAATGCTGTCTTGTATGTGTGTTTATTCGTCTGTGGTAGTCAATGCTAAAAGCCTTAAAGGCCTGTGGCCAATAATTATGAACAGAGAAGAGCAACTTTGGATGAGACATTGCATTTTTCCTCTCCATGGATCGATACCCTCAGGATTAAATAGAATAATAATAAAAGTGATGGATTGAGTTGGGAAAGTGATTGTTGATCAGTTGGGGGGTTGGTGAACAATGTGGCATTAAAATGTGCCATTGCATAACTACTGTCCTAGATAGTTGGGAGTTGTGTTGGTGGTATTGTGTGATCTATGATGCACTTATGAATGGCTCAGATATACTGTGTTGTTAAAGGATGTGTGTACAGTGTAGGATGTCGCGACATAGAGTCTGCAGCCTGTTGGCCCTATGGTCTTAGAATTTTTAGTTACATGTAATCTAGAGAAAATTTGAAAAAAAAAAATTACTTGGGAAAGTGGTTTGAGTGACGGCATGGTAATCAAGCACCACGCACACACAAAGGGTGCTTTCCACAACCTGTTTCATAGGGACGTGAACTCTCCTCTATTGAAGAGGGCCTGCTGCTCCCTATATGAAATGAAGGGCTTGGGACAAACTCAACAAGTTACTACACCAATGAAAACAGAATTCTGACTACTGTGAGCCATTTCTGCTCATTCCAATCAACTTAATATCAATATACACCTCTGTATGCTTTCAAAAATTCAATCTATAAGAACAACAACTATGATGCTGAGACATACACTTGATGCTGCATCAGGGGTAATCACATTTTGATTAGATCCATCTTAGGAAAGCAAAATGGAGCGCAAATAGACTTTTTTGGGGGTAAAACTGAGCTGCAAATCAAAATCAAATCAATCACAGATCAGGATAAATTAAGCAGGCTAACACATGTGGCTAAAATACAGAACACCACTGGAGGCTGTCTGTTTCCATGAACTCAGTGGAGCTGGCAAGAATGGACAGTCAGTGAGAAGCCTCTGTATCATT
>JAODXP020000016.1:13306622-13324002 GCA_027497455.2 Sardinella longiceps | reverse complement strand
TGGCAACAAAGACAGTGACAAAGAAAAAGATGAAATGGTGGATGAGACATTTTAAGAAATGTTTCTTTTTATTTAGCATGCAGTCTAAGAAGCACTACATACACAACATATAAAATCACAATAGCATTTAAAAAAATCAAAAAATAACAGTAAACCACTTGGTTAAGGTTCACTACACAATATGGAGTCAACCAAAAAAGTGATAATAAAGAAAGAAAAAGAGAAATAAAAAAAACATTTTAAAATATACAAAAAGTGTAGATGAATTAATAACAAAAGCGTTCATGGGATGGTGCTAACACGGCACAGTACTGCATGAAAGTTTGGAGCAAGCCCACTCTTGCATCCCACGGGAGGCCAGCTGGGACCGTTTGTGCAAAACCATGGCGGCTGGATGTCCTACGTTGTGTCTATGTGGGGAGTGAGTTCGGCCATAGCCAACTGGCCCACGTCATGGCGACGTCTCGGCCAAGACACCGTTTTATGCCAACTGGCTCTGAAGAGGGTACAGCAAAATACCCATGATGCACTGAGGCCTGAGGAGCTTCCATGGAGTTCACAGGGAAATAATTAAAACACAAGGACTCGTCTTCTGGAAGTCATTTCAAAACATAAAGCTAAGCACGGAATGGGTGTTAAGATTAAAAGGTATTAAATGTGGACATGAATGCTAGGATGTAAGAATTTATCATTTTTTTATTCTCTTCTCAGGATATTTTGGGCTTGTCAGTAAAACTAAAGCACAGAGGTAACTATCTGTTGAACTGGAAACAGATTTGTATCTGATACCTGGATGATATATTTGTTGACAAACAGATTTCCCCATTTTCTCCCTGAAATGTGTACGACCTGACATGACATACAGCCCATAGTTTCAAGAGAAATACTGCTGACACTCGCAAATCCACTCTCAAGACATAATCTCTCTTCAAAAAAATAAGGTCAAGCAAACAAACACGTCAACTTGGCTTAAATACGCCCCCTCTTAAGTATGCAGCCAACCGTAGAGTAAACAAGGACAAGCTACTTGGCCGTGACTGGGCAGATTTTTGTGACTGACAGTTCTGAGAATGCCAGGAAGAGAGTGATTGATGACTCGTGTTTAGTATAAATCCAGAATTCCTCACTAATCAAAAGCGTTCTGGCTGATGTCAGTTGGAAAGAATACAACAGAACGGTTTGTTTGGGTTTGCTCATGATTTAGGCTTTCTTCATCTCAAAGTTATCCTTCATGTCATCAGGTTACACAGGACAGACTGTCATTATTGTATTATAGGGCTTTCATTGGATTTAGGAAATCAAATATTTTTCAGTCTGTGTTCATGTTCCAAAACATCTTTCCTTTCAAAGTCCCATAAGTGATTCCTTCATCTCTCTCTCCCTCTCTCTCCTGCCCCTACCCCCTCCCAATCTCCCAATTCTGTACTTCTTCAGTACTTCCACCACACACACACACACACACAAACACACACACACACACACACACACACGTGTACTATGAGGGCTTTGAAACCTGTGTGTGGTATATGCGTGTGGGGGTGGGGGTGGAGGGTAAAGCTCTGTGTTGGAGGCGGGGCCAGGACATAGGGGGCGGGGCCATGTGTGTGACTGACAGGTCAGGTGAGGTCAGGTGAGCAGGTAGAGTTGGGTCGGGTCGGGTCACTCTGCGTAGTGCATGATGGACTCCACGTAGTTGCCAGGGAACAAGCCCGTGGTGCCGTTCATGACGCCCTCGTACCAGCCATCATCGTTCTTCTTGATGACGTAGATGATGGCGCCCTCCTGGAAGGACAGCTCATCCTCCTTATCACGCACGTAGTCATAGATCGCCACCACTGCAGCAGAGAGGTGAGGAGAGGAGAGGAGAGAGAAAGAGAAAGAGAAAGAGAAAGAGAAAGAGAAAGCGAAGAAAATAATTAGTTCTGCTTTGGCAATGCAAGAAATTACACAGTCACTTGTAATTTACCGAGAGGAAGAGAGACCATGAAAAACTTGTGATGAAAGTGTGTGCATGTGTGTGTGTGTGTGTGTGTGTGTGTTCAGGCCTCAACTTTCTTCAGGTAAACTCTAGTCGCCCTTAGCAGGATGAGTGTGTATGTCATTTGAGTATGGTACAAGTATGTATGAGGTGTATAGTGTAATCAATGACAGATAGTGTGTGCGTGTGTGTGTGTGTGTGTGTGTGTGTGTGTGTGTGTGTGTGTGTGTGTGTGTGTGTGTGTGTGTGTGTGTGTCCATCCTCCAAGCCCTCACCCTTCTCCACATATGTCCTGGGGGCCCATGGCGGGTCCTCCTCTGCGTAGGGGTCGCTGTACTCCACCACGGCCGACTCCTCCTCCTCAAACTCCTCTGGGGGAGGCAGTGGGGTCTGCGCCTCCTCAAACACCGGCTCCTCGGCGGGGGGAGGGGGAGGAGGCGCATCCGAGACTGACAAGAGGAGCACACAAGGACATTAACACACACACACACACACATACACACACACACAGAACATACAGTATACAAACTTATATGAGCACACTGTTATCACCTGTGCAGACACTCTCTCTCTCCCTACTCACACACACACACACACACACACACACACACACACACACACACACACCACCCTATGTACTGGATGAAGACACAGTTCCTCTACTCTGCACATTATGAGGAGATCTCCGGCCTGTATCTGGGACATTTCCACTGTTTTAGGAGAGGAGAATGGAGGACCCTGGAGGAGGGACACTGGAGACCAGCTACCTCCCTATAGCTCCTCTCCTCTCCTCTCCTCTCCTCCCCCACTCTCCCTGTCCTGCACACTCCTTCCTGTCTGCATTATTTACACGCCTAAAAGCCGCCCAAACGCCCCAGTCTCTCATGGGCTAGTAGGCTGTGCTGTCTGGTTCTCCCCACTGGTAGAAAGTGGAGCATGAAGAGTCATGACCGGCCCTTCAGACACACAGAGAGACAAGATCATAAACTATTAGTTAGTCAAAGAGTTACAAGAGAGTCCCAAATACACTAGCAAGGCGAACGCCGCCTACTGGCTCCACTCATTTTATTTCGCTCCACCAGATAGTCAGGAAGAGCATAATGCAGTTTTGTTTTCTCCGACACTGGTAGGTACGGCAATTCAGTGAGGAGAGTTAGAAACGGAAGCCACAATATAGCACTCGGACATCACTAACCTCAAGTTCAAGATAACAAAAGATTTTGAATACTTTTTTACGAAGTGAAACGATTAGAGAGTGGATGGTCAAATCAGGCTACAAATACACGTCCCCCAGTGTACAAAAACAGGCTTCAGGTAGTGAGTGGTACCACACGGAAAATAATTAAAGTTTCTTATCAAACTACACTGCTATTCAAACTGCAGGTGACTCAAAAAACAGCCTTGCTTTGACACCTAGCCGACTGATATAGACTGGCTTGGCTCTGTAACCTGATACCAGGAATGGCCCAGAAGTCACCCATCATAATTGCTCGTCTCCCTCTTCCATCCATGTAACATTACAGTCAGCCCTGAATGAAAACACACATCAGAGTGGTGGTATATGGTGTCATCTCAGCAGGACATCCAGACACCATGACCACCTGAACATCAGAGTTAAAGTGCAGGTAGAGTTGATGTGAGGGTCATCGGGGAGAAATGAGGGTGGGTGGGGTTATGTGAGGTGAGGTTATGTGAAGCTGCTGTACTTACTGGTCTCCTGCATGCGAGCCACAAAGCCTGTGAGGGGAAGCTGGGGGGTGATCTGGAGAATGGAGGGGGGAGGAGGAGAGCCCACGGTGGCTACAGAACCACACACACACACACACACACACACACACAGAGTACACACACAGAGTACACAGGCACAGACAGAACATACACAAAGTACACACACAAAGTACACACACACACACAGAGTACACACGCACAGAGGGGGAGAGAAACGTAGAGAGAGAAAGAAAGGGAGTTGTAAGAAAATTGAAAGAGTGAGAAAGAGATAAAATAAGAAAAATAATGTTTCACAGAGAGAGAGAGAGAGAGAGAGAGAGAGAGAGAGAGAGAGAGAGAGAGAGAGAGAGAGACCTCAAGATGAGACAGGGAGAAAGAGAGAGAGAGACACACAACAGGAGAAAATGGTGAATAATGGTGAAAGGGGAAAATAAGTGCAAATACACACACACACACACACACACACACACACACACACACACACACACACACACACACACACACAAACACACAAACAGACATACACACAAACACAAGAACAGAGAGAGAGTGAGAAAGAGTGGGGGACAAAAGGGAGAAAAGTGGGGGAGAAAGAGCAAGAAAAGCCTGTTAGTTTAGTGTGCAGACAAACAGCACAACAGTGCTCTCAACACTCAGAAAGGCATTAGTAATTGATCTCAGAGTGAAACTGCATTAGAAAACAGACCTACTAATCTAGTGCACACAGGATTAGCAAACAAAACAAAACAATCTACTAATCAGTAGGCCACTGTATACAACACTATAATCATGGGAACATCATTTAGGATTACCCACTCCTATACTGTCATTAGCATTTCAGACTATACCAAGAAGTCTGATGATGGTAATACTGCAATTAGCATTTCAGACTGATGATAGAAAGAAACACCGCAATATAAAACCCATCAACATCAAGCTGAGCCCATTATTAAATGAGAGTACAGTAAGTGTGAACAGGTGATTGTGTGTGTGTGTGTGTGTGTGTGTGTGTGTGTGTGTGTGTGTGTGTGTGTGTGTGTGTGTGTGTGCGCGTGCTTACTTTGGCTCTGGCTCTGGTTGTGGCTGAAGTAGGGTCCTCCGTTCTGCTGTGTGAGGGGCATGCTGGGCTGGGCTGTGACAGAGGAGGGTCGGCGGTACGGCAGTGAGCCTCCCACAGGGGGCGCTGTTTGCCTGGGCACGGGCCGGTTCATGCTGTAGAACTGAGGAGTGATGCCTGCAGTGCACACACACACGCACACACACACACACACACACACACACACAGAGTCATCATTAAACACCTATACCACTCAATTTAATGAACCCTAAAGATGAAACACATAACAGTGTAGATAAAACAAACAAAAAAAAAATAAACAATAAAATAATGCTGTGCAAAATATAAACAATAAAATAACGCTGTGCATTTGCATATAGAAAGACACACACTGCACAACTTAACCAAGAGAATGTAAAGACGTGACCAACGGCAACCAGTCAAATACAGACCACAGACAGTCGCGCAAATAAACACGGAGATGAGCCACAGACATCACCACAAATAAATCACCACGGAGACGAGCCACAGACATCACCACAAATAAATCACCACGGAGATGAGCAACAGATAGCAACCCAGCTCACACACCAGAGGCAACAGACAGGCCATTTCAGCATGGCAGAGACAGAGTGGACACTGCAGGCAAAACACACACACACACGCACACACAGCAAAAATGAGTCAGAAAAAAAAAAGACTGAAAGAGTCACGGAACCAGCGTGCACAAGCACACATACTGTAGCAAACACACAAAGTAGAAAATGAGTCAGGCAGAAATGGTCAAGAGACCAGTGTACACGCACACAAACAACTAAATTTACTTCCTAAATACAATGAAATACCTAAATACAATGATTAACATACAATCTACCAGGAATATACCAGTGAATCATACTTTACTGGATGCATTTGGTGCTGACAACACATTAAGGTTTGGAATGTTTACCTAAAATGATGACCTGAGTAACGGAATGATGACCTTTTCCCCAGAACACATGAAAACATGGACACCATGGATGTGTATGGTAAAGACTGGGAGACACATACTATGGACATGTTTTAGACCCGACTTCTCGGCTCCCACCAAAGGTCTGTGACGAGACCAAACAGTTGCACAGCTGTTGCGAGTTGGACTGGAGTGAATGAATCATTGCAAGTAACTGTGAGCTCTTGCAAGCCATTGCAAAAGATTCCCTGTTTTAAAAAAAGATGGTTTGCCAGGCTTTCCCACACTTCTGAGCTTCTGTGACGTGTTGTCATTGTCTGTCAAGGCATGGGATCACAGTGCAGCTCTGGTCAGATAAGGCACAGGACTACTTCTTCATTCAGTCTGAAGAACAACTCTGTCTGTGTTGCATCAGGCAAAGAGTGTATACACAAAAGAAACAAACACAGTTGGATTTGAATAACTGTTGGTGGCTAGTCTGCGGTCATAATGGGTTGCAATGAACAAAGTATCTAAATTAATAAGCAAGGATGATTTAGGGAAATCCACCTGAACTTCATGACGTGAGCTCCTGAGTGCAGACAGGAACTCTCATCATTGCCTCCAGAGAAACATATTGTGCAACCCTATCTCACTATTTACAGTAGTACTAAGGATATTTGGAGTAAAAAAAAAAAAGTCCTTATTCTACTTCCATGTTCCGAGCTCATAATCCTCACTGGAATTTCACAAGAGAATTGTAGAGCACAGGGTTCTAATTTCTCCTTCTAAGAACACCATTCCCCCCAATGATCTTAATACACAGGGTAACAGAACAAGTAAACGAAGGACAAAGACAGACCAAGATATTCTTTGAGGATGCTTTAAGGAGATCTCCCCTTCATGAATTTCATCCTCACAGCAGGGCTCTAGAGCATCTCCCTCACACAGCAGCAGCATTCTCTACTCTGGGACTTCCGTTGCCGTTTCCACAGCATCTCGACCCTCTCTGCCTCCCCTACACTCCTCCTGACCATCCAGCCATCCACCCAGCCAGCCAGTGCCGTGCCAAGAACCCACTCTCTATTTCCAGCTCCAGCTCCAGCTCCCACTCCCTCCGGCTTCATGGCAATCTAGGATCTCCATGGCGATGCCAGCATTGCAGTGCCTACTGCAACCCGATTGGCTGGAAGTGATTCCATTCATTCTGAGCTAAAGACAAGGCAAGGAGAACACAGAAACGAACATAGAGAGAGAGAGAGAGAGAGAGAGAGAGAGAGAGAGAGGAATACACACAAGTACACAATGGCCGATAGATACAAAGGCAGACATACAGACAGATACTAGATGGCCACAGACTGACAAACAAAGGGACAGAGGGAGAGACAGTAAGATTGATAAGACAGAGAAAAAGAAAGTACTGGAAAAAGACAGTATGTGAAAGACAATGAGAGACAGTCAGATGGACAAGTGGACAGTCAGGTAGACAGTCTGGCAGACACAAAAGGAGGGGGGGGGGTGAACACTGCCTCCGGTGCTCAGGAGAGACAGACAGGGGGTGGGAGGGGTTATGGGAGGTCCTTCCCCTCAGGCTGTTCAACACTGTCATTGCTGTGCTAAATGTCAGTGCTAATTGAGTGCACAGAGGGAGGAAGGCATGGAGCAGTGAGCTACACACACAACTGCACAAACAGCTTTGTTTTCTGCAAACAGAGCAACATCATCTTGTCCACTTCTGGGGAGGCTGTTGCCGTACAGGATCTCATTCCCCATCCACACTGCTGTGTGTGTCTGGGTGGTTGCTTCAGGACAGACATCTTGTTCCCCATCTCTGCTGCCACACATACTGTTTAGTTGGGTGGTAGGGAGTTCCAGAAAGGGATCTCCCTCTCCCTATCCCCACTGCTGCCTGTGAGGATGGCTCTGGGGGTGGTTATTGGTGAGGGAGAGGAGTGTTTCGAGGACAGGACAGAGCTGAAGGTTGAAACACACACACACACACACACACACACACACACACACACACACACACACACACACATACACACACACACACACACACCCCCCTCTCCCCTGCACTCCCGCCTCCAGAGCCTGATGCTGGCTTTGAAGTTGGGGAAAGTTGGGGGGGGGTCAGAAACGTTGCTCTCTCTGCCTCTTTAATGAAGAGCGCAGTCTGAGACCTTGAACGTTTTTAGCAGCCGACATCGGGTTCAGCGCCTCTCCATCCTTCTCTCTCTCGCTCTCTCTCCCTATCTATATCCTTCTCTCTTTATACCTCTCTCTCCCTCTCTTTACTGACTCCCTTTTTCTCTCTCTCTTTCTCCACCTTACTCCCCCACCATCCATCCATCCTGTGCTTCCTCCATCTCTCTCCCAATCCAGATTGAAGTCATTAGCCAGAGGAGAGAAGTGTGTGAGGGAGAGGAAGTGAGGCAGGGAGAAAAGAAGTGTGTGAGGGAGAGAGGAAGAGGAGAGGTGTGTGTGAGGGAGAGAGGAAGAGGAGAGGTGTGTGTGAGGGAGAGGAAGGGGGAGAGAGGAAGGGTGAAGGTGGAGATATTTAACAGAATTATAGATGAAGACGGAGCTGATCCTCAGCTCATTACAGCGACTCCGACACACACACACACACACACACACACACACACACACACACACACACACACACACACACACACACACACACACACTCTGCATAAAACACACTCACTGTGAGTGTGTGTGTGTGTGTCTGTGGGCAAGAGAGTGTATGTGAGTAAGCCTGGTGTGTGTGTCTGTGAAGGAGAAAGAGTGTATGTGAGGTTAAGTGAGTCAGGAGTGGTGGGTGACGTGGTGTGTGTCTCTGTATCTCTCTCTCTCTGTGTGTGTGTGTGTGTGTGTGTGTGTGTGTGTGTGTGTGTGTGTGTGTGTGTGTGTGTTTGTTTGTGTGTGTCCAATCAACCGGGAGAGACATGACATGGCTAGACGAGGAGCTGAGACAGAGGGGGGCGATGTGAACAAGACACACATTCCCACACTAAACACACACACACACACACACACACACACACACACACACACACACACACACACACACACACACACACAAACACAACTACAAAGATTTCAAAACAATTTTTCCACAGTCATTTTCCACTTTCACACTTTTCAGTCCAGACACATCTTTGGATGATAGGATGATATCCTCCAACCGCTCCCCTCACAAACAGACACACACACACACACACACACACACACACACACACACACACACACACACACACACACACACACACACACACACAAAGCTGGTTCCTCAGTCTTCACCCACACACAGCTCAATTTCACACATTGTGATTGATTTCAGAATGCGCACACAGATGCTCTCTCTCTTTCACACACACTCTCACACAAAACACACACACACACAAACCCAAACCCAAACCCAAACCCACACACACACACTACTAGAGCCCAGCAGGATGACAGCAGATTGGGCTCTGCCTCATACTGAGAGGAAAATGGCTCCTGCTGTGCCCCTCTAAAATCTCCCCTTGCCACACACACACACACACACACACACACACACACACACACACACACACACACACACACACACACACACACACACACACACACACACACACATGTAACCACCCACTCTCTCTCACACACATACACACATTCTTACACGCACACAGACCACTCACACCGTGGCATTTTACACATGTTAATTGCCCTCAGTGTGTGAACTCACTCTGCTAAGATATGCCTCCCACAGTGCTGCTTGCTCTCATGCAATTCATGTAATGTTAATATGCTCTAGCTCTCTCTCTCTCTCTCTCTCACTCACTCTCACACACACACTCTCTCTCACACACACACACACACACACACACACACACACAATGCACAATGCACCTGTAATGACAGAGAAAAGGTCAGAGAGAACCCTTTTCTATTAATATTGTTTTTTTTTTTTTGTTCTTTTTAACAGTGTAGCAAGGCCACAGAAAAAGGCCCCTAGTCTGCTATTAAGTGGGTGGCTGGCAGTTTACGAACACAATCACTAATGGCCAGCGAGAACTCCCACGGCAGGCACACACAGCATATGAAGGGTCAGTGTGTGTGGAGGATGACTGTATTTGTAGGATGCCAACACAAAACAATATAAAACTGCAAAGAATGTGCAGCTTTTTACGAGCTCTCTCTGTTGTTGATGCACGGAAAAGTACCGTTTGAACAAAGGATTGCGTTCCACAAGGAAGAGAGGTAGAGGAGAATGAATACACAGAGAACACAGAAGGTGACTGCCCAGGTAGCGTCCGGCTCCAGCCTGGGCCCAGATCCGATCTGGCACACAGATAGACAGCGAGCAGCTTTGAGCAAAACCCGGACCAGGATGACCTACACGCTGGGCTACAGCCATATCAGTGATGAGGAGTAAGCAAAAAGATGAGGTACTATATATTTTCCCTCTACACAGGAAAAAGGCTGATTGAGGATGAGACTAATTGAGGATGAGTGTTTGGTGTGTGTGTGTGTGTGTGTGTGTGTGTGTGTGTGTGTGTGTGTGTGTGTGTGTGTGTGTGTGTGTGTGTGTGTGTGTGTGTGTGTGTGTGTTTGTGTTAGTGCAATTTGTCCAGATAACGAGGACTCTGAACGCCAGGCCTTTGAGACAAATGACCAGCACACATCGCTATGGTGAGGATGCTGGTGAAGATGATGGTGGCCACTGCAGATGAGAGCAGGTGCTGCTGGGTAATGTAGGAATTAGCAGCCATCCAGGGAAGGTGGGGACTGGAGGAGGGGACTGGAGGAGGGGCGAGGGTGGCGTTTGAGGTGAGGACTGGAGTGAGGTTGGGTGAAGGGGTGGAGGTGAATCACGGTAATGGGTTAAGATTGGGGTGGAGATGGGGATGGGGATGGGGTAAAGGTGAGGGTGGAGGTGGAGGCACTCACCTGCTGCAGGGGAGGAAGAGGAGGAGGAGGAAGAGGCAGCACTGGTGCTGACGCCACCAGGAGGCACAGCCGTGGGGGCAAGGGGGTTCTGGGAGGTTTCGGGGGTCTCTGACGGGGGCGTAAGGGGCTCAGTGAGCCCGGTGGGGGGGTGAGACTGAGGGGGTGTCGACTGCTCAGAGGGGACGGGGTTAGAGGTGGAAGTGGAGGAAGAGGAGGAGGAAGGAGGGGCGGAGTTAGAGGAGGCAGAAGAGGAGGAGCCTGTAGGTGCCCCTGCAGTGCAGAGAGAAAGAAAGAGAGAGAGAGAGAGAGAGAGAGAGAGAGAGAGAGAGAGAGAGAGAGAGAGAGAGAGAGAGAGCATCGTAGAGGGAGGACAAGGAGAAGGAGAGAGGGAGAGGGTGAGTAAAAGACTAGCAAGGGTGTGAGTTGAGTTTTTAAAGTGGCAAAGCCGCGTGCTTTTGTGTGCGCCTTCATTCCAAGGAGGGGATATTCATTGGTGAAATGGATTTTGCATGCACAATTTTAACACTACAGTATAACAGCAGAAACTAAGCATGTTTTTGTCATCTTGTTTGCTTGTATTGCCCTTACCGTAAAGAAACACCAGAACAACTCAAATGTTTCTTCTTCTTTGAGAGTTCCTCTTGCAAAAGAAATAGCAGGGACAACACTCTCCCAAATCCTCCATACCCCAGTATTAAAAATGAATCAATAAATCATGTCTGTTCTGGCAAAACACATTATGGCCAACTCCTTGCTCCATGATCTAAACAACTAGCCAGACATTTGGGTCCAGTCAGGGCACAGTCCTATTAAACTTTAAACATACTCAGCCTTTAAAAAATACATTCATCCTTCAGCTTGAAGTCAAACTAGCTTTTGAAAAGTCTCTGTAAGTCTAGTTTAAATTAGGCCATACTTCTTTTGGTAAGAGGAGAAGAGCTCCACAAGAGCATTGAGCTCTTTATTTGACTAGATGTTCAACATAATAATGCTTATTTTCTAATACTATTTAAAACAATAAATAAATAAATAATATCTCTCAGTGCTGTGAACAGTTTACTACTCCTCAAACTACATTACTAAAATGAAATTTTGCCCAGCAAGATCCTTCGTCAAGGTTGTTGATATGTCAGAGAAACAAAAGAGCAGACATGTTACAGTTGTGACGTGAAACCTGTCAAAAGATTTGTCCGTGGAGTTGGTGTTGTGTCGTGAAACGTGTCAAAACATTTGTCTGTGGAGCTGGTGTTAAACAAACCCGAGAACTTGGCTTACTTTCTTGACGTCAGCAGCCATAGCGGTTGCTAAGAAGAGACTGCCAACTGTCGTGGTTGGCATGAGAGGCTTCTGTGGCCAAAACTGAATGATTTGCGTCATCATTCTCCAATTTGATCCCCTTTTTGTTTAATCCTCAGCCCCACTTGAAACCCTTACTATGCTGAGAGATGTCAATGCGAGTTGGGCATTGCCAATCTCAGGCTAATCATCAATTACTCCCAATAATAGTGTGTCTGTTGGTTGCAAACATTCTGCCACTGGGCATGGCACAAAAAGAAAAGGAGACACAGGAAAGTCCACAATTGAGAAAGGTGGCAGAGAAAGAAAGTGTGTCACTTGGGAAGAATAAAAAAAGAGTATGCTACCTGGGAAAGCGCTGGGTGGCGATGGAGTTGGCACGGCGATGGGCACCCCGACACTACCGCTCCCGCTGTTTTCCCG
Source organism: Sardinella longiceps (assembly GCA_027497455.2). Taxonomy (NCBI): domain Eukaryota; kingdom Metazoa; phylum Chordata; class Actinopteri; order Clupeiformes; family Clupeidae; genus Sardinella; species Sardinella longiceps. The sequence continues at coordinate 13,311,651 of JAODXP020000016.1, read as the reverse complement.
ACTGCTGCTTCGGCTGCTGGGATGGCTCCCTCCGCTGCTTCCACTGCTGAGCATAACACATGGCTGCTCACACACCACACACCAGCCACTAGTGGGCACTGTCACACAATTAGCGTTATACGCATAAACACGAAGTAGCATTAGCATAAAAAACAATACAGTCAATAGATCTTTATGAACACTGATAAGCGTTAGCATACAAACCACTCTGGTCACTACAATAATGTGACAGTATATGAACACAAAGTTGCATTAGCATATAACCACACTGGACATTACATTACATATGAGAGATAATTAGCATTAGCATACAAAACACATTGGCTTCAACAACTTTTGTTATTAGATCTACAGCTTTATTTTTCATTAGCATACGCTGTCAACATAATATACCTCTTCAAACGGCAACTTCCCATTGCTATTAACTTTGACAACTAAACAGAACAGGCAGACCAGTTGTCTAGTTACCTCTAACAGGACAATTTCAGACAACTAACTCGAACTGGAGTAATTCATCCATGTGAGGCTAAGGGCTAAGGCAGGGTCTCTGCTACGTGTCTCGTAAGAGCAGTGAATCACCATAGCATGGCTGTTCCCCACATTTCCGAGAAAAGGGAAGTTTATATGAACACTTGACCTGGATGGAGTTCATGAGGCAGCAATGAAAGCATGATGAGAAAGCCTGCAGAAGCAGAAGCAGAAGCAGATGGGCTCAAGATGGAAGCAGAGGAAAAGCAGCTGGAATGAGGCTAAGAAAAGCAGCGGAAAGCTCTAGCAAATGTCTGAGTTGGGAAATAGTGTGACTGAGTGGAGTGACTCAACTTCTACTTTCTATATATTTCAACACGCACACAGACATACATCTCACACACACACACACACACACACACACACACACACACACACACACACACACACACACACACTTATCTCCAGACAGATAAGACAACTCAATTAGTCCTTCCATACTTTCTCTCTCATTCCAACTCTCTCTCATACACACACAGGCCCAAAGAAGTCCCTGTCAGGTTAGTTGCTGCTGCCTGGGTGAGTTTATCTGGCCATCAGATGGTTCCAGACCACTGTAATCTCATCCACGCCACCTGGGTTCTGCTCAGATATCCCATAATTGAAGACTCCCGTCTCAGAACAAGTGCTAGGGAAACAAAGCCGCGAGCCAGAAAGAGAGAGCGAGAGGGAGGGAGACAGAGAGAGGAGAGAGAGAGAGAGGGAGGGAGAGGTAGGAGCTGACACAGCAAAAGTTGAAGTTTTATGGAGGAAAAGCAGACAGTCAGAGAAAGATAGAGTAGAGCGGAGAAGGGGGGGGGGGAAAAAAAGAGACATGGAGGCGGAAAAGAAAGAGAGCGACTAAGCCAGTCAGAGACAGGGAGTTCCTGTGCCAGATAGAAATGAAGAAATGGAGAAAGCTATCGCACAGCAGAAGCACGAAGCACAAAAGCTACAGCCATAGATTGAAAAAAAGGAAAGAAAGAGGGAAAGACAGAAAGAAAGAGAGGCAGAAGTACAGGAGGACTAGCGAGGAGGTGAAAAGCACTAGTCAGCAGAAAGGCAGCGCGAGCTGGGAAACACACATGGGAGAGACGGAGAGACAGGGAGAGGGGGCGAGGCATTTAGGGGTGCACTAAACGAAAGAAAGCGAGAGGGTGGGGGTGCGGTGTGACTAGCGGAGGGCGATGATACTTGAAACATGGACTGAACAAGTCTGAATGTATGATGGAAATTTGCACTGATGACTACATGAATGTGCAGTATGGACTCAAGTGCTGAATAAGTACAGTATGAATGTATGTGTGACTAGTGGGTATACTAGAAACATGGACTGAACACGTCTGAATGTATGATTCATATATGTATGTATGTAGTTAGTGTTTATCTACAGAGTGTGTGTGTGTGTGTGTGTGTGTGTGTGTGTGTGTGTGTGTATGGCTGCCAGATGCACTCTGATGCCACTGGTGTTCAGGACAGGACTCCTCCCCTGCATCGCTCTTTTATTCATCTTCCTCCTCTTCTTCATCCTCTTCTTAATCCCTCTCTTCTTCATCCTCCTTGCCATTATTCTCCTCGTCCTTCACTTATTGGTCCTGGTATTGTCCTCCAATCATGTCGCACACACACATTCATTAGACGCCTTAGCCCATCTATCCAGCCAGGCTATTTAAGGACGCCGCACCCCCAAACCCCACCCAGCCCCGCCACTGGGAGAGAGGAGAAGAACCAGACTCCAAAACATGAGGAGATGAAAGAGTGGAGCTGCTGGGGTAGAGAGAGGTGAGGAAGAGGAATATATATATAAATATATATAGAGATATATATTTAAAAAGACTCCACACTGGCTTGTCTTGTTTCCTCAGATCCAATAACAGCGGCGGACCTGAAGCATCCTCGTCTTCAGAGCATGTGGGCGGGTGTCAGCATGTGTGGCTGACTTCTGATGAACAAACGGTTACACACACACACACACACACACACACACACACACACACACACACACACACACACACACACACACACACACACACACACACACACACTCACACTATCTTCTATCTTGCAGGCACATGGATATGAGTTGTGTGCATGTGCGAACGCATGCACGCACACACGCACGCACATGCATATGCACACACACACGCACACGCACAGGCACACGCACACAAACACACACGCACACACAGAAACACACACATGAGTGTGAGGGGAAAGAACAGGACATCCTTTGGGTTATATAAGCTTCAGACAGAGGAGTAAAGCCTTTGAGAGAAAGAAAGGGGGTGCACGCGCACACACACACACACACACACACACACACACACACACACACACACACACACACACACACAAGAACACACACACAAGAAAAGAAAGAAAGAAAGAAAAAACAGGCCCTCCAGGAGTGTGGGCTAGAAATGTCTCCGCACTCAAAGCCCCCGAGCCCTTAAAGAAAAAAAATGAAATAAATGAGAATCAGAAAAAGCGCAGAGATGAAAAAAGTTTCAAAGTTTCAAGAGAAAGACTGCAGCTTGCTGTGGATAAGTCCTGCTCCCTTTCATTCCCGGCCAGTTCTCGCTCACAGCCAAAAACGGGGTGAAAAAAGACGACAGAAAAAGAAGGGAGGGGTAAGAAAGAAAAAAAAAATCCAAGAAAGTAGTATTCCGTGGCATTCCGACAAACGGAGGCGGCATCAGCAGAGCGAACACGAGACAGCTGACGTATGGATATTTTCTGGCAGTGTGAGGTATCGCTCCAGAGACAGAGTGATAGAGAGGAAGCGAGAAAGAGACAGAAAGAGAGAGAGAGAGAGAGAGAGAGAGAGAGAGAGAGAGAGAGAGAGAGAGAGAGAGAGAAGAGAGAGTTGCAATTGGCAGTGTAAGATTCCTGATGCTGAAGTCTTTGAGGATGAGTTACTGGAGGCTCAGCAGGGATTTCCTGTGTCTGTCTCTGTCTCTCTCTCTCTCTCTCTTTCTTCTGTGGCAGTTGAGCAGAGAACTGGGGTTCCTGGAGTGTTTGCGTTTGCCAAGCTTGTGGAGTGGTGTTGAGAGGGAGAACACTTCCTGGTACTGACAGACCTGTGGGTAACTAGTAGACAGATGTCTCTAAAATACTCACAATGTGTTTGGGCTGTTGGAGAGGTCCCCAAACACTTAGTGAGGACTAGGCGTGTGTGTGTGTGTGTGTGTGTGTGTGTGTGTGTGTGTGTGTGTGTGTGTGGGAGAGAGAGAGAGAGAGAGAGTGTGTGTGTGTGTTTCTGTCAGGGAATGCCTTTCGAGCCAATGTGAGTTTATCTACGCACCTGCGTTCACAATAATCTCATCCGAACTGTGATCTCCTCAGAGGTGTGCGGCGCGTGTCGGGGAGGAGAGTGTGATGATTGGTGTGCTAATGGTGTGGTGTTGATTGCCAGGGTAATGAATCTGGCTGTGAGGGCTTACACTACCTGTGTGCTCTGTAGGACCGGACTGAATGCACATGTGCAGAAGGACATGGAAAAGCAGAGCTCAATAGTGCAGTTAGTGATGAGGAATTGTGGGTAACTGTACCATGCAGATGGATTGTGGGAAACTGCATAATTTGAGATGGTGTGTTTTGGTTACCTATTCCTTTGCTGGTTGACAGTTCCCCGAGTAATTTGGCTCCCTGAGTAATTTATAATTGTGAACAGCGGGTATAATAAAGCATGCTGATGGATTGGTGTTGTGTGTGTTTGGTTCGTGCTAACAAAATGCAGCTGTGCAATTTGTGTAGATTCAATGTGGGTATCTGTGCAAGTGAATTATGGTGTTATATACCTTAACCCGGGTTTACCTGTGCAGGTGCATTGTGTGTATCAGGGCGTGGGTGCAGGTGTGTTGTGAGTACCTGTTGGATGGTGATGGATTACAGATGCCTGTGGAGGTGCATTATGGGTACCTGTACCGTGGTGATGCATTGTGGGATACCTGTGGCAGTGCATTGTGGGTACCTGTAGGTGCGGCTCCTCTGGTTAACGGAGGCTGTGCGCACTGGGCTCTGCTGACAGGCAGGCGCCAGGTTGCGTGTGGGGCTGGGGACGTAGTCGTTAGGGACGACGGGGGGGCGCACGGGCTCGAGCGTCCGGTAAGGGGAGTGACGCCTGTGGGGGTGAGGGTGGGGGTGGGGTGGGGAAAGGGTTGGGGTATTGGGAGAAACATTAAACAACCAAGAAGGCAAGACACACACATCCAAAACAGAAGACCCTTCGAAGGGCTAAAACTTACAAATTAAAAAAGAAGTACTTATAAAAGCAATACATTCCTAGCAAGCTGCGCTCCTCTAACCTCAGCTTAAGAAAAAGCTGACTGTAATCAGACTGGCAAACTGTTTCTTCCCACTTAAGGGCTCCCACTGAAGTGATAAGTAATTAATTAACAGCCTACCCACTCTCTCTCTCTCTCTCCTTTTTAAGCTTCCTTCACTGATGGGAACACATTTGCATTAAAAAAAAACAGTCATGATAGGCACAGCATTTTCTCTGCTTAAGTAGCTAATCAGC
>JAODXP020000016.1:13296622-13299122 GCA_027497455.2 Sardinella longiceps | reverse complement strand
TGATCAGGTAGGCAACACTGGCCAAGGACTGGGTGGTATAACTCTTAGTCTCCTCCAAAGCCCTGTGCTTATCTGGAGACTAGAGATAGAGGGAGAGAGAGAGAGAGAGAGAGAGAGAGAGAGAGAGAGAGAGAGAGAGAGAGAGAGAGAGAGAGAGAGAGAGAGAGAGAGAGAGAGAGAGAGAGACACTAATCACCAACAAAGAAAAATATTGACAATACAGACTCAATGACCATAATCTGGCTATTGTGCGAGTGCGAAATAGAGGACAAATGACATTTCCTCACGGAGTGCCCCAAATATCAACACCTCAGAGAACAACTCTATGAACAAATGTAAGATATTTACCCTGGATTTCTTAAATTTGAAAATGAACTAAAGCTTCCATTCCTTCTGGGGTACAAATTATCTCATCTTAGCTTAACTTAACTTATCTTATCTAGCTTCAGAATATTTCCTGTCACATTTTGAAAGTAGAGTCCACCAATTGATAAAGCACTAACAGGTGCCGTTTTATTTATTTATTAATTCTTATTTTATTTAATTTTTTTCATTCTTAATTGTTTCTCAATCTTTCCTTTAATTTGTTAATTATTATACTGATTGCTGTTATTATTTATTACAATCATTATTATATGTGCTTTGGCAATTCTGTATCTACATCCATGCCAATAAAGCTTACTGAATTAAATTGGATTGAATGAAATTGAATTGCGAGGGGTACAGAGAAAGATGGAGAGGGTATAAAGAGACATAGAAATAGATGGAAAGAGAGAGGAAAGGCTAAATTAATTTTAACGTTTGATTAAAGCAAATTAAGTGAAAAAAAGAGGCTTTAGGGCGGCTGTGTGAGTCATGCCTCTGTAGCGCTTGAGTGAATTTAGGCTACTTCCACAAATCAACCACAAGTAAGTCTGTTACAGACTGAATGAATGACAGAGGCAAAGAGAGAAGGAAAAGAGAGTGTGTGTGTGTGTGTGTGTGTGTGTGTGTGTGTGTGTGTGTGTGTGTGTGTGTGTGTGTGTGTGTGAGTGAGAGATAGTGTGTGAGTGTGAGAGAGAGAGCATGCATGATGAGATTAGATCGAGAGATTCGAGTAGATGTTATGCTCATAAGCATGTATGTGCAGCCTAGCCTAAATGTTACTGACAGTGTATGTGTGTGTGTGTGTGTGTGTGTGTGTGTGTGTGTGTGTGTGTGACACTTGTAAGAATGCATGGATGCATAGCCTTCACTGTTGTGTTAATATGATAACGCATGTATTATGCTTTATGCAAGAATGGTGAGGAAATGCATGTGCTAATACAGTGAATGCATACATCTACACCATTTAGGCTCTGTCAGTGGGTGTGAGGCAGAATGTGTGCATGCAAGTGAAAGAGAATAATACGTGTGTGTGTGTGTGTGTGTGTGTGTGTGTGTGTGTGTGTGTGGAATGTCCAGATCTCAGCACTTCTCCCACTCCATATTATGCTCCAAGTCACATGACCATCAGACTCGGTTGCCGAGCCCCGGCCTGAGCCTGGCCTCTGTATGTGTGTGTCTGTGTGTGTGTGTGTGTGTGTGTGTGTGTGTGTGTGTGTGTGTGTGTGTGTGTGTGTGTGTGTGTGTGTGTGTGTGTGTGTGTGTGTGTGTGTGTGTGTGTCTAACAAATTACAATCACAGTCTTTGTCCTTACACTGGGCAGTGCCAGGAGGTGACACACTCACTGCCAATCACACTCTCTCACATTCACACAGTCTCTCCCTCTCCTTCTCACTCTCTCTACCCCCTCCCTCCCTCTCTCCCTGCCATTCTTTTTCTCCTGTTTGCATACACATGCAAAAACACACACACACACACACACACACACACACACACACACACACACACACACACACACACACACACACACACACACACACACACACAGAGTTAGCAGAAGTCGCCCTTATCCACTCAGAATGTATTTGTGAAATAAAGGGATTACAACCATTCAAACCAGTCTGGCACCAAACAGGAAAGGAGGATCACCACCTACACCAGACCAGACACCAGTCTGCTATTAACTTGCTCACAATCAAGAGCCAAGTCCACACCACCCTTAACTTAACACATCAGGGGCATATTGAAACCTTATTCAAATCCACGTCATTCAGTGGCACATTTTGATCAGGTCAGGGCAATATAGAGAGTATTCCATAGCCCGATACTTTCATATGCATGTTATTATGGCCAATTATGGCCAGTGGGTATCCAAGTAGTCAGGCTGAGCCACGTGGGCACCTGTCAATCACATGGCCTGACTAAGACACTCATAATGCACCACTACAGGTGCTTCTAAACGAGGGTGGTAGGTACAGCGCCCCAGTGGAATTCAGACAATGCTGGGGGGCAGTGCGAGAGGGCCAGTTGAAAAGTGGAGCGTCATCGCAAAGCACTATAGGGCAGCGTAAAACCCTGGGGTTTGGGGAAAGTCTTGGACTATTGTCATGTTGGTGGCTGGAGTAAGGCTGTGGCA
>JAODXP020000016.1:13286622-13289122 GCA_027497455.2 Sardinella longiceps | reverse complement strand
GTGTGTGTGTGTGTGTGTGTGTGTGTGTGTGTGTGTGTGTGTACACATGTGTGCATAATGTTCTGGGGCTATGTCATGTCTTACAGTGGGCCATTTTCTCCCCATGGAGTATTTGAGCTAGCCTACATTGTCATTATTATAATACTGATGATGGGATTATATAATGACTGTTGGAGAGCCAGGGATATGACATGGATATGGGGAGGGAGGGATGGAGAGTGAGAGAGAGAGAGAGGGAGAGAGGGAGAGAGAACAGGTAAGCTCTCTCTGTGTGTGTGTGTGTGTGTGTGTGTGTGTGTGTGTGTGTGTGTGTGTGTGTGTGTGTGTGTGTGTAGTTGAGTGGCCAGGCAGCACAATGTTCCAATACGGTACCAACTTTGAGAGCACGGCTGGCTGATAGGAGCGTGTGTGAGCGTATGTGTGAATAAACACACACAAGTATGTGTGCTTTGAAATCTGACCTAGTTGTGAAGGAGTCTCTCTCTCACTCACTCACACACAGCAGGCAATCCACAGCACACTTACTGAACTGCTAACAATCTCACACACTTTTCCAAAAACATGCAAATCTCAAATTCACACATACACAAAACACACACACAAACACATAACTGCCAAACATGAATTCCTTCCCCCTCTCTCTCTCTCACATGAGGATCTCACCTTCACTTCACTTCCTGCCTGTGACATCAGCTCTCATCTCACCTACACTCTTGTGTGTGTGTGTGTCTCTGTGTGTGTGTGTGTGTGTGTGTGTGTGTGTGTGTGTGTGTGTGTGTGTGTGTGTGTGTGAGTGAGCAGGAAGGAGAGAAAGAAAGAGAGAGGTAGGAAACAATGGGATGGGAACAGATGAAGAACTGATAGAGGTGGAAGAGTGAAAGCGATGGAACAATAACAGATCAAACCGGAGGATGATGCTGTTTACACAGACACACACACACACACACACACACACACACACACACACACACACACACACACACACACACACAGGTGACAGGTCAGCCCAAAGAAAAAGAAGTGAAGCCAAGGATGTTCTTCTTGGTCCAGTGCGGACTGTGATTCATTGTCGTTGGTTGGTTGGTTGTCTAAGCCAGAAAGTATAGGCCTTCTAATATGAATACCCAAAACACAATGCAACACACACACACACACACACACACACACACACACACACACACACACACACACACACACAATATTTCCATCAGTGGGCACGCAGGCTGACACACACCCACACACACACACACTATCGCTGCCTGGCATGTGGGTAGGCTATGTGTGTTTAGTAAATGGTGGGAAACTCTCCGGTCAGCCACATAAGTACTGGAACTTTCCCACCTTGTCATCCAAAGTTTAATCCTCCATTAGGCTGGCAGAGGGCCGCGAGGCTTAGACTTCCCCTCCGCACGGTTATGGGCCTGGGTACAGAAACAGCCGTGTGTGTGTGTGTGTGTGTGTGTGTGTGTGTGTGTGTGTGTGTGTTTACTTTCCATCTTAAATCCGTTGGACCTGGTCTACCACTCACATTAAGAAGGTATCCTTCAAGAACACACACACACGCGCGCGCACACGCATACACACACACACACACACACAGAGTGGTTCTGTGCCCAGGCACAGAGCTGTGTTAAGGAGAAGTCAAAGCCCCACACTGCCACCCTTACCTTATAAGGGCCTGCCTGTCCCCGCTCTCTCCTCTAACACCACCAGCGTATAAACAACCTATTTTGGTGACATCTTTCACCTTCAATAAGACAATAAAAACGAACTCTAGAACAATTGAAAAGTAAAGCTGCAATGAATGAATGGATGAATGCATGAATGCATGATCCTAAGTCAAATTTGGTCTGCAGATCTGCCTGTACTGACTGTGAGCCTATTGCTGCTAATTTCCAATTTACCAAAAACTCAGGAACTAATCACGGCTACCTATCCAGCAAGAGGCGGGATTCTTATGAGTAACAACCAATGAAGGCATCTGCAACTCCCAACCCCAGTAAGGAGGCCGCTCTCCCAGTTCAATTATACCACTGCACATTCTCCAGCCATGAGCAATGATACTGGCAGGAGGAGATCCATCCACAAGGACAGTAAGCAAGAGAGGGACACCTGGAGAACCACATGAAAACGGCAAGCAAAACAGAAATACTTGGAGAAGCAGGGAGGAGGACAGCAAAGAGACAGGAATGCTTGGAGAACCTGGAGCACCATGAGGACGGCAAGCGAGAGGAGAAACGCTTGGAGAGCCAGGAGGTGGACAGCATGCGAGGGGAGAAACGCTTAGAGGGGCAAGAGAACCATGAGGACAGCAAGAGAAAGAGGAACCCTTGGAGAAACAAAGTAATCACAAAGGCCAGGAAAGGAGGCACATGGCTGAGGAAAGAGAGAAAGAGAGAAAAAGAGAGAGAGAGAGAGAGAGAGAGAGAGAGAGAGAGGGTAGGAGAAAGAAGAGAGAAAAAGAGCGAGGACAACCATGAGGACAGCAAGAGAAAGAGGA
>JAODXP020000016.1:13274122-13281622 GCA_027497455.2 Sardinella longiceps | reverse complement strand
TTTAATCTCTTTCTGAGCAAAGACCACTCTTTCCTCTTTGCTGCTACCATTACTTACTACGGCTGCTGGCATATAGTAAAAAATAATGCACATGGGTGCGCACTCACAGACACACACACACCTTCAGCCCTCTGGGACTGTGTGTGTGTGTGTGTGTGTGTGTGTGTGTGTGTGTGTGTGTGTGTGCAGGTGTTTTGTGTTCCCTGTCCTGCCATGCCCCAGTGAATGGAGTGAAGTAGAGGGTCTAAATATTTCAGCACTGCCTGGATGGGGACTCCAGACTAGACGCAGACTCAGGACCCTAGCAAAGGCAAAACAGTTTTTAGGGCCTCAGGGAGACTTGCAGAGGGGTGGGCTGGGGAGAGTATACAAAGCTAATGGGTACATGACTAAACCCCTGCACCACACCACCAAATGATTGTGCTTGTTGAGTTATGCCCATTTCAGATAAAAGCAGACTTTTTTCACCATGGCTAAACCTTCCCCTCCTGCTTTCCTATTTTTCTCTCTCTCTCTCTCTCTCTCTCTCTCTCTCTCCCTTTTTCCTCCCTCCACCTTAAAGTGCCACATCATTTTTGACAATTGGAGCTGTATTATTTTATTTGGCAGGAGGAGCAAGACATGGGGAGGGGTGGGTTTGGGAATGAATGAATGTGATTGAAAGTTGTAAGTTGTCTTTTTTGTGGTTGTTGCTGTGGTTGTCTTGAATGTATTTTTTGGTTTGTCTCATTGTATGGACTATAAATAGAATAAAAAAAACGATCTCAAAAAGGCAGACCTTTTGAAAAACTGTCCACAGTAACAGGAAGAGTGAGCTCCTCCACTACTAACCCCCACCATCGAACTCCATGAGGGCTCTGTTCTGGTCTCTTGCCAAGTGCCAAAGTTATGTTTTAGCTGTAACATCACAAGAGTATACCTTCAGAACACACACACACACACACACACACACACACACACACACGTTGGGATGGTGTAAAACTGCGCCTAGAACACACAGTAGGCTACTGAGAGCAGCTCAGTGTGGAACAGTCCTCTGCGGGTAGCAGACAGAGTTACAAGCCTTCGCCACGTACAATCGTTTGCCATAAGAGAATCTGCCGAACAGGTGTCCCAATGTCCAAACCTGATGAACTTACGCACCCGTAACACAGTTGTTCCGACCAGGCGCGTGTGATCAATGGCGTCAGGACCAGTGTGACACAAAAATACACAAAAATGTTGCGCTGCTTGCGAATCACAGCCTAGTAGCCTACATTTTATTCTGGACTAACGTTACCAGTCAGCAAGCCTCGTGTAATGCAAATAAGTTTGTGCGCAATGCGAAGGTAAGCTTGTAATTTGCCGATAACTGACGGTTTCACATAGCATGCGCAAGTTTGCAGAGGAGTATGTCAATTATGTCGCCATTAAGGCATTATTGCCTACAGGTTACATCTGCTGACCAAGCAATGGGTTAAAATCACACTGGACATTACATACATTTACCTGAGTAATGTTAACGCTACGTTCAGGATACAAACATCAACCGCATAATCAGTAGGACTAAACAGCAACTTAAACAGTTACCGTTACCGTACATTCCCATATGACACAGCCTATTTGGCTTCGGATACAGTGTAACGTGCATGTTGCTGTTTGTGCAAAGTTGATACATAGTGACAATGCTCGCAGATGTTACTGAAAAACTCACTAGACTGCTAAACTGTCTAATGTTGACACAGTGGATCAATATTATGTCACAGGCTGTAGCAAGTAGTCTACTAATAAATGGCAAATATCCTGAATTCAATATTGTTGGTCCTTGCAACGTTAAAAAGACATACTAGTAAATAATCGGCTTGCCTGACAACTTCATACAGAAGTTAATGTAGCAAACTAGTCTGCCCCCCCAAAAAGCCTTGGCGTAATGTTACGACCACTAAAGTAAAATCAACGCAATAGCACTCCTGAATGAGTAACGTTAACGTTTGAGTTCAATACTTCAAAAATCATGTCTGCATGACATAACCACTTAACCATCACTTTGCAGCAGAACAAACGAAAATACGGTTACTGGTAGTTTTTATAGCCTATTCGTTAACGTTACTTCAGTTACTAACCAAAGTGAGTACTTAATAGTAGCCAATTGCAGCGCAAACCCAAATCAAAGCGGCGAGAAGCACAGCCAGTTCTCCCGTGATTCACGAAGTGCAATTCAACGCACGCACACTGCAGTACTGTAGGATAACTACTATGTTATAATAGTTCGCTCATGAAGGAGGATCTCTTACCTGTATATAGTTACTTTCGCAGTACTCAGCAACTCTTTCGAGATTTGAGAAACTGTCCAGCAACGCTCTCCGACCTGCTGGAATTTCTTCCTCCAAGAGCATCTGCAGTTCCGCCATCTTTACATCTTTTCTACACAAACTGCCGCACGAGTGCTTGTTCACAGGAAGCGCCAGGGAGCGCTACTACTTCCTTTCTACGGGAATTCAGGGAAATTTGGGAATATCATAGTTAGGGCCACATGTTTGCTGATGTGGTAAAGAAAAAAAAAGAAAAGAAAAAACAAAACGACAGCAAAATAGTGTTAGGAATGTTGTAGGCAGGCTTGACAATGGGTTTCACGAAGAAGTCTTGATTAGTCTCTCTTTCTCTCTCTGTCTGTGTGTAGGCCCTATGTGTTTTGATGACAAAACAGGGCCCCCAAGATGATTGGCGATAAGATAATACTTTTGTCTATTCATCCCGTTGGAAATTCATTATGCACCACAGCTTAGTCTGCCGTAATATGTGATAGGAAACACACAGTTGAAACTAGAAGTTTACATATCATAATGTACATGTAGGCCTGCATACACATGCTAAAGTTGACTAAAAAGAGGAATAAACAAATATGAAAATTGATCTTAATGTTTTGATTTATAAAAAAAACTAGGCTACTATCCAAAATTGATCTTAATGCCTTGATTGAAAAAAAATAGAAAGAAAACAACTAGGCTACTATCCAAACTCAAATTATTTCAATTCACTTTGTGCGTGAATAATATGTTAGGCTAAATGAATACATTGGTATTATTTACATTGGCCTAATAGCTGGTTTGGTTTGCATGCAAAGTACCTGATGTTTCTTTTATGTTTTCAACACTTGCTTAAGTATACGGGAGAAAAATACAAACGGGAGATGTAAGGGATAACGGCCGGCGAGGTGACCGGTTCTACAGAAATAATGGCGAGGTGGAGGTCTAGAACTCCAGCAACGTGCGGAGGCAAATCTCGTCAGCTGTTATCCCTTACATAATATTTTCCTCTACTAGCAAGTTCACATGAGTGCAAGATAGCATCTCACAGGTCTACATGTTGAACTCAGAATATAGCCTGCAGTGCCAGTTTACTCCTAACTTAAAAGACAGTATTCTCCCAGGTGCTTAAGTCTAAAAGTGAGCTTAGCTCCATGTTTTTCAGCCTGCAATAAACACTTTTTTTGGACTTAAGCACCTGGGAGAATACTGCCCTTACCCCCCAAGAGATGCCCTAGCAGGTTACAACACAGCATCCAAATAGTCACAAAGGGCCCATTTTGTTTAAAGAACAATATGTACATTATCAATGGAATACGTAGTTAAGGATGGCACCGGACACACTCACACACACACACACACACACACACACACACCACAATACAGAGAGGTCAGTATTTAATTGATTTCATTATAGTCATCTCAACAGGTAGGCTGAAACAACTGTTTCTTAGGACAGATCATGCCATCTAGTGTTGTGGATTGTTACTGCAGTCAGTGAACTAGATGATGGTTTTAATATAGTGATTAGATCAGCTGAATGATGGTGTGCTAAAAATAGGATGTCAGAGTCACACAAGGTTTTACTGGTAGAATCCTGAGAGGAGAGAGTTTTGATCCTGTCCAAAAGTATGGAAACACTCTCTCAATGAAAGTGTGTGTGAAGGTGTGTATGTGGGTGTTATGATCAGGGTCAGAGAATGAGAGTTTTCCTCTGTCCCAGTCCAGCTGCACTCTGATCCTCTGGGGTTTCCGCTTCACTGTGAGGCGGGTGTAAGGATGAGGTAAAGCAACAGCTCCGTATGAAGCTCCGTAATACTCCACATACCATTGTCCACTCATGGACGATACGTCTCCCTTCCTCTGGAGAGACTCGGTCATCACACCCAGGTGCCACCCATCATTCTCCCCAACCTCCACATCCCAGCAGTGAGTAGCTGAGTTGAAGCCCTCAGAGCCCAGGACATCAGCATCATAATCAAATCTCTCTGGGTTATCTGGAAGCTGCTGCTCCTCATCACTGAATCTCACACTGGTCAGATCCTCAGACAGGATGAGTTTGGGGTTAGCAGTGTTAGGATCCAGAGTGACAGGAGCTGCAGAGAGAGAGAACACACACATGAGCTGAACGCTAAGTTATGTGTAATGAGGATCTGTACACCAGACTGTCTTTATACTCACACACACACACACACACACACACACACACACACACACACACACACACACACACACACACAGACACACACACAGAAACGCAGAGAACTAATAATATCTGATCAGCAGACTCTTAATTACTCCAGTTGCGCTATCCAGTATGTTAGGAATCAAACAAAGCAGTTATAAAGCGTTTCTGCAAATAATCGTCCATGTAAAATTGTGTAATCGATGAAGCAATGGTGGGACAGGTGGTAGACAGACTGACGTGTAGTCTGCTTTCACACTGGCAAATTAACCCAAGTTGGTCCGATTCACTTTCCTCATCAATATTTATCTGTGAGAAATAAGCACCAATTCAGTTTCACTATGGAGCAACACATTCACACATTGGTACTTGGTCTGATTGTAGTGGATGTTGTTAGTGTCATTAGTAACTTCAATTCAGGCAGTTTCAATAGTAGTCAGCCAGTAATTTTCTTAACAACCTGACATCCACTTCAAACAGCTGTTGGCCAGGAAGGCAGTTATAGTAGTAGATTAAAAAAAAAAATCAATGAAAGATTTCAGATTTCATATGAGCCTTTGGCACTGAAACATGCATTTGAATGCATTTGGCATTGGCATTCATAAATGGAACCCAATGTTATACCACACACACACACACACACACACACACACACACACACTACCACTCTCTACTCAAACACTCCATCATTCTCTACTCACTGTACTGGACAATCTCCTGCATCTTCTCCCAGACTCTGAACTTCAGGTTGCCCAGGTGCTTTGCCACATTGATCAGAGCTCCTGAAACCCTCTCTGGATCCTGCAGTGTGCACTGGGCTCTGGAATAACATTCAGGAGTCAGTGCTGCTGTGGGTTTGGGTTCAGAACCACAGAGAAGACAGAGACAGGAGGCAGATCACTCACCTTTCCACTGTGCTCTTGTAGTTCTGGGAAATAAGAATGCAGGGAACATGTTACACATTAATATGAGTGTGTGTAAATATGGTAAACAGACTACTTGTTATATCGGCAATCTTACAAGCACTAAAATCACTATCAAAAATGTAAGTAAAAAAGTAAGTAAAATGCATGTATTTACTGTATAGCGCTTCTCACAGAGCATGACAAGTAAAACAAAAAATGGGTAAATAAGTTAATAAAAAATATATATCAAGGGAATGCAGCAAACAACAGGGTATATATTTCTGAACTAAAGTACATTAAAAGAGAGAGAGAGAGAGAAAAAAAAGAAAACAAGACCAAGCACTGAGATACCGACACGACAAAGACTATCCATATGCATGACTACACTGTTAGGCAACGCACAAGAGACTAATCCATATGACGCTGCGTTGCGTATGTTGGTGTATGGATTCAGAGAGTGTATGTATGTCACAGTGTTACAGCGAGCAGTGATAGTGATAGAGATAGAGTGAGACAGTGATAAGTGATGTGTGTGTGTGTGTGTGTGTGTTTGTGTGTGTGTGTGTGTGTGTGTGCAATAAAGGGAATCTGTTCGGTTTCTCAGTTCATATTTTCACACACACACACACACACACACACACACACACACACACACATACACACACAACACTCATTAGACAACATGGGTTCACATATAATTTCTTAATATGGTCACTTTTTCAGAAAGTGTGTTAACATTGGTTAAATTGACATGGAATGACCCAGAACAGAACAGGAATCTAGTGTCAAAGGTATATTGCAACATCAAAAATTTGACAGGGAGCTGAATTTTAAAACATTCAGGCAGGCTGGAGCAGACCGCTTGCTAGTTGTAGCTACTGGGTGCATCAAGACAGCAGACATAATAATATATTATACAGTAGTCCACTCTTACCTGCAAAAATGCAACATCATCTGCTTCCATCTCCTCTTCCATTGCTCTGATTGAGTCTGAAAGAGATGAGAGCTCTCTGCTCATTTTCTCAATCTTCTCCTTCATCATCTGACTCTTCTGCTCCTCTTCCTCCCTCAGCGCAGCTATCCTGGCTGCCTCTTCATCTCGTAGAAACTGGTGAAGCTTCTCAAACTCCTCCTTGATCTGCCTCTCTGTGTGCTGGGCCTGAGTCTAGACAGAACCAAATTATTGATTCTAATTGAACGGTTATAACTGATCTAATTTAGATTTATCCATAACTCTTCAAGTGATGACATTCAACAAACAGCTTTATTTAGACCAATTTGTTAAGATCCATCATGTCTCACCTTAATATCACTTGCTGTTTGGTCACAGAGGAGTTTCACTTCTTCAAAGGTCTCCAGTTTCTTCTGTAAGGGCTGCAGTTTGATCTTGAGTTCCTCCTGGCATAAATAAACGTTACATTAGATCACAGTTACCAAGCCCTATATGGTCAACATCATTCTGAAGCTGTAGATATTGTTGTCTGCCCTGATGCTCATATAGAACCAGAGGTCCTTTTGGTATCTTTTCAGTATAATTAAAATAAAAAAAAAATTGACCCGTCTGGCTTTGTATAAATGTCCTTAGCACAACATCTGCCATTCTGGCACACAGTCACAGAGATGCTAAAATGTTGTGAATTACTGCCATAAATTACTGAATATGTATCCTCAGCAAAATCACTTGAGGTCTTTATGTTAAATTGCCATGTAATATATTCCTGTGGCTTTTGTTTGAGGGGAAACAGATATGGGGGGGAAATCCACAATATCTCTGACTCTTGATTTTTTTTTTAATCAATGGATATTTTTGAATAGCAATATCCCATTTATCCATCCATGATGACTAGCTAACAGATGAGTTTTGGGTTCAAAGGGATCATCAGAGTTTACTTTTTGACAGTTGAGGGCTTTATTCCATAAATTTGGTTGTGCACACAAGAAGTTCACACTAGTATGACTAGTGTGACTTTGAGAGTGTTATTTTCCTTCATTATTCATTCCACCATTCATTCATTCATTCATTCAATAATTCTGTAATAGGCTACTTAAAGGAAAAATACGGAGTGAATCAACACGTTGCCCTACTATTTTATAGAGCCAAGCGCTACTGATAGCCACCTCAATC
>JAODXP020000016.1:13209850-13274022 GCA_027497455.2 Sardinella longiceps | reverse complement strand
CATATCACCTACCACTTTATGTGTATGTGTCAAATAAGCATCTTGAGCTGCATTTTATACTTTCAGCTATACTGGTGAGATTAAGTTCTATTTTCAAAAGAGTGAAATGAAAGGGATTATACTTTAAAATGTCAGGAGCAAGTAAAGTAACAAATAACATATTACAGTTTTGTAGTAAACTTGCCCAACACTACTTACCTTGCGCTCAAGGTTCACTTGTAAGAAAGTCTCACAAAGATTCCTTAATGCCAGATTAGGAGGAAATATACTTTTTGAACACTTTCGCCTGCAGTAGGGACATTCTCTGGATCCTTTGCTCTCCCAGAATTTATGCAGACAGATGTTACAGACACTGTGAGCGCAGGTCAAAATCACAGGGTCCTTGTAGATGTCACAGCATACCGGACAAGTGAGATCCCCCTCCAGTTTAGAAGCCATTTTGTCGGTTTCTCTCTCTCCCCCTTCTGGAATGACTTTCAGCAACTTTGCTGTCACTGATAGCTGCTTTAGAGACTTTATCCTGAACCCTGAATCTAAACTAAATCGACATGGAACTATTTTCTCATTTAATCTGTCTAATGAGAACGTGGAATAGAACGGAAGTCTCACTTAACCGGCACACTCTGTTGAGGCAACGGAACAGATTATGATATGACAGATTCTGATTGGCTTGCTTGAGCTGAAAAAACTGCTTCAGTTAACTCCAGGCCAAAGTCCATGTTAGGCTGGATGTGAACTGTATTTTCCAACAAGACTGACTCCAGATCAGTCAGATTTTCTCAGATTTTCAGATCAGATTTTCCCTGACACAGCTGTTCTTTGACTGGGATACCCAAAATTTGCCTATATAATGAAACCGACAGTAATATAATCAACACATCTGACAAAAAAAGTCTATCTTGTTGGGGTGTTGGGGGACTGAAACATGACACCATTGCTTGTATCTGATTGATCTTTGATCACTTGTGCTACAGTGTGCCCTTGTGTTCAGCAATCTAGTTTTATTAATAGAAATAGAGGACAATGATGGAAGGATCTACCGCATTGGAGCATGTTGTTCAGTCTGCTTCTTTTGGATATTCATATACATGACCATGTCCTCTTGATTGATGGTCATGTCATTTTTGACCCAGAGCTTTTCTCAAAGTGCGGCCCGGTGGCGGGTACATTTTTGGCACCACATTTAATGGTGTTTATTGACATTTATAGGAATTTATTTATTGCAATAAATACAGTATTTAAATTGCAGATGTGTAACATTAAAATGATTATAAATGGGATTCATTTTTTTTCTCCCACTACCCCTTAGGCGGCCCTCAGTTCAGCTTTGGGTCCCTGAATTGGCCCTCACTCATCTTCTTTTTCCCCCATTCAGTAGTGCATGATGTTAAAGAAATAATTCTACATAGAGTTAATTGAGCAGAATAGGATTGAAAATCAATCCAATAAATTCTTCATATACAGTCAGATCATATTTTTGTAAAGTAGGCCTATACATTTTTTCCACCAAACTCCATGCTGCCAAGTTGGACAAAATACTCAAACTGGGAAGTATCCTAGTTCTTTACCATGAATGAATAGCAGAGGATATGTCTATTCAGTGCGTCATTCACTTAGTCAGGTCATATCTACTTAGAAAGTAACATAAAGGAAGAACAAAGTAGGCCTATTCAGAGGAGGTAGTAGAGCAAGGTTGGAGTTTCAAGTTTCAAAGAGGGGTGGAGGTAGAGAAAATGTTAAAATAAATAAATGTAGCCTTTTTAAAGGATTTTTTTTAATGAATCAATCTTTCGCCATGTTGTTTGTTAGTTAGTAAAAGCTGTAGGAAAAAGTAGCCTACCACAAAATGTGATGCAGCTTAGACAAATAACAAACCAGTAGCTAACCTCAACTGAATGGAGCATAGAAAATGAAACTGAAAGTAAGTTGCTCTGCAGAGTAATTACAGTATATCACCACCAGGTGTCACATTTTAACATCACTTTTAAAATGACCACTCAGAGGTGCCCCTATGCAGAATTAAGCTGAAATTTTGACATTTCCAACTCGTATCTTTAATTAACTCACCTGGAACATTTTTAGATGGAGAAAGGACATGTTCTTGAGTAAGTTCTTTATGAGCTTGTTTCAGAGTGCATGATTTAGTATTACCCTAGCCTGCAGATCTCAGTGGTATATCAAAGAAATCTCCAGGGAGGGTAAGATCATAGCAGGACAGGTCTTTTCAAGTCAAACTCAATACATCTCCCTGCATCTCCCTCTCTACTATCTCTTCTGCTTTCTGTCCTTCCCATCACTACAATTGCCCACTGGCTCAAAGTTACAAGCAGGAGGAGCAGAGGAACCCTTTTTCTCTTTGTTCTACTGTATGTAGAGTGTAAGTATTGAAATTGATTCATTGTAGATTCTGAATGATACTTTTAAAATGAAATCCATATTGTGCAATGCTGTACAATTCCATTCAATAAGTCAAAATATAAAATAAAAAAGAGATGCATATAAATGAAAACAACAACAAAAAAACATGAACTCTGCAGTGCTTCTATCTTTAAAAATGACCAACAGTGGTCAATGTTGCAGAATTTTATTGATTTATGTTTTTCAAACAAGAATGTCCCACCATTCACCTTTCTTCCTTAAGTTATTGTTAATTACAATAATTATAGGTGTGTTAATAAACTCCTTATACTTAACATCTAAAGAACACAAATTATAATAAGCCTATTTTAATTGAACTTTCATAACATAGAACAGAATGGAGAACATATCTAGCAGTGTTTGGGTTTTTACAAAGGTATCTAAATGATAAGGCAATTCAGCAAACTATAAGTTTAACAAGGCCAGAATTCTCTCCATTTCAGAAAAGTCTTTTTTATTTCTGGCTTTGTAGGTTGTAGTAACTCTAGAATCTGAACACATCACTGTATGCTCTTAGTAACTGTTAATCAGGATGCGCTCAAAGAAAAAAACAACTGTCCCATGTTATTATTGAGAACCTGCACTCACTCACCAGACTATCAAAATGTCTGGTAGACAAGAGTGATGGTTCTGTGAGGTTCTATCAACTGCAACAATTTCCAACACTGCAAATATGCTTCTTCAATGGTAGGATTTTCAGTGGAGACACCTTACAGCCGTTAAAGTATGGAAACACTCTCTCAGTAAAAGTATGTGAGAGAGTGTGTAAGTGTGTGTCATTATCAGGGTCAGAGAATGAGAGCTTTCCTTTGTCCCAGTCTAGCTGCACTCTAATCCTCTGGGGTTTCTGCTTTACAGTGCTGAGAAGGGAGTACTGAGGTGGAACACCTACACCATATTTACCCTCTCTAGACCATATGTACCACCATCCACTTCTGGAGGTGTAGTCTCCCTTCCTCTGGACAGACTCTGACATCACCCCCACATTCCACACTGTATTCTGTCCAACCTCCACATCCCAGCTGTGAGTCCCTGAGTTAAAGCCCTCAGAGCCCAGGACGCTGGCAAACTTATCAAATCTCTCTGGGTTATCAGGAAGCTGCTGTTTCTCATTAACACGACTCACACTGGTCAGGTCCTCAGATAGGATGAGTTGAGGGTTTGCAGTGTTGGGATCCAGAATCACAGGAGCTGTTAAGAGAGAAATGAATGCACTCAAAATGTTGTGAGATCTCCATCTATCTCCTAGGGACAGACCAACTGATTATTTATAAACCCTGATATTCATGGAACATCTGGGAAACTCATAGTTAATCTTACAGTTAATGTACAGTAATTGGGGTACTCAGTCTCAGTAGCTGACACTATGTGTGTTTGGATGACGGATATGAAACATTGCAATTCTTTCCATTGTTGACGTAATTATGACTGAGTCAGACTGGATAAAAATATTTTTGGCTATCTTTGGCTATCCAGTCTATTCTGTGGTCACGGCATAATTATGACACTGAAACATTGACAACTCAGTCATTAGGTACTGTCGGCTGTACCAATTGTATGTGCTCAGAATGATCCACAATCAGATAAGGACTTAAAAGTCAAGTTAGTGAAATATGGGTTAAATGCTTCATTATTAAAGAGAAATGAATCTTAGAAACAATATAGACTTGCACCAAATTGCAACCTGAGGGGCAGGTGGAGTGTAGACGGACTTTGTTTTTTTATTTTGTTTGTGTGTGTAATGGCAGTTTGCAGGTCCTGCATCTCAGTGACTGAGTGTGAGAAACCAAACTCTGTCTGACT
The DNA here is from genome assembly GCA_027497455.2 of Sardinella longiceps. Lineage (NCBI taxonomy): Eukaryota > Metazoa > Chordata > Actinopteri > Clupeiformes > Clupeidae > Sardinella > Sardinella longiceps. The sequence continues at coordinate 13,269,801 of JAODXP020000016.1, read as the reverse complement.
GTGTGTGTGTGTGTGTGTGTGTGTGTGTGTGTGTGTGTGTGGTGTGTGTGTGTGTGTGTGTGTGTGTGTGTGTGTGTGAGAGAGAAATTTCCAGAGTGTGTATGTAACCAGTTGCAACTTTAAATGTTTTACCAGTTGTGCCTAGTCAGCGAACTAGACTTTGGAATGTTTGCCTAAACACCATTGCTTAAACCAGTTGCTCAATTTATGGACCCAGTCATAAATCAACACATGGCATGAGAGTCTTCTGTGCCCCAAAGGAGAAACACCAGTTGTGCCAATCAGTAACCAAAATGTTTATGGCTTTCCTGCATGTTGGGGGGTTGCTTGTGTCCCAATAAATGCTTCTCTCAAGCTGTGATCTGGGAGTTGGAGCCGGGACCTGCCCCTGTGGCAGTGTCGCTGTCCTTCTCCCAGCGCTAGTGTCTGTGCAAATGCATTAAACTCTTTGACTGACTTTGTCGGGCCGGCTCCATTGATTAGTAGTTATGAACATCTAATAATTACTACATGTGTGTGTGTGTGTTGTGTCAGAACTCACAGTATTCAACAGTCTCTAGGACCTTCTCCCAGATTTGAAACTTCAGGTTGCCCAGGTGCTTTGCCACGTTGATCAGAGGTCCTAAAACCCTCTCTGGATCCTGCAGTGTGCACTCAGCTCTAAAATAACATTCAGAACAGATGTTAGAGCTTCTGTGGGTTTGGGTTCAGAACCACACACAAGAGAGAGGAGGCAGATCTACTCACCTTTTTACTATGTTCTTGATGCTCTGGAAAATAAACAGTCAAGTGTTTATATTATGGTTTATATGTGTTTGCTATTCACATTTTTCATAACATAAAGCAAATGTAATATGTAATACATAACTATGTTGTTCATGTTCATTCATGTTCATGTTTACATCAGACTCCTCTAGACAAGGTAGCCTATGGTTCCTAACCTGTAGGAATGTGACGTCATCAGCTCTCATCTGCTCTTCTATGTCTCTAATTGTGTCTGAAAGAGATGAGATCTCTCTGCTCATCTTCTCAATCTTCTCCTTCATCATCTGACTTTTGTGCCCTTCCTCTTTCCTCAGTGCAGCTATCCTGGCTGCCTCTTCATCTCGTAGAAACTGGTGAAGCTTCTTGCACTCCTCCTTAATCTGCCTCTCTGTGAGGTGGGCCTGAGTCTGTATGAACCAATTCATAATGTGTATTCATTTAGAAAAGACCTTTATGTTGATAACATGTGAGGCAGAAAACAATCCAAACAAAAGAACAAGTCATATAGCCTAGACAAAACTAAATACCTCAGTCAAAGGAACATGACAAAAGCACCAGATCATGAAGTCCCCATGAAGACAAAGAGGACTCACAAAAACATTAGCTAAGTCTGAAGTGTTGAACTATTTTGTCATAAATAGCATTAGAAATAGTGTCGTTATACACTACAGCCACTGAAAAAAAAAATCACAGTACAATACAATTGTACAAATGATTCTGAAACATCATGGCCTACCTGCTGTCAGAAGAGAATTTGGTACAACAAAGACCAAATAGCTAAATGGCACTTAGCTGCTAGCTGATTGGGAAAGGGGGAATTGAAACTAGATCGCAGTAAACAATGCTAGTTAGTCAGTTAGCTGCCATTTTCAACTCAAACAACATGACTATTGACTGATTCACACCAGATTTCTCCTTTGATATTTTTATATGTTGTCATGGGTCTGGACCAGAGGTGGAAAAAGTACAGAAAAATTGTAACTAAGTAAAAGTATCTTTACTTTGCTTAAATTCTACTCAAGTAAAAGTAAAAGTAACCAACAAAAAATCTACTCGAGTAAAAGTAAAAATTACTTAATCTAAAATTTACTTAAAGTACAAGTTACTTAGTTACTTTCAATTATTTGATATATATTAAAAAATCATATTCAAAAGCAATGCTAGGATGTTGCTTGGTTGCTTTAGCAACCCCAAGAATTCATAAACCACCTGCTCAGTAACCACAATCAAACTCGTTGTTATGAATGAATGAATTAATGAATGAATGAATTAATGTTTGGTCAATGACATTACAGTAACCAAAGGGTAGTGGCTGTGTAAAGCCCCTGTAGATGGCATGACTGAGAGAGCACTTACATTGGCCTACATGCCAATCACAATTCATAAGGTTTTTCCGTTTTTTAAATAAGAAATGTATTCAGTCCTAGGAGTTGTAGGTTAGGTATCAAACTTTAATCTCATTCTGACCAGGCAACCGATCCAGATAATAGTGACAGTGATCAGCCCAGCCAGTTCACATCTTATGGCGTGATTTGTTAATTTTGGCATCTTGAGAGTGCTAGAATAAGGTAGACGACTAGCTTTGAGATTTTACATATTGATGGTATTCGGGGCTACCCTAACCCTGGCTAGACTCAAATTGACCTGGACTGAGGCAATGGTTATACTGGCTGACAACATTCCTTGGCCAAGGATTTCCTTTGCTTTTGAATTACTTCCACAGGTTGCTTGGCTATTGTCAACATTTACAAGAAGCAGGGTCAGCTTTAAGCTACAGTAGTCTGTATTAACTTTCGGTTCAAGCCAAATGCTTTTTCCTCACTTGATTTTTTTACTCAGTAATCAGGGAGGTTTCAAAAAAGTAGTGAAGTACAAAGTACAATACTTGCCTCAAAATATACTCAAGTAAAAGTAAAATTACCTGTTTAAAAAAATACTTAAAAATTACAAATTACTCAAAAAAGCTACTTAATTATAGTAATTTGAGTAAATGTAATTAGTTACTTTCCACCTCTGGTCTGGACTCACCTTGATGTGTTGAGCTGTTTTCTCCCAAGTGACTTTAACTTTCTTAAAGGTGTTGAGTTTCTTCTGGAAGGGCTGCAGTTTGATCTTGAGCTCCTCCTGGAATAAATGATAGACTTTATTGTAGACTGCAGTATCTACATTCCTGACACAGTTGGTCAACTCCAGTGAACTAGGTACAGTAGTAATCCTGAATCTCATTACATGCTTAATAAGATGAAATATCTTACCTTACGCTCAAGGGCCACCTCGTCTATAGGATGAATATTATGACGATTATGTTGTTTGGAATCACGACACACCAGACACACAGGTTGTTTATCCTCCAGACAGAAGAGTTTGAGTTTCTCACTGTGCAGCCTGCAAAGCACCTCAGACCCTGATGAAGCTCTCGGACTTCTCTCCAGTAAGAAAGTCTCACACGTGTCTCTTAACGCCAAATTAGGAGGATAGTTATCTTTTGAGCACTTCCTCCTGCAGTAGGGACATTCTCTGGATCCTTTGATCTGCCAGAACTGTTGCAGACATGCTTTGCAGGCACTGTGAGAGCAGGTCAAAATAACAGGATCCTTGTAGATTTCAAAGCACACAGGACAGGTAAGTCCCTCCTGTAATTTAGAAGCCATTTTGTTTCCCTCTCTCCCCGCAAAGCGATAACTCTCAGCAACTTTGAGAGTTTTTCCTGAACCCCGAGTCCTGATATTAACGCTTTCAGATTTATCAACTTCGATCTAATTCCTTTTCTCAATCTGTATAATTGCATAAGGATGTCTCAACTCTAATGTAAGCAGTCTAAATGTTAAACCGAAGTGTCACTGAACAACTACACTCTGGTGTCAGTATATGGCGGAGAAAGGGAGGAAATAAGATCCTATGAGAGATATTCCTATGAAGGAACATGATAAAGACAGAATCTGATTGGCTGGCGTGAACTGAGAGACTCATTCTCCTGTCGCTGCCATTGTCGACTGCTGGATCAAAGTCCTAGTTATGGGTGTGAACTGTATCTGGCACAGAGAGACTGACCCTAGATCAGAGGACTGCACTCTCCCCCACCATAGACACAAACTGATCATGGCATTGAATTTAACATTTAAACACACAAAAATGATGAAATCAACAATAATAACCACATCTATACCACAAAAATTCACTTGTGGTGTTCATGGTTTATAATCGCACATCTTCAAGGTAATAATTGGTAATAATTAATCTCCTTGAGAGGCCAACTTGATATGTGTTTGGAGACAGCAACATGATACGACTGCTTCTGATTGCCCTTTGATCACTTATATCACTCTACACTTGTACTAGCATGCCCTTTTGTTCTCAATCTAGTTTTATTACACTACTGGAAAGAAAAAAACTGCTTTATAAGACACTGTTTTTGAGCATGTTGAAGAGTAGCATACCTCTAGATAGTGATGGATGTATGCATTACTTTTCCCTTTACTTTGATTTCACATGTCATTTAGGTCAAAAAAAAGTTTAAAATGTTGTTTTCCCATTCTGTGTTATTAGTCTATATTAGCCTGAATAAAATTGAATCAACGCCATTCAAATCAGTCTATACTTCTTGTGCAGGCAGAACACCTGTCTCTTGTAAATGTTATTTCCTTCAACAAACCTTAACATTGCCAAGTTGGCTAAAACTGGAAAGTATCACTGTCAAGGATCCTGCAGTCAAGAAACTGCTCTGCTGCCCCCTGTGGTTGTCTGAGGTATTAAGAACATTGAGAATGTTGGCCTGTGTTGCAGGAACATGGAACTCCCGTGCAGTATTTTGCCATGATTTGGAATGCATGATTTGGCATTGGTGTGATATCTTGTAGTCCCACTTTTCCCTACAGGATTGGAGGAACATTTCCCTGCTGAACAGTCAGCTGTCTTTTCCAAAAGCACTTAATTTACACTGATGGCCTTCTTCACCGATTCACCTGTAGGGGACTGGTAAAGGGAAGAGTGACTGTATGAAATGGAGTCTATAGCTACTGTTAACATTATCACATGTTCAGTTATTCAGAGTTACTGAATCAGATAAATTATACTTTATCCCCCCCGCCCCCCCCCCTCTCTCTCTCTCTCTCTCATCTGATAATCTAGAAAGAGTAAACAGAAGTCCAACTGGTATTACCACACTCTGGAGGTTAACCTGGCTTGACTGGCATAGGCAGGATAGAAAAAAGTTCACAATAGACTTCCTTAGCAGAAGTCATCCACGTGTACAGATTATCTGATAATACTTATTTGGATGACACTGCATAATGCATTGCCAGCCTGAACGTCTATCTTGCCAAAGTAGTTTGATCCTCCTCACTCCTAGCCCCTCATCTCTTTCACATAACACTGCTTGCCTTTAATGATGGTCTTCGATACAAACAAATACAAACCCACCCAACCGATACAAACCCACCCACCAGAAGGGGAACTACTTAGAATTTAGAACAAGTGGTTCTCATTATAGGATTGTACATTTCCTAAGTTGAGCGCAACTGCTCCCAGTTTCTCTCATGTCAATGTCAACACTGTCGACACTGTAATGAAGATCCAGAACAACTCATTTTTTTCACAGCAAAACTGGTTTCATTATCTTTTCACCCCTATGGCACAGATTTAGAAGGCCAACTCCATAATGTCTCGCACGTCTTAGAAGATTAATATTGCCCCTAAGGCTACACCGGATGTGTTACAGAAGTGTTAACACAAAACTACATTTAAATGAAGGGTGAAGGGTGGATGTTTTAGAATATTCGCTGTGCTGCCATGTCTGGTGTAACAAGTTCCATTGTTTATAGTAGTAGTCAATTGCAATGGCAGATAAGACTTTGACTTACTGCAAAGCATTTGGTGTTGCCTCCATGTCAGTGTGCCACACTGCCATTTGGGAACAAAGATGATTAATAGGTGTGTGTGTGTGTGTGTGTGTGTGTGTGTGTGTGTGTGTGTGTGTGTGTGAGTGAGTGAGTGAGTGTGTGTGTGTGTGTGTGTGTGTGTATGTGTGTGTGAGTGAGTGAGTGAGTGTGTGTGTGTGTGTGTGTGTGTGTGTGTAGAGAGAGAGAGAGAGAGAGAGAGAGAGAGAGAGAGAGAGAGAGAGAGAGAGAGAGAGAGAGAGAGATTGATTTACTCCATTAGCTGTCTCTTAACCTACAGCCTCAGGCTGACAAAGAACCTGCTGTTCCTCTCACTCTCATATTCAAAGTTATTGTCATCTCCACAAAAATAATTTCAATTTATATGTCTTTACTCCACAGTGAGTAACACTGTCTGGTGCAACTACATAGCTAGATGGAAGTACTGTACATGCCTAAATGATACAGTATTACAAAACCTGAGGTTTCTGTATCATACTACATTTAAAGCAAATGGAGGTATACAAGCATAACAAGATGGAGGTTGCCATCTATCATGTACGTAGATTAGAATATGCTGACTATCTTTTCTCTTCTCCACTATTTTGCATTGTTTACTTTTCTAGTATGTAATTTGTTTATTTGAGCTTTACCCACTAATGAGGTCATGCAAGATGGGAGGGTACATGTAGCCTACACTACATCCTGCCCGTCTGTCACTCAAGGGGTGTGTTGCAGGGAAGGAATCGCACTCAGTGCTACTTTCATATTCTCATACCTGCAACCAGACACATGGGATATTGAGAGCAGAGAGGCGCTATTTGTAGAGCTATTATTGATAGCTTCAGGGGGAGAGGGTCAGTCGTCACCTCACATAGGCCTATGTTATGTGTGGAATAGGTAGTCCAGGAAAAAGGAAAGTTTGGTTTGGTGATTTTCACATGTGTTTGTGGTGAGCATCGGCATGTGTCTGAGGACTAAGGAGTTCTCTCCCGGAACAATTTCTTCTGTCCAGCGAGGAGTGAGACCAGGACTCTTTGTCATTCTGTACCTGGTCTTTGTCACTCCTACGGCAGGCTGGGGTGAGTGCCATGAATAAGGCAAAAAATTTACAGCAGCTTATTTAAAGGTGATGTTCATATGTGACGACCTGGTGATGGTAAAAACAACTAAAGACAACTAAAGATAAAATTCCACTTTCACCATCATTATTTAATATTTTCTCTAGTGGGTATCCAAAAATTGCCTATTAGTCGCACTGTTGTGTCCTGAAATTTGTGAAGTAAAGTTAAGTAAAGAATTTAGCCATTACATATCAGAATTTATGCTATGTAGTATGTAAAGTTGTGCAATTTAGAGTATTTAAAGTTGTGCAATATTCATTGTCCAATTTAGGCTAAGTGAAGTGAGATTTCAATGAGCTGTTGCTGTTTGAGGGTCTACACCAGTGTTTCACAAACCTCTTTGCAGGGCACCCACAAATGCAAACCCTACAGTAAAAATCCATGTTACCCATATTTATTCAATTACATACCTATGCATAGGCTTACATCACATTATTGTCTCAACGAAGAAGGCAAAGTCAGAGATTTTGCAGACATAAATAGGATATGGTAACCCATATGAAATCTGTGGCAACCCACTTCTTCTAACTATGCTTCAAATTACAATATCTTTTGAATCATTTTAAAATTTGCACCAAAATTAACAATGGTTCCCAGACTCTTTCATGAGATGACTATCTTTTGCACACAGAAACAAAAATAACTGCAAGTGACCAAAACCTACCAAACGGGTTTCCAGATTTTGACTGTCATGTTTAACTGTGTTATCTTTACAGAACTCCACACTCTTGAGGTACAGAACACAGTTCAGCTTGGACCTGACCGTGACCTGCAGTTCTTCCAGACCACGCTGTTTAATGGAGACATCATCTTCTTCTGTGAAAGTCCCACACTGACAGACCAACCAAGACTAGATTGGGTTAAAAGCACCTTCACCCCAAAGGAACTGACCAACAGAGACAAGTTTTGTCAAAGACAATACTATGAGCATCTACAGTGGTTTCAGGAGATAAATAAGATCATCAATGGGACTGCAGGTTAATAATACTATACTGTAACATACTATACTATACTATACTGAACACTATGCTACACTCCAAAACACTATAATATACCATAGGCTACCATAATAAAATATAATATTATTTCCCTGTTTTAGAGCTTCTGCAGAGAAGACGTGGCTGCATCATTAATGGCTCTGGAATCTTCCCATTTGACCAGTGGGGGGTCAATGGTGAGACCTTTTTGACCTTTGACCCCCAGACACAGACCTGGACTCCCAAAACTGAATCAGCGTTTCCTTTAGCCACGGAATGGAACCAGACGGATTTGAAGAACCAAATCAGGAATCACGTGTACAGAGATTTTGGACAGACCGCTTGCTGCACTTCTCGAGGTTTGGTCAAAAGGCAAAAACAAGCCCTGGGCCAGAGAGCTGCAGACACGGGTAAGAAGCTTTGGGAACTTTACAGACTTAATGTATCCTATCTTTGATTCACTCACTGCTGCAGAAAGGAATTTACTTCTTTCCTTTTAAAGAAGAACTCTGTGATTATTTTCAACTGTAGTTCTCAGTGACCTGATCCTGGACAATGCCAAAGGCATCAAAACCATCCATTTTAGTCATTGTGTCAACACTTCAGAATGCAAATTTTGAATGTTGATAAATAATGTGTGCAATATATGTGTTTATTCTTGTAGATGTAGAAGTGCATGTTTTTACCAAATCCAACCCCGGAAGTACCACCACATCTCTTCAGTGTCATGTGATTAGCTCTAACCTATCAGAAGTGAAGATCGTGTTGACTAAAGATGGAGTACCACTGGCTAATGAGGGGAATCTGATTGGACCTCTTCCTAACGGAGACGGAACGGTGCAGATGAGACTGTGGATTCCACTGGAGCTGAAGGACACAGATGGATACCAGTGTCACGTGGAGAAAGACACAAATCAGAAGACTGTTGCATGGGGTATGTTGCAGGCAATGGTTATAGTATTTCAGCCAATATTCTGGGGAAACAAAACACATGCGTGTGGCTTAAAGTCACTGAGTGCTGGTGGTAGAAAAAGATTGAGATAATTACTATGTATATCTTTTATGATTATTATTTTTAGATATTTTAGTGCATCAAAAGATGGTCCAGTTCTCGAGTAGATCTATTTTTTCTTTTTTTTTTTTTAATGAAATGTCGACGATACGACACCTTACAAATACGCGTAAGCTACAGCTGGAAGCGAGAGACCGGTTAGGTTGAAATTGAGGTTCAGTCTGGGAAATGAACTCAGACACGATCCTGGGCCCCCGGATTCATGGCATGATGACACACCTGTGCCTGCTGAGCCCCCTGAGAGTATTATTTTGAAATGTCCTTTTGAGGTTAAATAAAGGTCTAAAGTGAAATATAGATGGTTTAATTACAGTAAATCAAAGATGAATCATGTTGTAGTAGTGAAAGTAAATACAGTATGACCACTTTTCTGTGACAGATGGACAGACACCAATGAGAAGGTCTACCTCTTCAGAGCCTTCGAAGACTCTTGATCCCAGTCAACGGAATACTATCTTTGGTTTGCTTATGGTCATAGTGGCTCTTGTGTCCGTTATTGTATTTGCATCAACAAGAATGGACCGAAAGAAACTGGCAAGTAAGTGTCCACACGTTTGTTTCATCACTGAAACTATTTGGTGTTTATATTTATTTCAGTAATAAACATTTGACACATTTTGATGCTCCTATATGCATTGTAAATTAACGTTCCCTCTCCTCCTCCAGATTTGCAATGTGTGAACGTTGAGCAGCAGGTGAAATTGTATCTCCAGTTTGTTACATCGGAAGGAGCGTATGACAAATGGACGAAGATTGCTGATACCTTCTATGGAAAATATGAAAGGATGCTGAGACGCACACGGCTGTAAACATTATGTGGCAGGAAAACAGTGAATAGAAGCAGCTATGATTTCGATAAACTCGTTTCCAGTTGTTTTATGATTCAACTCAGTGATGACATGACTGCTATGGGACCATGTGGTTGACAAAAAGTTATTTAGCTGAGTCAAGTTTGGACGAAATTGTTACCTAGCTAAAATTGTGAGTTTAGTGTATACAAGGTCAGTAGAATTATATTTCAGTGAATTCAGATTTGCAGCTGAAATCTATTTATCTATCAATGTATCTATCTACAGTAGCTCTCTACTGTATCTGGCCAAAGCTCTGATGAAAAATGTTCTCCTTTGTTCTTTTTTTACAGCACTTTACCTTTTATCTTGTTTTTTATAACATGTATTACTCTTACAGTATTGGATATATGTTGAACATTGGCTATGATAAGCTACCACAGCAATGACCGTATAGCTCATGTAAGCTATATGATAGCTGATACTGATCTGATATATGCTAAACAACCCTTTACCCAGAGTAGCCATTGGTGTAGCAGTGGTTTATGGCAATGACTCGGGGCTTGGATAAGTTGTTACGGTATTACTGATTACTGTATATGTTTCTGAATACACTACACATAGTATACAACCGTGACCTTTTAGCTGGAGTAGACATAGATGTGCCAGTGATCTATGGCAATGACTCTGGCTTGGGTAAGTTGGTACCTACTGTAGTATTCGTCTATTATTCTGGCTCTTCTACAGCAATGACCCTTTAATCAGAATAGCCATACTAGCAAATGGTATGGCAATGACTCTGCCTGAGGTAAGCTTCTACATGAAAGACTCTCTTAGCATTGGGAAGCATTGAAATACTAATGCAATGACTGTTGGATTAGGTTTAGCACAGTTTTTACTGTATAACCTTGACGTGACAAGGCAAGACGGGAGTTTTGTTTGTTTACTTATGGTAATGCCTGATAAGGAGGCACGCGGAAAGAGACAGATCTTGCATCTTATGGGCCTTCATAACTGATGAAGTGATAAGATGTTATCTTGTGGATTTCTGGTGTACTGTTTACCTCTTAAACTGATTTTATACCTTTCTATTTTCAATATGACAAAGCTGAATGTTTTCAATAAATCTACACAACTTGTTACTTTGTTGGTGTTGTGTTATTTTTCACCTCACACTCACTGCACTTACACTTGGCTCAAGAAGACCATAGGCCTACTCCTGTAACTGGAAATTTCCTTAACAGGTTCAGCTGCATTTTGTCCTGAGCTGTGTTTGATTGGGAAAGTAATCTGAACCTGTTTTTTTGTTTTGTTTTGTTTGTTGTTGTTTTCGCCATTGTTTTTGATGTGTGTGTTTTTGTATGTCAGCTTTGGCTATGTGTTCTGATTTGTTTATAGGGCACTAAACTACAGGATGCCCTGAGTATGCACTTGCATAAAGGCTAAATGCAGATAAACTTGTACACATTGAGAACATTAAACAGCAGTAATACACATAGAATCCTACAATCCCTCTATGAGCCTTTGGGCATCATTGGCAGGCAACCAGGCGCCCCTCAACCCTCTCTGGTTTAATGTTATGGACTGTTTTGTGACATTTCCTTTCTTTTGACAGGTTTGGTTGCAGTGGGTTTTGTGAAATGTCTTTATCATCATTCATTTGAGAAGCTTTTTGAAGTAAACTGAGTGAAATGAGAAGAGGAAAGGCAAAGGAAGTTTGGGTGAATGGTTTGGGAAAGCCTGTGTGCACAAAATTGTTTTAAAAATAGTTGTGTTTTATGTGTTCGTTCAAGTGTGAGCATTTTGCTGCAAAAAATATAATTTTGAGCCTGTGGTACGATACTTCTTTTGCTTCTACATGAGAGACCCTCTTAGGATTGGGGAGTATTGAAATGCTAATGCAATGACTGTTTGACTGTTATTACTGTAACCCTTGACTTGACAAGGCAGAAAATAGTTTGTTTACTTATCAAGATGCCATATGAGGTGGTAGGCGGAGAGAGAGAGAGATCTCAGCATCCTATCATATCTGTCCTCATTATGCCCATATAGCTGATGGCGAAGGGGTAAGATGTGGATTTCTGATATACTGTCAATCTGGTTTATTATTTTCAACCAGTGGGGATGGTTCTGTATTTTCTAAGTTGAAAGCTAATAAAGCCACTATTTAAGGAAGTTACCGTTACCATCTTTGTTCCGGTCATTTGTGATCCAGTGGAGCCTTTCTTCATTAAAAGATTATTAGCTAAAGATTGTTTAATAATTCTACACAACTTGGCATTTCTGTGTTGCTGTTGTGTTATTTTCACCTCATAGGCCTACTCACTGCACTTTCACTTGGCTCAAGCACCAGTCTTCTAACGGGAAATTTCCTTAACAGGTTCAGCTGCATTTTGTGTTGTTCTGTGTTGAGCTGCAACTTGGATTCTAACAGATTTATGTAAACTGTCTGAACATGTTTATTTTCATCTGTTATATCTGTTTACAGTATATTTTTAAGCTTTCACGAAGGGGAAAGTTATGATACTCATACAATGAAGAATTTGTTTTAAACTTACTGTTTTGCAAATAGCAAGGATGATTCAGGAATTGTATGAAAATGACTGAGAAAAACTGTAAACAAGCCCAAGAATCCTCAGGCTGATGTTGTATATCCTTAGCCTAGAAATCTAGACCCCTGCTAGGCTAGTATATCCTGAGAGGTAAGATTCAGAATCATCCTAACAGACAGGGAGCATTCTGCTGCCACCCTCTGGCTATAAAAAGAAATAGTCAACTGGAGTCAAAAACCTGATCTGAGGTCAAAATCCATCACTTCAGTTGCAGTAGAAGGGTGGTCTCCTAACAGCACTACATACAGATGTTTGTTTTTTGTTTTTTTTCGAGATGTATGTGCGTTTAGACTGCAACAAGTCTGCAGGACACCGCTGGCCGCAGGAGAGCACTTTGACTCTCTTAGATTGCTACCCATCAATCAATCAATCAATCAATCAATCAATCAATCAATCCACTCCACAAGATACCAGGTCCATTATCCAGGGTGTCTAAGGTAACACAAGACTTTCATTATTCATAAGGCCCAGGCCTTGTCTGTGTGCCCTATGTGAGTGAACAGACAGAATTAAGAATTAAGAACTAAGGATATGATCACATTAATCAGGACTAATCAGATGTATGTCCTCTGTGATATTCGGACTGTCTGCTGTAATCCTTCTTGCACAATTGATAGATATCTGAGCACCATACAGTATGCCAAAGGGTTAAACCAAGTCAAACCTAATGATCAACAATAGCACTTTTGATAAAGACCCATGAGGTTGGATAGTGTTGTGCATCATATAGTATGTGCCAATACACTGAACCAAATACAGCAGATTATGGAAAAACACAGGCCAAGTATGGAAAAACACTGGCTAGATATATGGAAAAACACTGGTAGGAGACGGGGCCTTTTAAAAGGCATTTTAGACTGAACTAGCCGGTTTAACTGCATTTAGCTGATAACTTGATGTCTTCATATTTTCGAAGGGACTCGAATGTGTTATTGAAAGTGAAACATTTATAAACGCCACACACACACACACACACACACACACACTGGGATTTAATTTTCCTAAGCACTTACATCTTGCAGGTGTTCACCTTCCCAAATACATTACCCTGCATGCATGTTTGATTCATCTTTATTCATTAAACTCGTATTTGAATTGTTTAGATGGTCTAGCCTAAACATTATTGGCTGATATTGCTAACCTGGCTTCAGCATTGAAGTAATACAAATTGTGCTCCCACCAGATTTATTTATTTATTTATTTATTTATTTATTTATTTATTGAGAACCAGGCTGACCTTTTTTCCAGAGCTCACAACATGCCTGGAAACAGTATGGCCAACTTTAAAGTAAAACCTCAGAATCTAGTCCCATGAAAAAAATATGGACAAATGCATTTCGAATTTATTAGGCATGTTTGAATAAACTACGTCATCTTTTAGTGTTTTGTTTCCTCCAGTGGAGAAGCTGTTTTTCTTGTTCTTGATCAGATATAAAAACAAGAAGGTCCCAATTACTGGGAGGAGCTTGTATTGTATATCATGCACTGCATGTAGATCAGATCAGCACTGTAAACCTCTGAACATGTTAGGAAGAGTTAGAGAAAAACAGTATGCCAGAGATCCGTCAGATTTGATATAATGACGAACTCAGATGAGAAAGGACAAATTTCTAATTTATTTTGGATGTTCATAAACATTCTTTTGTCACACTTGCAAAAGCTTCGACTTGGCCATCTGTTATGACGTATATGGATATCAGTACTTGGCTTTGGCTTTAGCACTTGCTTGAAGATTGCATTCCGGCACGGGGAACGCAGGGGCTCAGAATTATATTCTGTGTCCTCATCAGCACGCCTTTTACCGCTGGTTTGGGTATGTATTCATATGTTTTTGTTACTATAAATCCTATATCATTATTGAACAATGGCTCTTTAACATAACAACTTCAATAATGAAACTACAGCTGCATCTTGACAGGATCAACTCCTTCTGCACAACTCCTTTTACTTTCATTTCTGTCTGCAAATGGTAGGCCTATTAAGAAACGTTTGACACATTATAAATATTAAACAAAACAGTCTATGATGCCAAAACCATACATGGTCCTTAAACCTTAGTGCAGTTTGCAGAAATTTTGTTTGCTGCCTAAGAGTACAAAGATTGTTGAAATACTCACAGAAAGTAAACCTGCGTTGCATTAATGATAACTTGTATGTCTAAAAATCCTATTTTTTTATTTTAAAGAACGGTGTGGCATTTGAAGATGCAGGGGTGTTCTGTGATTTTTTTTTTTTTATGTGTGTGTGTGTGTGTGTGTGTGTGTGTGCTTAACATGTAGTGCCTTAGTGGTAGAAATGGCTCACAACAGGTGGAAATATGGTGATATATGATGCTTTAAAGTAAGCTCTATGGTTGAGATATCAATGAAAGGGCTAATGATGGCTTGCACTGTATGTCTGAAAAATTCCAAACTGATTTTTTTAAGGACTACAATCAAAATAAACTTTCTTAAAAATAGATTCTTGATATCTGCATCCGCATTTATGACATACTTTACATTTTCCTTTCCCAGAAATCCACACTCTTGAGATGCAGTACACAGTACTCCCAGCTCATACAGGCCAGCTGCAATTTCACCAGACAACCATAATGGATGGAGAGATTCTCTTCTACTGCAATGGCTCTACAGACATGCCAAAACAAGACTGGCTCTATCAGGCTTTCACAGCAGCTGAATTCAAGGGAAGGAATGAATACTGCGAAGGCCAATTCCAGGAGCATATAAGATCATTTTATCAGATATCTAAAAAGATCAATGGCACAGGCAAGAGTTCTTAATAATTTAAACTAATTTAATTTGATACAATATAATACAGTATCATTTAATTTAATAGAATAGAATACTTAACTGTGCAGTTATATGGCAAATAGCCTAGTGCATTACAAATTTGACCAGGGAGTATAAATAATATAGGCCTAATATAATATAAGACATTTCTCTCCAAATGATTAGAAATTCTTCAGAGACGTTGCCGTTGCCAAAGCAATGGTTCAGGTGTGTCGGTTTTGGACAAATGGGGTATCAATGGAAAGGACTTCTTGACCTTTCAACCCCAAAGTCTTCAGTGGACACCAAACACCAATCTAGCTGCTCCTGTAGCTCAAGAGCGGAACCAGCAGACAGCCAGGAATCATGCATATATGCAACATATGGATTTCCTGTCAGAACACTTTCAAACATTCAAGCAAAAGAAAGATATGAAGTTGTCAGAAAACACAGATAAAGGTATGTATTTATTTTTAGAAATATTTATTTCCATTTGATTGGTAGCCAGTTTCCAATGATTGAAAACTTGTTTTTATTATTTTTATTTATTTATTTGGTAAGTTATTTAACATTTTGTGGAAATTCTCAGGAATAAAGTGAGATATTCTTTCCAAAAAAGAAAATAAATGTGACGTTTCAAGAGGAAATTATATTTTAGTCTATTTATTCAATTGTTCTTCTCTTGCAGGTATGAACGTTCACTTGTTTGTCAAACCAACCCCACAATGGACCGCTGCATTTTTGACGTGTCATGTGACAGGCCCTAACCTATCAGGAGTGAGGATCCAGATAACAAAAGACGGAGTACCTTTGGTCCACAATGTCAAGATGGCTGGTCCCCTTCCCAATGGGGATGGGACTGTTCAGATGAGATTCCAGGCTCAACTAAGCTTAAAAACCACCAAGGGCTACAGGTGTCAGGTCCAGAGGGGTTTGGATACGTTATCTGTTCGCTGGGGTAGGTTTGTGATGTTTACTGCATAACTACGCAGGCTAAGCCTTAACTGAATTGTCATTGCTAAATAATAATAATAATAATAATAATAATAATAATAATAATAATAATATAACAATAACAACAACAACAAAAACTCTCCTTACAGATGGGCTGTCCCTTGACAATAAGCCTGTAGAATTGCCTAAATCCCCATCCTCAGTGGGCCTGGAGTCTGTGCTGTTGGGCACAGCAGTCTGTCTGTTTGTGCTGTTGGTTGCTGGCAAAATCTGGAAATGTTGGGTTGAGCAGCAACAAAGTAAGTACAACTTCAGTCTCCTCTTGATTCATGTTTAATCACTTTTAATCGCAACTCATTCCTACAATAAGAATTTGGATGTTAGGGTATATTGAACCTTATTTTGCTCTGGTAAGAAACTGATATATCTGATGTTCTTCTTAAATTGGGCAATTCACAGCTATGCCCTACCCCCACTGATCCACCAAACATCAACCCTTAGCTAGCCATGCCATTTTCTGTCTGAAATTGAACATAATCAATGCCTTTAAAGAGGAATGATATCCCCCAGGATTAATCAGAGTTCATTTCTTTAATCTGAGTCTTTAATCTGAGTTTTTTTGATTAATCACTTGAGTTAAAGGATTTTGCCAGCACTATATGTGAAAAATGTGTTTGTGAAAAATCAAACAAACCTCTCATCTGATCTCATATACCTAAAGTCAAATATGTGCACATAGTAAACTAGTAATATTCTTTATTGTCATGGCAGGGAGAATCACTGTTACAAATGTTGATAAGGAGCTGAGGAAGTATCTACATTATGTCCCAACGGAGGAGGAGTTTGAAGAATGGATGGCAACTGATGATGAATTCTATGCACATTATTCAATAATTTCCATAAGAATTCCCCATCTATAAATCATTGCAACATATTTCTGACAACACAATACCAGCTTTAATAGGATTCTGTCATACATCAGCATAGCCTACTATAGCATTTTAAACTCTTTAACAGTAAAGAATGTACTGTATGCTAATTTCTACATATTCTACTGTATATAAAATATTTTTCCGTCCATTTTATAAACCCTGGACTATCTGGCTTGAAAGATATTTTGTTGTTTTGTTGCCTCTTCGGTCATTGCCTGCTTTGTTCTGCTTTGTGTGACTAAAGCCCCTACCCCCAACCCCTATTTTATATGTGTACATTTTTACATTTAACATGCTGAAGAAGGAAGTGTTGAAACATGTCTGTGTAAATAAATAATAGTTATGCAAAGAGTGGCCTTTTCAATAAAATCTGGTTCCAGTAAAGTTCTGATTTCAGACTGGTTTACTACCATTTATTTTTGATTCAAAAATGGGAAAAATTGTATGGTTCGTCGTTGCAAGGCCTCAAATATCATTAATGGTTTCAACAAATCCACATGTGTTGGTGAGAATTTTGGACATGGTATTACTTACAGGTGTGTGTGTGTGTGTGTGTGTGTGTGTGTGTGTGTGTGTGTGTGTGTGGAGTGAAATGCTGTATTAGATAATTATGGATGGGAGAAATGGTTGAAAATGTCCACATCTACATTCACTATTTCACAATGACATTTATTCAAAGGATCTCACAGGATCAATGAGTATGTAGTTGAATAAAGGCTAAATGCAAATAAACTTAAATTTTGAGACTTAAATGCAGATAGACTTATATTTTGAGACGTGAATAGCAACAATGTTACAATAAATTCTGAGTGTTACATTTCACTATGGTAGTGAGTTTCAAAGTCAGACACACTCTGCTGCCTCCACCTGGCTATGAAGAGAAATACAGATGTTACTGTGGTAAGGAATAAAATGTTATGTCTGGCAAATTTGAGATATGAAATCTTTTGGTTGGTCAGTGCATTAAAATGTATCATTGTTATTATTATTATTATGATTATTAATAATCAATAATAATAATTTCAGTAGGCTGTCACTCATGAATTTAAGTAAAAGATAATCTGACACTATTGTTGGGTGCCTATCATTTCATTATGTAATACCAATGTAGGCTATTCACAAGCTGATTTAGCTCCTCCTTTGATTCTCCACCCACACAACATTTTGCTTTCACTTTGCTTGTCTCAGACTTACTGGAATTCACACAGCAAGTTGTGACCTCAGTCACAAGGTTGTGGTAATGTCTCTTCCTTTTGTCTTAAAAGAAAAAAATATCTGCCAATTCATTATAATGAGCTGATTCTATTGGAACACTATGTACAAAAAGACATGAAAACAACATTCTCCAGAGGATCAGTTTTATCTGAGACTCTTTGGTGGATTTGCTGCTGTCTGCTTAGCTGCGTTTGTCTCACAAATGGATCAGGTATTGTATTAATATCGTCTCTTTTTGGCACTACTGTTCAAATAATATTTGCCTTTATGTCGTCTATGTTACTTGGATAACAAGCTTTTGTCTAATTTTTGATAGCTTGATAGTATGATAGTATTTTGATTTTGATAGTAGGCCTACAAATTGTGTAGCCATACAATTCACACATTCCTTGCTGTTTACAGGCTTTACAATGCTTTTCTTTGCATATAGGGCATATAACAAGTATAAAGAGATTTATCATGTCTGAGGTAGTTTATAGTTCATTGTATGAAATGTAAAGTGGGGAGGTAAAGGAGTAATCCGGAGTGATACTCGAAAGTACTGTATATTGCAACATCATGAAAAGTTTGAACATTTGCCATGGAGAATGATCTTGATATGTTTGTGCCGGCTGGAGAAGATTGCTTGTTATTTGTAGCATCTGGGGGTACCCAGCTAGGTGTTAGTGGCCAAATTGCTGTTTTAAACAAAAGGTTCAAAATAGCCGCACGCTTTGTTGATAGTATAATAATGACAGCTCCAACCAGTGGCGGCTGCTGTTTTCAGATTGGGGAAGCTCTAGTTATAATAGTTGCTGATCGGTCACTGCTTTTTGAATTTTGTTTGAGTTTGTTTGTTTTATTGAAATATGCATAATTTAGTTGTATTAATGGAAAACTTCCAACATGTACAACACCTTAACTCTATTTGTTCTTTCTCTACCCCCCCTACAGATGGTGATGTGGTTGAGGTCCAGTATACAGTGTACAGCGATCAAAATAAGACACTTCAGTTTCAGCAGACAACCTTGTTTAATGGACAGGTGATATTTTCCTGCAGCAAAACAAATACACCAGTGACTCGCCAAGACAAGGAGCTAAAAGATCAACTAAGACAGGACTGGGTAGCTAATGTTTTTACCCAAGACGCATTACAGGAGAGACACAAGCAGTGTGATCAGCAGTATTACCACCATAAGGCTTGGTTGACCAAGATAGAGGAATCTATCACTGTTACAGGAGGTGGGTACATGAATGCATTTTTTCCAAAGAATTTGATGATGACACACTAGCAGAACTACTGTTCTTCTTTACACATCATAATCCTGCTAGCATGACCGTTCATTTAAACTTCACAATGAGTTGGGTGAAATTATACAGTGTAATATGTCTACTATATAGCTTTATGCTGTAATACTGTAATGCAAATTCTAAATAGCATGCACATCACATTATAACATTTGACAAAGCAGTTTGTGGTTATATGTGGTTATTCTGACATTATAAATAAATAAATAATAACAAAAAAAAACATAAAACGAATAAACCAATGCACACTCTTTTTAAACCATGCAGTTATTCTTCAGAGGCGTCGGGGCTGTATGACCAACTCCTCTGGAGTGTTTCGCTTCGATAAGTGGGGAGTAAATGGACAGGACTTCTTGACCTTTGACCCCGATACACTAAAATGGACGCCTCTGTCTGAAAAGGCCAAACCCTTAGCAGTAGAATGGAATGGTCAGAATTTAATGAATGGTGCTTACAGACAATTTGTTCAGAAGTTGTGCAACGACACGTGTATCTTGAAGGTGAAACAACTTGAACCAACAGGTACCGTAGTATACAGCAGCCAGATGTTTGTTTTTTTTAAAGTTTGTACGTCACATCGCTTATGTTTGATCATTTTCTTGCCCTGCCCTTAAATGGTAAAATCGCTGGAGCAGAGCAAATGATGCCTTCCACATGATGTAAGAATCTATTCAAACCAGTTGAACCTGTCATGTATTTAACTGTAGTCCTACACATGAGTAGTACTTGGAGTAGATAGAGAGATGTGTCAGTAAACAAAAATGTGTCAGTACTTTGAGGACTCCTGAGGGGCCTCTGCACACCAGCTCCAATAAAGTGTGGAGCACTTGACTTCCAACATTCTATTTATTTAGATTGTTGTCAATGCAATCCTGCATACCTGCAAACCACCATCAAACTTTAAACCTGACTTTGCCCGCCCATAATACTCCTGTTCATCCGTATTCATGGTCTGGAGACGGTCTTCTGGGCAGGGTTTACTTTTTGGTTGGAGGAGTCCATTGGCTAAGTCATTGCTGAAATTGTTCTACCTTTTATATAGGTCTTGATCTCAATGTCTTTTTCAAACCCATTCCTGGAGGAAAGGGCACATTTTTCTGCTGTCATGTGACAAATTCTGATCTATCAGAAGTAAGAATCGAACTGACGCAAGATGGGGTTCCTTTGACTAGTGGATTGAATCTAACTGGACCTCGCCCCAATGGGGACGGTACCTCACAGATGAGACTTCAACTTGAGACCACAGTGGACAGCAGTAGTTACCAATGTGAAGTGCACAGCAAGACTGCCAACATGTCTGAGGCCTTTGGTAAAAACATAATATATATATATATATATATATATATATATATATATTCTCATACCATACAGTATATTCTATAAACTGAATTTTAAACTTTATATTATTTTTTTCCCACAGATAACCAATCACCTCCCAGACGTAATGCTACAGTAATTGTTATATGTGTTGTCCTTGGGATTGCTTTATGTGTTGGAGTGCTTATTTACCTACGTGCTGCTGGTGTCCCTTTGCAAGGTAAAGTGGTTTATGTTTCTGGAAAACAATAATTTACAATGTTACTGACTACACACTAACTATTTCTGAATATGTAATTCCATGCAGGTTTCACACAAACCCCAACTGATGATGCAAATGAAGGAGGCAATAATTACTAGTTGAAGGAATTATACTGTATGGGTCCAGTACCAGAACCCAAGTCTGTTCATGAGGTCATTTCTCCATCCTCACCCCTCAAGAGTTTGTGGATTCTGAAGCACTGTCAGTCTGGAAATGCTATGTCTTATTTTATGTTGTTTGTTATGATGTCACTGTCTACTGTTGATTACTGTTATTGATATGTATTTGGTAATGATATCTTGATATTTGCGTTTGACAGTATGTCCAAGTGATGTATTGTACAATCAGTATATCAAGTGGCTGCCAGTGTTGTGGGACCCCTTACCCTGTGACACACAGTATTTATAGGGAAAATTCTAAACAGTTGTTTCAAGCACATTGAACATTTTTTTGTATTTTTTTTTTTTTACACTTTTTGTCAAACTTAAAGTGTGTGTGGAGGCAGTATTAACCCAAGAAACACAAAATCCAGAAAAAGTGATTTTTCCATAATATGACCCCTTTAAGTACAGCTATATTTAAACAATTTAGCTTTGTTATTGCCCATTTGAAGTTTGAAGAAACACATTTCAGTCTTCTTGCAATGTACTGTTATATTTTGATTGACAATAAAGTTTGCTTTGATTTTGACTCTGAAGACAAACTCTAAGTTCATTACAGTTCAGAACAGTCAAGTTTTGTTTTATTTGGCCAAGTATACTCTTGAGATAAGAGATGGAATGGGGCTGGCCAAGACCAAAATATTTTTGCTATTTTCCCCTAGTTTGATTTAATGCACTTTTATCTCAATTCTTTCTTCAGTTTTATGTTTCACTTACTTTATTTTTGCTGTTGTAGGGCTACCTTGTATTCCTTACAAATAAAATGGTTGTCTACTTTTCTCCTCAGTCTTTCTTGAAAGCCTAAATGGATGACACTTAATTTATATGCATGATAAGTGAGCAGCAACTATTATTTTTGCTTGTAAGGTTTTTGGTAATAGCATTGCATTGAATGAGCCTACAATTTAGTGATAAGCTGAGGGACCTCTGCACACCAGCTCCAACAAAGTGTGGAGCACTTGACTTCCAACATTCTATTTACATAGATTGTTGTCAATGCAATCCTGCATACCTGCAAACCACCATCTAACTTTAAGCCTGACATTGCTCCGCCCATAATACTCCTGTTCATCCGTATTCATGGTCCCCTATGCAAAACAAATGCAAAACATGCTGAACAAATGCAAAACATTTTGAGGCCTAAAGCAGTGTAGCAGGAAATCAATCTCTCTGTCACACCCTCCAAGACTATGTACAAGTAACATATTCCAGTTCTGCTCTAGCTACTGTGATATCACTGGTATTCATACAGGTTAACAAGTTAAACAGGATTTGCCTTTGTGTGATGTTTATTATGGATAGAAAAAGAAATAATAGTTGAGAATTTTAGTCATTTGTATTTTCACATGTAATCAGTTTTGTGTTATATGGTTATACATTATTTTGGTCCACAAGGGGGCACTAAGATGGCTTTAAATGCAGAGCTGTAGGCCTATATGGCTCTGTAAATGGCTAAAAACCTACCACTAGTGGTGCTGTTAAGCATAAGAATTAGTGCACAAAATGAAATAAGAATGAAAATTTCAGGGTTTGTTCTTGATGACATAATATTTTATTTAAAGGAAAGCTCCAGATTGTGTCTGGCCTCATGCTGGCCAGTTGATGTAAAATATCATCAATTTATTGTACGACCCTCCAAGAACGAAATTTCATGAAAGTTGCCGCATTTTTGGAGAATAATAATGATCCCACACTTTCAATTTCCCAGTGCAGTTTTGACCATGTCAGCCAGAGATAGGCCGACCTGCGATTACAACACCGCATTTTTGCTTTTTCATTTTTAACTAGTTGGCGCTATACATAAAATTATTGGTCATGGGATGAGTTGACATGGCCCTTGAAGACAAACTAACAAAAAATGTGGTCCTCCTAGGACCAACACTTCTCAAGATATTCCAAGAAAACTGTCCACCCTACCCTCCTTTCGGGGGTCCAGTCGGCAACGCACCAAAACCAAAAACAATGGTTCCATGTTGTTCTAGTGGGGCCACACCCCACCAAATTTCATGCACCCCGGTGTTTCAGTTTCCCAGCCATCCTTGACAGAAAATTGGCAATTAGGAAAAAAAAAATCCTAAACCTCTATGCTATGCTATATGCTTCGCTGCATGGCGGTCATAATTATGAGACAGGCTACTTTGAGTCTCTCATGGTTCATCCCATCAACTTGTCGGCATCCATTACACCTACCCCCTAAATCCTCATTCCAACCCAGGTCACAGTAGCAATGTAGCTGAGGTCGATCAGGTCTCAAGCCTGCCACCCTTTCAACTACAACCATGGCATGGGAGACAAACGCTCTAACCACTGAGTTGAGGCTGAGGCTTCCAACTTAATGAGATAATTGAGATATATTATAGATAAATAATAATTTACACTGTACATACTGTATACATCTTCAAGATATGTGTGATATAGGCCTAAAACATAACTTTTTCATACAGTATATTTCAAAAAGCAAACACCAGTGAGTTAATGCAGACATTCATATAGAAAAAACCCCACCAGTATTGAAACATCAGACTTTTTCATGTGCGCCTTTATTAAAATGTAGTTAATTGCATCTGTGCTGCTCCTTCACTTAAAAACAAAACAAAAAAAAACACACATTGCAATCTTCCAAGGGTACCAGTAATTGCAATATCAGTTTATGCATGTACAGTAACTTAAGGCATATTGTTACAAGGGGACGACGCACAGGGGGAACAAATAAACAATTAGCTTCGTTGTCTAGGGGAATATACTACTAACCCTGCCGTCTAGAACAAACTGTAACCTAAATGTATGCGGTAAAACGTGTAAGTAAGCATGTGAGAATCTAAACGTGTTTGTGTGTCCAGAGGGACCTGCTGTGGACCAGCCCTGTCACTGGCTCCTTGCCGACCAACCCAAGCGTTAGTGTTCTTAGTTCAAAGTTGGAGGCGATGTTCTTTACCTCCAGGTATCACAAGTACCACAAAACTCCCAGCTGCCTACATGCAGCCTCAAAGTGGGCTTCTCACCCGTTCCACAGCCCCGACTTCTTCTCCTACAACGCTATGTGAAAGCCACAAGCCAGCCAGCTCCCCCTGGAGTATGGGATGGGAACAGGTTAGTGTAGTGTCTAAGTGTGACTACTATCAATGACCCTGACCTATTTCGTTACAGTATTGTCAGCCTAAAGTCATTTTTTTTGGCCAAATTGAGATATTTGCATAAATGTACTCTCCTACCAATACAGTGAGCCATTCTGCTTCCTGCAGATGCCAACACCTGACCAAGGCTGAAGCCACACCATGGTCATGTTTTTTTTTTTCTTGTTTCCCAAAAACACTGAAGTTAAAAATGATGAATTTAACTGAAGCCAGCAGGTACAGTTGTTACCTAAAGCTAAGAAACTAATTACCAACAGAAAGCAATAACAATGGTTTTTATGATCTTTGAAACTGTCATGCAAGTCAGAGAGGCAACTGTACAGAGGTTCATCTGCAAAAAAAAAAAAAAAAAAAAAGTCAAGGGGCGGAACTTAAGTCTACCTGCACACACATGTGATGGTGTGTGTGTGTGTGTGTGTGTGTGTGTGTGTGTGTGTGTGTGTGTGTGTGTGCAGCGGTGTATATGCGCACAGACAGGAAGAGAGATAGAACACTTATGGATTTCTGTCTGTCAGAGACAGAGGGCTTTGGGTTTATTTATGCCATGATATCAAAACTTTTTTCTTTTTCTATTAATTTGTTTTTGACATAGTATAATTTCCATGTGGACTGTAACATACATTCGAAAAATGGTATGGATCGTCCTAGTTCTGGTAATCATCACATATCTTTCGGCAGCTTTGGGTGAGTAGTTTGTATGTGTAAAAAAGGGAGGAGTGCACCTAAAAACCCAACACTTTAAACAATACAGAAAGTACACATGCTGTTGAACACTGGTGACTGTGAGTATGTGTATAAGTGTGCAGTGTTGGGCAAGTTACTGCAAAACTGTAATGCATTATTTACTACTTGTTACTGACATTTTAAAGTAGTCCCTTACATTACAATATTATATATTAGTGTTTTAAAAATGTAAGGCGTTGCATTACATTTAAGTTACTCTTCGGCCCTTCAGTTGCCTATGACCGTCACTTCATTATGTTGAGAATGACAAGCAGAGACTGTAAAGTTTTACATTAATTCTGGCGCAGACATTTTACCCTTGCTGACCTCTCAGTGATTTTTGGCGAATTTGTATGAAGGAAAAACACCACTTAATTCCAAGTTAAATGCCAATGCATTGAGTTACTGACAATTGTACCAAGTAAAAAATATTTTTTTTGTAATGCC
This sequence comes from Sardinella longiceps, assembly GCA_027497455.2. Classification (NCBI taxonomy): domain Eukaryota; kingdom Metazoa; phylum Chordata; class Actinopteri; order Clupeiformes; family Clupeidae; genus Sardinella; species Sardinella longiceps. The sequence continues at coordinate 13,244,389 of JAODXP020000016.1, read as the reverse complement.
TTGCAGAAAGCAAGTTTCCACAAAAAGCAATGCATTATAGTAATTAGTTACTTTTGTAACTCCCAACACTGTTAGTGTGTGTGTGTGTGTGTGTGTGTGTGTGTGTGTGTGTGTGTGTGTGTGTGTGTGTGTGTAATGTCTTAAATGTATGATGAGATTAATTGTAGGTAATTTTATGAAATTTGGCTTGAGCCTAATGTAGAAGTTACGTTAACAAATTAATAATAATTAACAAAATATTTTTTGTGTACATCAAAAAAAACAAAAATTATTCTTTGAATGAGTTGCAAATGCTTTTGTACTGTAAAACCATCTAAATTATGAAATGTTGAATAGTCTCACATCCCACAACATTTAAGCATTAGTCTTTACATGCAAAATGGTTGAACAATTTTTCTTAATATTATGTCAAGCATGATATATAAAAATACGTATAATAGTAAGTGGTGCATTTAGTGTAAGCATGTAGGAAGACATCACCGTAATTCCTACGGCACTTTTTTTTTTTTTTTTACTTTGTCTCTTGTCCAGTCTGGCAATCAGTCTCCTATAGGCCTATACATGTATGTAACTTACGATTTACAGTAATTGTCATCAACAACAGTAATCATCAAAACTTATAGAATATAAGGTTTATAGCCAACATGTAACCTCCCTCCAGAGCACACATGTTGATGACTAAGCAATTTGACTCTCTTATCCGTACACAATGGCACGTGCACTTATCATTATGGAACTTCATTGACACAGATATTTACTTTGAGAGATAGGATTTTCCGAAAAAGACTGGCTTTTGCAGGTAATCCATGGTGTTTTGCTATTTGTACAAACTGTTTTGTGAAATGCACTTTTTGCAAGCTTTTGCAGATGCAGAAAATAATTTGAGAAATGTACCAGTGACTGAGAAAAACTGCTAGGCTATGCTTGTCCATGTTCAATCATACTCAACGATGAGTGGTTTCTTAGTACACCTTTTATATTGGCTATCTTTCCCACTTTCAGGGAAAATGAGCTGTGAGATATGTGTAAGAACCACATGCCCCTATATTCAGATGTCGGAATTTTATCTTGGGTTGTCAACATCTTGATCGTCCCTGTATGGCGATGCTTCGTTTGTGTTTTTGTTTTTTGTTTTCATTTTACCGGCCCAGGGGAAAAAATGATGAGTTTTACTGAACTGAACATGGATTTGTCTGTTGCACTGACCACATGACTTTTCTCTGTAGCCTGAATGCTTTTGAAAAATTTCACAATATGGATATGTTAAATATTTTGGTAACACTTTACTTGAAAGGTGAGTAGAGTAGTTGCCATAAATTGCTCACAAAGCATTCATGACTGTTTTATAACTTATGACACAACATTCAAACCCAACCCAACTAAATGTGGAAGATAGAATGACGATAACTTCTCAAAAGTCCAATGGTTTCAAAGCAGCATTGCAATTTTGTTTGTTACCTGATCATATCAAATCTAAATATTTAGTTCAATACTGAGCTAAACTTAGAGATGAGGATTTGTTTATATAACGATATAATGATTCTGATGTGACATGATGTGACAAAATGCTTGAGGCTCTTGGAGAAACCATAATTTCAGTGTTTCATTAAAAGAATATATACCCAGTTTATTATTATGACCCAGTCATAACGGCCACATCAGAATCAGTGGGTCCAGTGTCAGAGACCGATTAAGATCAAGCATATATTTTTAATCTTTCAAATGTTTGCAGGCTAAATCATTTTTTGCTGGAATGTCTAACCACTCTGGAGACATTTCTATGTTGGTTACCCTCAAGTGATAACCCTCAAGAAAAGTGTCACCTATACATTCTGCATGCTTTCTTCATGTTTTTTTTATGTAACCTCTACAGTTGAATAAATGAAAAACAAACAAAACAAAATAGCACTAGAAGATTTGTAAGATATATGATCTTGAGCTATTTTTATATGTATTTTTTTTCTTACAGAGCCCCACACTCTTGAATTCCAGTACACTGTGTACCGAGACCCTAACAACACAAGACTCTTTAATCAGACAGCTCTGTTTGATGGAGACATCGTCCTCTTCTGTGGAAAGTCCACACTGACAGATCAACTAAGACAAGAGTGTATAAAGGATGCCTTCAGCCTTAAACAACAGGAGAGTGAATATGATCACTTAGAGTGGTTTCAGAAGATAGATGAAACTATCAATGGAAGCGCTGGTAAATAATATCCTTTAATGTCATATAATTTAATATTTCTCTGTGGTGTTCGAGTCAAATTGACCCGCATATATATTAGAAATACAAATACCCAGAAATACTGTATATCACTGAAAGAACCCCACAGCAAGCCAATAGGAGATGCTCATAGAAAGCCAGTAGATAAACCCCACTGCAAACTACTGAAGGAACATCATTACTAGTAGCATCAACATTGCACTCCAATAGAATAAACAACAAAGTGATCTATTGGGGCTTCTGAAGACGCTCCGCAATGGGTTCATCTGCTCTATTCCAAAGTAGAGCCATAATTGTGTGCTACATCATTTAAATTGACATAAAAAATGCTGACATAATGCAAGGGATAATATAACAATAATACAAAATTGTTTAGTAAAGAAATAGCTAAACAGCACAATAGTATAGCATTTTGGGTATTTTCCTGTTTTAGAGGTTCTACAGAGAAGACGTGGCTGCGTTGTCAACGGCTCTAGAATCTTCCCATTTGACCAGTGGGGGGTCAATGGCGAGACCTTCTTGACCTTTGACGCCCAGAGACAGACATGGACGCCCAAAACAGAAATGGCAGCTTTGGTAGCAACGAAATGGAACCATGAAAATTTCAGAAATCAACAGTATGCAGTCTTTGGCCAGAAGGCGTGTGAAACAGCTCACAGTGTTCTGGATATGAAGAGGAAGCAATGGAGTGAGTGGGAATATTTATTTAGTAAACAGAGCCAGGGAATACCACATTAGCTTCCACATTTCACAGACAGCATCTAGGCTTATGTGTATATTACAATTGGCAGAATAGCCGGTTAGCCGGTATAAAGAATAATCAGTGTTGTTTTATGTGGGCAATCATGAACCATGTACAGAATACAATTTTGAAACACCCACACATATAAAATGTGCACACTGGTCCACCCTAAAACACAATTCTTCTTTTCTTCCTGCAGAACTGGAGGTTTACATTTTTGCCAAACCCAACTTGAACTGCACATCTACCATTTTTTTCTGTCATTTAATTCATAATCAGATGCCACTCAAAACCCAAATAACCAAACAAAGGCTTACTCTGTCTGATGGGGTGGAGAGCAGACAACGTCCCAATGGAGATGGAACAGTTCAGATGACACTTTGGATTGACACCAGAGCTGAAGATGTAGAGGACTATCAATGCAAAATTCAAAGTGGTTCCCATTAAGGTGCTTATGGCCAAAACCTGTGCATTTGCAGTGCTGTCTGTTTGTGGTGTGTGTGTGTGTGTGTGTGTGTGTGAGTGTGTGTGTGTGCACTCATGTGGTGTTCTGCACGAACCGGCTCCCCAAGCTCTGCATTAAAAATCTATTAAGAACATGCAAGGCAGGCTTCCTCGAAACACACAAAGTGTGTGGAAAGTCTTGGAAAAATTCTTTTATACTTTTATACTGGTTTTTAGGCTTTTATACTGGTGGGCTGGTGCCACTGATGAATGAAAACCAGTAGGGGAGCCAGAAGCTCAGCAAGCTCCACCTATACAGGAAATACAGAACGCAAGAGCCAGACAACCGGCAGGAATTAAGGCAGAAACAGGCAGCATTACCCAGCACCACTTAACAATCACCCATCAAGGACCGCGGACACACAATTGCAGTGTAAATCAGGCCTTACACATGACTACTGTTGAAAAGCTGAAGAATCGTAACATAAAATAAATAGCCTGCCAATTTCTTTATGGTAAAAGCACTACAGCAACACTGAAAGGTCAACAACTACAGGGTCGAAGCTCAACAAATTTGACTTAGAGTCGCATTAAAATAGTTGGTGCCGGCCACCATCCGGTGCCGAGACCGAAGCAATGTCGCTTAACGCCTCTCCATAAAAAAAATAATTGCCCAACACTTGCCAGAAGCATTGACGGTCGTCATGTGTAAGTGCCTTTAAGCTAAATGTTACAAAAATATGTATATAAGGGCTCTAGGCTATTTTCACTCTCCACTTCAAAGCTCTTACTTTATCACAGTCATTATTTGTCTGAAATCTGACAATATAATAATCATAATGGTGGGATCCTTTATGACAGGGTTGGCCATGCAGTTTTGCTAGTGGGCCATGAGCTGAAAAATCTAAGATGCCAAGGGGAAGGGCAACGGAAGGGAATTCAAAATTAAAAGAACCATTTTCAACCAATTACAAGGAAGCCAATTACTATTAGTAGGCTATTATATTTAAAACATGGTGGGCCACATGAAACATAGCAAAGTGCTGCAATGGCCCCTAGTAGTAGGCCACGGCTGTATGACAATTTGTTAAAATATATGTAATGACTGTGGGATAATAACTAGTTCTTTGATATTTTATTTGTATTTTGTTGCACAGGGAGGAATGGGGGTGCAATAGACACAGGGCAGCATCATATTCCTCTCTATTGCCGTTTCACATGTCCTGGCCATGGCAGATGGGAGTCTGAGAATACTCAAGCTTGTGAACGTACGCACGCTTCCATGACTTTGATTGTTTATTCTAGCAGCCAGGAATACAGCTCAAGATTCAACAAGTCCTTTCAAGCATCATGGGGTCAAAGCAAAACTATGGCCAAGCTTCTGATGTTTATCTGAAAGGACATAGGCCTACATTCCTGTGATATCTCCTGATATCATACATTCCAGTGATATTTTACACGCACAGCTTAGAGATGTCTCTCTCTCTCTCTCTCTCTCTCTCTCTCTCACACACACACACACACACACACACACACACACACACACACACACACACACACACACACACACACACACACACAGGGCCGGTTCTAGGCATAGACAAACGAGGCGGTTGCCTAGGGCACCAAATATCAGGGGGGCATCACAATACATTTCTTACTTTTTTTCGTCAGTTTTTCTCATAGTTCTAGAAAAGGGGAGCAAAACTCAAATCTGGCCTAGGGCTCCAAAAAGGCTAGAACCGGCCCTGACACACACACACACACACACACACACACACAGTGACAGGGGACGGGAGTTTTTGCTTACAGTGTAATGATTGCAACAGATCATTGCTTATTGATTATTATTTATACCTGACTGTTTTATGACAGTATGTACTGTAGTATGACTACATGTCATCTGTGGTTTTTGAAATACTGTAGGTTGCCATTGTTAAAGCACTACTCTGATACTGTAGGTATACAGTATTATTTTCCTGTGGTGTCGGTAGTGACATGAGAGACTGATGTGTGTGTCTGTGTGTATGTCAGATGGATGAATGGGCGGATGTAGTTTCGGTCTTGGATGCTATAACAATGCATATTTCTCCATTGTAAGACTAATAAAGGGATATCTTATCTTATTTCCTCTCTTTTTCCACTCATATTTTCCCTGAAATGGGAATTAATTTATTTGTTTCAAATTTCATCACGTTTGAAAGGTAATTGTGTGATCAAACATGGCAGATTGTGGGTGCACACACATGTAGCTCTCTCTCTCTCTCTCTCTCTCTCTCTCTTTTCTCTCTCTCTCTGTGTGTGTGTGTGTGTGTGTGTGTGTGTGTGTGTGTGTGTGTGTGTGTGTGTGTGTGTGTGTGACAGAGAGAGAGAGTCTGTTATGTGATGCATGTTTGCATTAATATTTAAGGGGGGGGGGTAAATCTGGTGACCTGTAGATGGTGGATAACTGATTAAATGGAATGACTGATTGAATGGTAAGGTAAATTGTTAATTGATCTGAATGAAATAAGGGGAGAAGTATAGATTGATTAGTTGCAGCATAGAGAAAGGAGAGGCCAAAGAAACAAAATAGCATAATTATCCACTGAGGCTACATGCCCATCGAGTTTAAGGTGACATATAATTTTTATCTAATATCTAATAGATTTTTTTTCAAGGTTCAAGGGTCCCATTGAATGGATTTTAACAAAAAATCATAATAGGACTTAATGGCATGCTGTTATACTCATATGATATACAAGGAGATTTGGCCATTTAGTCTAATTCTTTCACTACAACTGATTTAAGAGTGTAGCTGGAGCCATTCTTAACTTTCCACTCTGTCAAGTACAGCTAACCCACGGCATGGGTGTTGTATGCTCTAACCACTGAGCTGAAAAGCCCAGGCTCCCAACTCGGTGGTTAGAAGCAGTTCTTGAAGGCTTATTGACGCCAGCTAGCCAACATCCATTACACTCACCCCCAAATCCTGGTTCTCATCCAGGTTACACTAATGTAAGGTCCGGTCCTGGAGCAGTTCTCGCTGCAGAGCCCCGATTCTCTTATGGTTACTGTAGTAGATTTCTGTTCTGGATAATTCAGTGTAGCCTAAAACAGCAACAGCAGATTATCTACTGAGGGTTTACTTCACATTGTACGTACCAAAAATATGAAATATTTTGAGGGATTCCCTGCTACCACAGGCATTGGTCCTGGATACTCCTGGAAGAGATTCCATCATTTCCAAGTGTTTAAAATATCCATTCACTCTACTTCATTCTCTCCAGTCATTCTTTCCCTAACAAATCACAGTAAATTTCATTAATTTCTCAACCCGTAACTGGAAAACTACAGTATAATTCCATGCAGTTTGTGTGAACGTTTTTTTTATACTATTTCAAATTTCATCATTGACAACAGGTCTAGTAATAAAGGCTCTATCATTGCCTGTCTTTCACTCTCTCACACTGGCCAAGTTCAGCCATGGTTCCCATTCATCTCTGGGTGATGCATGTGTTGCAACATTCTGTCATTTTGAACTCTAAACTATCTGTCTGATTGTATAGCTGATTTGACCAATCAGAACCAACCTAAGCCCCTCCAACGCTTACAGACTGAGGACGTAGAGAACTGAGGCCAGTAGACTGAACTTTGACCAGGTACGTTTTCTTTAGCTATGGTGTCTAAATCTTTTTCTGAAGAAGACTTCACCTGTCCTGTGTGCTGTGACATCTCCAAGGATCCTGTTGTCCTCTCCTGCAGTCTAGTGTTTGTAAAGTCTGTCTGCAGCAGTTGTGGGAAACCAAAGGATCCAAAGAATGTCCAGTCTGCAAGTCATCAATGAAACATCCTCAGGTCAGCCTTACAATAAAGGACCTGTGCGAGACCTTACATGAGAAAAGAGAGAACTTTGGCAGGGTCCCTTTGTCTGTGCAGAGAAAAAGCACACTGAACACAGGTGTCATCCTATACTGATTGTCCAACACTGTAGAGAATGAGGAACAGTTCAAACTGCAGCACTTACAGCAGAAACTCAACACCTTTGAGGAGACTGAACTCACCTGTGAGAAAACAGAACACATCATGATTCAGGCTAGAACTGTCATAGTTATTAATTACTTCTGCCATTAGAAAATATTATGAATAAGGTAATATAAGAATTTTAGATTTAATATTGATTGGTTGATTGATATGATGGACACTACTAAAATAAGTGCCTGTGTCTTTAAGACATTGTTTTTCTCGTGATGCGTACATGAGCTTAATGACTTGGCCCAAGAGTTTCTGACTTTGAACACATGCCTGTCTCATAAGCAATACGTTAAATTATTCCCTCACTAATGTTTAATCACATGTAATGCTTAAATGTAATGCTAAAACATGTTATCCTTACATATAAACTTACATAAGCTAGACATGTGGTTGATTGCCAAATGGTCTTATGTTTACCTATCCAAACTCATTTTTGAGCACCAAATGAGCATTGGGATTTTCCTTAGAGGACCACCCTGCCAATCTAGGCGCAAACCAAAATACACGTAGAAAAAGATGCACATTTCTTTGAGTTTCTTTGAGTATTATTGACAATTAAAATGCAAAGTGAGAAGTGAAAATGCAGTGTGAAAAATGTAAATCACCAGCAGATGTCGCTCTTTTATTTTTTTTTATTTTCTTTTGGCAAGCTGTGTGTGTCATGAGGGAAAAGCAAAGCCAAAGTTTGGGCTTCTATTTAAAGAGCTGAATGTTAATATTTACTTTTAATTATTGGCAGGGTAATTGCATATATATAACGTAAAAACAAAAAGGATACCGTAATTTCCCGACTATAAGCTGTGGCTTATACATTGATTTTGCTAAATTTCTTCCGCTATGAGGTTAAAACAGGGGGTCAGTTAATATGGTGTTAATATGGTTTTGTTTTTTTTAACTTGCATAAAACACTGTCCTGCGGCTTATACACAATGCGGTTTATATGCGGGAAATTACTGTAGTAGTGATTTGTTTTTCATTTGACTGTTACAGTAATTCTTTTCAACAACTTTTATACATCAGTCCAGAACCATTGTGATATAAAGATAATATAAAGCGTTATTTTTGATGTGTTGACTTGAACTTGAGCATACTTTGTGCCGAGAAGTGATCAAACATAATGCAAAGGTGGTCTCATGCTGGTTGTTACAACATAACATACAACACTCCCAATTAGTTAGGCTCAAGTTTACTTTCAGTTTTATAGGAACAAAGTATGTTCCATGTTTGGAAAATAGGCCTACTAAAGTTTTTTTTTTTTCCTACTTTCCTAGGTAGCACTAGCCTGGGAGTTCCCATGCTCCTTTGCACGCTTATTTCATTGCACTCTGCAGAGCAGCATGGTGACCATGGCAGTTTTTCTCGCCTGCTTTCGGTATCCAATCGCAGAACAATATGGGATTTGTACGGCCCTCGATTGCATTTTACGTCACGTGGTGGCTCTGGTATTGGCTACGAGGTATGTGCAGACGCTATGATAGACATTCGTAGCGCCCAATAAACGGCTATGGACAATTGTAAACGATGCTTCCGCTACGAGAAATGCAATAGGTCACTTGTGATTTTAGTTTGGCATTCGCCAGGCTAAGGTAGCACATCAGTTAGCAAATAATTATTGGAATATTATTCCAACTTCAGCCAATTACTTGATTGAATTGTTGAAGAGAAAATATTTCCTCTTTGCACTCCTAAGGCAAGTGAAGCCTACAGTATGTATTATGAAGTGTAAGTAGCCTCTAAGAGTTACTGTAGGAGTATTGATAAGCAGTATTGATATCAGTACTGATCAAAGCAAAAAATCCCTAGTCATCCCTCATGAGGAAGTATATTCTACAATAAACAGTGAGGAATGTGCATGCCTCTCTCACACCTCCCACCAGAGACTTAGGTGTTACAGACATTTAGTTTCGAACTCAGTGCACGACAGACTGCCAAACCATGATAACCCACTCGTCACTAGAAGGACAGAATCTACTATCATTCTTACTTAGTTTTAGTATTTCCAACTCAAACAACTTGTACTTGGACAGAAAAAAAGTTTTTAAAACAGTGTATAAAAAGTTATACACTCTTGCTGACACTAATCATGTGTCATAACTTCTTGCCGGGATGGGTCTCTTTGGGCCAGCGAGGAGCAAAGTCAGGACCCTGGCTTGTGCTGTGTGTGATCCTAATTACTTCCACTACCTCTACTGCCTTGGGTGAGTGTCCATTACCAAAAGCAATGCTTACTAGCTTTGGAGACTGTGAAGAAGATGGGAATTGGGAAAAATATGTCAAACTAGTATTGACATATAGTGTTAAACAGACATGTATTCTGTACCTGACAGAACGGTGCCAAGTGGCTAGGGTGAGCATCACAATCAGTAAAAGAAGATACCCTGTTGAATTGCAATGTAGGTCCTAAGCTATGTGAAGTTCTGTAATTATGCAATAATAATAGAGAATTGTTCCTTGAAAATGCATTACTTTGGCATGATATGACATGATAAGATGAGATAATATTCACTTTTATAATAATAGTAATAATAATAATCTGCCTGTCTCTGCCTTTAACCCAATCATGAGTTAGTGACATATTTTTATTTATTTATTTATTTTCATACCTATAGTTTCGTATTAGAGCACTTTGGGTCAACACTGTTAGGTTAAATGTGCTATACACATAAAATTGACTTGACTTGACTCACTGCTCCCCAGGCGCAACTGAAAGCATTATGAGGGACAGAAAGGAGTTGCTGGGTAGAAGATCTAAGTGATTTAAGGAGGTCAAAGATATACTGTGGTTCTAGGACATTTTGGGATTAAAAAAAAACAAAAAAACAAAATCAACTCTGAAATTCACAGGTAACCAGCATGGCCGTAGCTACAATAGAGGACACAGAGGTCCGGACCACGGTAATCTTTTCGAGCCGAAAATAAGTTTGTTAAACATTAATCACAGGCATCACGGCCAGTGTGTTTCTCACCTCACTGTCTCTGTCTTTAACCCAATCATAAGTTAGTGACATACACTCAGCACCCAGCACACAGTGAGGTGAGAAACACACTGACGTCACATTGTGCTGTTGGCTGCGTGCTTTCAGCGGCACCTGGGGAGCAAGTTAATTTTATTTGTATAGCACATTTAACAGGATAATGTTGACCCAAAGTGCTCTAATTCAAAACTATAGGTATGAAAAATAATAAAATAATAATAACTAGAAAAGTGCTCAGAGAGCACAGACCCCCGCCAAGACTAAGTGGTCACAGATGGTGTTCTGGGTCTCCGATCGCCACCAAAATCAAATCAGTTCTTCTATTATTTCTGCTATTACTTTATTATTGACTTCAAATGGTTGGGGAGGTCATTCCAGAGTTTAAGAGCAGCAACAGAGAAGGCCCGGTCACCTCAGTTTTTTTTTCCCTAAGTGACCTGGGCATAGAGTGGGATTTAAGGCGGTCACAGATATATGGTACTAGGCCATTTAGGGCCTTAAAAATAAACAGAAATCAATTTTGAACATCACAGGTAACCAGTGCAATTGAGACAACACAGGAGTGATAATGCTCACATTTTCTAGTACATGTTAGTATTCTGGCTGATGATATAAAAGATATCTTGATTTTGCAATATCTTTAAAAAAAAATAATTTTACTGTTAACTTGATTGTTAAACTTTGGGGAGGAATCAAAGTAGACCCCAAGATTTTTTATCACAGTGTGGTAATTTGCAGACAAGGGACCAAGTGCATTGCAGAGGCAGAAACAAAACTTTGAGGTCCAAAGATAGTTATTTCTCTCTTGCTTACATTTCTCTCTTGCTTACATTCACTTGTAAGAAATACTTAGACATCCAGCATTTTGCATCATTAAGACATTCAAAAAGATTAGTCAGAGAGCTAGCATCATAGTGAGAGGTTATGTGTCTTGTTCAGGGGGACTTCAGCCATGGCAACCCTTTGGTTTCAATACCAAAGGCCATGGCTGGCCCAAAATATCTTCAGGACATGATTGAGCTATATCAGTTCAAGAGCATCTTCTAGACAAGGACACTCTAATGGTTAAAATCTGTTTTGTTTGATACTGACTTAGCAGATGTTCCCAAATCATTCACGACACATGACCCTATTTTACACTGAGAACTAAAAAAGACAAATGGAACATTTGCCACCGACCTGTCAAAAAGGTTTGCGGATTTCATGTTTCTTCGTTCACAGAATTCAACACTCTTGAGGTACAGAACACAGTTCAGCGTGGACCTGACCGCAACCTGCAGTTCTTCCAGACCACACTGTTTAATGGAGACATCATCTTCTTCTGCGAAAGTCCCACACTAACAGACCAACCAAGACAAGGTTGGGTTAAAAACACTTTCACCCCAAAGGAACTGGCCAACAGAGACAAGTTCTGTGAGAGACAATACTATGACCATCTACAGCGGTTCCAGGAGATCGATAAGATCATCAATGGGACTGCAGGTTAATAATAAAATAGGTCTATTATTTAAAGCTGTATTCGGCAAGTCTACGAAATTCCGAGACTTAGGCAAAAAAAAATTCTAAATCCCTACTCCAGTCTCTATACGCTCCTCAGCGGCCTATCAAACCCCTCCCTAGCTGTAGCTCGTTGTCAGTGGCTTTGTCACAGCTGTGACCAATGGGCAGCTATCCCTCCCCTCGTCAAAAGTCAAAGTCAAAGCGAACTTTATTGTTAATCAAGCTCTACAACAGTACATTGCAAGCAGACTGAAATTGCATTTATCCAAACTCCAAATGTGCAACAAGACCTTAAGGAGTCTGATGACCTGTGGGGAAAAGCTGTTGCTGAGTCTGGTAGTTCTACAGCGCATGCTGCTGTAGCGCTTGCCAGAAGGTAGGAGGGTAAACAGTGTGTGTGAGGGGTGGGTAGTAGCTACGTACTTACGTTAAAAGATTTTATGTCCGTACAGAAGTCTGGACCAACCCGCCTACTTCGGTTCACTCACGGTTTTGCCAATCAGCACACAGTTTAGAGCGATGTCTCTTAACTTGCCTGAATGCGTTCGTTATTCTCTCCCCTAGTTTCAAATTACCTTTACAAAATTGGTACATAACATTTAAGATTCATGATCTTGAGGACTTGTTGCCCCTAGGACTTCAATTGGAATTAGCCAGCGATCTGTTACTGCAGAACGCGGAAGTGAGAGTCGTGAGAGCCAGGTGAGAGAATACGTCATATCCAAACGGAAACATGTTTCAATTGGATTGGAAGTCAACAGTCGGCTTATTAGCCAGGCTAGGTGGGTAGGGCTTTGATGATGTTGATGGCTCTTCTTTGACAACGGGATGGATACAGGTCCTGAATGGATGGTGGTGCTGATCTTGTGATCTGATTGGTGGAAGGCTGGAAGGGAGAGCTGGATTTTTGCAAGCACGATTACCGGGTTTAGATGGAGAAAGAGAATTCAGTTTTTTTCCTATCAGTTTTTTTCCTATTGAGTTTTTTTCCTTCCTAATAGCCTTTTTCATATACTACCTCCAGAATAATGTGAGAATTCTACAAAACTTGACTTTAAAAGAGTTGCCAAATACAGCTTTAATATATGACTATTACATTGTATATACTGTAGACATTAAATAGCAAATGCTATTGGCATTCATTGAGATAAGTTTTACTCTATTTTAGAGTTTCTCCAGAGAAAACGTGGCTGCATCTTCAACAGTACTGGAATTTTCCCATTTGACCGGTGGGGGGTTAATGGAGAGCCCTTCTTGACCTTTGACCTCCAGACTAGGACATGGACACCCCACACTTACTCCGCATCTTTGGTAGCGGTGGAATGGAATCAGCTGGACATGAGGAATCAATTGCGGAATGATGTGTACGGAGCCTTTGGACAGACTGTGTGTCGCACTTCTCGAGGCTTAGGGAAGAGGCAGAGACAGGCACTTGGCCAGAGAGCTGCAGACACTGGTAAGAAGCTTTGGGAAAATGGTGTAGGCTTATAGACCAGCATGGATTTATTACATTAAAAACAGTAAAAATTATTACGCTATTGCCAGTTATCACATTATTGGCCATTTTGTTCAGCCTTTACAGGCCTCTATTAGCCTGGTTTGTCTGTCCTGTCGCGACGGCCCTGGCAGTCTTAATCAACAAATACACCACAGAAACTCACATACACAACTTTCACAGAAACAAAGTTCAGTAAAGGAATACACTGGCAGCTTTTAACCCATAGCTTTGTTATGCCACCACTGCACAGTTGTCAATAGAACAGGAATATTATATAAAAAACCATAGAATGAATAGTGGAGCAGCTTAAACTGAAACACTGAGTTGACTTGCCCCCATGTGTTGGCTTTTATAGAAAATTAAGTGATGTGTCTATTTTGACAGATATAGAAGTGCATATGTTCACCAAATCCATCCCCAAAAGCACTGCCACACACCTCAAATGTCATGTGACGAGTACTGACTTATCAGAAGTGAAGATCGTGTTAACAAAAGATGGAGTACCACTGGCCAAGGGGGAATCTGATTGGACCTCTTCCTAATGGAGATGGAACGGTGCAGATGAGACTGTGGATTCCACTGGAGCTGAAGGACACAGATGGATATCAGTGTCACGTGGAGAAAGACACAAATCAGAAGACTGTTACATGGGGTATGTTGCAGGCAACGGTTTTAGTATCAGTGTCATTTTATAGTAACAGTAATTTCCTGTAAAGAAACAATCCCCCTTAATTTGCCTTCCATCAATTATTCTTTGTGTCATTAGAAACATGTCAAAAATGACAAGATTTTCCTCAACATTGAGATCATTGAAAGGTTAGGGCTTCACAAGGTTTCAGTACTACAGTACATTTACATGTATGCATTTAAGCAGGCGTTTTTTATCCAAAGCGACTTACATCAGGGCAAGTCTTCCCTAGAGCAACTTGGGGTTAAGTGCCTTGCTCCTTAACCCTTTAACCGCCAAAGTCGCCGAATTGCGACAAGCATGTTGCCGTTTTTAAACTCTTATAACTCCTAATCCAACGTTTGATTTTGCTTAAACTCGCCTCTAGTAATTAGCAGACATGTCATACTTTGATATAAACCTGAAAAAACTTCGTGTCCAATTCAAAAATATTTAGTGAGAGGCTTTTGAAAAAGCATGTCAAACAGCTCTTTCAGCGGGCAGTGATAGCCCCGCCCGCTGGAATTGCGTGCTCACATGACGGCAGGAGAAGGAAGGAGACACACGTGGATTTAGTGATCTCATGTTGCTGTTCATAAAGTCTCATAACTCCTAATATAACATTTCATTTTGCATAAACTCACCTCTGGTAATTAGCAGACATGTCCTACTTTGATATAATCCTGAAAAAACGTCGTGTCCAGTTCAAAAATAATGAGTGAGAGGTGTTTGAAAAAGCATATGAAACCTGGAGCTCTGTCATGTTAGCTCTGTGTTAGCCCCGCCCGCGGGGATTGTGTGCCTGCTTGACGGCAGGAGAGGGAAGGAGACACACGTGGTTTTAGTGATCTCAACGAAGCAGGTTTGAATCAAATCAAATCAAATATTTGGGCTGTAGTGAAGTTGGTGGATCTGTTTAGAGCTGCCAGGAATGAAAAAAAAATTAAAATGGAGGCAATAATAATAGTTTTACCCGCGATTAGAACCAAGAAAGCTCCAGGAAGTATGGAGCTCCATCGGCCGTCATTACGGAGGTCATATCGAGGTCAATACGTGACGTATTGAACGTGACGTATGAAATTTGGAGGGCATGTTCGCGAGGGTCTAAGGAGCATTTTTGTCATTTACATCAATCGCGTATCTCTTACCGCTTTTGCGCTACACGCGTTTGAAATTTAGACGCAATTGTTTGCAATGTTGCAATTTTAATTCTGGCGCTTAAAGGGTTAACCACTACGCTACCCACCACCAGTGTTGTTTTGAATTGATTTGATTCTGAGTGTCCTTCAACCTACTGTTACAAAATTAGCCTGGTACAAAATGGCATCTGTGACATTAGATGCCATTTTGTACCCAATCTAACAAAACTACTAAGAAGCCCTACTTAAGAAATTGTCACAAATATATCATCTGATCCTCATTGAAGACAAAATTCAAAGGTTTGGCCATCCTACTGACCATACGCGTTGCTTTAAAAATCCAATGTACTGTGTTGCATAGCTTTCAACATCTAATGTGACCCTGTGTTGTTTCCCTGAAACCAGGCTCTTACACAGTGTATTCAGGGGTCAGACAGCTAGCAGGGGAGACGCCCACGATTTGAGACAGAACTGAAAGGGCACCATGGCTTTGGTGTCGTGCCATAAACATGGGCGACCTAGGTTCGAATATGACCTGAGGTCATTTCCCCTTTGTCATAACCAGCCCCTCAGTCTACGCTTCTCTTCGTACAAGGTTCTGGGATTCTGGACCTTGACCTCGTTTGCATCGAAACTGAGCCAATCAGCCAAGTCAAGGGCTGATCTAATCGTTTTAACAGCTGGGCTACATGTTGATTCGCTCCGGCTAATTCTTTTAATTATGTTTTGATTTATGGCTCAATTGGCTGTAATGTTTACGTCATATGCCCACTTTTCTAAAACAGATGGACAAACAGCAGATAAGCAGCCTACGTCTTCAAAGCCTCCAAAGACACTTGATCACAGTCAGTGGATGCCAATCTTTGGCTTGCTTGTCTGTATTTTGGCTCTTACATTTATTATTGGGTGTATAGCAACTCTGAACCAGAAGAAACTAACAAGTAAGTAATCTTTCAGAGCTATTTTCAATACCTTTTTGCCCAAACATTTTGCTGCTATGGTTAAGTAAATTCTCTTTTGATTTTTATCCCCAACCACCCAACCCCACCCCCCAATGCAGAAGATCAAAGCGTTCTCTCAAGGTCACAGGCCCATTGCAACAGGACAAGCAAACCAGGCAATTACCTGGGGCCCCCAGTTGAAGAGGGGTCCCAGAGAACAACTGATTGGGTATCAATTCCCTGCAGTGACAACTGTGTGAGCACCCCTTTAAATCCTATGTGGAACCCTCCCCTAGAGAGGTTCCACCCACTGACTTGCTGCCAAAAAAGACGCAAAGGTATATTCAGTACTAAAATTCTATCATTCAGTGCTAAAATACCTGTTGCTTAGCAGCAGTAGCATGACTATCATGATCTGCAAAAGCTCTCGTCCTCAAGGGAAATATTTTTCTATAATTGCCGGCGGACATCATCCCGCTTAGGTTTACATGGACACTTCTAATCTGATTAGAAAGATTCCATGTGAATTCTATAAAACAGTATCCAAGGAGAGGCATTCATAAATGCCAACTGAAATAGAATATTAAATAATCAGATTAAAAGTGTCCATGTAAATGGGGCTAATGATGTTTCATTGTTGATCTCTCTGTGTGGAATGATATGGAGACATGAATCTCAAGCAAAAAAAAAAACTGTTGCTATTGACAGCGTTCATTATACTTTTTCAGCAGTCATTTTACAAAAATACCTGCGAATGTTGAGGAATGTTGAAAATGAATGGAGCCTCCCACAACATTCCAGAGACCCTTACAATAACAGTAGAACAATATAGCTAGGGTCGCATTTGGCAGAACATCACGTTTTTTTTTTTTTTTTTTTGGTAAATTTGTCGGACATCAGAGACAAAGACCTCATTTACACAAACTCTGATAACCACAAAGACGCACATGTATACGGTTGCACCTCTGTTACACTTACCCGAAGGTGAAGATGGAGAATTTCAAGAACTCCGGGCAAGGTGGAGATGTCGGAGAACAGGGACCATAATCGCATGGTATGGGAACTGCTCTCAATACAACAGGAAAGCACTTCAGAGAGTTGTGCGTACAGCACAGACCATATGCGGCTGTGACTTACCCTCCATACTGGAGCTATTTGAGGGAAGATGCATCAGGAAGGCAAAAAAAATCTTGAATGATCCTAGTCATCCCAACCATGAACTATTTGAACTATTACCGTCTGGCAAACGGTATAGAAGTTTGAAAGCTCGCACTACCAGACTCCAAAGTAGCTTTTTTCACCAAGCCAATAGACTGCTCAACTCATGCTGAAGACAATAAGGCACTTTTTTTTGCACTACACATACACAGACACACACACATACACACAAACACACACCTTTCATTTATTTATCTTTTTTGAGGAGACAAAACACAAGAATTTTTACTCTTTTATAGGCTTCAAACCTATGATGAGAAGTAATAAAGATATCTTGAATCTTGAATCTTGAATCTTCAGACATAAACATAGTTTACAGCAATATGTTAGGTTTGATCAAAGTTCAAAACGACTAGCTTATAGTTAGAATATAGCTATGTCGTCATGGTAACTGCCAAACAAACCCTCTCTGTCTAAAGCTAAAAAGCACACTTGGTTCATGCAAAATTGTTTTCAGAGGAGCAATTGAATGGTCATTTGTTGGTTTCATTAATGATCACAGACTATGGCACACATACATTAATATCATTCTATAATTTCTTAAGGGAAAATGTTAAAGGTGACATCCCCAGTAACATTTTTTGGTTCCGGGAACGTTCCGGGAAGGTTTTCTGTCGGGTATGAGAATGTTCCCTGAAAGTAGCTTTGGTTGTCTGAAGGGGCACCAGGAAAGTTTTTTAAACGGAACTAGAACGTTAGCTGTTGGTTTGTATTTCTGGTTAGGCGAACGTTCCCGCAACGTTATCCTAACGTGACATTTTGAGATAAAAATATAAATAATAAACACGTCGACCAGGAATCAAACCCCGGTCTCCCGCCCCGCAGGCAGGTGTGTTACCACTGAACCATGGTATTTCTTACATTTCATTGAAAAAAAAAAAGTTAGCTCTGATACATGACTAATTGCGAGTCATAAAACGAACATAGCCTAAATCTATTATCATAAACAGTCAAAATCATGTTGTTTAATGATAATTTAGACATAATCTCTATCAGATTGTAATTTAAATACAATAGAAAAAATAACCACGTGGGAACGTTTTCGGACGGTCACAAAGTTACTATACTGTAACGCAGGGGTGGGCAATTATTTTGGCCAAGGGGCCACATTGGCTTTTAGTTTTTGACTAACGGGGCGGGTTTTAACAGTTAACCAACTGATGTCGGTAGATTGGCTCAAGCCAGTAGCCCCACTTTCATCAGAGGACATGTTAATATGCAGTTTTAAAAGGGTGGAATTTGCATTTCATGAATACAACACATTTAATAAATAAGGCTTACAATCTAATTCACCATGACTAAATAAGAAATTATTTTATTTTGGGAAGGCTCCACGGGCCGCATCTGGCCCCCGGGCCTTAGTTTGCCCAGGTATGCTGTAACGTTAGCGTTTTAACGTTCTCCGAACCAAAATATGATAACGTTCTTAAAATAACCATAGGAGAACCAGGAGGGAACGTTAGTTAAGGTTCCCATAACGTTCCGTGTTTGCTGGGAATTCTTGTAAGAAGTGCTGTGAATACTGTGAATCGCAGTAATCTGCATTTGGCCAATTATTCATTCACAGACTGCCATATCCTCAAATTTGGTGTGGCCCCCTGCCCCTGTTTGCCTGAGGTCCCCATATACCTCGAAATATATCATTAAATAACTGTGTCTGTTCCAGAACATTAAATTGAATAACGTTTCTGATTCCGTTTTTTTTCCCCTTGCAAAATGGCAAAAGTGTCTGGTTTATGTTTTCGTTCCATGACCAGTTCAAAGCCTTGCCCTAAACATGTGAGTTTTAGGCCTGTAATGCATTTCTTACTTCATTTACCTTGTGTGTTACATGGTATATTAACTCTGTTTACCATAATGCATTGTGGTTTACAATAATGTTCACTGTTCTGCTTATGACACTCTATACATTTAGACCATGTAATGTATTTATTCAATGTATTTTCATTTGAATTTCATAACTGATACTTCCCAAGGGTTTGTCTGGGTTTATTTGACACTTTCTCTCTCCTGTCATTTCAGGGTAGCCTAGAACTCTAGACGCACTTCAGCAGTAGCAAAATGAATTTTTCAGCGAGTAGGCTACGTCTAGCAATCAGCCATATATATATAATACATGTAGGTTGTACTCAGATGGTGCTGAGCTGTTTACGCTCTAGATTGTATTCAGACATTGTGGTGTTTATAGCCACTCAAAGTTCTATGTAGACAGTCGGGTTTAGCATTGTTTGAATCGCTTGTTAGTTGCGCTGATTAGTTCTAGCCGTTTCACCCAAGGTCTATCACTTGTGGCCAGACTATGCATTTATGTGATAGTCTGGCTTGTCAAGCTAATTCCAATAGGTTTTAGAGGTGGAGATTTTCCACCTCTTTTCTCCATTTGATATATTATCACTAGTAGCCTACCCATTTCATACAGGCCTAGATCATATTATCACTATTACTATTTCTATTGCCTGTGCTATTATATTACCTCCGCTAAGATAATGATTTCGCCAGCCTCTGTCTGTGTACAACATAACTTGAAAAGTACTGCATGGATTTGGATGAAATATTCGGACAACCTGTGTTGGGATAACAACTGATTAAATTTTGATCGGTTATCCAGAGCATGATTTTCTGGATTGCTTTTCTAGTAATTGTCATTATTATTGCTTATTAATAAATACTGTCATTGTTATTTGATCATATCCTGGGTGTATTTTTTGCTCATTATTGTTATCTTTAATTCCTTTGAACAACCGTAGACGAGTAGTCTATTAGTGTAACAGGGTGGTAAGGGATAAGGCTAAAAAGCCAACTACCAGTAGCCTGAGGCCTATTGCCCCAGAGAGTCTTTAAAAGATTGAAACATCTAAGAGTCAAATCTTACAGGTCCGAATAACACCAAGGAGACATGAATTCCAAAACAAAAATAAAATATTTATTAACAAAAGGAACATGTGGAACATGGGGTTCTGAGGGTGGAAGCTATATGGAAGGGCAATCAAAGTCCACACTAATATCACGCTTGCGTGCATTAAAGCTGTATTCGGCAAGTCTACTTAATTCAGAGACTTTGGCAAATAATTCTAAATCATACAACGCTCTGGTCCCTCCCCGTCACTACTTCACACCTAAACTGCCTCTCAAACACCTCGCTGTAGCACTTTGTCAGCGGCTTGCTCACTGCTCTGATCGACAGGCAGCTATACTTCCCTCCGAATCTGATTGGTGGAAGGCTAGCGATGGATTTTTGCAACCATGATAACAGGGTTAAGATGGAGCTAGAGAATAGATTTTTTCCTAAATAGGCTTCTTCATGTACTGCTTCCAGAATAACTATTCTACAAAATTTTACTTAAAAAGAGTTTCCGAATACAGCTTTAAGGATAGTTTTCACAGCAAGGTCACACAACCACACGTGTTGACACAGTACAGTAGCTCCCCCTCAAATCCACCCCCGAAGGAACAAAAATAAATGAACTAGACAAAAGGATGAGTCAAATAAAACAAGAAACACACGTAATAGTATATATATATATATAACAATAGTAATAGTATAACAGCGTATATTTGTGGTGTGTTTGTTTGTCAAATCAATATCAAGGACCTCAATGGAAATAAGTCTTTGACTTATTGTGCTATCCTTGAAACTGTTTTAATGCATGATTTGAATTATGTATTTAACAGATGATCAAATAAACCAAGCTAAACTAAACTAAGCAAACAGTATTTTCACAATGGAGGCACCACCGCTGAGTTGGAATGCCTGTTGCCTGTTGCGCCATCATTTCCTGTAATTCCAGTGCAACTCTTAAGTAGCCTGCTTTGGGTTGTATTTACGGGACACACTAAAAAGGTGGTGTCACTGATATGTTCAGCAGATCTATATGTGTGAGCCTATTTCAGATCCATTCACAAACAAACAATAAAAAACAACAACAAAAAAAAAACAAACAAAAAAAAAACAACAAAGCCATTTTTCCAGCTGAGCTAGTTAAATTAACATTTTGCATGTCTTGTAAGTGGGATTTGCACTAGGCTTATATTGTCTATAAAGCCTTGGATATTTAAGGCTTGCCATACTGAGTTGTTGAGAGATGCTATGGAAGATATGAAAGTGCCAGTCAGAGGAGCTGACAAGAAGAGAGCACTATCTTGGGAGCTCAAACTGAGACCCTTTTTTTCTAGAACTCTCAAACAGGTTCAGCGGGATTTTACATGCTTGATTCTGCAAGTCTACAGACAACAAACAACAAAACTATAGTAGGCCTATGTGTTGAAACTGGCCACATTTCTCAATCTTCATCATGAAGGGTATAGATCAGCATTTCTCACACTGTGGGGAGAGCCCCACTGGGGCAGACACATGACAGGTGGCGAGGTGCAAGACGTCTTTCTGTGATCAACCGACGGAAGCATCATGCCCCCCGAGTTCATCTATCTTCTCTCTGTCAGATTACGCTCCAGGGGCGCCGATAGGGGGGGAAAGGTTAGGACGATTCTAAGGGCCCAGCACTGACCAGGGGCCCTTTCAGGGCTGTTATTATTACTTTAACAAAATTGGCTTGAGTAGGTTTTTGAAATTATATATTTAATTTTATTTGTTCAATTAAACAAATTAAATATTGTTGTGATATTTTATAATATTTTCCAAGAATTATCTTGTATATAGTCGTTTCACCCCTCTCCCTTTTTACCGAATGGTATGGTCTGAATCTTTCAGCAGCACGCATCTGGAAATATTTTCATTCCGGCAAACGCAGCTTAGCTGCAAGGTGTTCAAATTCAATTGCTATTGTAGTTGAGCTGCTTGGGCATTGTTTGCCAACTGTGGAAACAAGGTGCTGAATTGGACTGATGGTGGTGGTGAACATGAAGCCTTGTTGCCCCAAACACAAAAGGACAAACAGCAGAAATCGAAGCGCGAACGGCACACTATTTCAAAATGCGATGCGATCTCGCGGTGGATGCGCATATGTCCAAATTCAGAGTAGCTTACGTCTCGGTTTAATAACTTGGAGAGTTATTCTCTCACAAAAACTGTACAGATATCATTTTAAACTACTTTACCAGAGCTACGCAACTGTTGTGGAGATAAACGGTGTACAAATGAATTCATTGTGGAAACAGTTTTACATCCCAACTAGCCACTTGTGATCATGAGGAAGGCAGTCAAATAGGCTACCTACATTTCAAAAACGGTGGAAGCCATAAGCCTATCTGTTTGCTACTGTTAATAACACCACTTCACCAATCACAGTTGATTTTGTAGTCTCAAACTGAAGATGTAGCCTATTTGTAAACAGAGAATTGAAATGTTTGTCAAAGAATCCCCTGTGCTATTTAGGCTACTCCTGCAGATTAGGAAGCACAACTTGGTCTAGGCTATGCCTTTCAAGGATTAAGACTTATTTTCAACAAATCAATTTACAATACAAAAATAATCAACATAGCGAATTGAGAAGCCAGCCTGGCCCCCTCCCCTCTCTCCCATTATGGTCAGGCTACTGTCAGATTAGCTACAATAGGAAAAGACTGTGTGAATCACATCAAACTTCTGTTAACTATAAATGCTCCATTTTACAGAGGTGTGCAGTGAAACAATAGGCCTAAGTCTCAAATTTTTAAATTGACTGCAAGTTGGGCTCAATTGTAAAAAAAAAAAAAAAAAAAAAATTCCTGACTGACTACTAACTAACTAACTTGGATAAAACATCTGCTAAATGCATAAATTTAAATGTAAAACAGTTGGCCAACACTCAATCAGGGTCATTGTCAGTATAATTGTCAGTATCAGCCTACCTCACAGAACACTCAAATAACATACATTGGAATTAGCTAAGCCATTAAATTAATTGCAATAAGATGTGATCTTTCAAAATATTACAATGCACCAGAATGCAGGAAACGACTATCAGGTCAGTAACAGTTTCCAGTCAGTGCCAGCCAAAAAACAAATTGCCCTTAAAAATTCTACTATAACACGATAGTTGGTGAAGGGGCCCTAAATTGTACTCTTTCATGGGGCCCAAAATTTCTAGCGGCGCCCCTGTTACGCTCAATGATGGTTTTTGCCCCCAACGGCACCTTTCCAGGCAACACGGCCTAAAAGGCACTACCCTTACCCTATTCCTAACCCTAACCCCCTCAACCCACATCCTAACCCTAACCACCACTGAGTGGAGTAATGCCTTGAAGGAGGGCACCGTTGAGGGCAAAAAATACCAAAGACCTTGGATTGCTCAATGAGCATTCGTCAGATATGCACACATGACAGAAGATTGAGCATTCCAGCGGTGTTATTTGCCTGTTGCTGATGAGCAGTACGAGAGAAATTTGTCTTTGAATTAGTAACATGAAAATTCTAACATATTGCATCCTTATCTAAATCCACCATCCACTTTCGTGTCCAACATGTTCAGTAGTTAACCCATAATGAAAGAAAACTCATTTGTCCATTGGATGTCATGGGGAGGGAGAGTATGATAAGTTTACTTTTAAATTCACATTGGAAGCAGTGTTGCTACATGTCTCAGAGCAGACAAGACATGAAAAGGAAGTACAGTATATTAGGAAGGGATGAAGGAATAAAGGAAGAATATTGTACATACTGTAACATTAGCCTCATTTGACTGTACTGTAGGTCAGCCACAGTAAACTGCGATATGTGCAATCAATGTCTGTTTTCTGAGTTCTTACATCATAAATGTGATTACTGGATTTTTTCTCCTCTAGTAATTTTTAGATTTACAGCAATGTCACTAAGTCTGAGATTTTTCTGTTGCTTCAACTGTGTAAAATCACCCCAAATTAATTGAAAAATATACCGTAATCCTGTGAATTTAATTCAATTAATTGTACAGTAACAGTTTTTGCTTCCATTTTATGCATTAAGAACTTCCAAGATTTAGGCAGAATACAGCATGGTTTTTTTTTGTTTGTTTGTTTTTTTTGCGAGACGAAAAGTTAAGCTGATTCCCTCCCGGCCATAAATTGAAGCAAGTTAAGCAGGTTAATCATGTTTGAGACTTTCATTTTCATTTCTGGGTACTGGTGTATTTATTTACAGGAATTGATGTGGAATTGACGTCAGTGTCACAAGGTTGCAGGTTGATCATGTATGAGACTTTCATTTCTTTGTACTGATGTATTTACTCTTTGACATCAATGTCACGAGGTTGCATGTATCGCTCTTCTTTTACATTTTATAAGCCTATTTAACATGCATCACCCATATTGCAAAAACCATCAGCACCAACTGTCTGAAGTATGACATGACCTTATTCCCTAACACATATATTTTATAAATTAACAAATATAATAAATATAATATAAATGTAGTGAAATACTTGCTCGAATACTAAGTGTAAATCAAATGAAAAATTAAGAGGCATTTACACAGACCTATTTTGATGAAAAAAAATGATCTTGTGTGGTCCTAATTAAAAATATGGATAGATTGAGGATAGAAACATTTCCTCAATCCCTCAGTTTTGGCTTTCAGAACAATTTCCCACAATTTGACACAAAGAAGAGATTAGATAGTGTAGTCCTCCTGATGGAGCATCCTGCTGACCTCACCACATTTGGCATTTACAGTAAAACATTTATCAAATTTGACAACTCCTTTATATGTGAGTGTATTTCAACATCAGTAGCTGAGAGGATGTTTTTCCATCACCTTAGAAATAGAGCACAGATTTATCATGCCTCCTTCTGGTTAAAAAAAGAAGTGGAGTCTACTTGTGTATTATAACAAGAGCAATAAAAGCTATAAGATAGTGAAAGTGACAAGTGGCTAAACTATGAGACGTTAAAAACTGCTCAAATGTCTTTATGCAAATTAGCTGACTTGTTTTGGTTTCCGACCAATCCCATCCATGCTCCGCATTTTAGTATAGTTTGGGCCTGGGCCTTTGTCTCTGACATCATCAAATCACTTTGTCAGTAAAATGAGTTTCTTAGGGCAATTGGAAATAAATAAATAAAGCTTTTGAGCCTAAACTAAAGAATGCTCATGCATTGTAGGCATAGCATGATGCTGTTTTTGCTTGGTAGGAATATGTAGAAAATATTTCCCTTCCATCTTTTTTTAAGACAGCTAATGAGAGTTAACAGTTTAGGATATTTTAAGTAGCATTTTCATGCATTTTGAATAGCTTATGGGATAAGGTAAGGATGATGTCAACAGGAGCATGGGATGGTTATGGACTGTTAAAATATAGTAGAGTAGCCTAGAAATTAATAGAATAGATTAGAGACACTGGAATACTGTATAGTCTAATATATTTTAACTTTTTTTTAATGGGCTTACAGTGTCATGATTTGAATTTGACGCAGTTAGAAAGTTGCCCTATATTTGGCTTGCTGGCTGCATTGGCAGGCTTGTTGCTAACTGTGATATCTCAGCTTAGGCAACATGGATTTATTTCAATTTTTGACAACTGACAGTACTCAACAACTTCTGGCAATATAATGAAAACTGTAGCCTATGTACCGGCGTTCCCCTTTAATTTCAGCCTCAACATGTATCAAATGTATATTTTCATGTAGTTCATGTGATTGTTTATAGTTCAAATCTCATGACAACTGGACTGTTAAAGCTCTCTCATTGTCTGTTGGTCACCCTGTGTTTGTCACTCTCTTTGTCACACTATCTGTCTTTTTTTTTCTCACTCTATCTATCTGATTGTATAGTTGAACTGACCAATCAGAACCAACCTAAGCCCCTCCCATGCTTGCAGAATGAGGACGTATGCAACTGAGGTTAATTGAACTTTGAGCAGGCGCGTGTTCTGTAGCTATGGCGTCTAAATCTTTTTCTGAAGAAAACTTCACTTGTCCTGTGTGTTGTGATATCTTTACGGATGCTGTGGTCCTCTCCTGTAGTCATAGTATCTGTAAAGTCTGTGTGCAGCAGTTGTGGGAAACCAAAGGATCCAGAGAATGTCCAGTCTGCAAGTCATCAATGGAACATCCTCAGGTCAGCCTTACAATGAAGGACCTTTGTGAATTCTTACAGGAGAGAAGTCAGAGAGCTTCAGCAGGGTCTAAGGTGCTCTGCAGTCTGCACAGTGAGAAACTCAAACTCTTCTGTCTGGATGATTAACAACTTTTGTGTTGGATGTGTAGAGACTCCAAAAAAGCACAATGGTCAGTGGTGTCATTCCATAGATGGGACATAGATGATTGTATGATCAGATAACGTGTCTGTAGCCTATGTGCTTTGCTGAATGTCCAACACTGTAGAGAATGTAAGGACTGTAGACATGCTGCAGTCTGCAGTAAAGTCTGTCATTTCTTCCAGGAGGAACTCAAGATCAAACTGCAGCCCTTACAGCAGAAACTCAACACATTTGAAGAGGCTAAAGTCACCTGTGAGAAAACAGAAGAACACATCAAGGTGAGTACAATCGGCAGGTGTAGATGTGAATCTTGTCTTTCATTCTGCCTGTACTATTGTGTGTTATTTAATATTGCTTAAATTTTGCTTTATTATTCTCATGTTAATGGTATCCCCTGACCTACTGCTTTTTAAACTGGGTTGTATTCTAGCTGACATCTAATGATGACTTTGTATGAAGGATTTATATTTTCAACATTGGATACCTGATTTTATCCAGACTCAGGCCCAGCACACAGAGAAGCAGATCAAGAAGGAGTTTTTAATGCTTCACCAGTTTCTACGAGATGAAGAGGTAGCCAGGATAGCAGCACTGTGGGTGGAAGAGGAGCAGAAGAGTCAGATGATGAAGGAGAAGATTAAGAAGATGAGCAGAGAGATCTCATCTCTTTCAGACACAATCAGAGCCATAGAAGAACAGATGGCAGCTGATGATGTCACATTCCTGCAGGTAAGAAAAATTCACTCTCAAGAATTGAGTAGGCCAGCATATCTGACAGCTGGTTTAATGATCAATGACATCTGGTTGTTACAATTATTTCTTATTGATGAGACCAGCTGTCCACCTCCACCAATGTTCTTAAAGACATCATTCTGTACCTCACTGTCACCATCATTATCATTATCATTATAAACAGCAAGGCCTATGTGATCAGGACATCAAAACATTCTCCAAATGTTGTGTTATAAAAATAGCCAAACAGGGTATATCCCATTTTAAACATCAGATTCTGTTGCAGCTTTATTAACACAGTGGACTTGCATTTCCTTGAACAGCACACCATATTAGTATGATTAGTCACAGAAACAAAGAAACAAACTTGTGTGCTCTCTGCCTAGTTTGCAAACATTAATGGAGTCATAAGCATAATAAAAGAAAGTAGTACAGCAATTGAACAGGTTATAGTAAACTGAGCTAAATGCTTTTTATGTCTTAAATGTACACCTATTTCCTACATGCAACTTGGTCATAAGCAGGATAATGCTTGTATGCTTCTGCTGGCTTACTTCTTCTCAAAATTATACCTCAAAAACTGGTATTCATTGCACATTGTTTGTTTATGCTACTGTATAAAAAGGAAAAGAAAATCTGATACATTTAACCCCATATTGTTTTCCAGAGCTACAAGAGCACAGTGGAAAGGTGAGTGATCTGCCTCCTGTCTCTCTTTTCTCTGTGGTTCTGAACCCAAACCCACAGCAGCACTGACTCCTGAATGTTATTCCAGAGCCCAGTGCACACTGCAGGATCCAGAGAGGGTTTCAGGAGCTCTGATCAATGTGGCAAAGCACCTGGGCAACCTGAAGTTCAGAGTCTGGGAGAAGATGCAGGACATTGTTCAGTACAGTAAGTGAAATACCCCCCCCCCCTATATATAGCCTAACCTGTGTGTGTGTGTGTGTGTGTGTGTGTGTGTGTGTGTGTGTGTGTGTGTGTGTGTGTGTGTGTGTGTGTGTCTGATCTCCTTTCATCTGACTTTCTCTGCAGGTCCTGTGATTCTAGATCCAAATACCGCAGCTTCACGTCTCATCCTGTCTGAGGATCTGACCAGTGTGAGACGTGGTGATGAGAGACAGCAGCTTCCTGATAACCCAGAGAGATTTGATGAGTATGCCAGTGTCCTGGGCTCTGAGGGCTTTAACTCAGGGACTCACTGCTGGGATGTGGAAATTGGGGAGAATGATAACTGGTTCCTGGGTGTGGTGGCAGAGTCTCTCCAGAGGAAGGGAAACTATTACTCTCAGAGTGGAGTGTGGCGTGTGGGGTATGCTGGTGCTACATATAGAACACGTGCCTCACCTCATCCCTCCACTCCCCTCACAGTGCAGCAGAAACTCCAGAGGATCAGAGTGCAGCTGGACTGGGACAGAGGAAAACTTTCTTTCTCTGACCCTGATAATAACACACACCTATACACTTTCACACACACTTTCACTGAGAGAGTGTTTCCGTACTTTAACACTGATATCTCTCCTCTGAGGATCTTACCAGTGAAGGCCTCAGTAAGAGTAGAGCAGCCCATTTAGAAATTATAATGTCTGGATTATGTTGCAATACAATGCAAGCAATACAAAAACAAATGTGTCATTTTGATTAAGTGTCTCACACACACACACACACACACACACACACACACACACACACACACACACACACACACACACACACAGAAAGTCAGGGTAGTACCCAGAGACTATTGTACTACCACTTAATGACCAGCAGAGAGCAGAATGACAACACTTACAGCAGAGCCGTATATAGAGATCTCTATATACGGCTCTGACTTACAGCAGAGCATACAGTTCTGACTTACAGTAAAAGAGGCAGGCTAGCAAGTAGGCTTCTAGTAACTGGAAAATTTGAGAGTTGAGGGTTGGTTGAGGCAATTCAAATGAATTCTTTTTTGGATGAAATTGTCTTCTAAATGCATTCATGTACATACCAATTCCACCAAGTAAATAAACCTTACATGGCAAACATAGATATCTGTATTTTTCTAAACCTACTGTAAGGAGAAACTGGGCTATTCTCTTATGTTTGGGACTTATTGGCACTGTCAAAGAGTTTTTCACACCAATTGACCAAGGGGTTTGGTCTGATTTCCAGTATCTGTCAAATAAAACTCTCATGATGGCACTGTCAGTCTAAATAGAACTAGAACTATTGTGGTTTCTAATTTATATATGAAAATTTGTAGCAGTTTGTACATATCGGATATTTAAGTTCAATCACTACCAATTCCCTAAACATAAGATCCCCATATATTAACTGCAGTTTATTATATGAATAGTATTGAATCAGATAATGATTTAGTTAGAAAGTAGAACAAAGAAAAAAAATCCCTAAAATACATAATAAAATAATAAATCTCAGGTATTAATGTTGTGAATTTCCAATCAAAATAACTTGCATGGAGCCACAGCAGCACATAATAAACAGCAGTCCCAGACGTAGCAGACCTCTGAGCGTTAGCCTCTAGTGTGTCTCAGTGGTTACCACAGGCTTATTATGGGGTTGATGTGTTGTCATTCTGTGTCTGTGAGTGAAGTAATGGAATGTGGTGGTTATTGCCTCTACACTTGACCTATAGACACATAGATGATGCTTCTGCAGGCTGAATACCCAATACCGGTCAAGTTTACCATGACGTCTGTGCATTGCTTTCATGCTCTGAAACATGGACACTTCAGGTAAGGTTTGTCTGTTGCACAATAAACCGCCCTCCTAAGAAATGGGTTCACATAAGAAACTTAAAGGGAAATCCTGTCAATTTTCAACAAGAGCTCTATTGCTCAAGCTACTTGAGATTAGCCAATACTGAAGACGCAAGACATTTTGGTCCAACCATATAGGTTTCCTTGAACAGAGAATAAGCCCTGACCGTTAACCCAATGGGGCAAGTTTTCAAAACTGTGTTTACAGCATTTAAACATGCTCCAAATATCACCCCAAAAGTTATGCAACATCATCAGACACATTACAACACAGAACTGTATTGTATATGGCAAAAAATGGCTGGAAAAGTGGTTAAAACTGTGAGCTTATGGAAGCAGCCCAATATTGTTTGTTTACAAAACGGTTTTGTAAACACTGCATAAAAACACAATTTTAAGCACTTTGTTAGACATTTGTAGTCATAAACACTACAGAGGTGTGTTGTAATGTGTCTGATGATGTTACATAGCTTTTGGGGTGACATTTGGTGCATGATTTGATGCTGAAAACTGTTTTGAAAACTTGCCCCATTGGGTAAACTGTCAGGGCTTACTCTCTTCAAGGAAACCTATAGGTTGGACTAAAATGTCTTGCGTCTTCAGTATTTGCTAATCTCTAGTAGCTTGAGCAATAGAACTCTTGTTGAGATTGACAGGATTTCCCTTTAACAGCTGTGGATTTTAGACTTCTAGTCTTCTTTGATAACATGCTCAATCTGGAGTGCTTGAAGCGACACACTGTTAGTCAAACAATAAAGTCATGTCAGATATGCTCAAATGAAGTGGGCCGAGTTCATTGTTTATCTTATCTTCCGAGGCCATAGACATGCCTAGCAAGGAAATGTAGATGGCCTTTAGAGGTAGCCAGGGTATTGCAACACTCTGTAGGCTTGCAAGCTTGATATCCTGCACTACAGCTTACTATGCCAATCAATCACATTATGAAGACAATTCCTCTGATTGGTGGTAGTGCTATCATGTTCCATGTGGAGGGATTTGAAAGATAATCGGGTAACTGTTGCCTCTGACTACGCATGCTACACCACTTAGGTAGGCAACCCTATTGAAAAGTAAAGAACAAGTACATTGAAATTACCTAAATACCCCAAAACTACTTGTAACTACACCCTAATTTGGGATGTGCAGGCTGTAAAATGAAGTAGCATTCAACGCATGCCTTTCCTGTTGGCTACTGTGCATCTAGGCTACCCATTATTTTGTAATTTTGGCAATATCACACATAAAATTCTATTTTGTTACGTTGTTCTTACTTGTACTTACCCAGTACTTCACGGGCTGTAAAATAAAGCATGAAAGTGTGTTATTCCAGCAAACATACACTGTAACTACTCAGTAATTTATCCCTTGATACTTTTTTGTTACACCATTCTCACCTAATACTTACCCAGTACTTCACTGGCTGAAAATTAAAGTGTTACCAACAATTGTTTATCCCACCTCCTGAGCCATTGGAGCTTCCAGACCCAACATGTAGTTATGGGTCAGTGCAGGGTCCGGCTAGAGTATGACTACTGAATACTTTACATCAGATTTTACTCAAATATCATTTTCAGCAGCAAACTTTGTCTTTTGCATGTCTTCTTGGAAAACAACCTAAATTGGTATTACGGTAAATGTAAAAAAAAAAAACCCACACTGTCCGTGTTTTTTACGTTTAATACATGATTTAAGTTAAACCAGCACCCAAAGACGAGTCAACATAGTGAGTAGATCGCACCGAATCATCTTAAACAACTACATTTCTAAGCGAAAGACAAAGTTTTGAAACTGTTGTAGGCTGTTGTTGTTGTTTCTGAATTTGTTACACATCTGTGTTTGGCCCACTTTTGTGTGTGAGTGCTCCTTGTTTGACCTCTTGTACTGCCTTCTTTAACCCCACAGAATGTTGTCTTCACACCATCCTCACAAGCACACGCACATGCCTGCTTACACACAAACACACACACAAGTACGATATCACACACATACTGTACAGTATACACAAACACAAACAGACATACTATATGGTTTGATTAACAACAGAAAAGACAGTTCAGTGACCCCACACGGACAGATGCATACACACACATACACACTCTCTCTCTCTTATTCACATACACACACACACACACACACACACACACACACACACACACACGCACACACACACACACACACACACACACACACACACACACACATGCTATGGTGTGTTTCTCTGTGGAGGTGACATGAGGTGAACCAGACTTGATTGACAGGTCTCCAATTCTCTCTCTCTCTCTCTCTCTCTCTCTCTCTCTCTCTCTCTCTCTCTCTCTCTCTCTCCTCCCTTTCTTTCTCTCCATCCCTGACACGCACACACACACACACACACACATACACACACACACACCCTGGGCCCAGTCACAGGATTCCTGAACAATTTTGGCTAAACACACAAAACTGGCTCTTATGCTTCTCTCTCTCTGATTGGCCCAGATTAGCGTGACGCTTCCCAGCTGATGCATAGCTCACCTGCTTACAGGTGTGACCATGGGCCGACCCCAGGGAGGTGCAAACACACCCCACCTGCAGGCACATGCAGTTAGTGTATAGGGCTATAGAGAGTCTCTGAGGGCAGTATGTATACAACACCTAAGTCGGGTGGGGCAGTAGAATTTAGTCAGGGGTAAATCCTCTGCAGCTCACTCAGCTAGGGGAGTAGAACAGTGATTATGTAAGGATTCTATGTGTGTGGCATCTCATTCTGACACTGGGAGAGAGAGTTGCATGCACTGGCTGGCGGTAGGATTGAGTGTGTGTGTTTGTCATGTGTTGGATGACTATGGAACTGCATGGAAATACACTACTGGAGTCGTCCATGTTGTGGAGGATGGACATGCAGTGGATCCTACTGTGTCTAATGGCAGCCATACATCAGTCAGTGTCTCAGGGTATGTACAGCATTCACTCATTTTCTTTACTCTTTACATTGAGTTGAAGAAGTCTGCCAGGTGCACAGACAAGAAATTTTGACCACTTTTGCTAATTAATTATGTGATTATGATTGTGTTATATCATTATGATTTCAATTTGTGATTGAATAGGTTATGCATTTCTGAGTACATAAACTGCGGGGACTGCAATTGTGGGGGTTACGCAAACCACTTGTAAAGCACTGCTCAATCTCTTCTGTAATCGATAGTCTGACCATTTTGAGACAAAGATGTCACATTTACCCATAAAGTAGTAGTGCCATGTATGATAACACTTGCTCAAACCTGAAGTATATTTTCATTACTGTTTGGATCTGTAACACTTTACTAGACGGGTGAGTCTAGCAGACTAGACTCTTTCATAAGACATGACTCCACCTTCATACCCAGCGCTTCATAAATGCAGAGATGTATAGTAACGAAGTAGAACTACTTAAGTAGCCTTAAGGAGTATTCTTTTTTTCCCCTACTTCCACTTTTACTTCACTACATTTTTTTGATGAATTTAATACTTCTACTTCGTTACATTTTTGATGTGGTGATTAGTTACTCGTTACTTTTATAAAAAAATGCTACCACATCCAATGATAGCCTATCAATGCAGACGAGAGCATCACCAGGTTTTCATAATCATAATTGGACGATTCAAGCGGTATATGAGACCTCATGCACCTCTTCGACCTTTCGGAGTGCTGAATGCAGTCAATTGGGAACCATTAGTAAGGGCCAGTCTACTGCTCCATTTCGAGATAGAAGGAGTACACCAAGTTACCTCACTCACGTCAGATGTAGCGCTACGCGCGTTCATCTGATATTCAGCGATAGACGAATTATTTCAGGAGCCAGAAATCCTTGAATCTAACTGGGCAAACGGCTTGTCCATCAATTTAATTGACGTACACTGCAGCCAACCACATCGAAACCAACCGAAGACGCTCGTTACGTTTGTTGGATTGGTTGGATTCAAAACAGTTGCTTCTTCGCTACGTCACACCCTCTACAGCAGCCAGCGGCCCTGATTGGTCCGGTTAGAGAATAATGTCTTGAAATCTCTCTGATGGGCTTCAACATCAGATCGTTGCGCGGAAGTGCCTTACGAAAGTTACGTAGCGCATGATCTGACGTGAGTGAGGTAATACACCAAGTTCTTTAACTTCAAATGATTTTAGTGAGGGGAATGGTGGTCACCATCCCTGGAGTCAATGGCCAAACAGACTATTTCAGCCAAATAAATGTAGTAAAACATTATGATATTCAAACTTTTGACTGCTTTCTTTGATATACACAGTACTTCTACTTGAGTACTTGAGTAGCACGTTTTTAAATACTTTTACTTGCAATACTTAAGTACAAAACATTTTGAATACTTTAGTACTTCCACTTAAGTATGATGTTTAGAGACCACTTCTACTTCCACTCAAGTAATTATAATATAATATATATAAAGTATAAGAGTTAAGAGTTAAGTTATCCCCATTCTATCACCCACATTGATGAAGGGTTGAGTATGAAGGTGGAGTCATGTCTTATGAAACAGTCATGAATGCTTTGTGAGCATTTTATGACAGCTGCTATGAATGGGTTACGCACTCACCCAT
>JAODXP020000016.1:13153333-13160833 GCA_027497455.2 Sardinella longiceps | reverse complement strand
CACACACACATACACACAAACACAAACACAAACACACACACACACACACACACACACACACACACACACACACACACACACACAAGTTTACGTAATGCTGGTATTTAATTACATTAAATTACTCTATTGATTTTTTTCAGGTACCTCAGAGAGGGAACGCTCCATAAATTAATACAATCAAACACGCGATCACACACACACACACACACACACACACACACACACACACTCCTCTACTGTACCAAGGTATGCAGAAAGAGGCAGCAAGCGAGAGACCAGTAAAATGCAGGCAGCTCAGCTGACAGCTCTGCTCTACCTCAATGATGATGGACAACTGACAGCCCAGGCTGAACAGAAAAACATGTAAAACACACACACACACACACACACACACACACACACACACACACACACACACACACACACACACACACACACACACACACACACACACACAAAAGAATGTGCATTCGTGTGAGTATTTCTCAAAGGGTTTGCTTTCGGGGTTAATGAATATGTTTGTTTGGGTATGTGTGAATAAGTCTTCATAGTATTGAACAAGTAATGAATGAAGTTATACATAGGTGTGTGTGTGTGTGTGTGTGTGTGTGTGTGTGTGTGTGTGTGTGTGTGTATGCCCTGTTTTCCCCACTGCTTTCTTGTCCCTAACCACAGGTGGTCCTACTAATGAGCAGCAGGCACACACACACACACACACACACACACACACACACACACACACACACACACACACACACACACACACACACACACACACACAAACAGGTTGTCACACTAGACCAGAGTAACTCAATGATGAGTCAGGAATACTGGAGTCCGTTTCCCGACGGATGCTAGCTAACCACCGTTGTCCGACGCAGTTACTAACGATAAAGATGGCAAACAACGACCAATTCCCAACGCGCTTGAAGTTCTGTCGTAACATGTTAGTCCTGACGACATTGGTTACAACTTACATTGTTCTAACTACATCGTTCCCAGATGTTTCGGCAGCGTTCGGGGAGAATTCGGAAGCACTCGTTGCAAAAAGCATGTCAACATAGCATGGCTAAAGTTGTAGCATCACTAAGCTCATAAAATCGCTAGTGTTGATAAATAAACTACACAATGATAAACCTAGTGGTAGTGGTAGATAATATTCCCCGACATGACAGTGTTTCAATTTGTATGGGCTATTTGATGATAACCACGTTATTTAATGAGTCTCCATACAAAACAAAAAAAAAGTTAAAAACGTACTTCTTTTGATAGTCAATTACGAGTTGTGCCTCAATTCAATTATCAGGAACGGTAGTGATGGGGGTTAAGGCCATGCACACCTGAGGCAGTAAATTGGTATTTTGTCAAATCTCCGGTTCGAATCCAGGCGGGAACAAAGTCGTCTTTTTTAATATATATATATTTGACATGCTGTAGCCTACTCGTGATGGTTGGTGACGTGTTGTTAGTTATCTTTGTTTGTTCTTTGAAACTTCTATGGATAACTGGAGCATTTGTGTTTCAAACAGTTGCATCTTACCACATGGTGAAGTTGAAGTGGGAATTAGTTAATCCTGTAGGTGGGGGTAATGCATCAAATGATGCTCAATTTGACAGTTTTAAGACCCAAACAGACGAGGAAGAGGCTATACACCTGTCGCTGCAACTACAGTCCCACATCCGATGGTAAGGTCATCTGACGCCGTTGGGGAACGATTCTAAACACTAACGACAGTGAAACTACTGTGGTTGTAACGACTAAGTTCCAGCGACTGTAGTTGTAAAGACTGTAGTCTTAGCGACAGCTTTGGGTAACACAAATGCCGGACAACCGTCGTTCCAACCACGGAAGTTGCTACGTTAGTTTGCAACGACGCTGTTGGGAAACTGACTCCTGAATCTGACTCGCTGCTATTAAACATCAGAATGAGAAAAAAATAAAGATATGCACACATAAACACCAGGGCTACCAACTCTCACGCGACGAGCGTGAGACACACGATTAGCACTGTTTACACACGCTCTCACCCCACACCCGCCCCCTCACACGCATAATTTTTTTAGGCTAGACCCCCAGTCAGACACGCAGCAAACAAGGTAAAGCGCAGAAGAGCGCACAGGCGGTGACATACACCAGCCACTGTCGATCACATTGGACGCACTTACAGTAGTTGCTGTCTGTGCAACATGTCATTTAATAGGCTATATTTGATCACCATCTGGCAAAAGTTTTCAAACTTTCTCTGCTTCAATAGAGCAATCCCAAAATAAAAGGTGAATGTGAAATCTCGATGTGAATGTAAAAATTGAGAGCGATACGCATCTGCTGCTTCTTGAGTGATACGTGACTCTATAGTCCATCTAAAATAGCCTGCCTATTCTTGGTTAAATTGCTGGAATTTCCATACTGATCTGGAATCAGAGATTCATTCCCGATCATGGCGAACCGAGAGGATCCTCGTCAGTCCGATCAAACACTACAGAAAGCGCATACCCGCTCATTTGCGCTAGACTAGAGCAATAAAAGTTTACCTCCGCATATTTAGTCCACTGATGCATCGCGCAAAAATTGCAGTAAACATAGACAGTAAGGTTAACAACATTACTGAACAAATATCAGTGAATGTGGGCTACAATAATCCACAATACATTTTTTGCTAGCCTTCATTCTGCAAGATTGGCTATTTCATCTGATATGAGGTCCACCTTTTTTCCTCCATTAGGCTACTTTGACAAAATCAAACGTGGCCATAAGATGCTCTACTTTATTATTTTATTGATGTCCTGTTACATCCTTTACCATGTTACACAGATTGCTCTTCTACACTGCTACTGTATCTAGATTTGTGGGGGAAAATATTTTCCCTTTAGGACTAGGCTACTTTCCCTTCTTAAAGTGATATCTGGGGTATTCACATTAACTCTCATCAGAGAACAGCAAATCTGGGAGAGAATGATTTGGTACCAGACAGGGCAGGATGTCATTCAGTTTGTTGTAATAGACATTTCACAGGTTTCCCATTTTGGTATTATGATAGGGCTATTTTACATTTCCTTAAACCCTTTAAAAAGCTTCTGTTAGGTAGGGAGCTGCTCTTGCTCCTGAGCTAGCCTATCTGTAGGGGACCCCAGTATTGCCTGATGAAATAGCACCAGAGAATATACTACATCCTGATAAATTTAAGCTGGACTACAATTACTGTATGTAGCCTAATGCAACAAATTACAGCCAATTATCCAACAAATTAGACCATGTCAGGACCTACAGACCTTGCTCAGTAGAGGGATGTCAGGATAATTCTAGGGGCCTGGCACAAACAGGAACATATTTTAATACACTATTCTAATTATGAGAGCATTTTCAATACTGTAGCCTATTGTTTAAGCACCCTTATTTGTTGATCACAAGCTGAGTGCTCAGCTTTACTGATTTACTTGTGAAGGCCTAGCAAAACAGTACACAGAAATTATGAATCTCAACCACATGTAATTTAGGTAATGCATATCACCAGCAAGCCACCCCAAAATCCACCAGATTGCAGGAAATCACATCAACGGAATGGAAAATTTCCCAGGGCAGGTCCCCAGCCACCCATTTGATTGTATTGTGCATCCCCCGCAGGATGGTCCCAAAACACCACAATGATGGGATCATTGAAAATCAGCTACAAATTTCTCACACGGGCCTACCACTGCACCCTCCTCCTTCGATTTAGCGTGTGCCGGAAAAATGGTGCCCCCACTCAAAAAAAAAAAAAAAAATCTCACTCCAAGGTTTTTGAAAAGTTGGCAGCCCTGTAAACACACACACACACACACACACACACACACACACACACACACACACACACACACACACACACACACACACACACAGAGAGAGAGAGAGAGAGAGAGAGAGAGAGAGAGAGAGAGAGAGAGAGAGAGCATGATGTAGTAATATCAGATAAATTCTAATAAGGGGAGAACGATACTTCCGGTGGTACTGCAACGAGAGGGCGCGCGCAAGCAAGTCCAAAATGAATGCCGGTCTATGGCCATTCACTTGAATAGAGTAGCATAATGCTAGTGAGTCTGAGGTAAAAACTGCTCTCAGTATGAGAAACATGGTGGACGTATGTATTCAAGCCTTTCACTTTTTGGTGTAATCGATGTCCACGTTGTTAAAAATAAAATGCAATCTGTGATATTTTGGATACAAATGTGTAGAAAAAAATATTTTAGCATTTAGCTCCATAGGCCCCCATTGTTTTTGGACATGCTCGCGACCGCCCCTATCGGAATTGCCATTGGAATTGCAGGTTGAAGGCGGTTGAATGGCGTTAATAGGGAGTGATCCGGCTCTCCCTAAATGGGCTCTGGTAATATTCAGACCATCCCAGAATTATGAGTAAGCTGATTGGCTCAATATGGGTCCAATACACACTTATCTGGATATTCCAATATTAGGATTTACTCTTGAGGCATGTGGATACCCAGGCTAAGAGAGTGGAAGTGAATATATTTCACGGGAAAATATATCCCAAACTTATAAGAACATCTGTAAGAAACTCTATGTATTCATAAGGATTAAAGAATTATAAAGGAAATTATAAAGACCCTCTATGAACTCAGTATTCATAAGGCATTATAAAAACAATGATAAAATGTATTACAGTATTACCCAGAGAAATCAATTTCATTTTAATTGTAGAGCACCAAATACAACCTTGCAGCGCGTTACAGACAGAACAAAGAGCACCCATGAGTAACAGCGGCAAAACCTATCTTCGATTTGTAATTTGTGTAAAATGGGATACTGTTTTCTGATTGGCAGACAGGTGTGCTGATATACCGAATGAATTGGCTCTTATTCTAGCGCTCCAATGATGTGTACTCTCTTATGTCTCATTCAAACATCCCAGTGATGGCCTCTCTTCCCCCTACTACAAATCTAACCGTCATGTCTTCTCTTAAAGCAATATACCGGAGTACGTTTAAGCATAGTCCTGCTGCACGAGCCTTCTAACAGCAATATATTTCGCATGAAATGAAAGATTTTCGAACAGCACAGACCTAACGCAAATGCTAAACACTTTTATTGAGTCAATGTAACCTCAGATCTTATACTTTCGGTTTCCAACAGTCTGGTCCCATTGATTCAGTGTAAAGTGCCTGTTCGCTTCTGCGTTCGCGTTCGGTCTGTGCTGTACCAAATTATTTTGTTCCACTCGCTAACTAGCGCATTTAGCAAGCTCTTTCAACAGGACTGTGCTTGAATTCACTCCGGTACTCTCCTTTAACACTCATTCAGACCAGCTCTTCAGAGAGCACCTCCTGACACACAGTCTCTGCTCACGTAGAGTGACCTCTCACACCTGGATAATATTCCCTCTTATTCTCATTTACTCTCATTCAAATGAATAGATTCCTTAGATGTCTAATGTCTGCCTACATCACTGGGTTTCAGAACAACAATGTTACTATAAATAGACCAAATAACATCCTGCCAGATTACCAGATTACCAACACAGGAAAAGGAAAAGGACATCAACTGCAGGAAAGAAATCCCCAGAGAACACTCTTAATCAAAATGCTTTTAAATGCACAAATCATGAACATAACACTCCTTAGAAGAGTAAAGAAGAAAGCTCCAGCTCAGGTAAGGGCAGAACAGCGCACCAGTATCCCCATTAAGAAGAACAGAGCAGTGCACCAGTATCCACTTTAAACAGCAGAGCAGCCCACCAGTATCCCAGGGCAGCAAACCAGTATCCCCATTAAGAAGGGTAGAGCAGCGCACCAGTATCCCCATTAAGAAGGGTAGAGCAGCACTCAAGTATCCCAATTAAAGGGCAGAGCAGCACTCAAGTATCCCAATTAAAGGACAAAACAGTGCACCAGTATCCCCATTAAAGGACAAAACAGTGCACCAGTATGCCCATTAAGAAGAATAGAACAGTGCACCAGTATGCCCATTAAGAAGAATAGAACGTATCCCCATTAAGAAGACTAGAACAGTGCACCAGTATCCCCATTAAGAAAGCACTAGCAGATCAGATGGTATTTCCACTGCTGCCTGTGGGCTGCTCAGACAGACTGGCCTTTCTCCACAGAATACACTAATATAAATAAGAGAACAATTACACTTATGCATTTAGCACATCTACAGAGTACATGTAATCAATACATGTAAATCAAAGAACATCAGAACCTCTACACAGAACAGAATACACTAGATAAGAGAACACCAGAATGGTCTACACAGAACAGAATACACAAAATAGGAGAACACCAGAACGTCTACAAAGAACAGAATACACTAGATAAGAGAACAGCAGAACGTCTACACAGAACAGAATCGACTAAATAAGAGAACACCAGAACAGTTCAATAAGAGACCAGAGAGTCTATACCCAATAAAATATAATAAATGAGAGATGAGAACATCTTTCCTCAGTAAACTCCAAAACCCACTTTCAACCCTTTACTACGGGGCTAAACTGCGTCAGATTCTCAGAGAAAATGAAGATTTGGCCACTCTGTGTGACCGTGTTACTGCTAACTCTATGTAATATTTTAGTCCTTTCTAAAAATTGAGCTTTGGCAATAGTGTTGGGTGGAACGGAACTGTACTAAACTGGGCTGGACTTTTTGTTTCCCAGCAGGCAGCCATGGAGCACTGAGCATGAACACTGAATTAGGAAAGACCAATGTACAGTACCACTCAAGTATGGTGCGTTTCCACTACGGCCCAGGGCCGGCCCGAGGCTTTTCCCCGGGCTCAAACACCGGAGTTTAGCCCCAGTCTTGCGTTTCCATTAGCTAAACTTGCTTAGCGACAGTAGCACAAGCTAAACCATTTATGTTGCTAGGCAGCTCTAAAGAAATGCTACCTGAACGTTTTTAAAATTCTTCAGTTTTATTATTGCATCACGTTCCATTCCAAAAGCCCCAGTTTGGCCCCGGTTCGGCCCTGGTCAACTCCAGGGCCGGCCTGAGGCCATTTGAGCCCTGGCCCCGGTCTGGCCCTGACAGTGGAAACGGGAAAAGTCTGAGGCTTTACCCCAGACACCGGGGTTTTACCCCGTAGTGGAAATGCACCAGTAGTGTGTGTAGTGTTGGGCCCAGCTATAAGCAGCTCCCACTGGGACTGGATGGAGGAGGGAAAGACTGGGGATAAACGAGAAGCAGAGATGGAGGGAGAGAGACGGAGGGAGGGAGGGAGGGAGGCAGGGAGAGGAGGGAAAGCGAAGTCAGTCTTTAAAGAAATGTATAAATATGTCACGTGTCCATACTGCACGGGAGGGAATGCTCTGTTGAGGGGGGGTATCTGTGTGTGTGTGTGTGTGTGTGTGTGTGTGTGTGTGTGTGTGTGTGTGTGTGTGTGTGTGTGCTCTGGAGAGGGAGAGTAAGCCTCCAGCAGCTCCATCTGATGTATGTCACCACTGTAGAGCCATGGTGTTCAGTTTGGATGAAATATGACAGTAGACAATTATAATCCCCCCTCTCTCTCCCCTT
>JAODXP020000016.1:13068055-13111227 GCA_027497455.2 Sardinella longiceps | reverse complement strand
AGCTGGGCTGATGGGGTCATCAGACTCATTCAGAATTGCTCTGGTCTACAAGACGTGAAGTAAGAACAGTCAGTTATCTGTTGGCTGTAGTGGTTTAAGGCTTGGTTTCATTCTTATTTATTCTTTTTTGCAAATAGATATTTGTACTATATACAGTATATATAGTGCAAATAGTATACAAATATATAGTATCTGCAGTATATATAAGAAATCTATATTGTAACTCAGTGAGATATAAGAAGTGGAACAGTGATATAAACAGTGATATAAACTGTCAGTAATATATGGTGGCCGTTTATTAATGGATTATGATTATTGATTATGAACTCTTGATGGTACTGATGGCTCTGCCATTGGTATCACTTAAGACATTTTTCTGTTCACACAGGTTAACATCAGTTAAACAGACAGGAGCAGAAAATGTCTGTTCTACCCTTTCACTGAAGAAAGTTGACAACAGCCATGTGAGGTATTATCTAATTTTTGTTTTTTGCATAAGAAGAAAGAAGTGAAATAAAAGCTAAATTAAAAATTAATTCAGTCAAGCAAAATCCCATAATTATTACCTCTGCCAAGGAGGTTATGTTTTGCTTGGCGTGTGTGCGTCTGTGTGTGTGTCTGTGTACAAGATAACTTGAAAACTACTGCACGGATTTGGATGAAATTTTCGGACAACGTTTGTATTGGGGCAAGTAAGAACTGATTAGATTTTGGTGCTGATCGGTGATCCAGAACACCATCAGTGACCACATTGTCTTGGCGGAGGTCTGCGCTCTCTGAGCGCTTTTCTAGTTCTACATGTAACTGTAATTCAACAATGGCATCACCTGTCTAGATGTCCATTTACATAGGCTACTGGTACTGACCGTTCGCCGTCTACTTCCCCATTTTGAAGGTACTGTCTGTGTAAATGGACAGCTAGATAATGCACTCTCAAACTTCTCAATGCCTCATTTTCATTCTACTTCATTCTACCAATGAAGTGTGGAGTTACTTTGAGCCTCCAGTGGTGTAGAATAGTGATTTATTTGCGTGGTATATCCTGGGCTGTAAATTTTGTGATTAATCAGATTTTTTTAATCGTTTGACATCACTAGTTTTAACATATTTTAAGACAAAATCAGCACTGAATTTCACGTTTAACTGTGTTGAGAACTATTCATCACAGCAACCGGTGGAGGGCAACTCAGTGAGTAATGTAACCAAGATGTGTTGATGTAAGTTTCATACAGTTAAATGAATCGGACTAGCGTTAAGGAGGCTAGGGGAAATTTTATGAGGGCTTGAGCTTAACAATGAACTTAACAATGTCCTTGGCATTGCCTTTTTTATTTGAGATATTTCTCCAAAAGATTCTCATGGACATACTTTATTCAACTGATATATTATGTGATATTATGCCACATGTGTTTGGATTTCAGGGTGACTGCCCACTTCAGTTCAGAGATCTCAAATGTGTCACTCATCCTGCCACTTACAGAATTG
Source organism: Sardinella longiceps (assembly GCA_027497455.2). NCBI lineage: Eukaryota > Metazoa > Chordata > Actinopteri > Clupeiformes > Clupeidae > Sardinella > Sardinella longiceps. The sequence continues at coordinate 13,109,742 of JAODXP020000016.1, read as the reverse complement.
ATGAAGTCTGAGTGTTCAGTCGTTTTTCATCAGATTCGCTCACTGAGAAGCACAAAAGAGAAGTAAGAAATTTATATTGAATATCTGTAACATTACAAACAACAAACATATCAGTTTTACCATGTGAATAGAACATTTAGCTTGCTATGTAGAAATGTATTATTTGTTAATTACGATTAGGGCTGTAACGATATTGTATAGAATCGAGAAATCGTGATACGCAGAGTCACAATACTGTATTTAATTGTGATATAATACAAGAAGGCAGTATCGTGATACGCCCTTTCAAAGTTCTGTAACCCTTCAGTCCAGAAAACAACCACATGAAATGATGCGTTGGGGCTTCCAGGCTTCAAATCAATATCATTATTATTTTTAAACTTAAAAAATATATCAGTACCCTCTTGTAACATATTCTAGCCATAAATGATTATCAAAAAGATATATTTAAAAAATCGTAGGGTGTATTGAACCGTAGGTCAAAAATGAACGTGATACGGGCCGAATCGTGAGTTGGGTGTATCGTTACAGCCCTAATTGCGATGAATACGTACAATTATGTAATACATATCAATACTTACTACATTATTTTGTAGTCTGTTATATTTTTATTCACGCCCATCAATGTGTGATTTTTCATGATGCAGAAATGTTGAACTTGACAAAGCAGTGCAAGCTCTACTCTACATGCCAGGGTTGGAATATGTGGATTTGAGTGTGAGTTTCCTGACTGAGACCTGGGTCAAAAGGGTCCTCCTCACCATTGATGGGGCTGATGGCAAACACACAAAAGAAAAGATAAAGTAAGATAAGGCCACTGACTTGGCAATTCTGTTTGGCAACAAGTTTGTTTTTTCCCTCAGACTTCTCTTTTAGAGTAGCTACTCATTGGCCCACTATGCTGCTGCTGCCCAGTATTGACTGTATTCTAAATCAGAGGTTAAATCTGATTATTACCTCCGCCAAAGAGTTTATGTTTTGCTTGGCGTGTGTGTGTCTGTGTGTGTGTGAATGTGTGTGTGTCTGTGAGTAATATCACTCGAAAAGTACTGCACGGATTTAGATGAAATTTTCAGACAATGTGTATATTGGGACAAGTAAGAACTGATTCGATTTTGGTGGTGATTGGTGATCCTGAACACCATCTGTGACCACATTCTCTTGGCGGAGGTCTGCGCGCTCTGAGCGCTTATCTAGTTTAAAGTATGAAATCTGACTATTTAAAATAGTCTAAATTTTAAATCACAGTTCATGTTTTTTATGGCACCTGATTGTAGCATTTGATTGTAGTGTATTTGACTATTCTATCTGAATTTTTTTCCACCACAGGGTAGACATAAACTCTGACTATGATGATGAAGATAATCTATGTTCAGCGGTCACTGTTGAAAAAGAAGGAAGCAAATTCAGGTGAGACTGTACCATAAACTAGTGCTGCACAATTACAGTTTTTTTATCCATTGGTTTTGCTCATTTCTTGAAACAGAAATTACATTCTCAAAACTCTTAAGATCATTTGCCAAGACAGATATTTTGGAGAGAACAACAGTGATACTTTCAAAACAGTTTTCAGCATCAAATCATGCACCAAATGTCACCCCAAAAGCTATGTAACATCATCAGACACATTACAACACACCTCTGTAGTGTTTATGACTACAAATGTCTAACAAAGTGCTTAAAATTGTGTTTTTATGCAGTGTTTACAAAACCGTTTTGTAAACAAACAATATTGGGCTGCTTGCATAAGCTCACAGTTTTAACCACTTTCCCAGCCATTTGTTGCCATACACAATACAGTTCTGTGTTGTAATGTGTCTGATGATGTTGCATAACTTTTGGGGTGATATTTGGAGCATGTTTAAATGCTGTAAACACAGTTTTGAAAACTTGCCCCATTGGGTTAACGGTCAGGGCTTATTCTCTGTTCAAGGAAACCTATATGGTTAGACCAAAATATCTTGCGTCTTCAGTATTGGCTAATCTCAAGTAGCTTGAGCAATAGAGCTCTTGTTGAAAATTGACAGGATTTCCCCTTTAAGATCATTTGCCAAGACAGATATTTTGGAGAGAACAACAGTGATACTTAGAATCTATTAATCAGTACTTGTATGCTGTCTGTAATATAAGGCACTCTCAATCTGTATTTACCTAATCCTTAAAAACAGGAACTTATAAAGTGTGTATGTGTGTGTGGGTGCATGCGTGTGTGTGTGTGTGTGTGTGTGTGTGTGTGTGTGTGTGTGTGTGTGTGTGTGATTTTCAGTCTGACAGCAAACAACTGGATAGTGCCCAGCGCAAGTTACACAACACCTGCACTTTCTCACATCTCCTTCCTGTCTAAGACCCATGAAATGCACACTGCAAATTCTTTAAACTTGCTTGAGAGATTTCACGCTTTTAAGACATTAGCAGACAGGTAAGAGGGGCTTCAACAGATGTTTCACATATGAAAATTATGAAAATTAGTCAAGTAACATAGTAGTCCAGGCAAAGGGGCATTTTACGACAGACTAATTGTATTTTATTTCTTTTTTTCTGCTTGGATCATTTCTGGACCCTTCTCTGTCTATGAGATGTCCAAAATAACATACTGAAAGTCCTAAGAAATCCTGGTTGAGGAAATATAGATATTGTTGAGGAATGCATAATTCCCATTGAAATGAATGGGATTTGGGGGGATTTTGGAGGAAAATTAGTAAATTTTAATTAATTCCACCATATATCCCATATATTGTTTTTGAAGCATACACCCTCAGGATGTGATATAACATGACATGGTGTGACAGTAAGGCATGCCCCACCTTCCCCATTACAGTAAAGCCCACAATTAAGAAATTTGGTATTTGCAAAATGGGCTGTTTTGGTGACATTTAGGTCAATAGCATTTAGGAAAAACATATTAGACCCCATGAGCCATATATTTTTTGGGAGCGTATGCTCTCAGGAGTTCACCAATATTTTTTTGTCACATCCTACCCCTCTCCTTATTTTTAAACTTATGCCTATTTTGGGGGAAAATCGCAAATTCTGTGGATTTTTCATACGAAGGTGTCTATGGAATTTTTGGAAAAAGTAATTAACCTTGATAAGTCATACTTTTTTGAAAGCAGAGGGCCTCAGGATATAAATATAAATTGAGAGAGGTTCCACTCCCCCCTCCTTTGATACCCAGTTATATCATATGGTACTGATGATTTTGGCATATAGCCTTAAGCTATACCTTTTCTTTGAAAGCATACACCCACAGTGTGTAATATAATATAAATTTAGACAGGTTCTACCCTCTTTATCTCTTCAATAGCCATGTGGATGTATTTTAGGCTGTTTAGTGTATGGCTCATTTGTCTGTAATACAAAGAATGCCACTTTTCATTTGTACTTTCATGGTATGAAGTTTTATTTTCATAGGACTAAGGCATAGGTTCTCAAAGTGTGACCCAGGGGCCAAAGGCGGCCTGCGGAAATACTTCTGGTGACCCGCGACCTATTGATATCTTTAAAACTGATAAAACAGTACATTGCTTTGAAAGAATCTATAGGCATTTATTTATTGCCATAAATGTGAACTGTTGAGATGGAATTTAACATATGGGATTTTTTTTGTTCTCCCACTGCCCCTTTGACGGCCCCGAGTTCAACATTAGGTCCCTAAATTGGCCCTCACCTATCAAAACTTTGAGAACCCCTGGACTAAGGGGAAAAAATTGAGGCCTATTCTGGCCTATTGGTACACATCTTGGATCACTGAGAATATAACATATTTCCTCAACTAGGATTTCTTAGGACTTTTAGTATGTTCTTGACACCTCAAAGAAAATGGTCTAGGCTGAAAAAAATCTTTTACAATTACTTTTACAAATAACTAACCCAGGACTACAGTGGGACGAAGAGCCAGAAATTGCCTACATTGTAGTTGACAATGTTTGACTAATGACTAACTAAATGAATCATTTCAACTTATTTTAACCTACAGTAACCCTGAAGTTGATGGACGATTAAGTAACTTCATGAAGTCTCTGGGCTCTTTCCATGGATTGGAGGAAGTTGAATTTAAGGTGATCGGTTTGACAGAGAGCTGGGCTGGGAGCATTATCAATCTCATCCAGAAATGCCCCAGTCTGAAAAATGTCAGGTATTAGTAATCTCTCACCTCATATTTTTGTGCCTTTAGAAAACTCCCCTCACCTTCTGATTTCTATTTTTGTAGTATTCTTTAATTCCATCTCTGTGCCCTGCCTGGCTATTGTGTAATCTATTAGATTTGCCAGGGTTTGTGTGTGTGTTTAATCTACTTAGGGTTTGTGTGTGTGTGTGTGTGTGTGTGTGTGTGTGTGTGTGTGTGTGTGTGTGTGTGTGTGTGTAGGAGGAATGTATAGATAAGCCTGTACACCTGTCTTTGCAGAGTGTCTGCTGGCCTGAACACTGTTGCTGGGGGTCTCAATGGTTGGCTGGAGCATGGCCCTCTACAAGAGGATGGAATCAAATTGCTGAGAGAGTCGAGAGAGAACATGAATTGCAAAATTACAATTTCAGGGTATGGTAACAAACTGTTGTTTTGTCATTTGTCTTTATATTACCTCCGCCAAGGAGGTTTTGTTTTTGCTGGCGTCTGTCTGTGTGTGTGTGTCTGTGTGCAACATAAGTCGGAAGCACTGCACAGATTTGGATGAAATCTTCGGACAAAGTGTATATTGGGACAAGTAAGAAATTATTTGATTTTGGTGGCGATCGGTAATCCAGAACACGATTTGGAATTTATGTTGAGCCTGTGACCACATTCCCTTGGCCGAGGTCTGCACTCTCTGAGTGCTTTTCTAGTTTTGCTCATGTGATCGTTTTTGGTGTCTGTGTGTTTCTAATGTTTGTATGTCTAGTGGGGGCGGGGTATGCAACTGTAATAGTGTGTTTTGTCTGTAGTTGTGTATGTGAATTTGTGATTGGGATTGTACACACATACTGAACATTTACGCAAATTGATTTATCTATCTGAAGGATCAGCTCCTCCATGCAAAAGGGAAACCGCAGAGAGCCAGTGGAGATTCCAATCTAAGGGAACACAACCAAGGAATCCCCGTTCTGCAAGCAAGTTTGATGAGGAATCAGTGGCAGATGAATTGTCTTAAATGTTGAGACAACAGGTGCTAATGAATTATTCTGTCAGCAATGGAATTATTAGATCTCTTACACTAACCACAAAGCTAAAAGGCCTAGAGTCCAAATATTTACTGTATGTCGTTTTGATTGAGAATAACTGTGTTTCAGAGAATAACCTTTCCTGTTGTACTACAAGCCCCTTACAGAGGAAATCATATTACAAAACAAACTTACTTACTATGACTAGGCTGTAACCAGGTGGTAAGTGATTATAACGACTAACACGTGAGTGTAACATTATTAATTTGCATGTTAATATTAAGCAAGTTAATGCTGAATACCGTATGTGTAAATACGTAATATAAAATGTTACCATGATTTCATATGAAAGGATAAATGTTTTAAAGCACAAATGTTTTAAAGCGATAGTTCATTTGACATTCAATTTGTTATAGACAGACTGTACTGTGTAAGCTGAAATACATTAATATTGTTTCCAATGTCTTTGGATATCACTAAAATCACAGCACTTTTAATAGAAAGGGTCCACATGGTGCAATACATGGTAAGGTTTGGGTCAAAGGAACAATATTACATCACCCAGAGAAATGAGATGTTTTCTAATTGGCTGACAGGGTGTTATTATTAGAATGGTCATTAGCTCATTATCATTGGTCATTTTTAGACTGCCAGAGAACCCTTGCAGTGCTGGTTTCTGCACATAAACATCAACAGGCCAACATATTCACACCAAAAATCAATCCATCTGGGAAACAATAATTAGTAAAACTTGTTTTGGTGGTGATAAAGGTGAAGGCCACCAAGTTGATCTCGTGTCAAAATGGAAAATAGCCTAAACAAACCAAGAAAATTTGGTTTGGAAAAGTGTGGCCATTGGTAGAAATCAATTGAAAACAAAATCACGCAGGGATCTGCTAAGGAGAAATGCATTTGCCAGAAATTTGGATGTAAACAGATTTCAAGCAGAAGCTAGCACTTTCAGCAGTAAGTGATAACAGGAAGACACAATAACACTCACAATCCCATCTTCCAAAATACCTCAAAGTTTAATATAAAGCAATTAGTATATCAAAATAAATGACATAAGAAGAGAGTTTCAATCAGGACAGCACATATTCTCAATCATTTGTTTCAGAACGGATGTGTGTACAGTACAGACCAAAAGTTTGGACACACCCCCTCGTTCAATGCGATTCTTTTATCTCCAGGACAATTTCTATTGTAGATTCTCACTAAAGGCGTCAAAACTATGAATGAACACTTATGAAATTATGTACTTAACAAAAAAGTGTGAGGTTATGACAAAATTTTGGACCTGAACCCGATCAAGATGGTTTGGGATGAGCTGGACCGCAGAGTGAAGGCAAAAGAGCCGACAAGTTCTTAACTTCCTTGGGAATGAATAACTGTTCAAGACAGTTGGAAAACTCTCTTGAAGCTCATCAAAAAAATAAAAAGAGTACAAAGCAGTTATCAAAACAAAAGAAGGATACTTTAATGAAACAAGAATATAAAACATGTTTTCAGTTATTTCACACTTTTTTTTATAAAGTACATAATGCCACGTGTTCATTCATAACTTTGTTTATTTTGTAGATTGTCACTGAAGGCAACAGTCATGAAAATAAAGTAAATAATTTAATGGGAAAGTGTGAGACCTTGTGAGTAAAGCAAGAATGATGCTCAAATACGCAATGCAGCATTTAATAAAGATTTTCCATACACCTGACCTCTGTAGCTCATACTATTCAGCCACACACCATACCTTTATTGTGGACCTACTGTACCTAGGAGTACCTGCACACAGATAATTGGTCTGTTATTCGCACTAGTATTTTAAATTACGTGTTACAATACGCCCTAACTTAATTATCTAAGCAGACTTTAGCTGCCAAATCCAGTAGGGTCTCCATGGGAGCTCAAGTTATTCACTTTTGGCCAAATATACCTGCTCTATAAAGCTGCAAGACACTTTGCTGTGCTCCTGTTAATAAGACCTTTATACATTCAATGGGACCAACCTACAGGAGCAGCTGTGGCCTACTGGTTGGGACTTTCTGGTTCAATCCCTGACCACTCAACCACCGCTAAAGTGACCTTGAGCAAGGCACTGCTTCAGGTTAGTGTGTGCTTCACTTTACTGTATGTGACCACTGAGTGCAGTGCATATCTGACTCATTTATTAAATCCACCCACTATTTAGGCTTGCAAATCCACCCACTATTTAGGTTTGCAAAGTCTGTTTGTAAATATCTGGAATATTTCTAAAATGCAAACATGCCACTTACAAACCTCATATTGGCACAGTAATTATATTTTTACTTTCTTGTTAATTGCTGCTTAACCCTGGAAAAGACATTTTAACGCATGCCCAAAAGAATCAATTTCAGTAACATGGATTTAGCATCTTAAGAGATAGCTAAGAGCAACGTAGTAAAGAAGACTCTAAGAGATAGTTTAGGGAACACACTCATAGAAGTAAACAACTTTGGTAAGATATCTTTCGAGTCTTCTTAGTGCGCTAAGAATGAGCGTTATCGGGGAACCTGGCCCTGGTTTCTAAGTAGAGAATTGCAATGACAAACTGATCCACTAGGTGGCAGTGTCTCTGTGCTTGAATGTTTTTTGGGGGAAAAGAAAACTTGATTACTTCCATGTTATACTCAAAAATGGAAGTTTTTGGTGAAACCAAGCTATTGCTGATTAGTCAAGAATGGAAAGAGGTTTGGATGAAAGAAGAGCTTTCTTTTTTTTTTTTTAGTATTTTGTTGATTAGTACCAACAAAATATTTGCTGCCATCCAACTCATAGATATAATCAAAGGATGTTGCCAACATGTAGCTGTACTGAAGATGTCAAAAAAGTACAGGTGGAATTTCCATTGTAATATGGACCTGAGGATTGGTGTACAGACGGATGTCTTCACAGAGTGTGTAGGGAACCAATCAGTGCCACAGAAACAAAGAGGAGTATTTATACTTGGCAGTAGCTGTGTCTACACTGCATCAGATTGACGTGTGCCACTGCTGTGTGCCTGTCTGCCATGACTTCACTGGAATAAGGAAGAGGCTACAAAACAAAAAGAAAGGACACACAATTAACTTCTCCAGCAGCCCTCCTTCACAGACAGAGAGAGAGAGACAGAGGCAAAATGATACACAGATGAAAAAAATACAAACCCTTTTAACTGTGAAGGTGAAGGCAAATCTTCTCTTTTCTGGTTCATCATTCCCAACCCAAATAATCTTGCTTCCAACAAGAGCATTTCTACCACATGACACCCTGGGTAAAAATAATTAATTTAAATTCAACATTTTTTTGTGCAGAGACACTGTTAACAATAGCCTAGAACTATAGACACACTCTAGTGGTAGCAAATTGAATTTGCTCAGAGAGTACTTCTAGCGATGATCCATAGGTCAGACCTTGATGGTGTCTGAACCGTTTATCTGAGCTGTTTACGCCCCAGGTTGTATTCAGACATTGTGGTGTTTAGTCAATCACAATGCTATATCTGGACAGGGAGTTATTGGACGGGCTTAGTGATGTTTGAATCGATTGTTAGTTGCTAGTAGTTGCGCTGATTAGTTATAGCCGTTTTACGCGGGGGTCTATCATTCGTCACCTTTTTCACCTACGTCACTATGAGGCACCAGAACGAGGCTCGGGTGGTAAAATTTCCGCGGAAGTAGCTTTCGCTGTTTGTTTACAGACAGTAATGTCGTGGTACTGCTGTGTTCCCCACTGTAACTCATACAAACGACGTGAGTCGTGTAGGGATAAAACTTTCCACCGTTTCCCGGAAACTCCTACATTACGCCAGGAATGGGTTGCGAAAATAAGAAGAGACATTGGTCCACATTTCCAGGTAAGTAAGTATTTTTTACTGTCAATGGTAAGAAGTAGGGGTAGCCTAACGTTAGCTACAAAGTTAGCGGTAGATAATGACCATAGGTAACTAGTGTCGCAGCTTACGAAATGCAATAAAAACGTAGGCTGTCTTGGTGACCAACTTACAGAAGTGCTTAAAACTTACTATCTACTGTCTGACTTATTGTCATGCCAAAACAAGTTAATTAATATATATTTGTGGTGGCTAGAACTTAGCATCCTAGCGTCTGGTTAATGTGCTGGGTGTTTACACCTCTGGTAGCTGTAGTGACGCTAATGTGCATGTTCAACAGATTACTGAAAATACAAGAGTGTGTGGTGATCATTTTACCGAAAGCTGCTTCACTAAATCCATAACGGGACTCAAGAAACTGAAGGAAGGGACAGTACCTACTGTATTTGCGTGGTCCTCAAAGAAAGTCAGGAGAATACTGATCAGAACAAGGTAGCCTAAGTTCCTCCCAGCTAAGATAGTGCCATTAACTGAAACGTTACAACTATACATTCCTCCGATTCAAAGCATATTGCATTGATTTTGAAGCTTAGTTTAAATTGATATTGTTTTCTGTGTCACTTGTTAAACCCCAACCAAACAACATTAAACTTAACTTGTGCAATTATAACTCAGACACTGACAGCATAACATTAATTAACCATGGTCTTATTTTAATTATGAAGTGTTATGTTATTCCCTCACTTCATTCTGCAAATGTTCACAAACATGAACTAATGTTACATGGTTATAGGTGACCTAACTTGTTGATGTCACTATTAGTATCATCAGATGTAAGACAAATCATTTTGTCCATATTTTTTCTTCAGTGATGCTGCAGATGCGGTCACATGTGGAGAGGACATATTTGAAGATAACCTGGCATCCATATCCGGGTAATAATTTGTCTACTTACTATGCTTTAACACTGTTTAGGCATCTAACAAGACTACGTCAACTCTTCAGACAACTAAAAATTGTTTTGCTTCCTTTCAGCACCTTGGTGACAAGTGTACCACACCCAGATCATGATTATGACCAAAGACCACTGCCACTAGACGAGCAGCTTCAAGAGGCACGCAAGAGGATCGCATCACAAGATGAGGAGCTTGCGAAACTAAGAAGTAATAGGTTCTTTCTTGAGCGATTCCAAGGTGATGACTGGCTCATTATGTTCTACACTGGATTTAAGAATTATAAGACTCTCATGGCTGTTTTTTTGGCTTTGAAACCCACAGCTGAGAATATGGTAGGCTGGAGTCAAGTACAGACACGAAAACATGAACATGAGCCCATTATTAGAAAGGGATTTAAAGAGCAAAGCTTACCTCTCATTGATCAGTTCTTCCTCTTTCTGTGCCGCTTGAGGCAGGCGTTTTCAGTACAGGACCTTGCTATTCGCTTCAATGTTTCTCAATCAACTGTCAGCAGAATTTGTATTACTTGGACTAATTTCCTCTACTTCATGTTGGGATCTCTCCATATTTGGCCCTCACGACAGACAGTGAATGAACTCATGCCACAGTCCTTCCAAAACTCTTTCCCACGTACAAGAGTACTCTTAGACTGCACAGAGTTGCATCTTCAAAGGCCCAGCTCTAAAGTCCTAAATTCTGAAACGTATTCCCATTACAAAGGAACGACCACACTGAAGGCCTTAGTTGGTATAAGCCCATATGGTGCAATAACATTCATTAGTGATTTGTACACGGGGTCGATATCAGATAAAGAAATCACAAAATGTTCAGGGATTTTGTCTTTGCTGGAGGAACATGACGAGGTGATGGCAGACAAAGGCTTCCTGATTGGAGACCTGTTGTCTGCCAACAATGTCAGTCTAGTCATACCACCATTCTTAAGGAGTGACAGACAGCTTAGTGCGGAGGATGTGGCAAAGACTCAGCAAATCGCCCGTCTAAGGATTCATGTTGAAAGGGCTATTAGAAGAATAAAGGAATACCATATCTTTGACAGGACAATACCTATGACCACTATGGGGTCTATAAACCAAGTGTGGAAGGTGTGTGCCATGCTCACAACTTTTCGGGGCCCGTTATTCTAATTATGCCATTGGTTGTATGTACATATTACAATTTTGAGTGTTTAAAACACAATAGTGCATCACACTAGAAATGTTGACTTTGTAGCAATTTCAAGATTGTTTAAAAACAGAATAGTGCATCACACTGTAAATGTTGAACTTCAAGTCACTTTGTTTAAAGATTTTTAAAATGCTCTCACCTAAGTTATTTAATAAATGTGTAAAAAGAAACTATTTGTAAGCCTATGATTGTCATTTTACAATTTTTCTCTCCAGTGGGATAAACGTGCTGATAATTTGACATTAGTGCAAATGATTCTTTACTTGCATAACTGTATGAATTTCAAAAGCTTCTAATACAGTAACATATGACGTACAGACATACATAACACAAAAAACATTCGATTTCGTACAATGTACAGTATACAAAGAAGCTGTCTAACAGTAGAGTATTAACATTTTTTGTAAAAGTTATTGAATTTCATACAATGTAGGCAGATAGGAAATCTGATGACTGCATTAACAGTACAGGATTAGCATTTTTCCCCTGTGGGATAAACATTGCAGACATTGCCTACAATAATATAAACAACTCTTTCTTTTTCAGCTGAGAACATTTCTTACCTTACATAGGCAAGATACACAGAAAGGTTATTCAATTTCATACAACGTAGTCCTCAGACCATACAATGCAATGAAGAAAAGATTTAATTGATTACTCAATCCTGAAAATAATACTCTGCACTAAACTAGAGCATCTTCATTGCAAGAGAGCTGGTAAGAAGTGCTGGAAGTAAAAGCAGTCAAGTTTTTGCTTAACATCATCCCACATGTCTGCATCAAAATACAGTCTCTCTACGTGAAAGTCAGTGTGGGACATGACGAAGAAATCACACCAGGTTGCCCCAGTAAGCCCCATTTGTCCAAGCATTTGAAATCCATATTCGTGTCCTTCTTTTAATGCCAAATTTCCATCTAGATCTTGAGAGAGGTAAGGACAATCTACACAGGCATCTTTATCTGGACATTTAATTTCCAGCAGGCCATAAGGGTTATCCTCAGACTGGTCATACACTCTTCTGTCGGGGGTTGCCCCTAAGTGGGGAGCTGCAGGGTTGATTACAAAGCCGCATGGCAAGATGGGGTTTCCAGTGATTGTAGTGTATTTCTGTGCAGCCTCTGGCTCCATTGTGATACCTCTTTGCATAGCTTTTGTTTGTACTGGTCTTTTATTTCTAAGTAGGTTGACAGCAAGACTGTCAAAGTCTCCTCGTCTTGAGCACACCCTTTTAAAGGTAGTTGATGTAATGCGCTCAGACCGTACACGATGCCAAAGTTTGCTGTCATTTTGGGTCCTTGTCTCTCTTTCTATATGTTCAGAACCTGAATGTGTCACTGAAATACCATTGTAGTAGTCCCACTCTTTCTGACTTAGAACAGTGGTGTAGGTACAAGGTTGGGGTGGCAATGGAAAGGGAGGATAGTCATCAGAGGGCTGAATATGAGGCTGAGTGTGATAACTCAGGACACACCCCAGTGGAATGTCACCATAAGGTGATGGGATGTACTGGGGATCATACGATTGAGAGTTCATTAAAGATGCCAACTGACACTCGCTTCCTATTTGATTTAGATTTGTTTTTAATTTCTCAGCAAAGTCTTTGCATGGAAGGGGAAGGGGTACTGGACAATACATGTTAGTGACTACTCCTTCTCTCCGCATCTTTTTTGCTGGGGCAATGTCAAATTGATGTGGCTTTACCTTGTTAATTTCAACCAAATTAATGGGTTTTGGGTGTAATCCTTGGGAGCGCTGAGGGATATGCCACGTCTGTGGCAATGACGTTTTGCTCTGAAGAGGGGGGACAGACTGCAACCCCAACTTTTGGTAGTGTGTCAATGTGTAGAGTAGTCCAACAACATGAGCACAACGACCCAAACCAGCTTTGCAGTTGCATAGCACCTCGCCAATGACTGGGTCTCCAATTGAAAGGTCAACCTGCAAATACAAAAATACAGTAAAATGTCTGCTACTCTACTGTCCACATCAGTTAGATGTTCACTTTTTAAATCTATATGATAAATCTAAGTCAATAGAAAAGTAACACAAGCACTGACATATCATATGTATGACAATCAGGAGCCTGACACATTTTCAAAAGATTTGCTAAGATTGCCAAATTGTGTTATGATGCTCCAGCTGCTGTTGAAAATTAAATGGCACATTACAGCAGATTACAATGCACATGTATGAAATCCACAAGTCTGTACAGGACATAAAAATGTGGGATTGAGTTAGAACTCCTGCTCTACAATGCACAGCCTCTGAATGCTTGTCAGCCTGACTAGACTCTACCTGAACTGAGTACGGAGGATTGTTCTTTCTCATGGATGGAAAGGCCCTAGCATTCACTGTGCAGCCGTCCTCACTCCTCCTGACTATCAAAATAATATTGACAAAATGAGCAGTTCAAAAAAGATAAAGATTATAACATGGCATAATCAAATGCTTTTGTTGTTTGTCAGCTGAGTGACAACTTCGTTGTTAAAGTTTTCTGTCTGCCAACTGGTTGACAGGTTAGCTATTTACATAGACTAATGTGTTGTCAAGTTAGCTAACAAGCTGTCATGTCCTCAGCACAAGCTAACCAAAGATTTTTTAAGGTCTCTGGGCTAACTACGGTATGACTTTGCATAAATTGACCAAACAGTAATTACAAACTATGATATTGGTAATTTACAACACTATGAAAATACATTTCTAATAAATAATGACAGTAATGTTCTGTTGTTGTTTCGTTAGCTCACTTAGCTAGCTAGTTATGATAGCGGTTTGTTTTGATAGCTTACCTTTGATATTATGAATGTAGCCCTCCAGGAAATTGCTGTATCCTTTTTTCTGAACGCTTTTGGGGATGGGATGCCCCTCATCTGCCCACCTTTCCACCTGACCAACAGTTAGAGGGGGGACCAGCAGTAGATTTTCTGTCCAGCATCTGTCGGACATTATTGCATTACGTTCCGTCGGCACTTCCTCCAGCTTACCACCCGAGCCTCGTTTTCGTTTCAAAATGGCCGCCAGGTGAAAAAGGCGATTTTGCAAAATTTCTTATGCTATGAGGTTAAAACAGGGGGGGGGGCAGTTAATATGGTTTTGTATTTTTTTAACTTGCATAAAACACTGTCCTGTGGCTTATACACAATGCAGCTTATATAGGGGGAAATTACTGTATATTGTACATTTATGTGATAGGCTGGCTAGTCAGGCTATGGCAACAAGGCACCGGGTTCACATTTTCATAACACAGAGCAGACCAGTCTGAGTATACTCAGAGGTCAGGAGAGTCATACGTCTTTTGTAAGTCTGCTAAATGCATAAATGTAAATGTAAACTAACCTGGCCTCCTGTAGGGTGGAGTAGTCATTTATGAGAGCCCTGATATGGTCTTTAATGCCATCACTCAAGCTGCTCATAAACAGGTCCACTTTCTTCAGACCACACAGGCCAGTAAGAGATGACAGGAAAACACTGACGTGATCATCCACAGTCGCATTGCTGCACAAAAAAAGACAAAAAAAAACATCAGATACAGCAGCTCTTATTTCTTATCTCACCACCACATCACAGAAATACATTGAATTGTTTTGAAACTATCGCTGATGTACTACTATAATTGTAAAATATACATACTGTACCATGCTAAACCAAGACACCTTCGAACATACCTCCCTGATATACTTCTCAGAGAGTAAAACAGAGAGAAGAAGTGTTCCCAGTCCATCTCTAATGGTCTTAAAGACTCCCTCTCTGATTGAAGACACACGCCAGACAGAACTGGAGTTGTGTAAGAACTTGAGCTAATTCTCCCATCCATGACAGACACCCTGAAATTGGACAAACACAGACAAAAGTTACACACAATGAATTAGTCTGTTGTTAATCATCTAATCCAGGGGTTCTCAACCGATTCAGTCCCAGGGACCACCATTCTGACTAGGAATTCATCAACAGCCCACCCCTAGGGCTGGAGTTATAAACAAACAGATTGCAAGAAATTGGATATAAAGAGACATTTTAGCTAGAGACCGCCACATACCCAAGTATGAGTTCATTCTTACACAGAATTTGGAGTGCTTATCTGTGCTTATTTCTCAAATCAAGTTTTCAATTTTAATCAATTTCAATCACACTGGAACGGGAACCCAGGTCACGGACCCTCTGCAATGCCATCCAATGACCCCCTGTTGAAAACCCATGAACTAATCTCAACAATACCAGTAGTGAATCTTACTGTAAGCGCCCTCCATCTTTCCCCACACAGAGGCTGGAACAGACACTGCCCACTACTCTGTTGGCCGGGGTCACCAGGGAAACACTGTAACAAGGGGCACAGAAAGCAACAGAACTGAACAACGTAAGGGCATTAAGCTTCATTCACTATTTTTAATGTCTATGTGTAATGGATGCCAACTAGCTCGGCTAGCTGGCGGCAGTACGGGTAAATCCTCACAACCCGATTCCTTGGGCGTTTCTAACTGATGAGTTACAAGCCTGGGCTTTTAGCTCAGTGGTTAGAGCGTCTGACTCCCACGCCGTGAGTTTGTTGTAGCTTGCGGGGTGGCGGGTTCGAGACCCGTGTGCGGTGTGGACCGGCTACATATGATATCAGTAACTTTAGTAAAAACCAAAATTACAATTGTCTTTGCAACCTGTTCACAGTGCTTATCTGAGCAGATTTATTGCAGTTAGTTGCATTTACTATTGGCATTGCAATAAGTTGTATACTGGCATTCACATGACCTAATCAGTATTCTCGATTGTGCAGTCGGGGGTAGACCACCACTTATTATGAAGTGGATTTAAGTACAATGTTAATACAAATACTATTTTAAAAACATAATATTTTTCTTACAATATTTTGTGTTGATCAGAAGTTGATCTGCAGAAGTTGAGGACATATATGGCCAGTTCCAAAGGGATGGAGCTCATCCTCAGCGTCACCTTCTCCGCTTTAGGGATAGAGCGGAGGAGAGTCTGCACACACTCTGATTCTGTGCTACTGCAATGGAACAACACAAACAACAGGCCATGATACACATCTCTGAATTCACCACTGAGAATCTTCAGTTCTTTAATGGAGCTAATGACAACACCTTCCTCAAGGAACCATGGTGTTTTCTATATATACACACAAAACAAAACGCCATTTGTTTTATATCTACAATTAGTTAGAACATTTGTTAGAACTTAGCAAAACTCTGAAGGCACAGGGCTCTGGCAAGGCAATACTGACACAATATAAATTCTAGATCCACCAAAATTTAAACATCTGTCCCTTGTTCTAATACCCATGTTGTCTAAAACTTTCTGCCAAAGCCATGCAATATTTATTTACGATTTATTTTGTACACAAACAAACAGACAGATAGACAGACAGACAGACAAACCAATCAATGTAACCCAAGCCAATGTTAGTGAAAACATCACCATCTTGGCGGAGGTAATAAGCCTACTTTTCAGGTACATTTCTTAGTCTGCGAGTCATCTTGAGGAGGTCCAATGATTTATCATGACTGGATACAGCTGAGGTTGGCAAGATGAGAGAGACTGCTGATTTAGTTGAGTTCAAGTCCCCCGTTTCAAGGCTGAAACAAAGACAGATGTTGGTATCAGTGCTGTTGGTATCACTGCTTCCTCATTACAAATTTAAATTATAGGCCTTGACTCCATGTGCAATCTTACCAGAAGGTCATTTCAGTAACTCTTCTCAAGGTAAGAGAATAGAATGGATTCTTGCAGCTGTTTTTTTCATCACCAACGAACACTCTGAGACAGACAGCCAAGAAATGAATACCAATACAAACCTGAATAATTAGACGTCAATTTACTGATCCATGAATGGTATTCAATAGATAAACTAGGAGGATAATGTTATTATTACCTAAGATCTCTCTGCTTAACTTACTTCAGGTCCAGTAGATTGGTACAGGTATGTATGCAGCAGATGGTTTTTGCAGCCCAGTCTTCTGTCATCTGGTTCACCTCGATCTCCAGCTTTTTTAGTTCAGGCAGAGAGTGAAGATGTTGTCCTAATAGACTGCTCTCCTGCCTGTAATGCATTTGTGATACAATACTTCATTGGTAAGACATTTACACATAGCCCACTTTCAAGGCATGCACTATGGGTGAATTGAGTTGTGATTTATCATGATTAATCATGGCAAAAATTTGTGATTAATCAAATCAATTGTTTGATGGCACTAGTTTTAACCTGTAACACGTAAAGCATGTACACATAATTGAAGCACTATTCAACATAATCTGAAATAATGGAACCATACCTTAACTTTTGGACCCTCTGCAAGAACTCAGTCCAGTCATGCCTGGAGGCTTCAGATGCAGCCAACGTCAGGGAGATGAGGAGCACTTCTGGATCTGCCAGATGAGGGTTAGAGGGCGCTGCTCTATGGTATCCAAAGGTTATACTAAAACAAACACACACTTATGCTCTTGTGGGTGAATCCATCATGCCCAGTGATACAAACTGCTATATGTATTCTTAAAATTATTTTTTTAGTCATATCAAACAAACACCTGTAATAACATCTAGATTGAAAAAAAAAAAACACCATGGTAAATTTGTATGAGAGGCTTACGTGAAAAGGAAGTCATTTATTTCTGCAGAGAAGGATGAGCAGAAACTGTCAGCATCAGCTGTATCCATTTCAAGGCTTCAGAAGAAATAAAATAACCGATTAAAGTCTGTGCCAATGTGAACCCAAGCTGTTAAGATCCTGTGAAAATTGATTATTTCTGTACATCCAATAAAATTTGTATATAATTGCAAAAAGTGATTATAAGAAAATTAGTAATTAAATTAATTAAATTAAATATATTGCATTAATTAAATTAAATACATTGCATTAATAGTCATTTTAGTCTACTTTATTCTTGAGAAAATTCAAATCAGTACAGTACAGTATATGAAAAACATTACCTTAAAGAAAGATTGCGTGTTCTGTTGTATGTTTTTAACAAATTAGACACAGTTCCCAGTGGGATGCTCTTCACGGATGAGAACTGCAAATTCATAGTCTGGTCATTCTGCACAGATGAGCTGTTAAAGACATCAATGTTTTTTTTTCAATTCCATCCACCAAGAACAGTATAGATGATCATTATACTTTCTGTCAAAGGGATTGAAGATAATATAGATGTTTTTACCTCAAAAGGCCTTCTCCTGATGTTAAGAACTTCTCAATGACAGTGTTTCTCAAACCCTCAGCAGACAACCTTAAAAACATGTTTACTGGTAAATGTACGAAAATTTCAAGTCTTTTAATAAATCAATTCCTCACGAGTTTGTATCCGGTCCATTGGGGAACATTTCATTATTTTCAGCAAAAATCCTAGTAAACCTGAATGTTTATCTTACTATTTAGATTTAACTTTCACTAATACAGCACATGGCTTTGAAAAAATGTAAATAATACTAAAACATGACAAAAGAGAGAATGTAAAAGAGAGAATATAAAATGTGTTCAACTTACAAGAGTTCATCGTACTGCAGCCTAGCCCATACTGGCTCTAGTAGTTGTAGCTTCTCAGCCGTGAGGTTGCAGTGTCTGAGGTCCAGATGCTTAATAAAAGGACACACTTGAAGGCAGTACCGTATCACCAAGCAGTCTGAATGTGTCAGTGGAATGTACAAAAAGGAAATGCGCCCCAGGATCTGCATGACTTCTTTGACAAACTCTTCCTCGTGGAGCTCATGGAGGCAGTGGAGGAGGAACAGAACAGATCCGTTTGTGGAAAATGTGTCCTTTCCTGCCAGGATCCACTGTTTCAGTTGAGTCTGAATAGAGAATGAATCTTGACTGGCTGACGTTCCAGAATCAAGGGTATTTTGCAAGGAACTTCTGACTGCCTGATTGAACAAACCAAAAAGGAACTTCAGAACAGGCTGAGGATGATGTTTGGAATGTAAAAAGTCGTTCTGTGCCGACATCAGGAGCTCTTCCACTTCTTCTCTCTGGGATGCTTCATTCTCCAGGATGACATAGCGGAGAGCAGCGAAGAACTCTACAAAGCTCTGATGTATGAACCGGTACATCTTCTTCTGCTTGTCACTGTTAATGCCCATTAAAATACCATTCCCTTCCTGCAAATTCCACTCAAATTGGGTTTTCCCTTCCTGCAACACTCTCTTGGCCTGATCACACATTTGATTTAGGATCTCTTTGTTGTTATCCTGCTTTTGTAGCAGGACAATGGCAAAATAATTAAAAAATATGGCTGTGATTGTTCCGAATTCAGCGTCATTTTGTTTGTTGTGAATATAATCTCGGCAGATGAGCCAACATAAAACAGGGTTAAAGCAGTAGGTGAACAGCATGTCATTTCTTTGAACAACCTGAAATGTATTTCCATTATCTTTAAAGAACTTGTCGAAATAGTCCTTCACTCCCTCCTCTGTGAAGCCCAGGATCTCTGCAAATGACTTTGGGCGTTCTTTGAACAGACTGTTTAGTCTGTCAGAGGCAGAAGGTCTGGTGGTGACCAACACAGTGGACTCTGGTAAAATACGTCCACTTAACAAGCCACTGAGTATGGACTTAGTCGGGGCTTTGCTGAATGGACCTGCAGGAGGTGATTTTATGTCTTCCTCAGAAATATCAGATTCATTGAAATCATCGATCAGGAACAAAATTTTGTGGGGAGACGCTCGTAAAGTCTTTTTAATCAGATATCTGTAAGAGGCATTATTGTTTACCAGGTCTAATAAAGACTTTGTCTCGGATGAAAGAGCCAGCTCATCACACTTCAAGAGAAAAACCAGATCAAACTGGTCTGAATAGATTGCACCTGATGCCCACTCTTGCATAATCCACTTTAGAGTACAGGACTTGCCCAGTCCAGCTTCACCCTGAAGTATGAAAAAGCGATGTCCACGATGATTCAGGAGCTGCTCCACACTTATGCTCTGATAGTCCTTTTTGCGGTGGATCTGCGCTTCCTCACTAATGTGTATTTCTCTGTGTCCACGAATTATCATAGGTTTAGTGAAGAGGTCGAGTTCCACCTTCCAGACACTTGCAAGCATTTTAATATAGTTTTTGTAATGAATAAAACCTGAAAGAACAAAAAGACAGATTAGTGATATAAAACATATTCTAAATGCTGTTAAAAATAAACTGCTTCATTGATTTAGATCTATTTTATGTTGGTTATTTTAAAACTCATTACAAGATCTAGATCTACAAGATCTATTGTACATTATATGTGCACTGCTTTATTTGAAAAAAAAACTCTTTTCCTTATTATGTATTTAAAACTAGAACTGATGGTGTGCTTCAACATTTCAAGTTCAATTTTAATAGCCATATCAACAGTATCAAAATACAGTTGCAAGGAATGTACTTTGGTGTGCTCACACATTCAGCAATACAACTAGACAACACAAAGCCAAGGGGGCACATAAATAACAGGGAATGACATACAACAACATTGAAAAGTGCAGTTGAAACATTGAAAGTGCGTTGGCTGTGCAGAAAACAGTTACATTGTGCAAAAAGGCAAGAGAGGTAGGAGGGCCAGGTAGTGGAGTAACTGTAAAGTGCTAGTGCATATTCAAGTGGCGGATGGTTCTAGGATCAAACAAGGCATTTGATCCTTGATATTCAACTTTAGTGGCCTTTAGTGGCCATTTTGTCATCCTCAATTCCTCCAGCTCAAATTGAAAACAAAATAAACCCTTATTCTCACAAGGTGATTTACTTACGTATGCTGTATGCTATGAATGTGAAGAATATGACCATAAATGGATATGCAATAAATAGGGCAATCAGAATCCAATGGTGCCGTTGTTGACCAAACAAGTCTCCTGTTGAGGAAAAGACATGATACAAATTCAACCCATCATACAGTTGCAGTGATAGTGAATTTATGCAAACTATCTTCTTAAGCTCCACAAACAATTTGTCCACGCATATAAGGGTGACATGAGCCTGTTACAATCATGCAGACTTTGGGATGCAAACATTTCGAAAACCGATCTTAATGACAACAGTCATAAAGGTGAAGTGCCATATACCATGATTGCCTGGCTATCGTGCAAACTAAATATTCTTAAGTGATATTTAGTCTTGACACCCACCTATTGCTTTTCTCGTAGCTGAAGCGTTGTTTACGGTTGTCCAGAACCATTTATTGGGCGCTATGAATGTCTATAGCGTCTGTACATAGCTCAGAGCCAATACCAGAGCCACCACGTGATGTAAAATGCAAGCGAACGCCGTTCTAGTTCCTTTTTGTTTTGTGATTTGATCCCTAAAGCAGGCAAGAAAATCGTGCATGGTCACCATGCTGCAAAGTGAAATGAAATTGCGCAAAGGTGTATGGGTACTCCCAGGCTAATACCATTTATGAAATGTCATGTCATCTTTATAGCAAGCTCAAGCCACCCTTATGAAAAACCAACTTAAATAAACCCGATATACAGTACTGTATGACCAATTGGCCACCTCAGCTGTGTCACTTACGGCTGACATGACTTGCTCTCTCTTTTTGGTGGTTAAGGTATGATACTTTGCATGTGTAGTCGTATCCATGATTTTCCTTCACGGTCAGGTGTCCTTGGACATAGAGGGTTGTGTCATGACTCTGGCAGTAGTCTGGGTCTTCTGTGGTCCGAAGAACTGTCCCTCTGTTGTCCAGCCATTCAACCGCAGGTCGAATGGTCCAGTTTGTAGACAAACATGTGAGAGTAACGCTACCATCATAATTACTCTTGACAGTGACCTCTGGTTCCTTTCCAAGTTCTGTCCAACAACAAAATTGATAAAATTGCAAAAGGTTAGAGACCATGTCTTTGCAATGTCAAAATGAAAACATGAAGAAAATATCACCAATACATGATCTGAAAACATCAACAGTTTTTAAACCCCTTTGTATAAACCCCTCTTTCCCACTCACTGTTGGTAAGTTTGTGTTTGCATGATGCTGCAACATCAGTGTTTCTAAGGGAGCTAAACAAATGCCATGTTGTCACAATCTTTTTTAGGATGAGTGAAATAAATAAAGACCTAATCTGATAAATTAAGACTGGTAACACGATGTTTAAGAACACTGACAAGTAACTAGGACATTGTAGATTTGAATCCTGGCTTTCAAGACCGTAAGGGTTTTTAATCCTAGGGTGTTTTAAGGGAGACGGGTAACATAACTGATAGCGCCTGGATAAAAGCATCTGTTAAATGCATTAATTACAATGTAACAAATGATTGTAAGTACAGTATCTCTCCTGGATGCATTTACCTTACTTCTAGAGTACCGTACAATGCATCCCTATGTGAAAAGTTCTGTTTGAGTGCTTCTCCTTGACGCCCCATGTACCTACCATCAATTTGGACTTGAAAAGAAGCATCAAAAGTCCCCGTAGGAGTTACGACATAACACGTGTATGTATTTGAGTCTTTGAGTCTGACTGACGAGAGCCTCAGTGAGATGTTGCCCTTCTGCAGCTCATTCTTGAACAGACTCGTCCTGCCTCGATATTCTGGAAGCTGGTTGGCTGTTTGGTCTGAGTGGTCTTTGTGGTGATGTACCAGCTTTCCATCAACAATCCACTGCACCTCCAAGTCCTTTACATTGTCAATGTTCTTGAGGTAACAAGGCAGAGTCAAGTCATCACCAACCACACCAAGGACAAGGTCACGTGGAGCTACAACCACTGGAATGAGAGAAAACAACAACATTTCATTACCATAGAAAGTTTAATAGCTAACTTTCACACATTACAAAAATGATGCAAAGCCCTGAAGAGATGAATGACTACCAATGAAACTGATGCCTAATTAAATCCACTTCACAGCAGATACCTAATGTATGATTAAGTCCAAGAACTAGTCCTTATATAGTTTTTTTACTATTATTATTTCATCAGAACATACATCACTCTTCCCCAATAATCTACTTTCTTATTTAATGACTGCTCCCACATAAGGTCAGTTGAACTTGTTGGACATATTATATTATATATATTATATATTTAACATAAGTCTGTTAAATATGAAATTCTATTGGTGAGATTCTCTATTCAATCAAGCCGAGCAACACGATTTGAGGATCAAAAATTGTAATTGCCATGCACAGCATGACAAAAGTCTCACAGTATTGCATCATGCAGCACTGCATCGCATCACATTAAGTGAAGATGTAAGATAGAGAATTGCCAAAAAACATTGCTTGAAAATGTCCCATTTGCTGTTAAAACAATTAACTAAGACATTTGAATCAACAGGAACTACAGTATTACAAACTTCCATGGATAACGAGCCATGTTTACCATAACAGGGTAATTTGCTGGTTATACAAATATATTTGCATGTGTTTGTTTAAGTTGCATTTTATTTACCAGAAAACTATCCCCCCAAATTGGCTGGTAAGTACAATTGCAATGTGACACAAATGTAAGTGCTATAGCATTTCTTAATAATTACTGTGTATTACATTTTCACATACAACATATATAACTCACACTCATGGAGACAAGTAAGAACAGTTTCGTGTAGCACCTCTAAGAGGTTTGCAAAGACATAAAACCTCTGAGGATACCCTCTCTGTTTTCCTGTCACAAATAGGTTACTGAATTCACCAAGTAATAACAATGCTTTTGCATTACCAAAACAAAGCTCTTTCTCTCACAGACATGAACACATTCAAGATAAGTTTATACCTGCTTTGGTCACTTTGATGCTGCACAACAGTAGGCCTAAAACAACACAGACAGGCTCCATCTTCAGCTTCTTCTACAGGCTATGATCACTGAACTTCTTGACTGGGGTTAGGACTATAGCTTCTGCAAAGTATACCATAAACACAAACATAAGCATCTAGGCAATCCAGAAGCCTGGATAGACCTATATGAAAAAGGGGGCATATGTATAAATAAGTATAAATAAACAACCTGCTAGAGAATATCAAGATTTCTATGGCTACATTAATTTTCCAAAAAGGACATTATCCACTAATATATAGCCTACACAGTTTCCAATGTCCTCTGGGACCTCTCAAATGGGTTCAGGCTAACACCTCTGGATTATGCTCAAATATTTTTCTGATAGTGTGAGTATCTCTATTTCATAGCCTAGCACATACAAATAGGCTACTTACATGACAGGCAGGCTATTCAGAAGATTTTTGCAGTGTTATGTTGAAATAGCATTCATAGCCTGTATAGCCTACAACGGACAGCATCGAAATTATCTGAATGAGTCCCTTGTGCTGTGGCAACAGCAGAGCAGCCTGTGCGTGCAATGTCGTCACTGACAGATTGTTATAAGTTAGCAACTGGTGCACAATCGATAAAACTGTGTGTGGGGTAGAAACCTACTTGTTAGTCAATTTCCATCTACTAGGCTATCTTAGTGGCTCAGGGTGGTGCGTTAGTTTAGCCTATCCAAAATGGTCGCTTGCTTTGTAAAGACAACAACAAAGATCATTGAATAGCCTATGACTGCCTCGTTTGGACCTTATAATATAAAAGTGACATACCGTGGTTAAGCTGCGTTATATCCATAATCAGGGATGATTCAGATGACCTGGCGGTCCCACTCACTCCCATCACATTCTTTTTCTGTGGTGGTGGTGGTGGTGGTGGTCGTTTGCAGCTGTCTGTGTCGGTCTCTGTCAGACAGCTGTTGAAACGGTTTCAAGTGCAGCACAACACAACGACCAAGGAACGACGAATCGATAGCCTATCTGATTTGAACTGCAATTTTGGCTGTTTGCCATTTCTTAAATAAAAGACTACCCCAGTCTACACCCCTGTTATTGTGGAGAGGGTTTACAGGGGCATGTGCCCAGCTGATGGAGGGATTAATGCAACTGAATTCACATGAATTTACAGTTCACAAAGAGGCTATGAGATGAGATGAGTTTTCATAAATGTTATAGGTCAAAGGCAGGCAATCCTGGATCGATGAAATAGCTGGAATTTTGCTGAAATTTAAATTCTGCCTGCCATGGTACTTCAAATACTGATGGCAACTTGTATTTTAATAATGGTATTCTGCCCTCTGGTCACACAACAGAAAATATTTAATATGCACCCACTTTACCCACTGAAATGACTACGCACAACCTCTTTACTCAATTCATGCTGGAAGAGAGAGAACAGATATCCCAGCATTCCCTTATAGTCTACTGGTACGGCACAACCAAGTTTTCAAAACACCAAAACTCAAATCTTTAATCAAAGCATTTTTGGAAAGGCATTCAAATGATAAAACAATTGTCAGCTCCGCAACGTTATAATGTATTTTAGCAATCAGGAGGCCTGCCTATCACACAGCCACCAACCACGGAATGGCCATGACTGAGGGAACATGGGCAAATTATTGGTTTGTGGCCCAGAGTGGATGTAAGGTCAGCTATGTCTAAAGGTCTGTAATCAACTGTGAGAACTTATCATAAGAAAGATGCTTTAAAAGGCTGAACATCAAGAACACTTCTTGTACATTTTTAATTAAACTAGGCTACTTGTCTGTCATCTTACTTCAACCACTCACATCGATATTGAACCTATGACAAGATAAGACATTGCATCCCATGATGCAACACCGTCTCTAATTTCTCGTCTATCCCAAAGAAATATAAATGTCTGTATCTTTGGCATAATTACCACAATAATCGATTTAATTTGCAGAAAATGTCTCTTTCATTAAGAACTGTTATAGTTGTTCTTTAAGAGATGAGCGACATCATGTCATCAAATCCCGTCCAGCGGTTCCTTCTGTCTCCTGATTGGTCTGTCCATTCCATCTCAGTCCTAGCCTGGCGAATGCCAAACTAAAAATCACGAGTTATATTTAGTCTGGAGACCTA
Source organism: Sardinella longiceps (assembly GCA_027497455.2). Classification (NCBI taxonomy): domain Eukaryota; kingdom Metazoa; phylum Chordata; class Actinopteri; order Clupeiformes; family Clupeidae; genus Sardinella; species Sardinella longiceps. Next base: position 13,083,813 of record JAODXP020000016.1, on the reverse strand, counting down.
CCTATTGATCTCTCGTAGCGGAAGCATCGTTAACGATTGTCCAGAGTCGTTTATTGGGAGCTACGAATGTCTAGCGTCTGTACAGCTCAGAGCCAATACCAGAGCCACCACGTGACGTAAAATGCAATCGAGGGCCGTACTAGTCCCTTTTTGTTCTGTGACTGGATACCGAAAGTAAGCGAGAAAAACGGCCATGGTCACCATGCTGCTTTGCAGGGTGAAATGAAATAAGCGCGTAAAGGAGCATGGGAACTCCCAGGCTATCTCAGTCCTGAAATCGCTTCCAATGGGCTCAACATCAGGTGGGGTATTGCTTGCACTGTAACGAAGTGAGTGAGGTTAGGGGAGATGGCCCTCTGGGGTGGTTCTGGGAGTTTGTTTTCCTCTGATCTCTCTGAGTCCCATCAGGCCTGATGCGAACCACACAGAGAGTTTTGCTTGGTTCTACAATACATCCAACCAACCTGAATTTCCCAGTGTGTAAACAAGACTACAATATGAATTTAGTTCCAAAAGGAAGTCTGTAGGATTGGCACTTTTCAAATGTTCTACATGGCCAGAAGGACTTTGTTGTTCCACTTCTGAACTTAAGACTTAATGCACAAGTTTAGTATTTTTCATGTAAAGCTCTCTGATCATTTCTGATGAAGTATTTTTAAAATTTTAATTTTACTTCATCAGAAACCATGAAAACAAGGCTTAACATGAAAAATACCGAACTTGTGCTTTAAGGATTGCAAACTCTTTCCAGCAAGATTTGTAATGTGATAGATGCATGCAGCTGCATATTCTATGCCATATGGAACTTTTAAACTTACTGTAAACTTTCTGCCATATGGGACTTTTAAACTTACTGTAAGGCTAATTGGTTGCTCAGTGTTTTTTTTTTTGTTTGTTTGTTTTTTGTTGTTTTTTTGTTTTTACCCCCAACTGCACCTTCCATCTAACACAGCCTAAGGCAATATCTTAACTCTAACCCCTCAACCCACAATTTAACCCTCTCTAAATTAAGAGGATATAGGGCATCAAAGGCAACACTGAGGGCAAATAGAATAGAAAGTATGATTAAACTGAAAGGAGAGAATAGTTGGCTTCTGTATGATGAGCAGAGATGTGTGTGTGTGAGTGTGTGTGTGTGTGTGTGTGTGTGTGTGTGTGAGAGAGAGAGAGAGAGAGAGAGAGAGAGGGGGGGAGAGAGAGAGAGAGAGAGAGAGAGAGATGGGTCACTTAAAAAAAAAAAAAAAAAAAACGGTCATTTCGTACTCCCTAGCCATAGATGGCGATGTTACTGCGCAGGAATCGGAAACGCAGACACGTATACTAACAGAGGAAGATTTTAGTTCCAGCCTAGCATCAAGCTGCTGCATCAAATTCGTCTAGTAGGCTAATATAGGTTCAAAGTAATTAATTCGGTGGTTGTACCATCAGGACTATGTCTGATACAGTAAGTTCATGTTTGTAATTATTCAGTACGCAAACGTTTTATGAAAGCAAGGGGACGTCATTTATCCCTCTCGCAGAATAAGTTGGCATAGGCCATTCGCTCGAAATAACAGATAACTAGCCATCGGAAATGAACGCTGTTTTTAATCTTCTAAACTTGGATTTGACGGTGTCAGTTGAGTGCTGTGTGTTTGTATTGTATATACTCACATCTGACATAAATTAATCTTACATAACTGGTTGTCTTTGTTCGTGTCTGTAGTTGTTTGCTACTGGGATGTTAACGTTAGCTAACGTTAGCTATAACCCCCAGTACTTAGCCGAGCGTGTAACCCGTTCTGTTATTGAAGTTCACACGTTTTTGCAGGGTCTGTCTCATACACAGTAACGTTCAATCTCTATGTGTCTCATTATTGAAATGAATTTAACGTTATATTCTAGTACATCTGCGAGTCTTATCCCACAGTCCTTTGAGCAGTGTGTTATCCCAATGAATAAACGTAAAACGCCATGATCAAAATGTTTAACCAGACAGGGTGATAGCGACGTAACGTTATTTGCCCGGTTTGTTAAGTCTTTTTTGTAACATGTGAACACTTCTTCAGGAAACGAAACCATCTACAACTGACGGAGGGGACAAGAAGGACGGTGGGGAATACATTAAACTGAAAGTGATAGGCCAAGTAGGTGGTTTAACTCGAAATATACTTAAACAACTCATGGATTCTTTAAAGGAATAGGCCTAGGTAGAATGTGACACAAAGTAACCTCAACTAACCTAACCTCTTTTGCACTGTAGGACAACAGTGAAATTCATTTTAAGGTTAAGATGACAACATCGTTAAAGAAGTTGAAAGAATCCTACAGCAAAAGACAGGTATGAACTATCCCTTGACCTGCAACAGGTCACTTTGCACCTTCCTCCTCCCTGGTTTTATGATAAAATGTCTATTTTGCTTAGTGCTTAGGCCTACATTGTCATTCTTAAATTATTCATTTGCCTCTAGGGTGTGCAGCCAGATATGCTGAGATTTCTGTTTGAGGGTCAGCGTATCCAAGACCACCAAACACCCAAAGAGGTAAAACCCACAAGTTCATATTCTCTGTATGTTTTATGCAACAGGCATGTTAATCCAGCTCGATTTAGAACAATAGTGTGCCAAAAGTATTGCTAAGATAAGCAAAATATTGTGGCATGCAGTGCTGCGGTGTAAGAATACTAAAGGAGAAGTTCAGCGTGATGAGGACCCAAAGTATATTGCAACAATATAAAAAGTTGGAATGTTTGCCGGGGAACAGAATTTTGACACATCCGTGCAGGTCGGCGAAGACCACTTGCTAATTATAGTTTCCCTGGGCACCCAGCTAGTAGCTATCTGTATAGTTGCTACGTTTTCAATGCCTAGTTTTAAATGTTGGAACTGTCAAGTGTGGGGTTATTTTTGAGCCTTTCTATGGTTTAAAATAACTTGGCCACTAACAACTAGCAAGCATTTTTCTTCGGCCTGCACAAACTTATCAAAGTTCTGCTCCCCGGCAAACGTTCCAACTTTTTAAGATGTTGCAATATACTTTGGATCCTTATCCAGCCAAACTTTCCTATCTGGGCTCTGTTTAACAATACACTTCATCACTGTAAGTTTCATGGGAAATTTAGATAAAGTTAGACTCATATCCATAATATTTTTTTGCAAAGATTCCGCTGACATTTTAATTATTTGCATACACATGTTAAGAAACAACCCCGCAATCATGTAAAGCTTTTACAAAACGTTTTACCTAACACTTAACTGACCTAACAACCAGCTGAACTATAATATTATCCAGCACTTGACTCAGTTTTTTCCCTAAAAAAAAAAGCAAAACATAAAAATAACACTGTATGATTAAAAAATGTAGGTGAACCTTTTGGCCCGCAGAATTCAGACCAGCCCGCACACCACTAGCTTGCACTAATGTCGCAGATACCTGCTCAATAAAAGATTCATTTATTTTGTATTATTAATATTATTTTATTGCTTGTTCTTCCTAGCTGGGAATGGAAGATGAAGATGTAATTGAAGTCTACCAGGAACAGACTGGGGGTCAACGGCTCAACTGATGTCTGTCTGCCTCTGCTGAAACCCCTTTCCTGTTTTATTGGTTATTATTTTTATAAATATATTTTGATAAGTGATGAAATCACACTACTCTTTAGTTTGGCATGTCTGGATGGCAGGAGAGGTCAGATGTAGGTAAATTGGACATTGGGACATTTTTCCATTACATGGCCCTTGCACCCTTCCAACCCTTAAGTAACCCCCCCCCCCCTCCCCCCCCTCAATTAAGTAGTCTCTCCATGAAGTGGACTGTGGGTCCCGCTATTACGCTTTCACCATTTCATCCATTTCTCTCACCTCTTGAATGGATTTGTACTGTGTATTTCTCTCCTCAAAATCCATCAACAAAGTTCTAGTTCCAAGGGACACTTTGACAGGCTGCACATGCCAGTAGAAGGACCGGTCCAGACACCTTGAGGCAGGTTAGGTTACATTAGGGGGATTTTGGAGGATGTAAACTTCAAGCTACCTCCTTTGGGGTTCCTGTTCCCTGCCAGTTTACTAGGCAAGTCCCTCATCTTTGTATCAGTACAGTGACCATGAGAAGAGTTTGTGAATTTCAGCTTGAGTATGTTCCAAGTAGTACACTGGGCTCCCTTACTACTCAAGGTTGTCTAGTATACATCCTCATAGTCCAAGAGAAGGCTCAATTAGACCCACCTTCTCCTACAGATCCCAAGTAACTCTGCCCTAGCCATGCTAATTCTGTGAATTGGTATTGTCATTGGATTTTGTTTTTGTTTGGTCTGGGATTTGTTTACTTTTTGATTTCTCTCTGTAGCTGGTTAGCGTAAATTGGCATTAGCAATAGCTCATCAGGGACTGTTGGCTAGACATCCATTGGAACCAGCGTGATACCAATACATCACCCAGGCCACTTGAACCATGTTCACGTTCTGTCTGTATTTGTGTACATAGAATGATGTAATTTTGTTTACATTGTGGTCCATTTCGATAGATTTGTTAAACAAATTAATTTCATTGAAACATACATTATTTCAAATCTCAAAAAAAAAGGAACGTACAAGTCTCTTGTTTTTCATTGATATTTGTAAATATACATTCTTAGTGGAACGTTGGTGCAGCACTTCGAAAAATTCAGGGCGTTTGTTTCCCCAAATCCTAGTTGCTGTTAGTTGCAACAACGTGGCTAACTGGTTAACTATGCTTTTAGGAAATAGACACCTGATCTTCTCACAGGCTTTGGTACTTGCTTTGACACAGTGACACAGTGAAGGCTTGTTGGCACCGCTGTGATGTCCATGTGATCAGCTCGTCTCACCCAACCACGTGTAATATTGTATACAAGAAAGTATTTTCTAAAGCAAAAATCAAACAATTGTTACCCAGCTTGTATATTTTGTATATTCTTTCACTGTTTTATTATTTTTTACTGGATCATTATTACATAATTGTTCTGTTTGTTTGTTTTGTTTTTGTGTTAGGAAAAATATGAGAATAAGTTGCCCTGTTTTAGGATTCTAGGTTTTTCATCTCAGGAATCAGGATTGAGTTATTAAAAAAAAAAGAAAGGCAAGTAGCCAGGCTATCATGAACCATGGCCTTCCCCTGGCAACCCATAATATATCCACTTTCTGGGTTACCATGGTGACCCAGGCACATATAGCTGTGGCCAGTTGTGAAAATTGAGAAGTTGAATGACCGTGATGTACATTAGGTTAGAAAACACTTTTTAAAGAAAATAAAAATGTTGAACAGATATGCATGCCTATTGTTTTTGTCAATGTGTGCTATTTAATAATGAACTTGGTTTTGCATTACATTTTGACTAGTAATCAACGTGATTGATTTATGTCACTGCTGCATGAGCGGACAGAGGGACTGCAGCGCTGAGGTCTTTGGTAGTGAGAGTCTCCATCTAGTGGTCTTGGTTGGTATTGCTTATGCAAGACATTTCTTCAAAGTGTACAGAAGAAGTAAAAGTCTTCAATATTTTTTCAGTCACTAATTGATTAACTTTTAGTTCAACTCCAGGCAGGTACATTATCTAATGGGTGAAATCTGGACTATTATCATTTTGTTTCTTTTATTTGAAGTTTAAGTCTCACAACTTTGCAGGAAATGGATGCATGTATGCTGGTATTGTATGCACTCATACTCAATCCAGATTTAATCAACCAACTACTTCATGAGTTGTCAATCGGTAGATTAATCCACCAACTTGTACATGAGCCCACAGATAGAAGTGTGTTTATCTTGAGGTGAGACTTATTCGCTCTTGTCCTGTGTTCTGTTCTATTCTATGTTCTTACAGTACAGTAAAAGGTTGTGTTACAAAGAGGGGTTGCATTTGGACCAAAGGCTTGTCTGTACTGGCAAATTAGTTCCCCCTTGTGTTCATTTTTAGTAATGGAATCACCCGGAAGAATAGCCTACCACCCACAATGAATAGACTAACCGCTAAATTTATGCTCGTCTTGATAAATGAAATACATTGCACCAAAGTCCTTCTAGTCCTATAAGTGTCTCTGATTGCACTAAAAATCATGATGGTTCATCAGACTGCAGATACAAAGTTGGATACAGAGAACTGAATGAAAATTTAAAGTAGAGGGGGAGAGGGGAATTGTTACTGGGCAGTTGAACGTGACATTTTGTCTTTTCTGGTCGTGCCCATGTCCCTTTTATATTAGTGGCAGCCCACATGAAGGGACTATTTTCAGATATGGTAGACAATTTCCTTGATTACTATGCCCAAATGAAAGTATAGGTCCATGTGATGCCATCCTAGATCCTTTCCACATTTCATTTTCTGGTGGTCTAAGAAGAGTCAAGAGTTAATATCAGAAAAAAATATCAGAATTAAACTAAAACTCAGAGAACGGTGGAAAATGAGAGTATTTACCCATGTGGTGGCACATTTAATAAGCCTGGACATTATCTGGTGGAGAACTTGACATGACAATGGCAATCCCCAGTTGACAGTTGACAAAAATATTTTAGTGTATGAGTAGACTTCCCCCACACTTGTGTGTGTGTGTGTGTGTGTGTGTGTGTGTGTGTGTGTGTGTGTGTGTGTGTGTGTGTGTGTGTGTGTGCCTGCTACAGGAGCCATGTTATGTAGGTGTGAGCTGGGGAGAGTCTAGTCCTGCGCCCTTCCTTGGTCCCTGAGGACTAGCAGTGGGGTCACTGAGGCCCAGCAGCTCCAGCAGAGTGAAGTAGGAGAAGACCCAGGGCCGGGAGATGTCCTGCGTCTGCCCCAGCCCACCAGCCTCCAGCAGCAGGCCCCGCTGGAAACTCAGCCTCTGCTCCAGCAGCGCCCTCTGTCTGTGGGGAGGATAATTTAGCATGTAGCATTTAGCAAAGCCAAAAATCAAACCAAAACCACTTACATTTGTCAACTATCAATTACCTCAGGGCCAGTGTCTACTAGAGAAACTTAGGTACCTTGCTCAAGGGCACAATGGTGGAAGCCATGGCTCAAACCCCCACTTCCCAGCCTACTAGCTAGGCTCCTTAAAGTGATAGTTTGGTGTCATTCAAGCATAGCCCTGTTGCACGAGCCGACTGAACTAGATGGCGAGTAGAACGAAAGAATTTGCAACAACATAGCCCAGATGTGAACACAAATACAAACAAAGACTTTACATTGAGTCAACAGCAACAAAATTGTTCCACTTGCTATCGAGTGTAGTCGACAGGCTCGTGCAACAGGGCTATGCTTGAATGACGCTATTACTTTTACGACTGTACTACAACCACCACACACCCCCACACTTAGTCCACAGACATTTTAGCACAACTTTAGCACAACCAAAAATTGAAAAATATGATCTCTTAAAACTGTGTGTGTGAATTTATTTATTTATTCACTATTGATGTGTTATTCATTTGTGTAGCCCTCTACCTGGCCTGCAGTTGGGCCTGTAGGCTGGCCTGTTCCTTTGCCCATAACAGGGCCTCTTCATCCCTCCTCCTCCTCTCCTCCTCCGCCCTGCGTCTCTCCTCTTCCTCCTCCAGGAGGCGCTGCAGGTACTCCCTCCTCTCGCTCTCCTCCATCTCCTGCAGCTTCTTCCTCTCCTCCGCATGACGCAGCTCCTCCTCCAGACGCAATCGCTCCTGCTCCTCTGCACACACACACACACACACACACACACACACACACACACACACACACACACACACACACACACGCACAATTTCTAACTGTTTAATAATAATAAATAATATAGGAGTGTATCAATACTGAGCTTCATGCTGGACCTCTAACACACGTACGATTTCTAACTGTTTGTGATTTGGCAATACTGTACAACTCTAAACATCCATAATACTCACTGTGACCTATGTAGCTTGAACTTCGTCACTGTATGTTTATGTTTACCTGCCCTGATGTGTGTATTGGAGGAGGGATATCTGTGTGTGTGTGTGTGTGTGTGTGTGTGTGTGTGTGTGTGTGTGTGTGTGTGTGTGTGTGTGTTTGAGTGTTTGAGTGAAATACATCCTTGACCAGGATGAGAGAGAGGTTACGTACATACAGTACACCTGCCCAGGTGTATGTGCGTGTGTGAGGTTGCATTTACCTGCCCAGGTGTATGTGCGTGTGTGAGGTTGTGTTTACCTGCCCAGGTGTATGTGTGTGTGTGAGGCTGTGTTTACCTGCCCTGCGTCTCTCCTCTTCCAGTCTGAGGTGCTGCAGACGCTCCATCTGCCTCCTCTTTTCCTCCTGCCGTCTCCTCTCCCTCTCTCTCTCCACCTCCTCTCTCCTCCTGCGCTCCTCCTCCTCACACTCTCTCCTCTGCCTCTCCTCCTCATCCTGCTGCCTCCTCAGCCTTTTGGGGGAGAGTGAAAAGGCTTAGACACTCACACAGACAACCACTCAAGTGGGTACACACACACACACACACACACACCCACTTTATCCTCTCCTCACTTTTCTCGCTCTCTCCCTCTAGCGCTCTCTCTCTATCTCTCTCACACACTCATTCACACTCAAACACACACACACACACACACACACACACACACACACACACACACACACACACACACACACACACACACACACACACAATCCCCTCATCACTCTTCTCTATCTTTCTCTCTCTCTCACTCACATACACACACACACAGCCTCCTCTGCTCTCCTTCACTTTCCTCTCTCTCACAGACTCTCTCTCTCACTCACACACACACACACACACACACACACACACACACACACACACACAAACACACAAACACACACACACACACCTGGCCTCCTCGGCTCTGCGTCTCTGCTCCTCCTCCAGCTCCAGTCTCATTCTCTCCTCCCTCTCCTCTCTCTCCATCTGCCTCTTCTTCTCCTCCTCTTTCTCCCTCCTCTTCCTCTCCACTTCCTGTCTCCGACGCTCCGCCTTCTCCGCTCGGGCCGCCGCCTGACGCTCACGCTGCCTTGCGGCCTCCTCAGCATTCCGACTCTAAAAACAGTGATAAAACAGGATGGTGGTCACTTCTGCACCCAGCACAAGACCTACTGTATGTAGCCTACCAAACCCTATGGCCCCAACTTTGTAGCATAAATGTTAGTTTGTAGCTTGAATGTTAGTCTTCCCTTTGTAAGTGGCTTTGGATAAATGCATCTGCTAAATTCATGAATGCAAACAATATAGTGCCTCCTACGCTGCATTTGGAACATTACCTCATTGTACACTAGAGTGAACCTATATCATATCTGGCTTTAATCACTGTATTACGAAACTCTGTTTGACCCTGTCTGGTAGGCATCTTGCATGGCAGGCTCTGTCACTGGATATAGTCACTGTATGGTATGAATGTGTGTGTGAATGTGAGGCATACATTGTAAAACACTTTGAGTGTTCATAGGAGCAGAAAAGCGCTATAGAAATGCAGTTTATTTGCCATTCATGTACTGTACAATGATAGAGTAGATGTTTGGAATTGGGTAAGAGTAACACTGCTGCTTACAATTAATTCCAAAGACAATTGGTGGAATAAAGAATGCTGTTGTTATCATATACGGTCAGTGACTGAAGTATAATTTATGTTCACAACTTATATTAAACAATGGGAAAAGCCATTTTTGGGGTGTTTTGCTACCATATACCCTTTGGGATGGATATCTTTCTGGCAAAGTGGCTAGAACCAGAGGGAACTCACATTATTCACATAAGCACCATCTTCTGATTGGCTGAGCTTTGTTACAAAGCTGTCTGTTGCCGTGGAAGCAGACCTTGAGGTGAGCTGATGCAGAGACATGGGTGGTGGGCTGGAGGGCGGGGCTTCTTCTGCTACAAGACTCGCCTGCCTTGAACTTTGACCCCGTGAGACAGGTGCACTTCTGTCGCCAGAGCGCTGTGATTGAGCTGACGAGAACGACCCCTGTTGGGAACAGGAAGAACGTCCCCCAATGTCACCCATTTCAGATGGCTGCTCTTCCTCATCCTCCTCCTGCTTTTCTTCTTCCTCAGGGTTTCTCCTCTCAGACTTCTCTACTTCCTGTTCTGGGAGACCCACTTCCTGTTTTGGCCGGGGTTTCCCTAAGAAGAAAGGTTAAGAAAGTGACTCTCATGGTATTCTACTTAAACTGGGCATGTGAAAGTCTAGATCTGTATGTAGGCCAGAAATGAGAAGGACCCTTAAGCATTCAGGATGGCTGAGGCTGTCTGGAAGATTCACTTGAATGTATTGGTATGGTACAGAAGTTCACTTTTGGTTTTAGACAGATAAAGGACATCCTATGCCCATCACTTTAGATTAGAAATATACTCAAAAAGCCTAAAAATACACACATAAATATAAGAGAAGCCATGCAGGCACAATTCATACAATTTCTCTCTCTCTCTGTCTCTGTCTCTCTCTCTCTCTCTCTCTCTCTCTCTCTCTCTCTCTCTCTCTCTCTCTCTCTCTCTCTCACACACACACACACACACACACACACACACACACACACACACACACACACACACAGCTGCATAAGCTGAGGGTGAGCGCCCCAGGCAGTGACTTACCAACCACAAACTCGGCTCGACCTTTGACCCCTGTCTTCCCACCTTTTCTTCCGCTAGCTCGCTGGGTCTTCGTAACAGCAGCTCCCTCTTTCATTCCTCTCTTCTTCTCCTCCTCCTTTGTTTTTCTATCTCTCTTTCTCTAGGGGAAGCGAGGGATGGCCCACATCACAGAGAAGGAAGTGTTAGCGGTCACTCCACACCAGACCCAAATAATTACATTACAGAACTAATTATGTTTTTCTTTCACGTTTTTGTTTAACTGTGGACTGTCTTACATGCTTTAATCTGGATTCCATCTTATTTATTTTGAACGAGGCGATAGGCATAGTTCTACATGACTGTTATGAAATATTTTAAATAATATTATAGTTTCCTAACTTTGTTGTCATTCATTTAAACAGACTTTAGCTGCCAAATCCATCAGGGCCGCCGTGGCAGCTCAAGTTATTCAGTCGTGGCCAAATCGGATTAGTACTCTATCAAACTGCGTAGACACCAGGGTCTCCTATACCATGCTCAAGTCTAATCTTCTACACTTACTACAAAACTCTTGACGATCATTATGAAATGTCACAGTGATCACATCATCTCATTAATCTTAGTTAGATTTAGCCAAACCTTAGGTCATTTCTTTCATGTTTTTTTCTTCCGATGAATGGTTGAAAGGCATTCTGTGTTTTATTTCAATTCTGTCCTGGAGCCACAAATGCGCCCATAGAAAATAAATAAGCTCTGAGTTATACTGTTATTGTATGTATGAGTTAAAGCGGGCTTTGGCTGAAACATGCATTTCTAGCTTTCAAATGAATAAAACAAAGAAGAGAGTTTTTTGTATTGCCATGTAGGGCATCAGTATGGATCCAACTCCAAGTTAGTTGCAGTAAACTATAGATTTTTTTTTCTTTAGCATTATACAGCATTATGTCATTATAAGTGTCAGTAGAACTGCATGCATATAAATACATTGCATATTTCTAAGTATTCTGGATGCCCATTTAACAGGGAGTGAGTATGAAGGTCATCCAGATCGATGAACAGCATCAGGTTCCTGTGCACTGGGACAGCTGGGATTCTTGGCATTCATCAACAGCATCAGAGATGCTAGTCCCTGTATTTAGGTGGTGTAGCATTAAAATCTTATTGTAATTCTTATTTAAAGGTGGAAAAAATACACAGTGATCCTTTAAGTCAATGTGGGCAGAGAAGGCATACCAGTGAGGAAGTAGTGGGGGCTCCTTTCTCCTTTAGAGCCGCTTCTCCTTGTCCTTCGTCTCTCTCCTCCTCCTCTTTCTTTTCTTCCCCCTGGTGTCCTCTCTCCCTCCGTCTCCCTTTCTCCCTCCTCCCCTCCATCTCTCCCATCTGCTGTCTCTCTTGGGCCTCTCGTCTCTCCTCTCCTCCACCGCACTCCTCCTCTCCTCTCTTCCTCTCTCTCCTCCCTTCTTTCTCTCCTTTCACACTGTGTCCTCTTCCTCCTCCTCCTCCTCCTCCTCCTCTTTGTCTCTCCTCATCTCTCACAGATGGAGTTACGCTGGCTGTAAGGCTATGGGTCTCCCTGGAGAGAGAGAGAGAGAGAGAGAGAGAGAGAGAGAGAGAGAGAGAGAGAGAGAGGGAGGGAGAGAGAGAAAACATATGGATCTGTGTGGAAAGAGACACATGGATATGTGTGCATTGACAGACAGACCGACAGGTTAGACAGACAGGCAGATTGATAGACAGATAGATTAAATAAACAGACAGACAGACAGATAGAAAGATAGGCTGGATGGGTGTAGATTGAGTTTGTGTTGGAATGAAGAGATGGAAGGGAGATAGCATGGTTTCCTCCTCTCTTCTTTCCTTTGCAATTGAACTTTTTTCTTTGTGTGTGTGTGTGTGTGTGTGTGTGTGTGTGTGTGTGTGTGTGTGTGTGTGTGTGTGTGTGTGTGTGTGTGTGTGTGTGTGTGTGTGTGTGTGTGTGTGTGTGTGTGTAAAAGATGGAAAAGAGATAGGGAAAAGGATGACAGGGACAGAAAAGTGAGCAAAAGAGATAGAGAGAAATATCATGGGGGAGGAGGAAGCCAAGAGGAAATGGATGGTGATATCAAACGGATGAACAGCATAGGAGTGTTTGTGTTGATAATCCAGACAGGTCAAAGGTCACGTATCAGCCTATAAAACAGGCAGTAATGTGAGCTGCAGAGGACAGCCGGGGCCTGAGCAGGACTGAAACACTGGAGACACACACACACACACACACAGCAGAGGAATGTAAACAACAGATCACACAAATTATTAATGAGCCTAACACTGACCCTGTCAGCAGTGCTGGTGACCCCTGCGTGACCTTTGACCTCAGGTTCTACAGACACATCCGCCCCCTGGAATGACCCTTACTGAAACACCACAGAAAGCATGGAGGCAGGAGAGGGGGAGAGATGGCAGGGGACAGAATGAGAAAGCGAGAGAGGAAGAGAAAAGAGGAGAGGAAGGATGTGTAAAGAGAAAAGGGTGAGAAGAGATGGTCTGAGAAAAGTGTAGGGCACTGAGATGGAGAGATCGAGAGAAGGGTGAAGAAATGGAAGAAGAGAGAAAATAGATGTAGAGAAGGAATGCAGAGGGAAGAGAGAAGAGAAGAGAGAAAAAAAAGAGAATTACTGAGAGAATCCCCAAAAATAGTGTTAGAAAGAGCGGAGACAGTTTGTGTGTGTGTGTGTGTGTGTGTGTGTGTGTGTGTGTGTGTGTGTGTGTGTGTGTGTGTGTGTGTGTGTGTGTGACTTGAGAGGAGTCCAAGACAAGCACCATTATTCTGGGATGATCCAGCTTCTCCTGCTCCCAGGCCTGACCCAGAGTATCAGCTTTCCAGCTCTAATCCCGGGGACTAGCGAGGCCAGATACCACAGATTCCAGACCCGGATGGGGATGGGGATAAAGACGCAAACGCACACACAGGACTGAGCCCTTGCCACTCAGCCAGGGAAGAGAGAGAGAGAGAGAGAGAGAGAGAGAGAGAGAGAGAGAGAGAGAGAGAGAGAGAGAGAGAGAGAGAGAGAGAGAGAGAGAGAGAGAGAGAGGAGTCTTGAGGACACTCACCTAGACTCCACACAGGCTCCTGAAAGGCATTGTGGGATTGCTGGGTCGTAGGGAGCCTCAGCAGGAGGGATTGTGGGAAGGCTGCGGGGTGAGGGGTTTTCTTCTCTCAGCAGTGAGGGGGACTCAGTGGCGTCTCCGCGGTCATCAGGATGCGTGTCCTCCTCTCCCCTCTCCGCTCTGTCCATTACTTCACTTCTTTTCTCCTTTCCTGACTTTTGCGCTATTCGTCCTTGTCTTCCTGTTGTCTTCTCTGGGTTCTTTCCTGAGGAAGGAGTGACAGAATGGGCTGGAGAGGGAGGGAGAGAGGGATAGATGGAGAGAGAGAAAACAAAAGAATGTTTGCCATGGTCAACTTTGGAAACTTCATGTCATCTGTCCATGCATATAACACACTGAGACAGACAGACAGACAGACAGACAGACACAGGAGGAGGTCCATGTATATATAACAACGAGAGATAGACAGACAGACAGTTAGACAGACAGATAGACACAGAGGGAGGTCCATGCATATAAAATACTAGGTAGATAGGTAGAGAGATAGATAGACGGTCAGACAGGCAGACAGACAGACAATGAGGGGAGTCCATGCACATAGACCGTATCAAGAGAGTTTGATTAGCAGTTTTAATATTCCACACATTATCTAGTGGAAGTAGTCTGGGGATTAACCAGAATGCGAAAGGACTGTTTGTGTTTTCATTGTTGAAAGGGTCTAGAAAACAGACTGAGTGATACACCAGTAAGTGTTTCAGGTGTGTGCTATAGCCTACCTGTGCTGACAGCCTGGTCATCTGACACTGCTCCCCTCACACCTGGCCTTCTCTCAGCCTGACTGGACACCTGTGAGCAGAGGAGACAACAGGTGTGTGTGTGTGTGTGTGTGTGTGTGTGTGTGTGTGTGTGTGTGTGTGTGTGTGTGTGTGTGTGTGTGTGTGTGTGTGTGTGTGTGTGCGTTTGTGTGTTAGTGACTGTGTGTGTGTGTTCATGTGTGTGTGTGTGTGTGTGTGTGTGTGTGTGTGTGTGTGTGTGTGTGTGTGTGTGTGTGTGTGTGTGTGTGTGTGTGTGTGTGTCCATATGTGTGTGTGTTAGTGCCTGCTGTGTGTGTTTATTTGACAGGTCTACCTGTTCATCCACTGGTGCAGTGCTGTCATCAGCTCCAGATGCACACCTGCCTTCAGATCTGATCTCATCCCCATGGGCAGGAAAGCGTACCCTAGCAACCCTCTGGAGGTCACACAGAGGTCAAGGCAACACAGCAGCCACAGGGTTAGTGACTAAAACTAGAACAGAATAAGCGCTTTGACACTGATCATGTGATTAAACCCACTGATATGAGCTATAGGTTACTCCAATGGAAGTGTATCTCTCTCTCTCTCTCTCCTCTCTCTCTCTCTCTGTGTGTGTGTGTGTGTGTGTGTGTGTGTGGAATAAATAAAGACTCTGCAGCATCTACAGTAGCAAATGCACTTACTCTCATACTCCTGTGGGTTGTGTCTCTGGTGACTGGAGTAGCATTAGCTTGAGCTTGGTCTGAGCCCTCTGCCCCTGCAATGCAAAAAGACTTTATAAAGTGAGTGGGCTTTATATAGTGAGTGTTCTTTCTCGTTCACCCTGTACACACCATATAGAGGGAGGTTGAGAGGCCTAGGATCTTATCTTTCTGCCGCTCAATTTCCCCTATTCTGTCACAAACTCACAGATATTCACAAACAACCACACACACACACACACAGGTGCCCAAGTCACCTTTGACCTTTCTCTGATCAGTCAGTGGCACTAAGCCGTGCTAACGATGACTAATTAACCAAATGACTTCACGATCAGTGACCAGCTCTGCTGTCTTCCCCCTTCCATCCCGGACACACCCATATCACAGAGCATGGTGGAGCATACACACACACACACACACACACACACACACACACACACACACACACACACACACACACACACACACACACCCCATCATCCACATGCCCCAATACCCAGGTCACCACACCCATCCACACCCCACCACCCCCAAACAGAGGTCGCCACACACACACACACACACAGGGTCAGTGCAGTTGTCTGTGGATTAGGGAGAGGGGAGTGTGTGTATGTTGATAAGGAGGAGGGGGATCACAGGTGGTCTGGGGGAAATTTCAGGACAAAGAACTTTGTTAACAAC
>JAODXP020000016.1:13048055-13063055 GCA_027497455.2 Sardinella longiceps | reverse complement strand
AGCCCTGTGGGTATGTGTGTGTGTGTGTGTGTGTGTGTGTGTGTGTGTGTGTGTGTGTGTGTGTGTGTGTGTGTGTGTGTGTGTGTGTGTGCGCGCAGGATGGAGAACACACAAAGGCCAGGATTGTGTGACAAATAGAATCACACTCACGCAAGGCAACAGGTGAATTTCATTACGGACTCACTATTTGTGGAAAAGTGTCTGAACGAAACCACAGATAAACTCAGTGGAGGAGACTCAGACTGTTGCATTCTGGGTGATCGTACTGGAGTTAAGAAACCCCCCACCCCACACCACCCCCTTCCATTTCTACTCTCCCTATCCTGTCATGCCCAGATTGGAGAGGCGACTCTTTTTAGATCTAGTCTATAAGTAGACCTGTGTGTATGAGTGTGTGTGTGTGTGTGTGTGTGTGTGTGTGTGTGTGTGTGTGTGTGTGTGTGTGCTCAGTGCATATGTCGTTGGCTTACACACACTCCTGTGAGCGGGGACGACGTGTTAATTGAGCCGAGGGTGTCTGGAATGATATGTGCTGATAAGTCTCTGGCTAGTCTGGCACAGACACAGGCCTTCTCTCCTCCCTTGGCTAGTAGAGAGGGCATGCACTACTGGCATGAGTGGAGACGAGAACAGATCCATCCAACTCAACTCGCTATGTCTTCATAATAAATAGACCTGCACTGGACGCACACCTAAATACCATGAGGAGAGATCCACCCAACTCAACTCGCTATGTCTTCATAATGAATAGACTTGTATTGGATTGACACCCTAAACACTATGGAGTAGAAATCATCCTAACTCAACTCGATATGTCTTCATAATAAATAGACCCGTATTGGGCCGATACCTAAAGACTATGGAGGACAGATCCACAAAACTCTAATTTAACAACTTTAATAATAAATAGATCTGCACTGGACCCAAAGGTTGCCGTGTGGAAAGGTAAAACGGTACAACAGTATAATAGTCAGTAAAGACATTGAAGGCTTAGGGTTCAAGGCTGGGGTTCCTCTGCGATAATAAACATGGCCGACACCTAAACAGCGAGGCTACTAGCAGAGCTGGGGCAAATAATGTGCATCCAAACTTTTACCAAACCCTGACAAGGATTGAAGTCGATGAAAGACTTGACTGACAGCTAATCGGCCTCTCATGATGCCGATTGAAGACAATTAAGTCTTTAAGGGTTCAGTGGTTAGGGCTTAGTAGGGCCACTAAGATTCAGCATCTCCAGATAATGAGTATGAAGGCTGGTACTCCAAATCAAATGTTTAAATTAAAAACACCCATCATCGCACAACTATCCTTCCCTAACGCTAGCTATTCAGCGGTGTCGTGTGTTGAAGTGGCTCTCACATTCCGTGTGCCACGGAACACCATGTCGCTTCTCTCTCTCGCTCTCCCTCAGACACACACACACACACACACACACACACACACACTGACCCCACCCCAACCTCCTCTATTTTTGGTGACAAACTTGTTAGCACGTTGTCAAAGCGGTGGCAGATGGGCCGTAGTGGGCATCTCTCACCGTGCCACAGAGGCGACAGTGTGGGGAGGTTTAAGAAAGTCAACGCAAACCCCATGAGCTGTCCACAGCGTGTCCCCACACACACACACACACACACACACACACACACACACACATACATACACACACACACCACCCTCCACACACACATAACATCTATATTTCACAGATTTCGCAAACGCCGCTAAATGGAGTAACAGAATCACCGTGGAAATGTTTGTTGGGGCCGCCTGGCGTTTAGTGTTGGCGGGGCGGCGCTGGTGCGTTTGATGTGTGTGAGAGTGGAGGATGTATCAAGAGTTTGCCACAGGCCGACGTCGAAGAAAGGTGTTTTTGTTTGCACGGCCGAGAGCCTCGAGCTGTCGGCTTCTCTTACCTCTGCTTTGATTCAGTTACGCCTTTAAGCTCAACACACACACGCACACTCACACACTCACACACACACACACACACACACACACACACACACACACACACACACACTCACCATGAGGCCAATGCTGTCTGTAAGCAATCCTGAATGTTGTGTGTCTGTAAGCTGAAAGTATACACAGTGTGAGTCCAAACCGATGGAACTCAAGGTGTTGATTTTCTCTGCATAATCTGTCATATTTCCTTTTAAAAAGCTCCTGTTTCACCAATGGCTTAGCAATGTTTTGCTTTATGTGTCCTTAAGACTATTCTAACAACAACAACAACTTTGGAACTCTCCTTTTGTGTCGGCAAGAAGAGAGAGAGGAACAGATTTTTCTGCAGAAGTCTGAAGGATTTCAGGGGAGAGAAACAGGCTGGAGTTTGTCGGTGCTTTAAAAGAATCTTTATTTAGAGAGTGTCAGATTCAGAGGGGGGCCAGATATAGGGTGAGTTATAGGGGGAGAGAGAGAGAGAGAGAGAGAGAGAGAGAGAGAGAGAGAGAGAGAGAGAGAGAGAAGAACGGATAGAGAGGGGGCTTGAGGAGGAGGGGTACGAAAAAGGGACAGGGAAAAGTAGGGAAAATAGAAGGGGATGCAGGGGCAACGTAGGGAAGAGATGGAAAGGAGAAAATAAGAGAGAAAAAGAGAGAGAACAGAAAAAAAACAACCAGACAGGAGAGGACAGCAGGGAGAGAGAGAAAAAAGAGAGAGGAAGGAAAGAAACAACCAGCTCGATAGAACAGAAAGAGAGAGAGAGAGAGAGAGAGAGAGAGAGAGAGAGAGAGAGAGAGAGAGAGAGAGAGAGAGAGAGAGAGAGAGAGTGAGGAAGGAAGGAAAGAAAGGACAGAGGTATATTAAATAAGCGGACTGACATGAGAGGGATAGGCAAAGAGAATGTAGGCCAGCGAGAGAAGAGAGGAAGCCGAGGAAGCCGAGGAAGCGGAGATGACTTGGGGGAGGGGTTAGAGGGGCAGAAAGCAGAGGCTTGGGGGGCAGAAAGAGAATGTTTGGGGGTATAAGGGGCAGAAAGCAGAGGATGGGGGGGGGGGCAGAAAGAGAATGTTTAGGGTATAAGGGGCAGAAAGCAGAGGCTGGGGGTCAGAAAGAGAATCTTTGGGGGTATAAGGGGCAGAAAGCAGAGGATGGGGGGGGGGCAGAAAGAGAATGTTTGGGGTATAAGGGGCAGAAAGCAGAGGCTGGGGGGCAGAAAGAGAATGTTGGGGGTATAAGGGGCAGAAAGCAGAGGATGGGGGGGGCAGAAAGAGAATGTTTGGGGGTATAAGGGGCAGAAAGCAGAGGCTTGGGGGGCAGAAAGAGAATGTTGGGGGTATAAGGGGCAGAAAGCTGAGGCTGGGGGGCAGAAAGAGACTGTTGAGTGGAGAAAAGGGTAGGAGGAGAACTGATAAAGATCCAGGTATCAGCCAACATTGGGCCAGATGCGGGTAGGGACGCGGGCAAATCATTGGGGGAGGGAGAGAGAGAGAGAGAGAGAGAGAGAGAGAGAGAGAGAGAGAGAGAGAGAGAGAGAGAGAGAGAGAGAGAGAGAGAGAGAGAGAGAGAGATCATGACTGGCAGAGGAGAAAGAGAGGGAAACTAAATGAGCAGTAGCAGGATGATGAAAGGTGGGAGGAAGTAAAGGGAGTGAGATGAAGAAAAAGAAATGACAAGAAAGGGGGAAAGGAGAAATGAAGAAAAAAAGAAATGACAAGAAAAGGGAGAGAGAGATAAGGGAAAATGGATGGTAAGAAAAGAGGGATAGAGGGAGAATGAATGACAAAAAAGGGAGGAAAGGGAAGGTTAGGACAGGAGAGAAAGGCAGAACTGATAATAGAGAGTGATAGTGGAGAAAGAGAGATGAAGAAAAGAGAACAAGAGAACAGAGTGAACTGAATAAGGAGTAGGAGTGTAGAAACAACAGGAATATGAGAAGAGGAGAAGAGGAAAGAGAGGAAAAGGAAAGGGAAATTGAAGAGGGGATAGAGGGAATTGGAGGAAGAGGAGGAAAAGGGGAGGAGGAGAAGGAGGTTGAAAACAAAGAGGGAGGGGATAGAGGGAGAGAGGGGTGGGCTTATGGAGGAGGGGAAAGGCAGACAGTATCAGACAGACGGGAAAAGAGAAAAGATGGGGGGAGCATGAGAGAGAATGAGAGAAGAGAAAAAAGAGACAGACAGAAAGAGGGTACGCAAGATAGAGAGAAAGATGCAAAGGAGTGGTTGAGGCAGAAAAGAGACACTACGGAGAGATGTGGGGAGAGGAAGTGAGAAAGAAAGGGATGTAGGGAGTTAAGGAAGAGAGAGAGATTGTGTGTGTGTGTGTGTGTGTGTGAGAGAGAGAGAGAGAGAGAGAGAGAGAGAGAGAGAGAGAGAGTTGAAGAAACTCTATGAGGCTGGATTGTGGAGCTGCTGATCTGGGTTGTGTTGTGTGGGGTGGGTGGGGTTGTGAGGGGGGTCAGGTTACCTTGGCCCATATCCACCAGTAACCCCCCTCCACCCCAAACATTACCAGATGTGCAGCCATTGCATTGGGGGAAGGGAACACGGCTTAACGTGTGTGTGTGTGTGTGTGTGTGTGTGTGTGTGTGTGTGTGTGTGTGTGTGTGTGAGTGTAGTGTGAGAGAGAGAGAGAGAGAGAGAGAGAGAGAGAGAGAGAGAGAGAGAGAGAGAGTGTGCACACACACATTTATGACTTTGTAAGCTATATGGTTCTTTTTTGTGTTACACAGCTTTGGGGTATCTCAATAGTTTTGTATTCATAAAGTATGCTCTCACATACAAGAGGCTACTCAATGTTTGTTAAACTTATTTACATATGTTTGAACGTGTGTGTGTGTGTGTGTGTGTGTGTAACTAACTGTATTATTACATCAATATTGGGATACATGTGTGTGTAGGGGTTTATGTTGATGCAGGTGTGCTGGCCAATGTATATTTGTGCAAATGAGTGAGCCCACATTGAATGGTGTGTGTGTGTGTGTGTGTGTGTGTGTGTGTGTGTGTGTGTGTGTGTGTGTGTGTGTGTGTGTGTGTTCGAGTCACATTTACAGTAAAACAGCTGTACCTTAAGACAGACGTGATAAAATATTGAACCAATGCAAAGGAAAATAGTCTCAGTAGTGACAGAAATCTGAAAGAAAAAATGTAAGGAAAGTTGAAAAATAGTTCACATGCGCGCACACACACTCACACACACACACACACACACACACACACACACACACACACACACACACACACACACACACACACACACACACACAAATAATCCCAAACATGGTAGTCCACATCAAAGCCGGTAGGTAGTCTGGACAGAGAGTGAGAGAGTTTGTGATGTCTGGTTGCTTGCAGGTCAGATAGACTTGAGCAAGCTTGTGCTCTAACACAACATTGACCGGACCCACTTCATTACCCCCAGAAATAACCCTGCCAGGGGAATATGAGCAGGCGAATCCCTGTCTACACCTTCATATCATACAACACAGAATGTTTCACATGTATAGTATACATACTGTACATGTGATCCTAAAATACATGACACCTGAATATACAGATAACTAGTATAGACCACACAGAAATAGACCATGCATGCCAGTGCATTGATTGTTCAAGACTATTAAATAACCACATAGCCAGACTAGTGGAATTTAGTTTTTTTTATATTCTAAAGATAACTGGTTGTTTATTCTAAAGGTTGAGTATTCTGAATTCTAAATAACTGAAACTAACGTTTGTTTCTGAATAAATAGCAGAGGGATAAATTCTAAACTCTTTCTGGGGAGCTTAAACGTGTGTTAGTCAGTATATTAGTCAGTGTGAGTCTTTTCTCACCACACACCCAAACCCACCTGTGGCCTCCGGCTCCAGCAGTACAGTCCAGGACTGGCCCCTCTCATCCTCCTCTGGCACCAGAATCCCTACAGCTGAGGAGAGAGAGAGAGAGAGAGAGAGAGAGAGAGAGAGAGAGAGAGAGAGAGAGAGAGAGAGAGAGAATGAAATAGTTTCCTTTTCACTTTGCTTACTTCACTTCATAAGTTTAAAATATAAATTTCCTAAAGATTCAGTTTTAAGATGATTTTACTTCTTGTTTCATCTTAGACAAATAACGAATTGTCAATAATGTGTGTTTTGACAACACTGCTTCACTGAGTCATGTCATTAAAGCACCTATGAAGTTGAGAGAGAGAGAGAGAGAGAGAGAGAGAGAGAGAGAGAGAGAGAGAGAGAGAGAGAGAGAGAGAGAGGATGAGGGGGGTTGGTAATTGCTTGCAGAGGCTAACAACAGTCATAGCTTGGCCACGACTGCAACAGCATGTCAAAGCAGACGTGATCGCTCTTTACAGTTCTTTACTGTTGCCATAGCAACATGAGTGGACATACCATGCTCCTCTGTGACATCATCAAGCGAGAGCTGCTGTTGTCCCGAGGGGTCAAACAGAGAAAGGCGAATGATATCACCATCAGGACCCATGATCAGGGTCCCCCAACCACCGCCTTTCTGCCAGTCTAAAAAAACACCAACATGTCAATCAGATAAGATAACTGCTCTCTTAGGTAGTTTGAGTTTGATAAGGTCAACAATAACCTAATAAACCACTCAAGTAAGGACGAACCTAATCTACAGACCCAGCAGAGCATTACAGGTGAAGCTTTTAGGGGTCAGACTAAGGTCATTTTTCCCTCATGGATGTACAATACTTTATTAATGCAACTATGTCAAATAAAAATAATTGACAACTACACAGCTAATTGATTAAGGAAAGGCATAATGAATGGGTGGATGAATGAATGGATGGATGGATGGATGGATGGATGGATGGATGGCACCCTCAAACCTCTGAGTTCCACAGGAATGCTCCCCCGCACAATGCTGGGCTGGGATTGGCCAGGGTCTGGGGGGTCAGGCGGGTGTTGTCTGTGGGCAGCCATGGAGCTCTGCTTCCCTGGACCCTTGCGTCCGGTCAGGGGGGGTAGAGCACCCAGGGAGGGGGGCAGCACACCACCTGTGGGGCACAAAAACAACAACACTAAGACAAAGCAACACTCAGGTTTTCTAGCTGGCAGATGGAATGTCTCCCAATGTCAGACGTCTGAGTCATCAACTCAGTGAAATCCCTACAACCCTCAGTTTAGATTTCCAAGATGGCTGAAATGTGGGGATGAAGCCCTACGATGGAGAACACATACAGTACAGTAGCTCATGCCCAGAAACTCTGCTTTTACATCATGGTGAATAGCAAACTGACTGCATTTACACTGAACTATTTTCCACTGCTTTGAGCACTCAAAGTGATTTAAAATCGGCCTCATATTCACCCATTCACATACCAGTAGCAGAGGCTGCCATAGTATGCAAGGCACCAGGCTGCTCACCAGGACTGCTTTAGGGTTCAGTGTCTTGCTCAAGCACACTTCAACAGGGTCAGGGGTCTGGGCTTGGATCGGCAACACAGAGGTGGCCAGATATACGCTCCTAGAGAACATCAGTCAACGGAAGTACACAAAGGTCCCTATGGTCACACAAGCACAAGCAGTGGAGTCTACTCCTTTGACTCCCGTTGTTGCGTCACATCTGAAAGGTTTTCACTATAGACTTTTAGGCGCATTATGGCATCCTTGTGTTTGTGCTCATGTACAGTACATGCATTGACTATAAATTGGCCCTAAAGCGGTCTGCACACCGGCTACAACACAGTGCTGAGCACTCTGCTTCCATCATTCTATTCCATTGTTTTCAATGCAACACCGCACACCCAATGCTGAACTCCTCCGCCGTCGATTGTGAATTACGATTGAAGTCTATTTTGTCGGAGCCGCCCATTGACATCCATCGTTAATTCCACAGGCTACTGTACTAGGTTTGTTGCGGAATTGTCGAATTCGAAAGTGCCCCGCAATGCTGACGGAGCTGGTGTGCGGACGGCTTAAGACTTCGCACTTAGCTGCCATGTAAGGTAAAGGCCAGGCTTTCCCTGTATCCACTGTTGGGTGAGTGGTGGGGGTCTCCAGACGCATATGGCTGTCTGGCTAGTTTAGAAATATCAGCAGTCTGTAAGAGAAGACTCTCTGCGTTTCTCACCTCACTGACTGCAACTCATCTGAGCCAGACGAGTCTGGGCCTCCATCTTACTTAAGACACCTGACACACTGACGCACGCACACACACACACACACACACACACACACACACACACACACACACACACACACACACACACACACACACAGAGTTCGTTAGCTGTTCCCTGTATCCATAGCAACATATGATGTGCTGAGCCCTCGTTAGACATTGCAGCTGACATATACATCTGTACACACACACACACACACACACACACACACACACACACACACACACACACACACACACACACACACACCCTGTCCACCCTAGCAACATGTGAAGTCCAAAGCCCTTGTGCTAGACATTGCAGCTGGCATATACATCTTTGTACACACAAATACACATAAACACACACACACACACACACACACACACACACACACACACACACACACACACACACACACCCTGTCCACCCTAGCAACATGTGCAAACCTGAGCCCTTGTTAGACATTGCGGCTGTGAGCTGAATACTCAGACATCAGAAGCATGCATCAGCTGCTATGCAGGCCAGAACAGTAGAAGCCCCAACAGCATTAAGACAGTGCTGTAATTTGCCCACATTTAGACCATAGGACTAGCACTTGTCACATTTAGCCACTTAGCTGACACTTGCTTTTACACAGAGATGCATAGCACTTCTTGGTACACTACACACACACACAACTTCCCCCATGTGCTGAACTGCAGACCCAGGGATGGAACTAATAGGAATGGAACTTGGAATGAAAGGAGGTGGAACTCAGAATGTATGAATTACTTCTGGTATTCTGTCATGGCAGAGAGGTGGTGGTGGTTCAGTTCATAGATATGTAGTTACCCGTAAATAATATGCAGTTACCCGTAAATAGTATGCATAATATGTAGTTACCTATATGTCTATGTCTATTCTATATGTCTATGGTCCAGCCCCTGTGGGTCCAGCAGCCATGTTTAGTTCTACAGTAGATGGTTCTTATTCTGAAGTTGTCTCCAGACTGAGTAGAGTGGTGGTGGTGGTGGTCCAGAAGCAGGCCTGTTTTTGGTTCTGGTTTTGGCTCTAGTTCTAATGCTCTCCTGTGTGACTGGCGTCAGATCAGCAGCAGCTGGATGGGTTCTGGAGTGTGAGTCTGCGCTCTGGGCCCAATCAAATCTGTGTGTGTGTGTGTGTGTGTGTGTGTGTGTGTGTGTGTGTGTGTGTGTGTGTGTGTATGTGTGTGGAGTCAGATTGGGGCTGGCAGGAAGTGCTTTGAGGAGTGATCTATGACCCTGCCTGTGTGTCCTCCATTGTCTTCAGTGACTCAGACACTTTTCACACAAGAGCAGCCAAACTCCCCAGACACCACCATCTAGAGTTTCAGGAAACGCATGCTCACACACACACACACACACACACACACACACACACACACACACACACACACACACACACACACACACAGACACACTAACAAGAACAGATGACAGCAGATGCTCAAGTGGAAACTTATGTGACAAAAGGCATGCACGTCTGTGTACAGTGTGTGTGTGTGTGTGTGTGTGTGTGTGTGTGTGTGTGTGTGTGTGTGTGTGTGTGTGTGTGTGTGTGTGTGTGTGTGTGTGTGTAAGGGACCACTGAACCCAAATGCAGTGCCACCCACCAGGCTGTGCCTGTTTTGGTGGAAAAGGGGATTATCTATGGTGGTTTTCCAGGACATTTCTGTGGTCCCTGCTCACAGTTTTATTTGGGTTTGCTATTTGCATGCACTTCCACCGACCCCAGTGCCCAGGACAGGCCTGTCTGCACCCACCCGCTCTGCCTGGCTGCATCTGTGTGGGGAGACACCACTGGTGCTCACAATATGGGCCAACATTTACAGCAGGTTTGACATAAATTAAGATAAGTGAGACAGTAAGTGGAGACATATTACTATTGTCTGATCATTTGTAGTTTCTCTTTCTGTCAGTTTTTGTTGTTGTTGTTGTTGTTGTTGTTGTTGTTGTTGTTCAGTTGTGTTGCTCACACTGTATGAGTAGGGGAGTGAGGGCCCTGAAGTATAATGTTTTTACAGCACAATAACCTGGGCTGGGCCTGGGCTTCTTGGTGTTTGTCTACCGATTCACAATGGCTGTGTTGTTGTGATGATGTGGGTTTGAGCCCTGGGTAAGTCTAACACAAGACTAGATAGGAGTAAGAGAATCTATAGTGAGTTAACCCCCTACATACCATGTTGTTGTGTCTCCATGAGAATAAGATGCTGGTGGTTGAAGCCCACTAGGGTGAAGATGTCCGTCTCCAGCCCCGGCTCCTGCTGCTCCCCCTGGGCCTGCTTTCTCACAGGCCTGGGGCCCAGCTCTCCAGAGTCCCCACACCCACAGTCCTCATCCGCATCAGAGGCATCCCTCTTTCTTTTCTTCTCTCCTCTCACATCCGTATCCCTCTCTTTTTCCCTTTCAACCTCCTCTTCTGCAGTCTCTCTATTCTTTTCTTGTGTTTCCTTCTCTTTTGCTTTTTCCTCAGGATGATCGCCTTGTGTTAGACCTGTGGATGAAGCAAAGCAAATAGTGTAGCTCCACACAGATTGATGCACACAATCTCACAGATAGAATTTGCATATTCAACTGCAATATTCTGCATTCACAAACACTCAAACACACAAATAATTATGCATACATGCAAACACATTGAATAAAGTATATCATAAACACTTTCCATGTCACTGTTTTGGTCATACAAGGTGACTTAGCCCAGATGATTTTAGTAATGTATACATGCGCATTTACAGATAAAAACCCCTGAACCATATGGAACACATTGTCTCAATCATACAGACAAGCTGTAGAAGGCGCTCAATGGTGTTTTTTTTTTAACCCAACGGCACCTTCCAGGCAGCACAGCCTAAAAGGCACTACACTTGCCCTATTCCTAACCCTAACCCCCCCAACCCTCATCCTAACCCTAAACTGAGTGGAGTAGTGCCTTGAAGGCAGCACTGCCTGGAAGGCACCGTTGAGGGCAAAAAACACCAAAGACCGTAGAAGGCCATAGATGCCTCAAAGTTTGTTGTTTAAAGTGTGGGGCAGGAGAGTGCAGGGCAGTGGGAGATGGGCTAGTACTACTATGGGCAAATGCAGCGTGTCATCCAGAGAGCTGAGCAGTCTAGACACATGCCCCTTGGGACTATCATTAGCTTGTGTGTGTGTGTGTGTATGTGTATGTGTGTGAGTGTGTGTGTGTGTGTGTGTGTGTGTGTGTGTGTGTGTGTGTGTGTGTGTGTGTGTGTGTGTGTGTGTGTGTGTGTGTGTTTGCGTGTGTCTTTGTGTGTGTGTATGGTGTGTGCACATGTTTTTAAATGTCTGTGTATGTGTGTGTGTGTGTGTGTGTGTGTGTGCGTGTATGAGAGAGAGTTTGGTGTATGTGTGTGCGTGCGTGTGTGTGTGTGTGTGTGTGTGTGTGTGTGTGTGTGTGTGTGTGTGTGTGTTGATTTACCAGACAAGACAAGAGTGTGAATTCTTGTGTGTATTTACGTCGGTAGCTTGACTTGAGTTACCAGTTCAGGACATGTTTGTGTGACCCTTAGTGACCCTTGAGCTGACCCGGGCACTGATTGACCTGTAAGCAGGCTGTCCAAACTAACGTCCACCACAAAGCTGATCGTCTCAGTCTGGCAAGCTTAATGTCATTATGCTGTTCTCTTTGGAGTGAGCTACGTTGTAGATGACCTTAACGAGAGGAAATTGTTGATAGGAAGTAGCCACTCTTTAATCTAATAGAGGCTTGTTACATGTGTTTTGTATGGTTGCGAAACAATCTTGCTTCATGTGCAGAGGGACACTCACTTACTGGAGAATGGCAGTAGGCCTACATGTGTCTTTCTCTCGTTGATACTATAAATATGGATCCGGACAATCAAAAAAGCTTAAAACAACTACTGTACTTAAATCACATTAATTGTTTATTTCTATTAGAGATGAATAGTACTACTTATGTAGAAATGTCATGAGTGATATCTACTATAAATAGAGTGGAAAAGAGTTAGAAATGTTTAGAGGAACAACTTTCAGCGACCAATCTGATTATCTAAATTTAGCCAGCTAGTTACATTTACAGTGGTGATGAATGAAGATGGCAAGTTAGCAGCTAACAATTATCAACCAAAATTGTCCTTAATATTGTGTTTAGAGGTATCCCAAGTTGGCAAAGCACAATAAAAATATCAATGTCCTCAAAAATGTGTCAAGCTCCATCTTAATAGTGTTAACCAGGGGTGTAGCACCAAATTCTAGGCCCTTTGCACAGGCAGTGGCCATGGGCCCCCCTCAACACCTGGAATACAATTCCAGAGACTCGAAAGGCCCTCCCTTCTCTTGGGCCCCTGGTAACTCAGTCCCCCTTCCCCCCCACTATGACGCCCCTGGTGTTAACCATGCAGACTTGCAACCCCACTCACCTCCAGACCGCTCTAGCTCCTCCTCCGTAGCCTGGGGGATGAGAAGGAGAATCCTCCTCGGGGCGTGGCTTTCCCTGACGGCCCCGCCGGCCCTGACGTCAGCCATCTTTGTTCTGGGCTGAGTGTGTGTGAGCTCAGGCACTGGAGTGTCGGGTCTCTGTGCTGGGATCACTGGAGTGTGTGTCTGTGTGAGAGGAGTTCCCTCAGGTATGGGGGGCAAGATCCCACTGTAGCCATCATGTCTCTGTAACAACACACACACACGCACGCACGCACGCACACACACACACACACACACACACACACACACACACACACACACATACACAACATATACAAATTTTGCACAATTTTGCAAAATTTTGACTGAGCTATACAAAGAATCAACAAAAGCAGAAGTCACCTGAGGGATGTGTTCATTGGCGCCTGAGCTGACTGAAGGGTTTCTGGGTAATGGAGGCAGACGGAGGATGGAGAAGCTGGGGTCTGACATCACAATACCCTCCCTTCGCTCTCTCATTCCCATTCCGCCCAGCCGTGCTGAGGGAGGCAAGGCATCAATCAATCAATCAATCAATCAATCAATTAAACAATCAATCAATCAATCAATCAATCAAAGAATTTGGGATTGTGCTAAATAAATTGATAAAATGACTTAACAACCATCCAACCAATCAATTTAATTTAAATTTCCTTTCATTACCAGTGAAGCAATTAAATCAATCTATCAGTCAATCAACCAACCATCAACTGATGGGGTTTATCAACTTTTTTATCTATCCATACAAATTCCATGCCTCTGCCAGTTACTCAAGTGGTAGCCTAGCCTATTATTCACATGCATCTTTATCATACATGTAAATTGAAGATAAAACACTCAAACTGCCTACAGTTCTATACAGAGATGTGATCACACACTCTACTCTAAGTTCTATAATGTTTCATAATTAGAGCATTAAGACACATTAGGACTAGGAAAATCAGGCCAGGTTACAGGGCAGAACAGTGTAAATGGTCTCTCTAATGTGTAAATCTCAGAAACTCTGTTTAATTATTCGTTATCATAATATTATAATTGTAGCTGAATTGCAAATCACAGAAACATCAACAGTAGTACATGCTCAGAACTGATATATCTGTTTTTAAACCAATGATAAAAGAATTGCAAAACAGCTGCATAAATTACCGCTGTGTGACTATACACATGAAATGGCTACTAAAATTGCATCGTTAATCAACCTAACCAGGATGAAAGCTTTCTCTGTACTGCTGACAACAGCAATCAAAAGAAAACTTGACATCTGATTGTTTTTCTTCTTTGGAGGAAAAACAATCTACACACGTCTGTCCATACAGTCTAGATGTGCAGGTAGCCTGAGCGTCTGTGTCTGATATGATAATGGAGAAGCCCATTACACACTGTAGGTATATGGGTGTAAGTATAGAGGACAAAGAAAAGCAGTGACAGAGAGAGAGTGGGGTAATTGGTGCTGGCGAGGTCAGGGAGCATGTTTAGTGATGCGTCTGCTTTGAGTTCAGCTCTTTGTTAGAGTGTCTGTGCTCAGGAGTCGGCAGAGTGGCACATGAAAGCCTATCTTCTTAGATGGGATGAATTTTATGCCTAATTATGGTGCTTGATGTCTACCTTACACACACACACACACACACACACACACACACACACACACACACACACACACACACACACACACACACATACACACACACACACACACACACACAAACTATGCAGTTAATGGGAGATCAATCCAGCAATGTGATGAACACTGCTGCATGTGTGTGTGTGTGTGTGTGTGTGTGTGTGTGTGTGTGCGTGCGTGCGTGCGTGTGTGTGTGTGTATACAAAACTGTTAATTACAGTATTGATTGAGAGTGCAGAAAGCTCAGTTACTTTAATCTCAGACACTTCTCAAGCAAGTCTCTTTTATTGCAATGAGTGTAATGATGTTGACAAGAGCGCTGAAGAAGACGAACAAGCTCTTTTTCAAACGAGTCCTTCACAGATGAAACAGAATTAGTGAGATTTAGCTTGCGATATGTTGCAGCACAAACAACAGACGAGGCAATCACTAAAACAGGCCATGATCAAAGACAGACACGTGGGTTTGTGCAATTAACTGACAGCCATGGAGAAAATTAAACATAATAGCCGAGAAACAGGAAGTTTGAGACCACAGTCTGAAGAAACCATTATTGAGTTATTTGTTAAGTATTTTGGAGCTGAAGTTTCAGTCTGAGAGAAGTCAGTTTCTTCTTCTTCCACTCAGAAAGCTCTAGCACTTCTAGCACTGTAATTTTCACACTCTTTTCTATTTTGGAGCTAAATTTTCAGTTCTAGAGAAGTCAGTCCCACGATTTGTTTCACTCTAAGAAAGAGAGCTAATTTTCTTCGAATCTTGGGAAAAAAGAGCATAATTAAGAACCTCAAAGATTCACAACTGCTTGCAATGACAGACAATATGACATTCTACACATATTCTTCACATATTTACATACATTCACA
>JAODXP020000016.1:13028055-13043055 GCA_027497455.2 Sardinella longiceps | reverse complement strand
TCCTCCTACCTCCTCCTTTGGCTAACTCCCTCTCGGTTTTACAAACATACACACACACACACACATGCATGCACACAGATGTGCCATACACAAGTTCACACACACACACACACACACACACACACACACACACACACACACACACACACACACACACACACACACACACACACACACACACACACACAAATATGCAATGCAATCTCATATGCTTTCATGTTTCAAATATGCACACATACCATGAATGCACAAGCGCACACACACAGAGTGTACTCATGTAGAGTCTATTTTGGGGTTTCGGGCCCAATGGTACCAGTGCTCACCTGTGTTGTTTACATTCTAGTGAAGCGCGAACGTGACCGAAGCAGTGATGTCTGCACACACACACACACACACACACACACACACACACACACACACACACACACACACACACACACACACACACACACACACACACACACACAGGCCACCCACGCTGCTGTGCTGGGACTCTGGGACTGGCCCTTCTCCTCTCTGCTTGGGCATGTTCATCCGCACACAGTCCTGCCCTGCCCTGCCCTGCCCCTTGCTTGTTTACTCCCCAAAACACAGCATTTAGAGCGCAGCCTAGAGCTAGATGCTATCGCCGCCTTGCACCGGGATTTAAACATGGCAGCTGGGAGGTTATCACAATCTAGATTTTACACACACACAGAGAGAGAGAGAGAGAGAGAGAGAGAGAGAGAGAGAGAGAGAGAGAGAGAGATGTGCCGTGCGCACACCCAAGCATGCACACACATATATGGCAGCTAAGCATTATCTCAATCTAGATTTTACACACATACACACACACACACACACACACACACACACACACACACACACACACACACACTCCTAGACACGCACACAGTGTTTCATCTGTTCCACTGAGACTAATTTCAGTATCTTGGACCTTATTCTCGCTCTCTGTCCATACATGGTACATTCTATGGGCAGTAAATGACCCACAGTAATTAGGCTTAGGTCACGTATAATAAGCTGTGTGTCCAGTATCAGATATCGTCTGGATTCAGTTCAAATCTGGCCCAGATCTGGGTTAGATCTCTCTGGAAGTCACTCCCTGCGTGTGTGTGTGGGTGTGTGTGTGTGTGTGTGTGTGTGTGTGTGTGTTGATGTGCATCTCCATCGTGATGGTGGAACACTTCCTCTAAGGAACCATGCTGGCTGTTTCCTGCTCAGGTTGTGTCACATGACGTCACACAGCCCAGAGGTCACGACACCCTGAAATTGGTCCTCAGACAGAGGAGAAATGCCAGGAAATTAGAGCCACCTTGAGCTGTGAAACACACACACACACACACACACACACACACACACACACACACACACACACACACACACACACCACTAATCTCTTCTTCTTGCTTCAGACAAGGCTTTCCTCTCACACCTGGCCATAAGTGATAAGGGGACACAGCAGAGAGAGAGTATATGAGTAGCCTACTGTGTGTGTGTGTGTGTGTGTGTGTGTGTGTGTGTGTGTGTGTGTGTGTGTGTGTGTGTGTGTGTGTGTGTGTGTGTGTGTGTGTGTGTGTGTGTGTGCGTGGGTACTGTATGTGTGTGCGTGGGTGTGTGTGTGTGTGATTGATGTGGGAAAAAGTCTGCAGATTAACCCACATCACTGACCCTCTAGCCTTCATCTGGAGAATATGAGTGAATGCACACACACACACACACACACACACACACACATTGCTGAGCTGATATAGGCAGAACTGCTAGCGGTGTGGCGGCTAAGCTAATAAAAGGAAGAGGACTAGAGGTTAGGCAATGCCGTGGCTCCGGCATATGGGGGCCCAAAATAAATCCCTGGTATAGGATTTCTATGGGGACTAGACCGGTCCCTTAGCCTAATGCAAACTCCAGAGGTAGCCTATAGACAGTGGGGAGGATGCTGATCTAATAGAGGGAGCAGATGACAGACAGAGAGGAGAGATAATGCGGCCATATTGGATTTGTTAAACTGATGTTGACAATAGAGCTGCTTTATGGAGCTTGATTAGATAACAGCCCTATAAGGGTTATAGTCATTCTGTTCATGAACAGGCTGTGGAACAGTTTTAGATTTAGTGATATATGTAGGAGATACAGTCGGGGTATTTTTAATGTATATTAGACACACAGTACAATAAAACACAGACAATGTGACCGAGATGGTGAATAGCTATCTTTGTTCTAATGTAGAGAAAGAAGGGGGGTGTAGGATTCTATATTTGGACAGAATGAAGAACTAAACTAGAGAGATCCTGAATGCAGACAAGCTCCTGTGACACAGGGCAGGTTCTAGGCATAGACAAACAAGGCGGACGCCATAGGGCACCAAATATCAGGGGGGCATCAGTATCTGTAGACACTCTGTAGTATCAGACTGATGAAAAATGTCAAGAGCACAAGATACTACTGGGTTGTGATACATAGTAGTAGATTATACTATAGACTACAGAGTTCTGATGAATGGACAACTGAGTTCTGTTGCATATCGAAATACGTTACCAGCCACTGCATGTTCATGATGTTAGAACGTAACAATACAGTCTGTGGAAATTTTCTCTCTGTCTTTGTGAATATTTCAATCTGTCTGCGTTTGTCATACGGTCTGTGTGTCTCTGTCTTTCATATGTCAGTCTGTGTGTCTGTCTGGGCTGTGTGTCTCTGTCTTTGTGCATATGTCAGACTGTGTCTGTCTGTCTTTGTGCCTATGTCAGTCTGTGTGTCTGTCTGTCTTTGTGCATATGTCAGTCTGTGTGTCTGTCTGGGCTGTATGTCTCTCTGTCTTTGTGCATTTCTCTGTCTGTCAGTCTGTGCCAGTCTGTCTGTCTGTCTGTGTGTCTATCTGAGCTGTGTGTCTTGTCCTCTGACCCGTAGCCGGGGGCTGAAACTCGGTACGCTCGTAAAAAGCCAGCGGTTGATTTACGGTGGTGGTGCCCCCTCAGACTCGAGAGGCGACGCCCGACCCCGTTCGACGCTCCAGGGAGGGGTGGCGGTGGCGGTAGGGGGGTTTGACCTTGGCTGGGCCCCAGCACACAATGGAGTGACTGTGAGCACTGACTGAGAGCTGGGGGCTGCTTGCCTGGCTGGCTGTCTGGGGGGGACGATGCTGGAGACTACAGCAGGCTGGGAGGCGACATCATACTTATCCCCGACTACACAGTTAAACATTATAGATGCAATAAATAGCCTATACATCATCATGCATGCTTAGCTAACAGAGTAAGTTGTCACTGGTGTCCTTACTTTGGTTTGCACTTTTGCTCTTACTTTCTTTTGCATACTTTTACTTCAGCAATACCATCACTCAAATGCAGCGTTTGCCCTCTCTACCAAGTACCAAGTCTACCAGTAAACTACATTATACTTTGAGTTTTATACCCTCAATCTTCTGCACTTCGTTGCTGAGGCTGACCCCAAAAAAGATGACCACTCAGTTCTGCTCTCCTCTCCTCCCTTCTTCCCTCCTCTTTCTCCTTTTACCCTCCTAAAAGTCGTTCTACTGAAGAGAGCCATATGCCCTCCTTCTCTCTTTCTCTTTCCTCCCTTCTTTTAGCAGGAGCAGATACCTATCCCATGGCAAGAGATCACTGCCTTTCTGCCATGGCAATGCTGAGAGAGAATGGTTTCTGCTACAGCAGGCAGTTTGAAGTTGGAGGGGTGCAGTGTGTGTGTGTGTGTGTGTGTGTGTGTGTGTGTGTGGGGTGGGGGGGCTTGGATGGGGTCTTCATATTTCCCTCAGTTTCACCAGAAGCCCATTAAGGTAAATAGGATATTCCATCATGCATGTAAAAACGCCTGTAATCCAAGATGCATTCTTTCAGATGGAAGTTTCCGGAGAACAAAGAGCGGACTGTGTGTGCTTCTGAGCGGGTCTCTGCAGACGGCCAGGTACAGGTGGGCTTGTTATGGACCCCGGGCCCTGATGCACGACCAGCTCACTCGTACACACACTGCACTCAATCTCTCAGGTCCGTAACAATGCCCATTCAACGGGCCCCTCAGATCACAAAAGTGATTGCCAAGATGGCAGTCGCCACACAGCAACATGCCGTAAAAGTTCAACAACAGGCCATGAGGCACTGCTGTCTCCATGACTATGTGGTTTACTGTTCTCCCTTTTGCTCTGATAAAGGCTTTCAGGACTAAGATATTATAAACAAAATACATAAAGATTCCCTAAGGGAGTCTCTCACATCACTGTCCTAAGCTTATTGACGATGCAAGATGTGCCTATACTTACACTTAAGGCCAATTTAGCCTAAAGATCCGCAACGAGACGAAACGGTTTTAGAGAGAAGTTGTGGCAGTGTGAGTTTTAGAACGTCACGTTTTTAGAACGTCCCAGCCCGTCTCAACGCAGATCTTTGGTCTGTTGCCATCTTTAGACTATAGAAACTTCCAGAACCCCAAAACTTCCAAAACATTTACCTTCTTTCTCCTGTAGGCCAGAATAGCTCCAGTCAGGTCCCTCAACGTGTTCAGCGGTGGCTCAGCTTCCTGTTTGGAGCCCCGCCCCTTCCTGTTAGCGGCTGATTGGCTAGAACTGGAGACCAAGTCCTCAGAGTAGAGGATGAGGTGGCCCTTCCTGGTGGTGTAGGTTTTGGGGGGCGCGGGGTCTTCCACCCCTCCACCCAGGAGACGCCCACTACCAGACAGACGCAGCAACAGGGGTTGGGCCCTCCAGGAGAAGTAGTCCTCAAGGGGTCAAAAGGTCAAAAGGTCAGCAAACACACATGGACATATGTAAGAACTTCATCACAGATACAAATGATTGTAAACAATTTATAATGTACAGTAACAAAAAAGGTTAATTTGTTTTCATACTTGGCAGTATAAAGCATGCCATCACTGGAAATTTCTACCTGATTGAACACACACAGTAATTGAAACAAGATATTGTATAATAAAAATAAAAAACACAGGCAACAGCAACAGCTACATCAGATCTGATTTACTTTCACAGCTTGCCATAAATGCTCACATCACCCTGTGTTATTTGTAAACACATGTTGCTTAGTTACCTCCGGTTCAAAGCAGACCTCCAGTCTTCCATCATGTCCACCCTCCCTGATAGGCACCAGCTGCCCACAGCCCCGACTCAGTAGAGATAAAGGCAGATCCTTCATAATGACTGACCGCGTTGTTTGGTTAAAGTCGTAGTTCTTAACTCAGTAAAGATAGAAGCAGATCATTCATAATGACTGGCCATGTCGTCTGGTTAAAGATATAGTTCTTAACTCAGTAAAGATAGAAGCAGATCATTCATAATGACTGGCCATGTCGTCTGGTTAAAAGTGTAGTCTTTAACTCAGAAAAGATAAAGGCAGATCCTTCATAATGACTGATCCTGTCGTCTGGTAAAAGGCAGAGTCCTTAATTCAGTAGATCCTTCATCACAGGCCCTGTCTTCTGGTAAGAGACGTACTCCTTAACTCTGTAAAGAAAGAGGCAGGTACTTCATCACAGGCCCTGTTGTCTGGCTAAAGTCTTAGTCCTTAATGCAGTAGAGAAAGAGACAGATCCCTCATAACCACAGACCCTGTCATCTGGTTAAAGGTATAGTCCTTAACTCAGTAAAGATAGAAGTTGATCCTTTATGCTCCTCGGGTTAAAGGCAAAGTCCTTCACTCAGCAAAGAGATAGCTTCCTCTTGAATTGTCTGTGACTCGGCAGAGATTGAGAGAGTTCTGTCATGTTCACAGGCCCAGTCAGTTCACATGCTCACAGGCTCTCTACTCTCGTTAAAGGATAGTCTTCAACTCAGCACAATAAACAATCAATTTCTTTAAATGATCTATCAACAAAGGCATTCAGTGTTTGGGTGTCGCAGGGATTTTCCTAGAATGATGAAGTCACATCTTCTCTATCCTGCCAAGGGTTATATGAGAGCGAGTTCGAATGTGAATATTCTCCTACATAAGAACAACAACCAGCAACTTTAATAAATAAATAAATAAATAAATAAAAATCACTGAGTGTGCAACCCAGATTTCCAGTATGTTGGTATGTTTGTTTGTGTGTGTGTGTGTGTGTGTGTGTGTGTGTGTTTCTTAATGAGTTGTGAGTGTGTTGTGACCTTTCTCTTGACAGTAGTAGTTAACAGTGTGGCCTCATAACTTAAGCTATCATATGAAGCAATCCCAAAATAGATGAATGAAATAGGGCTCACAATTTAAAAATTGTCTACTCAGACATAGTCTACCACCTGTCAATAAATAAAACCAATTATCATGTTTGAATGTATGAGATATTTGACAGTTGAGGCAAAATGTCTCATTTTTTTTCAAAACATGTCATTCAAAACATGAAAAGCTTTCCAGTCAAACAAGCCTCGAGTCACCTCCAGAGACAGCCTTACCCTCAGTGACCTCACGCCCTCTGGTCAGGTTCAGATGCACAGCCCTGCTCCTCAGACCCACCATCAGATGAAATCTTCTCTCTGCTCCGTGTGAGAGAGAGCTCCGCCATTCTTCCAGTCTCCCCCTCCCTGATCCCAGCTCCTCTGCTGCTGTGTTTGTGGAGCTCTGTAAAACGGTTGCCACGACGCCGCCGCTCAGCTCAGCTTCTCGGCAGCAGCACTGTTTTCTTGTTGCCGTGGTTGCCTGTGAGGAGTTCACTAGTCACTAACAACAGTAACACCGCTCACCCCACCCCACCCCACTGGCATAGAGTCCAAGGCATCGTAACCTGTCCTCAAAAGAAAAACAACTGATATGCTATGCCAGGTGTGTGTGTGTGTGTGTGTGTGTGTGTGTGTGTGTGTGTGTGTGTGTGTGTTCTGACCTAAAATCTCTATGTGAGTGTGTGTGTGTGTGTGTGTGTGTGTGTGTGTGTGTGTGTGTGTGTGTGTGTGTGTGTGTGTGATTGTTTTTGATTGAAAAAGTGAGTATTTACAATATGTTGTGTAAAAGTAGCTTGCATAATCGCACAGCTGTACAGATGCACAATACTATCCAAATTGAGGACACACACACAAGTAGCCCGTCCATTTGTGGAGGTATGCATGATTGTCATTGGGTGGCTGCGACACTCAGTGTCAATAGGTGGCTTTTTTCTGGGCGAAGGCTCTTGCACCTACTGTTGGGGTGGCTGAGTGCATACCATTGGGGTATTTAGGTTAGTCCAATACACTTGTTCTTTACTTTTCAGTAGGGTCGCCTACCTAAATAGTGTAGCATACAAAGGCAGAGGCTACAGCTTGACAACAGTGCCATTTATTTACATTAATTTACATTTATTTACATTTACTCTGATGTTGTCATTATTACAACATTACAGCTTACCCATGCTCTTTTTAATTAGTCCTCTGATCAAATTAATGTCTGCATTTAAGGAAGACAATGGACAGATTCAGCAGAACTTTCACATAATGTTTCTATTTCCAGCAAACTTACGATGTAAGTATTTAATTTATCCCTTTATGTTTTTTGTTACACCAAAGAAAAACTGTTGTTGTGTTGATATGTACTGTACTAAATGGGCCCCAGCCCCAACAGGGCCTCAGCAACACACACACACACAGCCTTCATGACACCACATTGGAATGGCAATGTGTGTGTGTGTGTGTGTGTGTGTGTGTGTGTGTGTGTGTGTGTGTGTGTGTGTGTGTGTGTGATTGTTCATGTCTGTGTCTGTGAATAAGTGTATAAACTTCTGAGATTTAGAGAAAAGATTCTAATCCCCATAAACTATATTTTGCCACTGACTAACAAGACTTTGTCTCCCGTGAGTGTATGTGGTCACACAAACTTTGTCATTGTCTCTTACACACACACACACACACACACACACACACACACACACACACACACACACACACACACACACACACACACACACACACACATGCCCACTTTGCCATTCCAATGTGGTGTCATGAAGGCTGTGTGCGTGTGTGTTGCTGGGGCCCTGTTGAGGCTGACAGCGCTGAAGGCCATAGAGGAGGTAAAGGCTGAGGCCATTCACGTCTTTTGTTCTGATAGGATGAGCTAGAGAGGCAAACACAAAACAAACAGGTCCTTCAGGACTTCCATGAGCGAGCGAAAGAGAGAGAGAGAGAGAGAGAGAGAGAGAGAGAGAGAGAGAGAGAGAGATTCATCACTTTGGAGTTTAAAGTGGGCCTCTGTCTTGACTTATGGTTGAAGCCCCTAATCTATTAGCCTATACACTATTGAATTACTGACTATTCTACACTGCACAAGGTGAGATTGTGACTGTGTATACTTGTAGCATTTAAACACTCCATTCACATGTTTGAATGAGTTGCTGGTTTTGGATCATGTTTTATACTGAATGTGTTATAGCGGAATTAAATCACTGAATTGATTTTGCATTTTTTTCCCAGATAATCTAATTCAAAGTAACTATTAGACTTCAAATAGACAATGTGCTTTTGAAAATGCAGTGACCATAACATCACAAAAGGCAGTTAATACTCAACCACTGAAAATACTGTTGATATCACAAAATGTGGTAAATCCACAACTGTTTAGAATGCTGTGACAGACAAAAAAAATGCTTATAAAATTGTATTATTATTATTAGGAATTCACTGGCATCACATACTCATATACATCCTGCTGAGAATTTCTCAACCACTCCTACATTGAACACACTCTCCGTCTATTTGTTTCCAACTAAGACAGAAATGTAAAGCCCAAATTAATTAGTACTATAATACCCTTAAGCCAGGAGGCCAGCATAGGCCTGCCTTGCCCTGAGTTTGGCCTGTAACTGAGAGTAAGCTGTTTTTAATGAACCCTGACTCGGACTGAACCGGAGCATGGGGTCACAATCACTTACATGACTGTAGTTCCATGATTGGAGTCACACAGCACAGGAAGTAGACCTTAGATACAGGAAGTGGGGTGATACGTGTCACCTTAACACTGGGGTGCTGTTGGCATCAATAGATGGAATCCACTGTTTGTGTAGAATCGACTGTGTACCCACATTTAGACAGTTAACCCTAAACAGCAATCTTTTTTTTCTTCTCTTTTTCTTTTGAGAAAATTGGTCTGGGAATAATGGACATGTAATGTACAGTTTGATTGGGTGCAGTGATAGAGGGGAGCAGCCATTTGTCATAATTAGTCCCATGATGCATTGCCCTAATTAGCTTCTGTGTAGAGTTATAATCAATCATGAATGTGAGGGTTATGGAAACATGAAAAAATACGTTTCCCCCCCACCAGTTAGTAGGGAGAGGAAAATTCTTTGGCCCTTGAAAAAGACCATGGTAACCTTTCCGCCTATAGATGGCGCCAGAGTGAAATGTTGCCTCGCCTTCTTGACTGAGAGACAGAACGGGAGCGCCGGCCTTTGAGTAAATAATGGCTTTATAGCTTGTGTGGAATGTTCTCATTATGTGCTTCTTTCATGTTAAAATGTGGTTTGTTGCTTCTGTCTACCAGAAATGGTCATTTCTCGCCAAATCAAAGTTAAATGTCAGATATGCTTTGTTGGGGTAATGCAAACTAACTTACCAAACAAAGCCTTGTTCACAATATGCTTGAAGTAGAGACGCTGACTGAAAATGGACTATTGCTAATACTGGATTTTTTTTTTAATGCTACACGAAAGCAAAGACCAACGTGCACTCAAACATTTTTGTCTGTGCGTCATAAAACGCTTCCGTTTTTTCCCCAGTCAGATTTCATTAACACAGTTTCACAGACATATAACGTGAATCATTGATGTGGCTGATTACTTGGAAAGATCTGCGACCACAGCAGGCCAAATGCCCTCCAGTCACCTCGGCCTCGACTCCATTTGCTTCGCAAACCTGGTGTAATTTAGCTCGTTGAATTGCAAACATATGGTTCGCAGCAAATGGAAAGCTCAGCTGTGGCAGACAACTGGACAAAACAAAGCTTTAAAAGCGTTTTAAAAATCTAATTGTTTTATTCAGTGACACTGTACATATACAAATGGTATCTTACCGCATTTTTGAAAAATCAAGTAAAAAACAGCAAGATTATTTTCATAAATACATATATTCTTCTGAGAAAATGTGAGTATTTACAATATGTTGTTTAAAAGTAGCTTGCATAATCTCACAGCTGTACACATGCATAATACTATCCGGATTCAGGACGCACACAAGTAGCCCGTCCATTTGTAGAGGTATGCATGATTGTCAGTGGGTGGCTGCGAAACTCCAACAATTTTGCCAAATCAACAAAGGGACGTATAAGGCAAACATTCTGTTTTCTGGGCGAAGGCTCTCGCACCTACTGTTGAGCTGGCTGTGTGCATACCATGCCCTTACCAGAATTAAATGAAATGCATTTGTCTATGTATTTTTTATATATAAAACTACAGACAACCTCATGTGAATCTTATTTCGTGGTACAAAGTCAAAATATACTGTCCTGTTTTAAGAATATAAACGTTATACAACAAATAATTAAGACAGACTTGAATAACAATGAATGGTCTTCTGGCCTGAAGGTCAGATGTTTTACAAATAACATAACAGAAAACAAAACAGCGCGGCACATTAAAGTGTCCATAACATTTCGTTCCTTTAAATGAACCATAGTGGATCAAAATCAGCTTAGTTTGCATGTTTGATTTTTCTCCACTATTTTTGCCGGGTTTTGCTATTGCCCAGTCCCAATT
Source organism: Sardinella longiceps (assembly GCA_027497455.2). Classification (NCBI taxonomy): domain Eukaryota; kingdom Metazoa; phylum Chordata; class Actinopteri; order Clupeiformes; family Clupeidae; genus Sardinella; species Sardinella longiceps. Next base: position 13,032,396 of record JAODXP020000016.1, on the reverse strand, counting down.
TCCACTTTTGGAGACCGGACCCGTGCCTGTAGCTATGGCTCCAAGATTAACTTTTGTAGATGAAGCGAACTTCCAGAGGTTAAAACCTGAATGAAGACGACCACTCTCACAGCTCATACTGTGGTCTCCCCCTGGGTGCTGTTGCTGAGTCGTTTGTAGAATCGGCGCCAGGACTGCAGCGTTTTCCCTGACCATATCCAGAAACCAGAGGTGATGCCCACGATCATTGTCATGAGGTACTTAATCATAAAAACGGTAAAGTCCGGGGTCATCGGCGCAAAGTTGTGCGCCGGGCATGGCACAGCGAAGCGCTTGCATGTCTGCATGTGCCAGGTCTTCTCCCATTGAGGACGGAAAGCTTGTTCGTAGAAATAGCAGGCGATAACGATGGTGGCTGGGACGGTGTAGAGGACGCTGAATACCCCAATGCGCACCATCAACTTCTCTAACTTCTCTGTCTTCGTGCCGTCGTGTTTCATGATGGTTCGGATCCGGAACAGAGACACGAAGCCAGCAAGCAGGAAAGACGTGCCAATGAAGAGGTAGACGAAGAGGGGCGCAAGGACGAAGCCGCGCAGGGCGTCCACGTTGTAGATACCCACGTAGCAAACGCCGGTCAGGATGTCTCCGTCCACCTGGCCCATGGCGAGAATGGTGATGGTTTTGACCGCGGGCACGGCCCAGGCAGCGAGGTGGAAGTATTGAGAGTTGGCCTCAATGGCCTCGTGACCCCACTTCATGCCCGCGGAGAGGAACCATGTGAGGGAGAGGAGGACCCACCAAATAGAGCTGGCCATTCCAAAGAAGTACAGGATCATAAACAGGATTGTGCAGCCTTCCTTTTTGGTGCCCTGCGCGACAGTTTTGTAGCCGTCGTCGTTGAATTTGTCAATGCACACAACTTTGTCCTCTAGGAAGAATCCCGCAGCGTAAGCCACAGCCACCATAAAGTAGCACCCAGAGAGAAAGATTATGCACCTCTCCGGGTAGCGGAAACGCCTCATGTCCACTAGATAAGTGAGCACCGTAAAAAGAGTACTCACACAGCACAAAATGGACCAAATTCCCACCCAGAGTCTGCCGAACTTAACCTCCTCCTCCCGAAAGTACATGAGTCCATTAGGTTTGGTGGGTTCGCAGGGAGCCCCGCAGTCTTTCACTCCCATGAAGTAGTAATTCAGATACGGGGGCACCTCGAGCTGGAGGGGGCACGAGAACTGGTGCGTGGGGCGCGCAATGTTCGGCAGGGTTATGAAATCGTCACTACGGACAGGAGTCGGGTCGGACGTGGGACCCCCGGAGTCCGAGGTGTTTTGACCCACGCAGATCTCCCCGGCTCCGTGGACCGGGAAATTCTCGCAGCGCAGACGCTCCGGCCACTGAAAGCCGAATTTGTTCATAAGCGCCTCGCACCCCTGTCTCGCTCGCTCACACAGCGAACGGCACGGTGGGATCGCCTGCTCCAGCACAGTGCACACCGGAGCGTACATTGAGCAGAGGAAAAATTTTAAGTCCATGGAACACTGTACTTTGACCAGGGGGTAAAACTGATGTACCTCCAGACCGGCGTCCTCCTGATTTGTGTGACCCAAAAGATTCGGCATAATAGTTTGGTTGTAGGCGATGTCTGTGCAAAGTGGTATGGAAATCGGCTGGCAGAAGCCGTGCTCTGGGATCGAAATGCCCTTCTCTCCATGATACTGTCCGAGACACGGCTGCGAAATTAAGCACATCAAGGCAACAACTAGTCCACTCGCTTTTACCCAGTCATTCGATACCGCCATGTTCGATAATAAAAAATGGAACTTCAAGTTCTCACTAGGTTGGAAAAAACGGGCAGCCCGCCTATCCAAGCGTGGATAAAAGAGTCTTTCAGATGTCGAGCAGGGGAAAAAACTTTCCCCAACGTTTTCTGATCAAATAAGATTAAAATTCTTCTGCTGTCCTCGAGGGCTCGCGCAGCGCTTCTCAAGCAACACAGCGGAAGGCTGCTCGTGGTCTCCACACGCGCATGTTACTCAAATGGACGTTCAGGGAAAATCTATTTGCGGGTTGGAAAATTAAACGAATGGTCTATGCAGGCTTCCCTTGCGTCGTCTCTCAGTCAGCGAACTGACGAAAAAAATATTGCAAAATAATGCAGAAAATCATGCGGTGCAGCCTTTTAACAGAATATCATCTTTGCCACCAGGAACCCAGAAAATCGTTCAACAAAAACTCTTTTCAAGTTTCCACGGGATCATCCACGTCCTGAATATTTGCAGCTGTTCCTCTTTCAGCGAGTATCCTTATACTGAGTAGGTTCGGGGAAAATAGTCGCCCAGTCCTACAAATCACAAACTTTTGTGAAAAATAACACAATTATCCTCAGATTATAAAATCCCGTTGTTCCTCTCACTGCCCCACGTACTACTCGTAGGCAACTTTGCACACTACTGGGTTTGATCTAAATCACGGCACACAGACAATAATGTGCCATCGGTTTCAAGACACCCCTCATTCAGATTCATGAGCCGTAGTTGCGGGGAGCCTTGAAACCGTCCTTTCTTATCCAATGGCGTACTTTGTTTTCCTTTGCATCTTGACTCTCATTGGTTAGGGCTAGTCACAGCAAAGAGCTCCACCCACCCAAAACTTTCTCCTTCTGTGCAACATTGTAACGTTAGTTAACAGTCCCGTGTGTTAAACAGATAGTTTGAGGCACAAAGCTTTAATTCATGTTAATGACGCATTGATGTTTTTACAGCAAATTAACACGAATTTCCGGTTGAAAGACGTTTAGGAGCTATCACATTATTAAACACATATGCCTTCTATGGAGGTACACTTACACAGACAATTCCTTTCCATCATTAATTCATCTGCCTTTGAAATCGTGTTCATATGCATCTGTTTAAAGGTCTTTCTTTTTAATATAGGCAAGTAAAGCGCTATTTCTCACTCAGAAGACAACATAGCATGCTGGAAAAATGCTGAAACATGTCAATCACGTGGAGGAACAGAAAAACAGTAGCCTAATTTTGTCCAAACTTGTTGCTTCATTTCCCAAATCTTATTTTACACTCCTCTCTCTAGAGTGCTCACTACTCTACACATGACACAACCCCTTTCAGTAAGCCTATTATAGTTACAAGACTGGACCCCAAACCTGAGATAGACTCCCCAAGGTATGTGGATGAATCATCTTATATTCCCATTCAACATGCATAGCCCTTGAATGTGGAGATAGGAACGAGTCGCAACATGACATCATGCGCCAACACTCAGCAGTGTTGGGCATTTATAGCCCAGCAGCCTCCCCCTCAAAACCGACAGGCCTTTTGCAGACGCCGGCTAGTGTTTCTGAAACATATAGGCTACTGCCTTGTCTCAAAACCACCTCATATTGAATGCCAAACCCATTGAGAAGAGGCTAAGTGGTCTATTGAAGCCCAAATGCAGTGCATTCACACACATATAGCCATAGGTCCTGACTCCAGAGATAAGAGCATGGGAGAATGTTATCTTGAGATCCGTGCTGACTCACCCTGCTTGCTATGAGTCCCTGCTGTGGATGGAGATGCATTGTCTTGTCTTGTCTAACTTACCCGACTACTACTAATGGGCAAAGTAGCTGGACCTTTTAGGGCCCGAACTCTTGCTCTTGTTTCTGCATTCCCCAACTGGTATGCAGAGGCCTTTTAGGCTGTGTGTGTGTGTGTGTGTGTGTGTGTGTGTGTGTGTGTGTGTGTGTGTGTGTGTGTGAATGAAAGTGGTTGAAACAAAAAAAGAGATCATGGACGTCAGGGACAGAAATGGTCTCAGTTGTCTTGCTAAGGTGATTGTAATGATAAGAACAAAACAATAACAACAACAACAACAACAACAACAACAACAAAAAAACAAACAATAAATCATTATGGCCCCTTCATGTTAAGGGTACTTACAACCACTAACTGACAAGTATACATACACTAATAAAATAGTTCCATGAAGTTGATTGCCATTGCATTGACACAGATAGCAGGTTGGCAGCTGCAGTCGATGAGGAGGAGGAGGATGGTGAAGAAGATGAGGTTAGCGGAGAAGCTTATTTTTAACCGGCAGTCTAAACTCTGCCATTCCTGTGCACTGAAGCAGCATTGCAAAAATAGATCAGAGTGACGAGGCGGCATACACACACACACACACACACACACACACACACACACACACACACACACACGTTAATGCTGTATGCTAATACCGAAGCCAAGGGACAAAAGGCTTCATGTGGCCTTCAACATCAATTACACAGCCACTCACACACACTAATATGCATACACTAGCACGTGCATACACACACACACACACACACACACA
>JAODXP020000016.1:12973055-12980555 GCA_027497455.2 Sardinella longiceps | reverse complement strand
GCTGTGTGATTCCTTCTCCTGGGTGTGTGTGTGTGTGTGTGTGTGTGTGTGTGTGTGTGTGTGTGTGTGTGTGTGTGTGTGTGTGTGTGTGTGTGTGAGTGCACTCTGCGCTTCAAAGGTTTTATTTGGAAATCCTAAATGCTCCTGGTGCATATGACAGACTTCCTGTCTCTCTCTCGCTCTTTCTCTCTCTCTCTCACACACACCTCAAACCTTCCGGCACCAACACACATACATACACACATACACACATACACACACACACACACACACACACACACACACACACACACACACACACACACACTCAGTCAGACAGTAAGGGCTGGAGGCGTTTGACCTCTCTGGCTCCTTGCTGGCTGCTCTGAATGGTTTTACTGGGTCTGAGTCAGCTGCAGTAGAGCAGCTCACACACACAATCATGTGTGTGTGTGTGTGTGTGTGTGTGTGTGTGTGAGAGAGAGAGAGTGTGTCTGTGTATGTCTATGTGTATGTGTATGTACGTAAGAGGTCTCTCTCTCTCCCCCTCTCTCTAACTGTGTGTGTGTGTGTGTGTGTGTGTGTGTGTGTGTGTGTGTGTGTGTGTGTGTGTGTGTGTGTGTGTGTGTGTGTGTGATGTGAGTAGAGGAGAGACCTGAGCATACAGACTTGTGGCTCCAACCGTTGACTGACAGGTCAGCTATGGGAGGAATGTGGAGGTTGTCCTTAAGGAGTTTTAAATGTGTGTGTGTGTGTGTGTGTGTGTGTGTGTGTGTGTGTGTGTGTGTGTGTGTGTGTGTGTGTGTGTGTGTGTGTGTGTGTGTGTGTGTGTGTGTGAAAGAGTGTGTGTGTGTGAGAGAGAGAGGAATTCAGAGGTTGATGTTAAAGGCCTTTAAGGGGAAAAGATCAGTGTTTTTTTTTCTTCTGTTATACAGTGAGATGCCACGTCTCCATAAGACATCCGCCTATTACCCCTATCCAATGGCCCTATCTCACTACCTACACATTGAATCAGCATCTAACGTTCTGCAGCACCTATCTCACTACCGATACATTGAATTGGAATGAAATGAAATCTGTCCAAACCGTCTTCATTCCTTCTCTGTCCTCTGAAGGTTTCTCCTCACAGCATTGTACATGCTCATTTGCACTCGGGATATCATACATTGTCTAAACTATTTGCAGTGAGCATAGGCAGCAAAGTTAACAACATTCATGCTGTTAGCATTTATAATAATTACAATTAGACTGATCATTTCGCAAAACTGTCAGACATCAGTCTGATCAGTTTCCATGCAAAGATTAGGTGAAGAAGTCATGTGGCTGGAACATGACCAAATTCTGACCTTTTTGACTATATCCCCTATCTATCTCCCTATTGGTCTATCTACCCTCTCTGTCTATCACTACCCACCCCTCACACACACTGTTCATTCACCCTCCTACCATCTGGTAAGGGCTACAGCAGTATACACTGCAGAACAACCAGACTCAGCAACAGCTTTTTCCCACAAGCCATCAGACTGCTGAACTCACTCCAGAGAGCAAGACCGTAATACCTGATATCTTGATATCTTTGCACTTTATGTCTAGTGAGTTGTGATGTCTTATATACATCTTAGTTGTATGTCCTAATTTTAACTGCACATTTGGAGCTTTGAGAAATGCAATTTCAGTCTGCGTGCAATGTACTGTTGCAGTGCTTGATTGACAATAAAGTTCGCTTTGACTTTGATCTCGCTATTGGTCCATCTCCACTCTCTGTCTATCTCCCTATTGGTCTATCTGCCCTCGCTGTCTATCTCCCTATTGGTCCATCTCCACTCTCTGTTTATCTCGCTATTGGTCTATCTACCCTCTCTGTCTTTCTCCCTATTGGTCTGTCTACTCTCTCTGTCTTTCTCCTCATTGGTCCATCTCCACTCTCTGTCTATCTCCCTATCGGTCTATCTACCCTCTCTGTCTATCTCCCTATTGGTCTGTCACCCCTCTTTGGATGTCTTTCAATTGATTTCCTTTGTAGCTCAGTTTCAATCTCTCTCCTGACTCTACACACACACACACACACACACACACACACACACACACACACACACACACACACACACACACACACACACACACACACCTCAAACTTCCGTCACCACATAAGTATAAGTATAGACAGATACTGGCCATATTCATATTTTCGTCTCTCTCTTTATTGTGTGTGAGTGTGTGTGTGCTTGAAAGTCAGAGAGAGAGAGACAGTTACTCTGTGTGTGTGTGTGTGTGTGTGTGTGTGTGTGTGTGTGTGTGTGTGTGTGTGTGTGTGTGTGTGTGAGTGTGTGTGTGTGAGTGTGAGTGTATGTGGCTCTACCATGATTGATGGTAAATGGATACACTTGTACATGTACATGTAACAGCACCTATACACACACTGTCATGTTTGCAAGACACTGTGTGTGTGTGTGTGTGTGTGTGTGTGTGTGTGTGTGTGTGTGTGTGTGTGTGTGTGTGTGTGTGTGTGCACTCAACCACATCACCGCACTTTTTAGTGTTTGTACATCATGTGTGTTTACACAACCTCCTCGCCCTCTTCTCCTCACCAAATAAACACACTCACACTCTACTCTCTCTCTCTCCCTCTCAAACACACACACACACACACACACACTTCCTCTGGGTGGTCTTCCTGAAACATCGGTCTCTCTCTTGCTCTCTCTCTACACTCTGAATCTGTGAGTCCTTCTTTCACATTCAATTCTTTATCTGTCTTTTTATGTCAATCCATTTCTCTCTCTCTCTCTCAGCAGTCTATCCTCTCCATACTCTATATCTGTCTGTCTGTCTCTGTTAGTACCGTGTATCTCTATCCATAATCTATATGTCTGTCTGTCTGTGTTGAAGACAGCCCTGCTGTACCACTTTTGTACTCTATCAGTGTGAACTATATAAAGCCTGGCTGGATGGATGGATGGATGGATGGATGGATGGATAGATAGATAGATAGATAGATAGATAGATAGATAGATAGATAGATAGATAGATGGGGGAATGTAAAATAGATAAAGAAACAAGAGAGAGAGAGAGAGAGAGAGAGAGAGAGAGAGAGATGGGGGAATTGTCGGATAAATGTTGAAAGAGAAACAGACAGTTGGGCAGAGATTTCAGTCATTTAAAAAAGTAAACTGTGTCATTCTCTGTGAGTGTATCATGTGCACCTAGCCCATGTAATATTGAACAAAGTCCCATGTGGATGGTTCAGCCTCTTTTGATGTTACAGGCAGACGCTCATATTGTGTTCCTACACTGTGATGTAGCTATGGGATATATAGTACATAAGCTCATACTGTGTTCCTATACTATACTGTAGTGTAGCTGTATGGGATGAAATAGTATGGTACTACATGAGTACATACTGTGTGGCTGTACTGTATTGTATGTCTATGGGATGAACTGGCATGTTAGTTCTTTAGGTCCTTTGTCCACAGGGGGCAGCAATGCGGAGCACAGCACTAGAGAAACAGATCTTCAAACAGAGCACATTTACACCACTACATACAACACTACTTAATGCACAAGACTTTGATGGTGAGTGTGTGTGTGTACACACACAAGCACAGCTTTTATACCCATACACACAGCCATCAAATGCACACACACACACACACACACACACACACACACACACACACACACACACAACCTTGAATGCTCCCACTAAGCTCCTCGGCACACAGCAGCATTGCGCAGAGGGTGAAGCACAAACACCAAACACTAGTTAGGCAAGAGGTCAAGAGGTCACACAGGCCAGGGGTGGCTTGCGCTGCTTAGCACTGCTGTAAGGAGATTAGTCTGCATACATACGTTATTAAGCCACTTCCAAGCTTCGGCATGAGCCACACACACACACACACACACACACACACACACACACACACACACACACACACACACACACACACACACACACACACACACACACACACACACACACACACACACACACACACACACACACACACACACACACACAGCTGTCAGCATTACAGTATGTTATCTTAAAAAGGTTGCAGGAAAACCCACGTGTTGAATGTAAAATGTTTTTAAAATGTTGAAAGTTCTGAACTTTGAGAAACTTCCAACATCTTGTACATTACACTAAATTGTATTTTAGTATGTACAGTATGCACTAAGGGCTGTAGTCTACTTGTGACTTTTTGAGAGTGAGGTCTCCATCTTTTCTGTTGTGTGTCTCTAAGTCTTTCTTAGTGTCTGTCTTAGTCTCTGTGTGTCTTTCTATGTCTCTTCATGTCTTTCTGTGTCTCTGTCTGTTTTTCTGTGTCTCTGCGGGTCTTTCTTTGTCTCTGTCTGTTTTTCTTTCTGTGTGTCTCTCACTCTTTCTATGTCTCTGTAGGTACGTCTCTCTCTCTCTCTGTCTCTCTCTCTCTCTCTCTCTCTCTCTGTGTGTGTGTGTGTGTGTGTGTGTGTGTGTGTGTGTGTGTGTGTGTGTGTGTGTGTGTGTATGAGTGTGGTCCAGTGCCTTGGTGATGTGCTAAAACAGTAGACCACCCTGCTGGTAGCCACAGCATCTGCTGGCTGGTTTAAACTCTAGGTGCATTAAGCTATTAGTGACCCACACTGGAACACATGGTGACCGCTGTCATCAGTGTGAGTGCATGTGTGTGTGTCCCATGAATGTGTGTGTGTGTGTGTGTGTGTGTGTGTGTGTGTGTGTGTGTGTGTGTGTGTGTGTGTGTGTGTGTGTGTGTGTGTGTATGTGTGTGTGTGTGTGTGTGTGCGTGCATGCATGTGTGTTCCATGAATGTGTGTGTGTGTTCTATGTGTGTGTGTGTTTGTTCCATGGTTGTCCAACCCAACGCGTGACCTTGGTGTTGTTGATAAGTTTTCCAGTTAGGCTGTGTGAGCCACTTCAGCTGGAGATGCTGGATGAAAGGGAGGGCGGATGATTGGGGGGTGACCCCTCTGCGACCCTCTCTGTGTATGACCTCTGCGTGACTCGAGCGTACAGAACAAGGCCCCTGGCATGTTGGGATAGGAGTGATCTGGATAAACAGACAAAAAGTGTGTGTAGAGGCAAAGAACGCATGCATACCCACACACGAACATACAGTATACGCGCAAGCGTTCACATGCGCACACACACACACAAGCACGGACACACACACATGTGAGCACGGACACACACACACACACACACACACACACACACACACACACACACACACACACGTGAACACAAACACACGTGAACACAAACACATGTGCACACACACTCACTCAAACAAATCCTCTTTGTTTAACTTGTAATGTAATTTCGTGTATCATGCAGTAGCCCTGACTGTTCTAAAGTCGGGGAATCTACCTCAGCTGAGAGGGTGAGAGAATAAAACAGTGGTGATAGACCCCGCCCCCCCCATCACTCTCCATCCCTCTTTCTTGTTATTTACTTTAACAACGTAAACCTTCCTATTACCCCCCTCAAACTCTCTGACTTCCACTCAGTTTTTCAAATGAATTTATAGCATAGGAATAGTAATCATACTGTAATAACAATAAATAGAAAAAAATACTCTCTCTCTCTCTCTCTCTCTCTCTCTCTCTCTCTCTTTCTCTCTCTCATCACTCAGCTTACTCCTCCTGTCAGACTATTGGTGTGTCCCGTTCTCGGAGTTCAAAGAACAAAACACAGGATGTTGAAGCAAACCTTTTTTGAGGGACTTCCTCTGCATTTCATCCTCTGCACTCTATCTGTTTTTTCATCCTCTGTAGCCTCTCTATCTATCCATCTCTCCTGCCTTATCTCCTGGCTCCCTATTCCCCTGTCTGCTTTTACTCTTTCTTCCTCCGCTCTCTCTTTCTCTTCCTCTCTTCCTGTCCTCCCTGATACCCTGCCTGTCCTCCTCCTAAGTGGCTGAATGAAACACAACGTTCCCCCTTTTCCCCCTCCTTTCCATTCTCTCTCTCTCGCTCTCCCTCTTTTTTTACTGTCATCATATCCTTCCACCATCTTGGTTTGACTTCCTGCCTTGTTTCTTCTTTTCTCCCTCTCTCTCTCTCTTTCTGTCCATCTCCTTGTCTCATCTACTCTCTTTCTTTCCCTTTTTTCTCTTCCTCTCTTATCCTCTCATACTTTTCCTTCTCACTTTATCTGCCCCCCCCCCTCTCTCTCTCTCTCTCTCTCTCTCTCTCTCTCTCTCTCCCTCCCTCTCTCTCTGCTGGCCCCTGTCTGACTCCCTCATGGGCTGTGAAATCATTTGTAATCTCATTAGTTTCTTAGCCCTGCTTGGCCTGGCTGTGTTTGAGGGGATTTAAAACACTTCTCACCAAACTAACACTCACTATCACAGCACCAGCTCGCCACCTCAGCCTCTGCCAACTCCAACTCTTTTGATGAAAGCACCAACACACACACACACACACACACACACACACACACACACACACACACACACACACTCCTTCGATCACCATGTGTCACCATCACTCTTCAGGAATTTGACATGATGACATACGATCAAAAATACTTTCATCAACTTTGCTTGACTGAACAATAATTGCAGATAAATCATTTGGCCTCAAAAGAATGACAACAATTTGTCAATTTTATTTCAAACAAATGTCTTACAATTCCACTTGATGAACTGATGATATTTTATACTGAATTTCATGACACATTAATATACATCATGGTGACTATCGGATTATATCAGTCATGAGTTTAGTGTTTATTAAAATAGATATAGTTATCTGTCAAGAGTCAATTTGATTTTTGACAAAACAATCAAGTAGTTCATATTAAATGCTCATTCGGCTTGCCATATAGATTAGGTACTTTACTGATCCAAAGGAAAATTGAGCAATTTTAAATTTGTAGACAATTTGTCATTAGAATTTGGGCATTTTTCCCATTTCCCATTATGCATGTCATGTCAGAGAACATGAGCAACCACAGCACCATTATATTCTTTCTTTTTTAAATGCTGTAATGTCATGTAATCTCTGTGTGAAATTTGACTGTATTTAGCTGTAATCATTCACATCATTTCAATTCCTCTGTGCTTGGGCTGTGTCATCTGCGCTGTGAGGTGTGTGTGTGTGTGTGTGTGTGTGTGTGTGTGTGTGTGTGTGTGTGTGTGTGTGTGTGTGTGTGTGTGTGTGTGTGTGTGTACTGAGCAGTGGCATTGTGTCTGGCCCGTGCTGTAGCTGGCCAGGGGTTTATGATGAGGGGTCATTGGCCTGTGCTGACGGGGTCACAAGGCGCTTCCTGCGCTGCTGAGAGACGGCAGCTGTCGGGTGTCACCACGCTTTATGACCCACCCACCCCCCCACCATAAATACTTCCCCTTCCTGGAAAATGGACGCCTAATGTTTGTGTAAGGAGTTCTCCCGTGATACAGAGCCAAACACACACACACACACACACACACACACACACACACACACACACACACACACACACACACACGGGACACACACACACAGGGACACACAAATACACACACACACACACACACA
>JAODXP020000016.1:12925555-12963055 GCA_027497455.2 Sardinella longiceps | reverse complement strand
CTTGGAACTTATTCAGACAGTATACTAAGTGGTTATACATTCTCTTCTTCTGCCACTTAGAACTTGTTAAATCAAGGCCCTTATTAAGATCATATAAAGAAAAAGGGCCTAATGTAGCCCAGAAATCTAGACCAGCAAATTTCATTTGCTGTCTGGGGAGTCAAGCCAGTCGAAGCGGAGCAGAAGGCGGGACTGATGGGCAAGGGACAAGTGACAAAACTGGTTGTCATCATTTCAAGCCTAATGGAGTAAGTTGCAACTGTTTGTTTTTGTAGCAGATGAACTTAATATTAGATCAGGCTATGCCAATAATTACTACAAGTTATTAGTGAGCTAACAGTAGCGAGCTAACAGTACCAAGCTAACGTCTTTAAAGTTTTAAATTGAAAAGTTGCAGACTGTAATGATTGAAGAGCCCCAAAATTAGCACACGCTAACTCAGACATACTGAACTGCTGTAGAGCCCCAAAATTGCATTTGTTGGTATCATGAATGATTACAGACAATATTATGACACAAGGAATCATTTTAATATTATTTTAAAATGTATGAAGATAAAAGGTTTATGTCCGTTGTGACGAAAGATACATGACGTACAGTATGCAGCGGCAAGTTGACAGACGGCTGCTAGCTAACCTAGCCAATGCATCATGAGTAAGAAAGAATTCATGCTTAACAAATTGCAGCATGCATGAGAATTGTGAACTCTTATTTGAGCAAACTACAGCTAAGAATGGACAAGAACTTTTATTTTGAACAGAGGGAAATTGTGGAGTTGCCACGAAAGCATGAGAGTTGGAGACTGGTCATGAGCCTCCTTATGTTTTATACTGGTGAAGCAGTTGAATAAACCTTTGCAAGCTTTACATACAACTGATCTCCTTGCAATCTCTAGAAGCCACACAGAACTATTACAAAATGATTGATGTTGCTTAACACATACAGACAGTAATTATTGGTTAATATGTGCTCTAATACATCCATATTTTATCCAGAATCAGTAATGATTTGAATTGTCAAATATATAAGAATAAACAAGATTTTTGATCAAGGGCTATTTTTGGTTGATTGGAATTCTGTAACCAAATCAAATTGTACTGTACACTGTATGTGTGAACAACAGTCCAATCTCTTTACAGATTACATGTTTTTATGCGGAGAATGACTCAGCTACAATGCCTTATCAGTATTTATATCAAAAGGGCATTATCAGCTCGACCATAAACTGATGCTTTAGATGCTTTGTAGAAATATATATTAACAACAGCATTGTATAATTTGTGATGTCCGAAATAGGTAACTAATTCAAATTCAAATACAGTGGAATCCGCTTATAGTGGTCACGTTGGGCCGGGCCAATTTGAACACTATAAGCGGTTGATTACTAAAACCGAATTTACCTTTATTTCACTTATTTTTATGCAGAATTCAATGAGAACAATGAAATGAAACAGATACAGTAGCTTCCACATTTATGGAATTTTAGTACCGTATCATTCAAATTTAATAGGCCTATAGGCCTACATGTAACAGTCCATACTGCGCTGTGCGCAGACATAACTCTGGTACGTAATTTATAGGCTATGTGCCGTGTGTCGGCTCTGCAGCCAGTGCTTTTTTTTGACAAGACTGAAAATAAAGTTTGAAACAAATGCATAACCACATCACAGTGTTGTGCAGTGCGCGGGCATAACTCAAATAGCCTACCGTAGGCCTATGTACAGTAACTTATTCTGTGCGTCGGCTCTGCTATGCTGCCGGTGCATTTTTTTAAAAACATGTCTGAAAATAGATTTTGAAACAAGCTGTTTTCATTGAACAACAACAACAACATAGACGACAACTGCGAGTGTTGAGTTGTTCATGTTATGGGCGGAGCAGTTGTCCACAAGCAGCAGAATACGCTTCCTCTCTTGGCCCAGTTTGCGATCCCAGTCCTTTAACCACTCCACAAAGAGAGCCCCGGTCATCCAAGCATTAGCATTGGCTGCGTAACGAACAGGCAGTGTGCGTACGTGTTTGAAGCAGCGGGGGTTCTGACTTTTTCCGATGACAAAAAGTTCCTTCTTTTCTCCTGCGGCAGAGCAGGCGAACAAAGCCGTAATTTGTAATTTTAAAATTATTTTTGCACATGTTTACATTCATAAAATGGCCAAAAATGAACATTATAAGCGGATTTCTTGATTACTATAAGCGAATTATTTAAACAGCATTTGTATAGAAATGATTCCGTCCCAAGACTTTTGATCTATATAAGCGGCTGATTACTATATCCGTGACCACTATAAGCGGATTCCACTGTAGTGCTTTGTAAGCATGACTGTGCAATTACAGTATTGCCAAAGCCAGTGTTTAGACAAACAGGGTAACACTTTGCGGTAAGGGTACATGAATTATCATGAATTCATGCATGAAATCATTCATGATAAATTCATCATTCATGCATTACTTCATCTCTGAAAGTCTAATGAGTTATCAGGAATTAACATGAATTCATTGTTTGTCATTAATGACCTCCTGCTGAAATAGCACATGATCTTAAGTATTAGTTACTCTGGGTACATCATCATGAATCATGATTAATTAGCATGAGTCATGATTATTAGCATGATCATGATGAATTCATCATGTTTGTGCCCCCTCAACTAAAGTGTTGACATGGTTAAATTGGTATAATTTAGTTGACGTATGGCGTATGACTAGGCCAAAGTAGGCTAAATAAGTACTTTTATTATATCAAATTATATCAAATTCTTTTGAACAAAAACATCATGATCATGTGTAATTAGTCATGATCTCATGATGATGTACCCAGAGTAATTAATGCTTAAGATCATCTGCTATTTCAGCAGGAGGTCATTAATGATAAACAATGAATTCATGCTAATACCTGATGAGTCATTAGATATTCAGAGATGAAGTAATGCATGAATCACGAATTAATCATGAATGAAATCATGCATGAATTCATGATAATTCATGTACCCTTACCGCAAAGTGTTACCAAATATGGTATGCATTAATGTGGATTGTGTGTATGGATGAGTGAGTGTGCGTGTGTGCAGTCCATGCACGTGCAAGTGCATGCGTGTGTGTGTATGTGTGTGTGTGAGTGTGTGTGTGTGTGTATGTATGTGAGTGTCTAAGCTAGGTCAAGGCCCTCAGGTCATGACACTTTAGAACATTGTGCTGCTAAGGTGGCAGAAGGCCCCTCCCCGAGCAGAGTGGTCATTTTTTCACAGTTTTTAAGATCTTTGAAATTTGAAATAGAAATAGAAATTGAAATGTCATATTTTGAGCAGTGTAGAAGGAAGTGCTCCTCTGTCTCAACCTCCTCTGCCTGGCAGTGACCACTTAGTCTTTGTTAGGTTTTCCTGTGCCTGCCTGTTTCCACGGCTAGGCTGTGGTCACTGAGCCTGTACTGGATTTTTCTCTGCTTTGTATCTCTGACAGAGATGAGATACCCAGCCAATTCATATTCTCTTTTTAGGATCAGATAGGAATTCATTCTCCTTTGGTTAATAGTTTGGTCTTCCCAATGTTGTAAATAGGTTTCTTTGGCTTGATTTTTTGACTCCAATGGATGTTTGGGAAGCAGAGCTGGACTGAGCTTAATGTGTGTCAGATTTTGTTAGTGGATTAGTTAGCTTCAGTACCAGCTGGCATAGAGAACTCTTTTCGGGGTTCATTTCTTGGGTTTTCAGTGCCTCGAATTGGAAGGTGTTTTTGGGGCTGATGTTTAGGTGCATCCAGAATTTAAACACTCTTTTTTGAACAGGTATAGCCAATGGGAACCGGCCTAATTCTGCTCTACATGCATTGTTTGGTGTTTTTGATTGAACTTTTAAGATGGATCGGCAGAATTCTGCATGTATAGCTTCGGTAGGATGCTTATCCCCACTTAGTGTAGTCATGCATAACAAGTGGACCCCATACCTCACTTCCATACAGCGCAATAGGCTGGATTATGCTGTGAAATATTTTGCACCAGATTGTAATTGGGATGTTAATATTCTATAATTTTATTTTTATAGCATAGAGGGCTCTGAAACTTCCGGATGCAGTAATTACCAGACCAAGGTAAGTGTACTGCATTGTGGGCTCTAGGACGGTGCTACCTCGGCTAAATCTGTATCTGTTTTCCTGACACCTGGGTTTCTTTTGAAAAATCATAACTTTGGTCTTGGTTGGGTTTACTGCCAGGGCCCAGGACTGGCAATACTGCTTCAGCTGATGTAGGAGCTGCAGCAACCCCTGTGCTGAGGATGACATCAGAACCAAGTCATCGGCATAAAGCAGGCATTTGACCAGGCATCTGCTTGTTCCAACTGCACCGCTAACTGATTAAATGTTAAACAATGTTGGACTCACGCTGCAGCCCTGCTTCACTCTTCTATTTTGTTTGAGGAACTCTGTTAGTTTATGTCCAATTTTAATACAGGATTTTGAATTTGAGTACATTGATTTCATTATGTTGTATGCTTTACCCCCTACACCACTTTGCAAAAGTCTGTAGTATAATCCATTTTTTTGGTTTTGTACATGTTTATTGATTAGGGTGTGTAGGGTGTAAATGTGATCTGTTGTTCTGTGTTTTTTGATAAATCAAATATGGCTTTTACACAGGGTATTTTGTTTGTTAAGGAAGGTTTGAATTATGTCATTTAAAATGCAACTAAATACCTTCCCCAGGTTACTGTTCACACATATACAGTACAGACCAAAAGTTTGGACACACCCCCTCATTCAATGCGATTCATTTATTTCCAGGACAATTTATATTGTAGATTCTCACTAAAGGCATCAAAACTATGAATTAACACATATGAAATTATATGCTTAACAAAAAAGTGTGAGATTATGACAAACTTTTGGACCTGAACCCGATCAAGATGGTTTGGGGTGAACTGGACTGCAGAGTGAAGGCAAAAGAGCCGACAAGTTCTCAGCATCTCTGGGAATTAATAACTCTTCAAGACAGTTGGGAAACCATTTCAGGTGACTACCTCTTGAAGCTCATCCAAAAAATAGAACTAAGGATGAGGTTGAACAGTTTGAGCACTGCCTTTTGTGGAAAATCTGATATCACCAAGTAATTAAGAGTCCAGGATCAATGTCAAACTTGTTGCCCTGGATCAATAGGTTAGGTTTAGGGCTAGGGTTAAGGTTAGGGTTAGGGTTTAGAGTACATTGATCCAGGACAAACAAGTTTAACATTGATCCTGGACTCTTAATTACTTGGTGATATCAGTGGTGGTGAAGGTGAGCGGTATTTTAACATTTCAGTTCTGATGTTGTCAGGACCAGACGCCTTTTTGGTTATTAGTGAATTTAGTTGTTGTGTCAATTCTTCTTCTGTAATGGGGTAATCCAGGGGGTTTTGGTTATTCTTGATAGCCAATTCCAAAGTATGAAGTTTTTCTTTTAAAAGAGTTTGTTGTTGGTTAAGCCGAATTTCACTGTACAGATTTTTGAAGTGTTCAGTCCACACATTACCATTTTAATTGGTAAGGATGACTCTTTTGTTTTTGTTGTGGTCAAACTGTTCAAAAACTCATTATTATTGTTACTTATTATTCTTCAATTTGGTGTAAAATTTGGTTAGTATGGTTTAGTTTTTATTGTAGATTGTGCGTTTGTACATTTTTAATGTTTCGCAATAGCTAATTCTGAGGGCTGTGTTTTCAGGCTGATGATGTTTAAGGTTTGACAGTTGTTTCAACTGTTTTCTGATGTTCTTGCAATCAGCGTCAAACCATTCATGGTTTTCTTTATTTGTGGTCTTTCTACTTTTTCTTGTTAATTCAGCCTTCTGTGCTGAATATTAGGTTCAGCTCGTTCACAGCCATATTTACATCAATAGAATCGTAACTGTTTGTTAGTAAAGTTAGTAATTTGTTCTGCCAATTCAGGTGAATGTACTGCCTGTGTAAATTTATCAGGGCTTTTATGAGTCCATCTGTAGGTCAGGTTGAGTTTATACAGCTTACTGCTCTCCGTGTTTGCGCCTCTGGATTTTACGTCAATTTTCAGAAACACATTAATTTGGTTGTGGTCAGAGAGGGGAGTTTGTTGCCTGACAGTGATGCATTGAAGGAGGAGGGGTCCATGTCAGTTATTGCATAATCGACTACACTACTTCCAATTGATGAACAACATGTAAACCTCTCTAAAGAGTCTCCTTTCATCCTGCCATTAAGTATGTACAGGCCTATGGCCTTACAGAGGAGCACTAACTCTTTGGTTTACGGCACAATCAAGGTTGCTTGTTTGAGTGAGGTCTGGTGTGATGTTCAGGGAATCCCTACCAAGCATATGACTATTGCCCTGTGTGTCAGTTTGATCAGATTCATTTCCTGTTCTGGCATTATAATCTCCACACAGTAGCACATTTCCCTGGGCCTGAAAATGGCTTGTTTCTGTTTTGATTGTGTGGATGAGTTCGTCGTCAAAATAAGAGGAATTTGATGGGGGTGTAAATATAGCGCAAAGGTATATGATATGTTCTTATATGCCAATTGAATTGTCTATTTTTAGCCAGCAGTGAGATTTTGCTGTTTTGATTGCAGAAATGTGTTTTGCAAGAGATTCCCTATACTACACCTGATGCTCAACCACATTTCACTACTTTTAGTTTGTAGGAGGGTACTGCATGTTTTGTTTTTCAAAGGTTAAGCAAAAGTAAATACTACCGGTATATATTGTCCAGTACCATTTATCACCATTTGACAAACATGAATATATCTATTTTCAATCAATGTTTCTCTCTCACAAACTGCACAAGCATATCTTATACACACAAATTAATCTGGAGCTTTTGTTGAAACTGTCAGCAAGTGAAAGCGTCAACTGAATCTAAAAGCTTATGAAGGTTACATAAGGTGACAATAAAATCAATCCATCTTGATTCTCTAGATAACTACGTAGGCTTTGGAGTCAGGGCCCAATTCTATCACAGATGGAACACTAAAATGGTAAGGTTAAGGCCAGGGGCAAGGTCAAAGTAGTCATATTTACGAATCACATAAACATGGAAAAATAACTCGGACACACTGAATTGCTGTAGAGTTGTCATGAATGATTACAGACAATATTATGTAACCCCTTCTTAACGGGTTGTTAAACCCTGCACAGTAAGGTTACTAAAGGTTAAACTAACCCAATAGATAAAAGTGCCGCAACAGGATCCTAGGCTCTCAGCAGTTGAATGGTGAGCTGGCTGACAATTCCTGATACCATGAACACAAACAAGATGGAAATAGCATAATAAATGTGCAGAATAATACATTTAGTAGCGCGGTGCCTCCACTGAGGAAAATACTACACTCATCTCATAAGTTAGTGTATGGTGTATCTCCCCAGAAAATGAATGTAAGTGTAAAAGTAGAGCTAATCTGTGGTGTTTAAATGCCAGCACATCAAATAGGCTAAACCAAAATAATAAAAAGCAGCCAATACACCCAATGCATAATATATTTGGTGTATTGGCTGCTTTTTTTATTATTCAGCAATTGTGTGTGGTGTCAGTGCAAGTGTAAAGTTACTCACAACCCGATCCGATCAGATGTGACAGGTTGCAGATTACAAAATGATTGATGTTGCTTAACACATACAGACAGTAATTATTGGTCAGCATGTGCTCTAATATATCTATATTTTCCAGAATCAGTAATTATTTGAATTGTCAAATATATAAGAATATTGTTTAAACAAGATTTTTCCTCAAGGGTTATTTTTTGTTGATTGGAATTCTGTAACCAAATCAAATTTATTGCACCCATGCACTGTATGTGTGAACAACAGTCCAATCTCTTTACACATTACACGTTTTTATGAGGAGAATGACTCAGCTATTATGATGCCTATAAATTGGAGTGAACTGACTTAGTTGAGTACCTGCAGAGATGATGGTGACAACGTTTCTGCTCTCTCTGTGTCTCCTGGGTTTCCAGGGTTGCCATGGGAAAGGGGATATCCCAGAAGAGTTCATGCTTCTTGCTGGCCCCCTGACCCTGAGTTTAGTGAAGGACTTGACCTCAAATCCCTCTGCAAGCCAGACATTCCCATCAGATGGGACAGAGACTCAGGATGTGTTTGACTGCAGTCTCTCACTGCCCTCCCGGATCAGAGAGCACTTCCAGCATCTTCAGAGCCGGGGGGTGACCCACTTCAAGGTGCCCCTGTCGTGGTCCCAAATCCTCCCCACTGGAGAGCCCAGCCGCCCCCATCAGGACACAGTGAGGTGCTACAGGACCCTTCTAGAGCAACTGACTGAATCAGGCCTGCAGCCCCTGGTGCTCCTCCACCACTCAGCTGTTCCAGAGGGACTCAGGGCCACACTAGGGGACTGGGACAGTCCTGAGCTGCCACACGCCTTTCAGCGTTATGCACAATTTGTCTTCTCACAGTTTGGAGACTTGGTCAAGTACTGGATCACATTCAGTCATCTTGATGAACTGAGTGGTGATGGAGGAAAGGCCTCTTCTGCCTCTGGCCTGCAAGGTGCCCTCAGTGCCCATGATCAGGTGTATCAACTCTACCATCATATGCCGTCTGGGAAAGGTAAGACCTCATCAGTCATATTATTTATTAAATAATTTAATAATTTCTCTTGTCAGAGGATTTAATCATGCATTAGATTAAATTGTTTTAGAATCATGCATTTCTGATGCTTTGTGGCAATATCGATTAACAACAGCATTGTATCATTTGTGATGTCCGAAATACGTAACTATTACATGTTTTGCTTTTCAAAGGTTAAGCAAAAGTACCAGTTAGACTTGTAGTTAAGACCGCCTAGACCAAGACCAAGACAATACCAAGACCAGAGGTTAAAGAGAACGAGACAAGACC
Organism: Sardinella longiceps; assembly: GCA_027497455.2. Lineage (NCBI taxonomy): Eukaryota > Metazoa > Chordata > Actinopteri > Clupeiformes > Clupeidae > Sardinella > Sardinella longiceps. Next base: position 12,954,202 of record JAODXP020000016.1, on the reverse strand, counting down.
AAGACCAGAGGCTAGCGAGGCCAAGACAAATTGAGACCGAGACTAAGACCGGGAAAAAAAGTAGAATAGGCTATATTGGAAGTTATAGCCTATTATTTCAACTGCTGGCAGCAATGTGGCCGTTGAACCTTGCTTTTACCAGCTAGAGTGCACAAACCGCCTACTGAATTTATGGTGAAAAAAATGAGTGTTGCTATGATGAGTTGAAGTCTACCAGCAAGATGTCTCCAATCCAGACATTTCATCCAGTAGAAAATAATTTCAGGGTAGCAGGGAGAATGACAAAGTCATGTAGTCTTGCTTCTACTGGTCTCATCATTACATTGACCCATAAAAAATGCATTGCAATGCAGATACAATTATGCTATTTCAAAATATCCTAATTAGTGGTGGGCATAGATAATTTTTTAACTACATTAATCCCACTGTGAATTTGGAATTAATCGAGATTAATCTAGATTAGCATGGCTCATTTGAATTCTGACAAAGGCATTCATAATACCATATGTGTTACTTAAATATTGACTAAAAGTAAGTCTTTTAGAGCGGGTTTCTCAAGCTAGGTGGCACATTAGGAAAGTTTGGATGTTTTTTTGTGCATTTTAGATAGCTAGCTCCTTTAAGTCTTTGGGTGCATTCTTCTTTTTTATTTTGTGTTTCCTTTAGTTATAGATGCAACACAACATGCAGTGTGCACTGCCAACACTAATTCTCAACTAGGGTTGGGTATTGATAAGATTTTATCAATATCAATGCCATAATCAATTCTGCCTATCAATTCAATTCCTTATTGATTATCTTATCGATTCCTGAGTAGCTTAGTTCAAAAAGGCAGTCTTTATATTGTATGTTTATGACCACTTAAAATCTGATAATCTATTTAATATATTAATAAAAACAGCTAGGCTACGAGTCTATGTCTCCTACATGTGAAACACCGGGGTTAATGTGGTAGGCCAGGCTATGGAAATTGCAGTTGGCACGTGATGCAAATGCCCCGCGACCTGCAGGCATGGCAATGAGAGAATTGTTAAGAAGAATTGATAACGTTGGAGGCGTACAATGTCGATGGGATTGATCATTTGGAACCGGTTCTGATTCAGAACTGGTTCTCGATACCCATCCCAATTCTCAACTGTCTTAAAAATAAGAAATAGAAATTCAAACAATGGGCAAGCATGGCATGGCACCATGCAGCCTTTATAACAAAAATAAATACTAACTTATACAGTTTGCGTTTGTACTTTTAGGTTGAGCACAAAATTAAGCTCTATACTTTTCTGAGATGCATTTCATTCATATCTGCCCATAATTGCTTATTTTGATTTCTGAAAGTTGGCAACCCAACCAAGAATAGGCCTACCAGTAGGCTAAGTTTAGCATATTTCAGAGCCATGCAGGCTTTGGCATATTCTGTCTATACCAAAGATTCTATACTACCTCATTGTTTAATTGAATATTAATATAACGTGCCCTGAGTTAATTTTGAGAATATACAATACAAGGATAAGGTTTTCGCAGAAGCTAGCCTACTTTGTGAGGTGACAATGGGTCAATGGGTGTTAACTCAGTTTTGGGCAGCCTGCACTTTTACTGCTTGACGATTCTCATCATTACCTAGGCCTGCATGCGTGAGTTGTTGGTAGTGCAAACCCCGGAGCGGATTATCAGCGGTATATGCATGCGCTATTCCATTAAGTGGAATGGATTCTTTCGTGATGCATAGAGACAACTTTGAGAATAGATTAAAGGCATTCATTTATTTATATAAGAGTCTGGCCCACCACTAATCATAATCTATTCATTCACGTTCATAATATGCTCCCACAAACTTTCAGTTTTTGTCTTGTTTTTATCAGGCAAGTGGAAATAAGACTACAATGCATTGCACATTTAACTAGTGAAATGCATTTTTATTTCCATTTGTCCTGTATGAAGCTCTCCTTTTAATGACAAGGTGATTTAATGAGTGAGACATACAACTCTACCCGGTATATATTGGCTAGTACCATTTATCACCATTTGACAAACAAGAATATAACTATTTTCAATCAATGTTTCTCTCACAAACTGCACTATCCACACAAATTAATCTGGAGCTTTTCTTGAAACTGCCAGCAGGTGAAAGGGTTAACTGAATCTAAAAGCTTATGAAGGTTACATAAAGTGACAATAAAATCAATCCATTTCATTCTCTAGATCACCACATAGGCTTTGGAGTGAGGGCCCAATTCTATCACAGATGGAGCACTAAAATGGTAAGGTGAAGGCCAGGGGCAAGATCAAAGTAGTCATATATTTACAAAATCACATAAACATGTGTCAACTTTTGGCCCTGTAATTCCAGGTGACTTCGGACTTTGTATCACTGGTGTTTGACTATGAGTGTTCCCCACAAACAGGCCTGGAGGAACAACTGAGACAGGTAATGGAGGAACGGTCTACAACTCAACACTGTGACTCTCTTTGAGTGATCAGAACGCACTTTTCAAAGAAATTTTAAGAGTTGTTTCAAAATCAAAAGCATTGCAAAGCATCCTATTAATGAACCAGTTTCAGAATGTTTGGAAGACAGCCCACATATTGTTTTGAAATATATTTAGTATGGAATTAACTAAAACATGATTATCCATTTAATACCCTATATTAATCTATTTATTGGTCATTACTTAAGAAGCATTTCAGTCAGAAACAGATCATTATAAGACAAACTGTTTTCTAGTAATTCTAATATTGCTGAACGCCTCAGAACAATTGTTTTTACTGTCCTAGATGTACAGTGACATACCAGTTATCATCTATCAATTCAATGCAAAGAGCTGCTCCCGAAAGGACACATATTCACCAACCATTTCAAATGATTTAAGAGGTAAGCTTGTTATAGTTGTATCAAATTTGACCTTATATGCAGACAATATTACTTTGTTCAGAATCTTGGGTTGTATCATAAGAATAAAAGAAAATAATTAACCATGTTTCATTTAGTCCTGGAAACCTGGAGAGATATCAGAATATTGGGTTGTGATGTAAATCTCTTCCCTATGCAACTCAGAAACAGGTGATTTCTGTTTTAAATTTTCATTCATACATACTGGTAAACTGCAAAAACTTGTTATACATAAACTGGTTATTTTCTTGCTTGAAGGTTGACAAGGCATAATGAAAACAATGGAATGCAAAAGAAAGTGTCACGGTCTTCATACTCGAGTGTCTGGCAGAGTTTTAGCTCTCAGTCCCCATCTGAGCGTGATGACTTCCTGATGAGATCATTTCCTGCGGGCTTTCAGTGGGCCGTCTCCAGTGAGTCTTTCAAAGTGGAGGGGGGCTGGACTGAACATGGCAAGGGGGAAACAATATGGGACCGTTTCGGACACCAGGGCCATGTGTTTGATAACCAAACTGCTGATACGGCTTGTGACAGCTACAATAAGATGGACTATGACATGTACCTGCTCAGAGGTCTGCTCACTGACACCTATCAGTTTTCCATTTCCTGGGCCCGAATCTTCCCGAATGGGCACAGGGGAAGCCTATCAGAGAAAGGAGCCCTTTATTACGACAACCTCATCAATCTTCTCCTTCAATCAGGCATAGAGCCTGCTGTCACACTTTATCACTGGGACCTTCCTCAGGCCTTGCAAGACATTGATGGCTGGACAAATCCCACTATTGTGGAGGCATTTAAAGACTTTGCTGACTTCTGCTTCTCCAGATTTGGAGACAGAGTGAAGACCTGGAACACCTTCAGCAGTCCGTGGGTTGTGAGCCACTTTGGTTATGGTACTGGCCAGCATGCACCAGGAGTCAAAGATCCAGTTGTTGCATCCTATCAGGTAGGCATACAAAAGAGTTGTGTAATGTGGTGAAAATCACAAGGTTGTAACTACATCCCTTTCGCGTGCGAAATACAGGGGGATTTGGGGGCGTCCAACCCCCAAACAAAATAAAAAAAATGAAATAGTTTATTGTCACTAAAATGTTTAAAGCTCACCTTGTCAGAATTTTTTTAAAAAAACTATTCACAATTACAAGCAGATCAAAGTCAACCAGGGGCAAAGCCAAGCTACTATTTAGCATCTAAAACCTTGAAAATGTTCTCGAACAGAGACACCCCCAAACCCCCAGTAGCTTCTTCTTTTTGCATCTTTAAAATTGTTTCCAGTGCTGATGCTGCATGTGTTGTCATGTGGGCTAGGCTATTGCTTTGGCTTGGCATTCCTTGGGAAAATTTAGGTCAGTTGCACAACAATTATTGACCAGTATTTCGCACACTGATCCCTTTATATGACAGTGATCATTGAAACAATCCATTTAATTAAAAAAAATCCCATTCTCTCTTTCAAGGTGACCCACAACATCCTGAAGTCCCATGCTGAGGCCTGGCATGTGTACAATGACAAATACAGGACGCAGCAGGGTGGGAAAGTGGGCATAGCTCTGAACTCAGACTGGGCTGAGCCTTTGGACAGCAACAGTACTCAGGATGTTGCAGCAGCAGAGCGCTACCTGGACTTTATGCTTGGCTGGTTTGCACATCCCATATTTGTGGATGGAGACTATCCAGCTCAGCTCAAGGCTCAGATTGACCAGAAGAACACGCAATGTAATCCCACTCAGGTGGCAAGTCTTCCCGTGTTCACAGTGGCTGAGAAACAGAGGATCAAAGGAACTGCAGATTTCTTTGGGCTGAACCACTACACCACCCGTCTCATAAATGACAGTACAGGAGGCTGTGTTCCTGGGCCTCACAGCGTCGGAGACTTCCAGTCTCACGTTGACCCCGCCTGGCCAACCACAGCATCTGACCATATTCACGTAGTACCTTGGGGACTTAGACGTTTGCTCAATTACATCTCAACAGAATATACTACAGCCATGAATGTGCCAATTCACATCACTGGAACTGGGATGCCAACGTCTTACGATGATAGCGTGCTCAGTGACACTCAGCGCTCTCAGTTCTTAAGAGACTATATCAATGAGGCACTGAAAGGTACAGTACATTAGAGCTTTAATGATGCTTAACTTTGATCTGCAGAGTTAATGATTACTAATGTTCTAATTGTGTTTTTTTTGTTTGTTTACAATAGCTATAGATATGGATGGAGTTAACTTACAAAAATTCACTGTTCAGTCTTTGATTGATGGATTTGAAGGGCCTCAAGGCTATAGCCAGAGATATGGTTTACATTATGTGAACTTTGAAGACCTCAATAGACCACGGACACCAAAGGAATCTGCCTACTTCTACTCAGAAACTGTAAAGAACAATGGCTTTGTAGCTATGCAAAGAAAACCTGCAAGTTCAAGTAGTATCAAGCATTTCCCAACCACCCGAAGGCCAAGTTTACCAGCATCTGAAGTTCCTTCCCAAGCCATCGTTGTTTTTCAGAATTTTTCAACTCAAACTAAATTCCAAAGAACTCTTTACCACTACGGAACGTTCCCTGAGGGGTTCCAGTGGGGTGTCTCGTCCTCAGCCTATCAGATTGAAGGTGCATGGAACCAAGATGGAAAAGGACCAAGTGTGTGGGACACATTCACTCAGGCAGGGAACATCCCAAACAATGATAATGCCAATATTGCATGTGACAGTTACAATAAACTAGAAGAGGATCTCTACATGCTAAGAGGTCTACAAGTACAGACTTACAAATTTTCCTTGTCCTGGTCAAGAATCTTTCCCAATGGTGATAATACTGTTGTGAATCAGATGGGAGTAGACTATTACAACAGACTGATCGATGGTCTTCTTGCCCATAGCATCACTCCAATGGTGACACTCTACCACTTTGACCTTCCTCAGGCTCTACAAAATAGTGGTGGATGGGACAATCCCATCACGATTGATCGCTTTAATGACTTTTGTGACTATTGTTATTCCACTTTTGGTGACAGAGTCAAGTTTTGGATCACACTCAACGATCCTTATTCCATTGCATGGCGTGGTTATGGACTGGGTCAGTATCCTCCCAAAGTTACGGATCCAGGAAATGCTCCATACAAAGTTGCACACAACCTCCTCAAAGCTCACGCTAAAGCATACCACACCTATGACACCAAGTACAGAGCAGCTCAGGGAGGACTAGTGTCCATTAGCCTCAATGCAGACTGGGCTGAGCCAAAAGACCCCTCTGACCCTAAACAGGTAGCTGCTGCTGACAGAGCCCTTCAGTTCCAGCTGGGCTGGTTTGCCCACCCCATCTTCAAAAATGGCGACTATCCAGATGCCATGAAGTGGCAAGTTGGCAACAAGAGTAAGCTTCAGGATCTGGATATTTCAAGACTGCCAACTTTTACCCCCCAGGAGATGACTGAAATTCAGGGTACTGCTGATGTCTTTTGCATCAACTCCCACACAACATATATTGTTCGCCATGTGGCTACAGTGCTCACTCCTCATTCCTATGAAGCCGATCAGGAGCTTGGGAAAGAGGAAGAGACAAGTTCTCCAGGCACTGCTCTCGACTGGCAAAGGGCTGTGCCATGGGGCTTCAGAAGACTTCTAAACTGGATAAAAGAAGAATATGGAGATCCAGATATCTATATCACTGAAAATGGAATGGCTTCTGTCAATGTTCAAGTAACTGTGGAAGATATTGACAGAACATTTTTCATGAAAATATATATTGCTGAGGCTTTGAAAGGTAAAGATTTTTTCATAAGAAAGTGATGAATAAATGTAGATTTATGGTTAAATTGTGTATTAAATGGTGTTTTTGTGTTTCAGCTCACAATCTGGATGGGGTGAAGGTAAAGGGTTACTCATGGTATAACCTCATGGACTCGTTTGAGTGGACCAATGGTTTTCGAGTGGGATTTGGGCTTCATTACATTGACTTCCCAAATCCTCTCCTTCCAAGAACACCCAAACTATCAGCTCACTTCTACAACCAGATCATCAGAGATAATGGATTCCCCGAAACAATAGAGAACAAACTGATATATGGTCATTTCCGAGAAGATTTTGCCTGGAGCACATCTACAGCAGCCTATCAGGTGACTAACAAAAAATGCTTGTAAAATGGTTTCCATCAGTAGTGCAGAGGGAGGAGGGCTTGTGACAACCCCCTATTTTTTGACAATAATTTGCTCTATGTTAAGAAAATGAGGCCAATAACGAACCACCATTTTCAATTTATTCTCATGGCAAGGGTGTAAGGTGGCCTGTTTGTACTGTATGGTGGCCAAATAATCGGAATACATGGCCACTTCCCAATTCTGCATTCCAAAAGCATCTGTATTTAGGTTAATTACTGTAGCAGTTACCAGTACTTATTACAGGTATCTATCTAGCCAACATCACCTGGGACAAAAAGGACCGGCCATTGTCGTCATACCAATATGCATAATAATGAATATACACTATACTGTATGACTGTTGTGTCAAGACAGTACATGTGTTTAAGCTGTGTATTAAGTTAGCTAACTTAAGTTATGTACTGTATATGCGTTCATTTGTTTATTTATTCCTCTGTTTTACCTTTTCATCACTATTAACTCAGACTGAAGGTGGCTGGAGACAAGATGGAAAAGGTCTCAGCATATGGGACAAGTTTTCTCATACACCTGGAAAGATATTGAATGATGACACCGGAGACATTGCTTGTGACAGCTACAACAAATACATGGTGGATGTGGCTAATCTAAAGATTTTAAAAGTGGGCCATTATCGCCTGTCTATAGCATGGGCCAGGGTCCTGCCTGACGGCACCATTAACAATATCAATGAAGCGGGGATAAACTTCTACCATCGATTTATTGATGCACTACTGGCTGCTAATATCAAGCCTCAGGTTGGGAGTGAACATTATACCACAGTCAATCTACACACTTATACAAAGTACAAACATATTTCTTTTACTGGAATAGTGAAGCTATATAGCCTACAGTTTGGAAAAAAAATGTTTGAAAAAAGGACCTTCTTGACCTACAATTGCATTCTCTCACCCATTTGTAGGCAATTAATTTAAAATACTATTTTGAATAAGTTTTCCATATTGAATTCAACATTACTGCGCTGGTAATCACTTTTAGCCAACATGTGTATTTCCAGGTGACCCTCTACCACTGGGATCTCCCCCAGGCTCTGCAGGACAGAGGGGGATGGGAGAATCCCGAAAGTGTTCAGTGGTTCAATGACTATGCAAACCTCATGTTTGATCGCCTTGGAGACAAAGTGAAATTCTGGATCACCTTTAATGAGCCATGGATTGTTGCCCTTTTAGGGTATGGATATGGTAGCTTCGCACCAGGTACAGCATTTTCATCATATTGATATTGTCAGATATGTGTGCAGTATTGGTGATGACTATTGGTTTATTTTCACTTGATCATGACTCAATTATTTTTTACTACTTTATATTGCTGTAGTATATAACATCGTCCAGAGTACTTAGTCCTGATGTGTGAGCCTGTTAGAAGAATGATACAATTTGGCAGAAAAAAGACCAAATAGCGAGTTAGCAACTTATTCTATCTAACTTGGGACATGGGAAATGAAACTGAAAGTGAGTGTACCATCATGTTAGTGTTTGCTGACCGTTCGCTATTCGGTGCCAAGTTCTCTAGTTACTCATCCTACTGTCAGCATACAGTGAGGTTGAACAGGACTATGGTTGGAAGTACTGTAGACCGCCACTTTAAGTATGGTGTGCTGAAATGATTCAAAGTGAATACAGAATGGTGTTACAAAGGCAGCCTATTTGTGTCAAACTGACCACTGACATGATACAGTAATAACATTTGTATCCTATTCTGGAGGGATTGAGCTTGTGTTACATTTTGAAAACATGAGGGTTTTAAACTCTTTTTTAAGGTATCTGGGAGAGACCAGCCACAGCCCCTTACATTGTTACTCATCACATAATCAAGGCCCATGCTGAAGCATGGCACACCTACAATGACCACTACCGTGCCGCGCAACAAGGCATCATCTCTATTACGATCAATCATGACTTTGCTTTCCCTCGCAATCCATCAAAACAGGATGATTTGGATATCGTCAAGCGTTACAACCAAGTAAGGAACAGATTTGACATTTTCCTTTCAAAATTTACTCTTTACAGTTCTTGTCAGAAAGTTCTTTGAATTGTCTGAATTTGTCCAAATTAGCCCTAAGATGAACATAGAAAGTTTGTTTTTTTCTTTTCAAAGAAAAAATCTATTATATACTTTCTGGTGAGGAACCTTTTCAGGAAAAAAAGTTCTCACGTTAAAATTTGAGAAAATATAAATATTCCAAACAAAACATTGCTCTGACATACTGCACCAAGCTAAAAAGCAGTTAGGCAGCCTTATTTATGTATATTGTAAGTTGTGTAGACATTTATATTTACCTTTTTTGTAATCTTGACAGTTCTTTATCGGATGGTATGCTAACCCAATTTTCAAAGGAGACTATGGTGAGCTCATGAAAGCAGCTGTTCTAGAGAGAAGTCTTGCATCAGGTCTTAACCAGTCTCGGTAAGCATGCAATGTGTTGTACCAGTCCATTTTCAATAGGTTCACCACTGATCAATTATTTCCCCTGTCAAGTGGGCTACCAGACATGATACCAGATAACACTGCATCTTTTGTAGCCAAGACAGGCTTGCTGTGCAAGTGGCTTTTGAAACAAGACGGAGAACTCTGTGCTTTGGGATGTGTGTGGTGGTAATGACGGACATTTCAGTTACTCATTCATCTGCGCATTCTATAGTCACACTTTATTTCTCCCAAATATATAGCTATTTCAATCTGATGATTTTCATGGGATTCCACCACTTCATACAGGTTAACACATAAAACTAATTTTGGGTGGTTTGTTTAATTTTGTTACACTTTTGGTGGTTGAGATCACGGTAAATGTATCAAATGGATTCCAGGCACCTACAGTCTTACCTACAGATTACACAGACAGTGTTGGTGTGTTTTTGTTCACTCAACTTTAGCGCATGCCTCTCTTTTCTTCCAGTGACAGCCCTCCAACCTATTTCCAATCATTTGGTTTCCTTACAGGATTACATAGGATTTGGTCAGTGAGATCTATAGGCTACATGACATTTTAAAATTGAGCGAGATAGTCCAAGATGAAACAAAAGTCTCTCACTATGCATATGTTATCACAACTTAATATTCACTGGTCATTTTTGACTGAACCAGGCATGGACTGGCCATAGGGCATACAGGGCAATGCCCGGTGGGCCGATGGTCATTTTTGGACCAGGGCTGTCATTTCCTCATCATTTTCATAAAGGATATTGGGCAACTTTAGTTAAATCTCTCATATTCATGCAATTTGTCCAACTTACAGTGTTACTTAGTTAGACACAACATTACCATTATTGAATAAAATCATGGTGGGCCGCCATGGCCAAAAATGCCTGGGCCATTTTTTGGTCCCAGTCCGGCTCTGGACTGAACAGATATGTTGTAACCGTGAAACACAAGAGGGTTATCATCCAATCAGACAGTCCTGTCCACAGGAAAATGTGTGGCAGCTTACACTTGAATAGATGTACTCAGAGACGTATATAGAGTTATCTCTATCTTTATATAGAGTTATCTCTATACGGCTCTGGATGTACTGTGGCATTGAAGTTGTATTAAAGCAACCCTAACTATTCATCATGTGAAAATTGTTATTGATGAATGAACTATTCAAATGTATATTGATGACAGAGTTGCCACAATATTTGGAGGATAGCTTATCATAGTATAAGATTACTGTCAACCAGTAAAGTTCTATGTGCAACTTATTTTTGAGATACATTTTGAAGGAAACTATTATTACTGTCAACCAATAAAGTTCTATATGTAATTCCAGATGATAGTTATTGTATTATTTAATTGTAAATAAACAAGCAAGAAATGTTTTTTATGAATTGGGAGGCATATACTTTCAATGACCATCTTTCTTTGTGATTTCTGAAGCCTTCCAGAATTTACACCAGAGGAAATACAAAGGATCAATGGAACTCATGACTACTTTGGGTTAAACCACTACACGTCACTCAAGGCTTTTAGAGTGGATTTTGGTGATGCTCAGAACTATGATGCTGATAGGTAATAAAAGCTACGATGAAAGTTCCTAATTTCCTAAACTCCTGTCAATTCTGCATTGGTCAACATATGGTCTTTCTAATTTACAACATGGTTCAGGGGCACAGGAAGCGTTATTGACTGGTCCTGGATGGAGACAGGGTCTTCTTGGCTGAAAGTTACCCCAGAGGCCTTTCGCCAACTGCTGAATTTCATCAAAGATGAGTATGGGAACCCTCCCATATATGTCACAGAGAACGGTGTCTCCGAAAGAGGTGCTGTAGATCTCAATGATGTACACAGAATCCACTGGTATGAGAATTACATCAACCAGGCTTTGAAAGGTATCATTGATATGGTTTCTGTTGCATCCAACATTTCTGTTCACCATTTCACTTGCACTCATTTATTGAAAATTTTAATGTGCTTCCTAAATGTTTTCAGCATACCTGCTTGATGGTGTAGATCTCCGTGGGTACACAGCATGGTCCGTGATGGACAACTATGAGTGGGGCAGTGGCTATGCGGAGCGGTTCGGACTCTTCTACGTAAACCGATCTGATCCATCCCTCCCTCGCATTCCTAAAAGATCTGCACAGTGGTACACGACCACCATCCGCTGCAATGGCTTCCCAGACCCTTCACAGGGTCCTCATGAATGCCTCCAACCTGAGCCTGAAGGTAAGAACACATTTACTTCACCGCCAAGGTTTATGAATCACAATATGCAGGGTAAAGCCTAACCGGCTTCAGCAGTCATGACCATGAAGAATGAAGCCATTCCAGTACTAGCTGTGTATCATTATGTTAATAATTATTCTCTGAATACATGCTTCATCAAAGGTTCAAATCATTTTCCTATTTTTTTTTTTCCTGTTAAAAAAGGCACGCCAACTCCCTCAGCCTCAACTTCAGCTCCACCTCAGACCACCACCACTTCCTCCCCGTCTCCAGTCACATCCCCAGCAGTGAAGTTCCTGGGCATGGACGTGTCTATTCCTGATGCTACGGTGACTCTGAATGTGCTTTTCAGCTTCAGCATTATTGGTGCTGTTGTAGTAGGACTTGTGACCTTCCAGTATTTCAGGGTCTCTAACAAGAGAAAAAAATCTGTTGCTGAAAACTGATCAGTGCAAGATGCCCCCATTTTTACTGAGGAAAGTGAGAAGTGAAATATTATAATTTCTATACTTTAAATTAAGTTCATTTTCATTTTTACACTCAAAGACCTATTTTATGTCGGAATACAGAATAGAATAACGTTTACCATCACTACACATGTACAATTCCAGTGCAGACATGTACATAGACTATAACAACATATTCACCTTATTCTGCCCCGCCCCTTTTTATCATTTTTTCTTCCGCGATTATCCTCCAATTGTCTTGGAACTTCCCGTTAGCCTCTGGCTCTCATTCACATCAACACAATTTTCATGAAATACCACTATCACAAAACTCCTTATTGTAGCCTTTTATTTTACTGCTGAAAACATCATTTTTTATCTGGCGACGAGCTGTACCAACTTTATTGATGGATATAGTGAGCACAACTTAATAGTAAGACCACATATAACAGACCGTTAAAACATCAAATATCACAACGCTAAGCCAATGATTTGCCAGACTGGATGTTGAAAGACAATTGTTATGGCAGACCCTGTGTTTACCCGCGGAATAAGGTGAATAATACAAATAAATAGTACAGTTGTGAGGCACAATACACAGTATTATCAATGACATTGAATATAAATATTGGACAGTAGATGGTTGTACTGTAGGCCTAGAGGCTGTCAGTTGGAGCAGTTAGACCAAAGATCATGGCTCCGCTTGAATCCTCTCTGGTTAGACTGTGAAGTCAGTGCATGTGTGATTAATTTGATATGAAAATGAAATGAAATGTAAATGGGAGAATTCTTATTTTATTAAATGTTTTTTTTTTTGTTGTTGTTGTTTTTTGTTTTGATTGACTCCAGATAGCATACAGCATTTCTCTGCTAGTTTCCCATATTTAGGTCCATCATGATCTTGTGTTCAGAAAAGACTATGGCAGCTCGGGATCAGAATTGTAAATAAAGCATTTCTACTGTAAATTAAGCATTGTAGCAATTTTGTAGTTGGATTGTTACAGCATGTCCACAATGATTATTCCATGCTTTATTAACCATACAATGACCCTATATTTTCAAAAGTAAGATCTTGATGATAGATCTATATTTACGCAGTGCCACATAGAGAGACTCAGACAGATCCTTTTATTAGATGTTCATGAAATCCTGCTTGTGTTGTTTTTGCTTTATTAAACTTGCTGCAATTCACAGCTTTTTGTTTCCACTGTTCTTTGAAATTGTGTTTACTACTTTAATCTCTGTCTTCTGTAGCCGTATAGTAACATGCCTTCCAAAAATCAGGTCTGGGTCAAGTGAATTAATTTTTCATTCACTTTCTGCATCGAAAGCACAAAAAGTCTGTTGATAGAGCGAAAACATTTAATTCCAAAAACAATAACAATGGCAAAGGGGTGTAGCTGTAAAAAAAAAAGGTAGGCTAATAAGTAGGTAGGTAACAAAGTCGGTGAAGAACACAAAATACATGTTGAAATTTGTTGGTGGTGAACACTGACTGAAAGAATTCATGGCTAAAGGACAAAGTGGTGATTGAATAAATCATGCCCTAAAGCAAAGCAAAAGTGTACACTGTTTGGCTCACAGTCACAATGCATATCCTATATCCTCAAGCACTCTATTCTATTCTTATTTATTATTATTATTAATGACTCCTGCTTGCACAGAAGGGAGTTTAGCCACAAGCTACACAATCACTGCTCTTTGTACTTGAACAAATATGCATGTGCAACATAAAATCCTTGAATCTTGAATATTGGTGCCCAGGCCACATTGGTCAGTGACAAATAAGGGTTGGCAAGATGAGCATTTCAAAAGGAGGCCTATGCTTTAACCTTAAAAAGAAAAACGTGCCTGAGGTTTGTTCAAATGTATATTTTGTATTTCTGTTGGTTTCATATTATTTGATAAGACATTTTTCACCAAAAAAGAGAACAGGCACCACATGAGATTGTCAAATAGGTGTAACCACACACACAAAAAAACAACAATAATGTAATATTTCACCTTCCTAGACTTAATCTTAGTGCACACATGAAATAGGTAGATTTTATTGTAACATCCTATGAAAATATATTTAGTTATATTTATTTCTAAATTTAAACAATGAAATAGGCAACAGTGATAATGTCTAAAATGTTTGTGTTACTGCAGCTAAGCATAGTAAAGTGTCATTACTAGCATGTCAGAATATTATACACATTTTCTGTGGTCAACAAACTGATTGTGAAGAAACGCTGTCCTTTATAATGAGCAGCAAGCACTGCTTTAATGATAAGACCGAGCCTCTCCTAAGATCATTGAAGTTGAAGAGATTTTGACTCCCACTCCTCAACCAAGACAATGGGTCCACCGTCTGTCTTACTGTCATTTTTTAGTGACAATGATCGTTTGTAGGCCTACTGCTTGCTTACAACTAATATGTGTTGCTTCAATCTTTGCTACTGATAGCAATGGCTACTATAATAGCAGATGACATGTTTCTTATTGAGAATTTCACTGTTGGATTTATAAAGTAAATATTCTGCAGTATGCCCAGACAGGAACAAGGTAAGATTTAAACAAAAAGTGGGTTGACAAATATTATCTGAAGTTCTATGATCGAAAATAAGCCTTCGAAAGGGTTTTTTTTTTTGCAGCGTTTTCTAACATTGCTGCTTAGCTGGTGTTTACATTCCGAGGCGGGTCCTATTGAACTCTATACTCGATTGGTTGATTTTTCATTTGAAAAATGCTAACATTCAGAATAAAATAAAATAGATAATGAAATGACTTGCTCATTCATTTTTATTACAGTGTGGTCATTACATTATTTCTTTATTGTTTTATTGTTCACTGTTCAGTAGGCCTATTACTGATTTATTAATTTAGGGCTGTCGTATACATATAATGCAAATACACTGTAGCCCTCTTTTCCCTCAGAGAGTAGTAAGTGTAACCTGGGTCCATGGGTTAGGTTCTCACCTGTTAAGCCTCCCGTTTAAACTATGAGACCTAACCACCCATACAATACACTTAATTCACTAAACCAAACTGTTTTTCAGTGGCTAAGCACTAAACCAAAGTATTTTTCAGTGGCTAAGCAACTTTCCTTTTTTTAGGAAAGTGGGGAAAGTGCCATTCTGCAAAAATGAGTTTATAATCTGGAACACATCAGGTGCTGCAGGATGAAGAACAGACTTTGATCAAAATAGATGTGGAAGAACTTAGACTTTATACTGTTTTCTCAAGTGTTTCATTGTCAATAAGGCTGAATGATGACGACATTGATGAAGTTTAGTCCATCTCTCTTCTGAAGACATTGGACATAATATTTGAGAAGAAAGATTGTCTTGCTTCACGAATTAGAGTTATATTTGCTAAGCATTTCTTTATGTATTTTGTAATGAATGAGGACATTAAATTTGCACCATTTTCTTTCAGTCTCTTTAAACTCTCTCTTTAGATGTTTGACTGCTGGATTTTGTTCCATGATGCTTTCTTTTTGTCTGTAACTCTTTCATTTTTAATGGAGCAATATTATCCATAATTTGTGTCATCTTAAAGTTGACATTGGCCAGTAAGTCATCCACAGAGTCAAATAGTTGACTTGAGGTCTGCGTGTATTAAGACGTGTATTATGGGGGTGCCATGGCTCAGTGGGCTACAGCATCATACTATTACTCCGGGGACCCGGGTTTGAGTCCGACCCAAGGTCATTTCCTGATCCCACCCCATCTCTTTCTTTCACTTGTTTCCTGTCCAGCTCTATACTGTCCTATCCGATTAAAGGCAAAAAAGTGTGTGCATGTCAGATCTTGATAGTTTAAAAGTGCTGGCTACGGCCATGGACCCATATCAAATCAGACAATGATGTCATCAAGGTCGACCCTGCTGCTACTATCAATATTAGGCCACTGTGGAACCTTGTGCTGTGTAGGCTGTGGTGCCATGTGCTTCACAATAGCTGGGGTTTCTGGGCAAGTAGAAACCAGCCCATCTATTTGGTGGGACAGATTTGTGTAGACTACTTCTTCTTAGTGCCTTGGGCTTAGAAAGGACAGCCTACCCATTGGCAGCATCCTTTGCATACTTGGATGGAATTTCAGATGTGACGGTGATGGTAAAGACAAATCTGGGGATGACGGTGAATATCTCTGATTCTGTGTGATAGAGTCTGACATATTTTGTTGCTCCTCATTTTATGCTCTGTTGTCAGTCTGAATGGGTGGTGCAGATGATTGCATTGTCCTGTTGCTATCCGGTGTATAATCGCCATTTAAGATGTGAGGCCCTCAAAGGCCTGACATAGATGGTTGGTCCCATTTTATTCCAGAAGTTCCAATGTCAAGGCTAACACTGTCCTAACTGAACGCGATGTGACTGCATGTGTGCGTCAAAAAGTGTTTTCTATTGTAACGTCCTAACTGAATGCTTTGCGATGCCACGCGACTAGTCGCATTGCTACGCGACTTTATAAAAAGAATTTAGTTGCTCGGTCCGTTCCTATTTAAGTCACGCAAGTCACATTGCTCGGCCAGATTGAATGGAGAAACTAATCTAATAGAACGACATATTTAATGGACGTACAGTGAACAGTTAATGCTATACGACAAGCCAACAGTCGCTTTCAGTTAGGACATGGTGTAATGGCTTAGTTGTCTAAGGCGCCATACCATAAATCCGGGGACCCGGGTAGTTTGCATCCCGAGGTTTTTTTTTCCCGATCCCTACCCGACTCTCTCTCCCACTCATTTCCTGTCTCTCTACACTGTCCTGTCTAATAAAGGTGGAAAAGCTAGTTCCAATGTCACCATGACCATCTGGCACAGAGGGATGTTGTTTAGGTACAGAGTGATTATGTATGACCATGACAGGATCAGCTTATCCAAGTTATTGTTGATCAGAACAGGTTCTGTCTGTACCAACGCAGAGTGTTTATCAGGGGACTGACCCAAGGTTGAGGTTGCAGGCAGTGAATGAAATATGGCAGTGTCCAGCTGAGGGCCATCAGAGGTGTGAACAGTGCTCATGTAGTGCTGCAGACTGATTCAAAAGAACTAGCTCACTTTGGATGTGGGCTACCTGGAACAGCATTTGTGGACTTCAACTGTTTGGCATATGCTTTTGATGTTGCAATAAAGAGTATAAAATGTCCGTATTTACCAAAGCATCAACTATGCTTGTGTCAGTGAAGAAGGAGCAAGAAGAAGAGGAATTTAATGATTTCAATGATTTCAATCATTTCAATCATTTTTGGTTACACTGAAGAAAGAGAAAAGAGAGCTTGAGGGTGAACTACCAGTCATATGCAGTGAAAGTTAAAGAGGAAGAAACATCTGATGCCATAGAGCATGATCACAAAGAGTCTCTTCCAAAGGGTAAGCTTCCAAATAGTTCAATTTATGCCTTCCATTGAGGCTAATCTTTCTTATTGAAGAGTCAAATATTCAACAGTATACTGTATGTCATGAATTCAAACTTTTTTTTAAAACAATTGTCCAGCAGACTGGACGATTGATATCTTATGATTTTCAAACAACTCACTCTTTGCATACAATTCTATACAGCTTGAACCTTTCTGGTTACATTGGTAACATTTAGTTACATTACTAAAAAGACAAAAACACATTAACAATACAAACTTTACAAACTCATCCTAAAAACAAATAGTATGAAGTGTATCTATCTTGTTGATACAGTTCTATCCAGATCATGAGCAATTGATAGAAAAAGTAACTCACATGTTTCTTAAAGAAGTCAGTAATTCATCATATCATACACTTTACAACTCATATTAAAACTTCCAAAACTTTGTTAGTCTGAGGGACAGGGTCATCCAACTTTTGTATTCATGTAAAGTAGTTTGTTTGGTGCATGTTTCCATGTAGCTCGACCCCATGCCCCTCGGCAAGCAGATTGGTCTGACCCAACAATATCTGACAACTTGTGCATTCTGAGTGGGTGTCCTATCCAACGGTATTCCAAAGCTATTCTTAAACAAAATCAGCAAGGATTATCCATTGTCAATTAAAAGTGACATTACTATTTGTCTATTAAAAACACCTGTCTGCTCTCTGTTTTGAATGAAGTAGGACAGATGCAACAAAGAATAAAAAGACGCAACAGTCTTGCATTAACTTATCAACATGTAAGCAATTATCCCATGCCTTGAATATAGGCCTGGGGTCAGACATAGGCCCCCACACAATCAATGACAGCAAAATAATGTTCAATCACAATGTGAAACGAACTTTACTTTCACAACGTCTCAAGCGCAGGAGTGTAGAATATGCATTGGTTTGCGACCACGCAATGCAAATGCAATGATATGTCTGTGAGAGAGGTTATACACATTTTAAATGGATGGACACATTATTTCATGAGAGGTGTGTGTGTGCACAAAATTATAGTTTTGGTGAGCTTGCAAATTGAAGAAATAGACCTATGCAGATATTTCCATGGCAGACTAATGCTATTAGGATTACATACTGTAGCTTTCAGAAAAATCCAGTGGTATTTTGCTGAGCATAGTGAGTAACAACCATACAAACTGTGCTAGGGTCTACATCCATCCACTGTACTGTTTCTCTCTGCACTCAATAAGATATGATCAGACAAGTAAATATGATGCTTTATTCATCCTGTGGGAAGTTTTTGGTAGTCTTTGTACACGAGTAGACTGGGTTAGGGTCAAGCCATTGCTAAGCCATTGCTGGACTCCAGCTCACTGCTTTATTTTAAAGTCTTATACAACCATCATCTCTTTAGATTTGTTCATAAAAGTCAATTCAATAATGCCCCGATAACATTCTGAAATACTCTTAATAATAAAGGACTTGACCTCTGAACTTAACACACTGAAACACTTTATGAAGGAGTAGACCATCAAAAAAGTGCCACCAGAAATATTCTCGCAAACCCTCTGCGAACTCTCCCTGTGAACCTAAAAGTGTGCACCAAGAGAACGTTCCTGGATTAAGATGGTTCTGGAAATTATCCCAGAATGGTGTATTTCATCAAAAAGCCCACCCATTCATAATCCTGACATCTAGAAAACTACAAAATAGAATAAAACTACAAAAAGAGCATTCCTGCACTGTTCTTAAACCAAAAATATTTGCTGGGTTGTCATGTACAAGTAGCTTAATCTAAATACCTGTGTTAGACATCTTTAGTTAATGCCAGGCTGGCTTTCTGGACCTTTGAGACAGACATCAATGACTGCTCAGACAGTAAGACTTAAGGTGTCTTTCCTCATCCTGTCCACACAAACTAACTCTTAGAAGTCACTCTTCCCACCAGTGAGTTATTGAGATCTGTTCTAAACACACATCTTATCTGGATCTCTGCATGCATTTGCTCTAGAAGCATAAGTGATACTATTAAAAAGCTAGAACCTTATATTTTTAAAATATGTATAGTTTACAAGAATAAAAGGAAATTAAGAGAATAAAAAGAAATCTCTGGTGTAAACCACCCAACTGAGGTGTTAATGACCCATTCAATCCCCAGCCCCAAATGGGCACTTCTGTGGAACAATTAGTAATTAAACTACATAAAACTTCTGAATGTCTTCGTTACCCCTTACTCTTATGTAACCAGTACTTATGTTCAGACTTAAAGTCTTGTCCATGTTTATTTATCTATTTTTACAAAGTTTGAAGATTTCTGAAAATCTTTTGAAATCCTCTGAAATGTTTTTTTTGTGTGTGTGTGTGTGTGTGTGTCTGTATGTAGTTGTATTTACACTGAATTTTATTCACAAATTTAATTCACTTTACTCTCAGCAAGTGCATGTGGCACTTTTGCATAGATGCTTTTACTTACATGAAATACTTAAAACTGTCAATGTATTCCGGGTATTTGGCCACCGTTCGGCCACCATAATGTGAGGCCAGTTTACACCTTCACTGTTGAGAATACATTGCCAACGGTGGTTTGGTATCGTCTCATTTTCATAACACTGAGCAAATTAGCATCTGAAAATGGGGTCGTTGTCACAAGCTCTTTCCCCTCTACACTACTGATGGAAAGAATTATGTCTGTGGCGACGTGAAGCCGGTAAGAAAGACCATTACATCAAGAATTTCGTACAGGATCCAAAAGGAGAGCAGGTAGTGTTGCCTCACAAAATGTCTGTGATTCTACAGAATTCTACTTAGCATGCTAGATTAATTGATGTCATATTCCTAAGCTCTATAGGACACTGCCTCAGAGTGCCTGAAAGGCCCTGGACTTCTAATTGCAAGACAGGAATTGTTGAGCCTATGCCTAGGCTTGCTTGGCTCTGACACAATATGTGACCTTGCACAGCGAAATCAGTCGCATTGGCATTTTTTCAAAACGAAGTTATTGCATTCACGTGAAAGGCAAGAAAATAACCTTTCAAATGATACCACTATCGATACTACTGGCCAACAAATGACATAGATAGGAGCGTTCAAAGTGTTACAATGTTGCAAGTCAGAGAAATTGAAAAGCGGAGAAAAACAACGCTGAAGTTTATTAGCTTGTTGCAAGGGAGTTATTAGGCTAGCTATTTTCAACATAAGGCTATCCGTGAACTTAGCTGAATTAATTCTGCTACTAGTCCAACCAAACCAGTTAAATGATATCAAGCCTACTCATCTAACATGCAACCAAGACAGGAATACCCCTATTTGTGGACTTAACACGAAATATGGATATAACATGGATATAACTTGAAGTTCACCGTAAAGGTAAGAGCCAGTGGATGGTTTGGTATTTTGCTATGAAGTAGGCTAGGCTACGCAACGATGCAATGTGGATGCAGCTGTTAGTATGGGATTTATGGTTGTCATGTCCCTCATCTGAGTGATATCCTTGAAGCAGAAAAATCAGCAGACAGTTAATACTTGGCTTGTGCCGTTTATAGCACTACCGAACGCTTAACAGCTTATTAAACTTCCAGTTATGCCAACTAGCTGCGCCGACTTTAGAACCAGTCTGACTAGCCAGCTTCCAACTCAGTCAGATTCTCCACCCGACGTTAGCTCCATCTAGAGGAATTTTATGGACCCCAACTCAATCTGCAAGTTACTTCTAGCCTAGTTTATGAAAATGAAAAAGCCCTTTACATTCAGATAATTATTTTTTTCTTATAATCTATAACGAATGCTCACATGCCCTGCTGTAGTTTACTGTACAAACCAATTAGCACTAGAAATCTATGACAGCTAAGTTAGTACAATGCTAAATGGATACACTTTCTCAATAAACACATTTTTAACCCATTTAAGGTATGAATTTCGGCATAAATTAACAACAATCTGAAAGGGTAGACTTTATTCTGTCAAATTATGCTGAAATGTGAAATTCGACTTTTTTGGTGCAAGCATTCCATTTTTAGAATTTTCTCAGAAACGAAGCTTCTGCGAAGCGACTGATTTCGCTGTGCAGAGTCACATATTTTTCATTTAAACTCAAAACAACCATTCATTTTTCAAAGCAATTTCACACCAAAAAAACCCTCATATTTTTATTTTATCCAGTGTGTACACTCTGGTGTCTCTTTAGGTGCCATCTTTGAACAAACCTCTTCCCACAATGGGGACATTCATATGGCTTCTCTCCACTATGGACCATCTGGTGTTTCTTCAGAGTAATCTGTTGCGTGAAGCTCTTTCCACACTGTGAGCACGGATATGGTTTTTCTCCAGTATGACTCCTCTGGTGTCTCCTGAGATGGAATTTGTAGCTAAAGGATTTCCCACACTGAGAACAACAATGTGCTTTTTCTCCAGTATGTGTGATCTGATGGGTATTGAGCTCATATTTAGTCTTAAAGCACTTTTCACACGAAGGGCATTTGTGTGGTTTCTCTCCGGTGTGGATAGTCAGGTGTGTCTGGAGATGTGATGCTTGACTGAAAGCATCTCCACATATACTACACTTGTGTGGCTTTTCTCCAGTATGGATCCGCTGATGTACTTTGAGGTTTGACGGGCAAGCAAATGTGGTTCCACATTGAGAGCACTCATATGGCTTTTCACCTGAATGGATCCGCTGGTGATACTTGAGAGAACCTTTTTGACTAAAAGTTCTCCCACATTGAGAACATCTATAGGGCTTTTGTCCAGTATGGGTCTGTTGGTGTCGACGCAGATCGCCTCTTTGAGTGAAGGCCTTTCCGCATTGACAGCACAGATAAGGCTTTTCTCCTGTATGAATCCTCTGGTGTGTTCTGAGACTGGCTACTTGGCTAAAGGTCTTTCCACACTGACAACACTGATGTGACTTATCTTCAGTAGGCCTATGGCTTCTGGTGTTTCTTAATTTTTCTCCAGCCTGTGTGGCCTCATGGGCTACAGGCCTTGAGTTTCTCCTGAGAGACTTTTTTCCTTTTTGTCCTTGGTTTATATCCAAGTCAGCTGTCTTTCTGCATTGAAAGTGCTTTTGACTTCCATCCATTTTAACGCCTCCTACAATGTTGGAAAATGAAATTTTAATTTTTATACTCTGGAAATGATACGATTCTAATTTTAGCTTCACAATGTTATTCAAACAATTGTTCCATAAAACAAGCTAAAACTCACCTCTTGGAAAAGAATCCTTGTGATCATGTTCTGTGTGATAAGAAATGTTTTCCTCTTTCATTCCTTTTGGAGATGACACTAATATTTCAGTTTTACAGGATTGTTCCAGTCCAGTCTCTTCCTCCTCTGTCCTCGTTGTAAACAAAAAGTCTTGTAAGAAATCATCAAATTCCTCCTCCTCTGTCTCTGTCTTCACAGACATGAGCAGGCTTGTTGGTTCACTGAATCCTGACATATCAAATGTTGTTACTTTGCACCAAAATTCTCAATAAAGTATGAATAAAATTGAACATGTGCAAAACAGTTACATGGATGTAGGTTTAGTATCCACAACAACGTCTCTCTGAGAATGCAACTGGAATAATCAGACTGCAGTCTTCACCAAATATTCTTTCCCACTAGTTCCTGTATTTAATACTGGCCAATCAGACACAGAGATTACAGAATGACAAAGGATGATGGGAGGGATTTCCTGAATCAGCAATATTCACACTTCTGATTGTTCTCAGGTGGGCATGGCCATAGATTACACAGAAGACAGAAAGGAAGGAGCACATTTAAAACTTAAAGGGATGGATGGGTTCACCGCATAAAAATTGTTATTTTAAGTTTGCTTCAATTTACTCATGGTGTGATTCATTCAGTAATTTATTCATTATGTGATTTAAAAAATGAAATAAAACATTTCTACAAATTTGTGCTTGAACCCCACTACATGCTTTGTAACTATGAACATACATCTGACACAGGTAATATCCTGCTGTATCTTACAGTTTAATATAAGCACAGAGATCAGCCTACTGGACAAAGTTATTTCCATACTGGTGTATTTATGTTCAATCTCTCACATGTGTCACGTGTGATAAGATATATGAGCAAACCCCTTTCCACACTGAGAACACAGAAGTGGCTTTTCTCTAGGCAGTATGTGTGAACTGATTAACCATTTTCTCTTGAAACTCTTCCTACATGTAATGCATTCATGACTTCTTTTTTATGGACCTTCTGGTTGGCTTCCAGATTGTAGGTGTCACTATCAAAGGATTTTCCACACTGAAAACCCTAATGTGTTTTTTTTTCTCTAGAATGTATAATTTGATTGGCAGTGAGTTTATACTTTAAAAGCTCTTCCTGGTGCAGTCATATTTCCCCTCAATATGGATCCTCTAGTGTCATTTTAGCAAGATGTGACACTAAAGTCCTTTCCACACTATTGACAGAGAAGTGTCTTTTCTCCAGTATTGGTCCTTTTCCACTGGACTGTTTTTCTTGCCTCTACTCTACTTTGTTCTAGCAAAATATTTTAAGGCAAGTTCATTCACTCAGCCGCCTTGTTGGAGACACTTTCTGGAGTTATTTTGACTCCATCTATATAAATGGGGAGATATTCATATCTCCAGATCAGCAGGTTGTTTTTACTTAAAAAGTATATGAATTCAATGATATAGATATCCAAATGGCTCTTTAAAAGGCTTTATTCTAAAGGGGGCTGACCACTGATTGGCCAATCAGGTGACATCATGTGCACCACTTGGGTGATATAAAGAATCAACAATTATCATTTTTAAAACTCACCAGCAAGAGCAACAGGATTTACGAGTAACAGCAAAGAAGAACCAATGAGGAATTTTATTTGAGAATGGAAAACCAGCGAAGGAAACCAATTCCTTGGTCTGTGAGCGAAGTGAAGACCTTTCTAAGTGCGCTGTCGCAGGAGCACATCCAGAAAGAATTAGATGGTGCGACCAGAAATGAGAAGGTGTTCCAGGAGATCTCAGAGTTGATGGCCTCTCACAACTTCCAAAGAACTTCCCGTGCCGTGAGAAGTTGAAGAAATTGAAGAGTGACTACCGCCGAGTGATTGACCGCAACCGTCAGGGTCGGTCGAACCGAAGGAGTTGGAGGTGGTTCCACCAAATGGATGCCATTTATGGTCATCGCTTGGCAAACCAAGGAAGTGAGTGTAGGCTCAGCACAGTGATGTCTTTGATGGACGCGAGAGAAAATGGTAACTTTCTTTATCTTCTACAAAGATGTTTTGTCTTTAACTTGTAAAGGTGGCATCTCTAGTTGTTCAGTCATTTGTGCTTGGCTAAACATGGTAGCTACTGTATGTCGACGTGTACATCTGACTATGCCAGTGCTTGTGTTAATTTGTGTGGTTCTTCTTTTTTTTTGTTGAAGACTCATCTTCTGATGACAGTGATGACAGCAATGTCAAATATTACACAGCTTTCATGCGTCAGATGCAGGAGGGACATGAGAAGCACCTGGAGATGCTGGAGATGATCAGGGCCCAGCGCGACCACCGCATGGACATGTACGTTACTATCACGTATGTCCAGAGAGATGGAAGCCACGCTGAGACGGGAAGAAGGTGAACGGACTGCTGCCTTCAATCAGTCCATCCTTGGACTGCTTGGCCAGATTGCTCAGGCAATGATGGCAGGTCAGAGTGTGGCTCAGCCATCCCAGGACTGAATCCCCCCCAACTGAATTGTGTACTTTATACAGTTGTACAGAGTTGACATGCCCCTGTATTTACATTTTGCACTGCATGCACTTCTATATTCTATATCTTTGCATGCCATGTCCTTGTATATAGTTTGTGCTACACACCCTGTATTTTTAATCTGTTTGACCTTGTAGACTGTGTATGGAAGCTATTTTTACACATGGGACTTTATTTGTTTCCATGTATAACTTGGTTTTAGTAAAGAGTATTGGTTTTACATATACACTGGTTTCAAAGTCATTTAATTCCATTGACATAACTTTCCTATGGCTATAACTACACTGGTTTCAAAGCCATTTAATTCCATTGACATTACAAAACCTGCAATCAAAATTCCTCAGGGTACTTGAAGCTGTTCTAAGAAACAATAGGGATGCATAAAGGGACATATGTCTACATTTGCATGTGTATGCAGGTGGACTCAAAGTCCTGCACCTGTGAGTAATCAAGAGGATCTCAGAGTACTTGGAGGTGTCATAGGTACTGTAACAATAGGGATGTGTGAAAGGACTTTTGTCTACATAAACATATGTATGCAGGTGGCTAGGCTATCCATCCGGGAAGATGGCCCTGCACCTGACAGTAGGCCTAATCAAAATTCCTCAGAGTAGGCTACTTGGAGCCACAAGGCATTAAAGATAGCATCCAACCATTAACTATTAAGTAAAGTTGTATAGAAAACTGAACAAAGCAATATAAAGATAGTATGTACACATATCAGTGATGGGGACTTGGACTCGAGACTTGGACTTGGACTTGACTTAAGTCGCTCATTCTGGAGACTTCAGACTTGACTTGGACTTGCCCTCAATGACTTGAGACTTGACTCGGACTTGAGCCTTGTGACTCGTGAACAATGTTCATTTCACGGAAGTGTTCATTTCATTATTTTGTTTTTTTCTGATGTTTCTTATGGGAAAGCATAAGCACAATATTTCCTCTTAGGTGCAATGTAACTCATGCATACAACTGCATTCTAAATGTCCTCAGGTCTAACATTACAGCTGATTTGTCAATAGCAGATTGTGTGCATAATTATGTCCACCCTCACCCTGTCAAAGGGAATTTTTTTCCCAAGATTCAAAAAGGCTCGACTTGGGGAGAAGACTTGAGACTTGACATGGACTTGGGAGGCTCGAGACTTGACTTGAGACTTGACTTGGCATTGCGCCTCAGGACTTGGGACTTGACTTGGACTTGAGTACAAAGACTTGAGACTTGACTTGGACTTGGAAAAAATGACTTATGAACATCACTGACACATATGAGATTCAGAAATACACAGCCAACAATTTATACCAAAGGTGCTTTTTATTTAGAGTATCGAAACCCATTTCCGAAAAAAAAAACAAAAAAAACGATCATGTATGAGATCGCTAGTCAGAATTGTGAGTCCACGGTGATCAAGATGTTTTTCCTATGGTGGAAATGGGCCTCCATATCAGACAAAAGCCACATCAGAGTTCTCAATGTAGAAACAATTCATTCACAAACAATTTCTGATAACCCACCGGAGAACCATACTGGAGAAAAGCCATAGGTGTGCTTATAAGCATTTATTCACACCCAGAGTCTGGAAACTCACCAGAGGATCCACACTGGAAATAAGCCACACCAGTGTTCCCAGCATGGAAAGACCTTTAGTCAAATATATCATCTGAAGGGACACCAGAGGACCCATACTGGGGAAAAGCTGTATGTCTGTGGAAAGGCCTAGGTACTTACATAATCTGAGAACACAGCAGGTGATCCATTCAGGAGAGAAGCTATGTCACTATTCTGTGTGGAAAGACTCAGTTTAGTCTCAAACAGAATCCATACTGTGTGCTCACAGTGTGAGAAAGCCTTTCAAACCTCTCAACACTTCACTTTCGTCAAATGGCCCATCTGAAAGGACCCCCCAGAATGCACACTGGGGGAAAAACATAGGACATGTTCCCATACAAACCTTGTCTTAGTTCACACCAGATGTCCCATTCTGGAGATGTGAGAAGAGTTTCTGTGGCAAAATAATCTTGATTAAAAAATGACTTGATTAAAAAAAACAGCAATTGGGGCAAGTAGATTATCCTTTAAGTAGGTTAGTTTTTCATTGATTAGCTTTAACTGTCTGATCACTAGTCATTTCTATGGTCATGGTCATTTTACACAGTAGAACAAATCTGAGTGCTAACAAAGGTTTACTGTAATTAAGGTAACCACCTATACTATGTTGACAGCATTTTACAATCTTGACATTCTTCGACTCATATGTTTATTTTAATTAAAAAACTACGAAACACCACTCGACAACAACTCGATGAGTAGAGTTGCAGATTTTTTTTTTTCAGAAACATAAATGGGTTTCATTTGACAGAATAAAAGAAGAAATCAAGTGTGTGTGTGTGTGTGTGTGTGTGTGTGTGTGTGTGTGTGTGTGTGAAAGAGAGGGAGAGAGAGACAGAAACACAATCCTAATCTGTGTCAACTGGAACCAATTTGACTCATAATCCCATTATTGGTATGGGTGTCCCTGCTGACCTGCTCAGAGAGGGTTTCATACGTTGGGGATTAGATAGAGTGGGATGCCTCTGAGTGAGTGAGTGAGTGTGTGTGTGTGTGTGTGTGTGTGTGTGTGTGTGTGTGTGTGTGTGTGTGTGTGTGTGTGTGTGTGTGTGTGTGGAGAGAGAGAGAGAGATTCTGTAAAAGAGAGAAGGACTATGTCTCTCTCTCTCTCTCTCTCTCTCTCTCTCTCTCTCTCTCTCTCTCTGTGTGTGTGTGTGTGTGTGTGTGATTATTCACACATGTATGTCTTTGGGGGCATACCCTACCAATCACAGTTGTGAGTATCTGAATTCCACATGCATTTTACCAAGTTAGCCCCAGCCTCTCAGCTGTAAGAGGGATTTGCTGTGTGTGTGTGTGTGTGTGTGTGTGTGTGTGTGTGTGTGTGTGTGTGAATCAGTGGATATCTTAAAAGCAATACTCTGAGAATATGAAGAATGCGGTGATGTGACAACCTCTAAAATTTAACACACAAACACAGAGTGGATGAGTGTGTAGTGTACCACCGGCCACCATCTCTCTTGGGTCATTGGAGGTCATGGCACAGGAGGAGAGGTCAATCAGGGGTCAAAGTGATGTGTCAGTCAAGGTGATGGAAGGGGTGAGGCCAACTGAGATCTGATAGGCTGTTCAGTCTGTCTGTCACTGGTAAATCTGGAAGCTCCCCTGAACCATGCTTTCTGTGCATTGTCGTGGCCATCATGCGAGAAGGGTCCAGCTGCAGTATTGACGGTTCCGCCTTAATGGCAGAACGCCCATGGGCGTTCCAAGAATTTGCAGATTGGCCAATCGTGAAGAATTTCGCAAGGGACACTGGGTATGATGTCATTCTCAAATCCATTTCTGAAAGCTATGGCGCACACCGCTCTAACTCGTGGTCAGCAATGGTGACATCTTGCTAGGA
>JAODXP020000016.1:12917734-12925455 GCA_027497455.2 Sardinella longiceps | reverse complement strand
GCAGTATTGACGGTTCCGCCTTAATGCCAGAACGCCCATGGGCGTTCCAAGAATTTGCAGATTGGCCAATCGTGAAGAATTTCGCAAGGGACACTGGGTATGATGTCATTCTCAAATCCATTTCTGAAAGCTATGGCGCACACCGCTCTAACTCGTGGTCAGCAATGGTGACATCTTGCTAGGAAAATTATGTTGGTAAGTTGGCTATATTGTTTATTTCGACAACATGCACTGACATTGTAGCCTAGCTTTCGCAGACACTCGTGTATTCATTCATCTGCGCGGGAGTCAGGTTACTGACATTAAGGTTGTAATCTTAATTGCATTCGAATTCGACAGACAGATATAACGTTAACGTTAGCAGCTAACGTTAGGGTCGTGTTCTCTTCTCTCGTCCTACTGTATGTGGTGTACACTTAGCAGCTAACGCTACCTAAAAGAAAGTACCCCATAATATAAGTGCTAAACAAAACTGTTATTTGAAATACGATACGATTGAGAAGCAAGGTTAACGTGGTTAAGCACAACGGCGCCATGGACCTGTGCACAGATATTAAACCTGAACTGTGAAAGTATGCTAACGTTATGAATTGTTTGGCTGATGAGGTAAAATGTGTGCCTGCAAATCTTTGCATTTAGTCAAGTTGCTTACACTGCTACAGTCTTGATTGTTAACTGTGATTTGATGACATAATCAAAGCTATTGAGGGTGGAGATCTGTATACAGCCATCATGAAATACGATACGATTGAGAAGCAAGGTTAACGTGGTTAAGCACAACGGCGCCATGGACCTGTGCACAGATATTAACGTTAAACCTGAACTGTGAAAGTATGCTAACGTTATGAATTGTTTGGCTGATGAGGTAAAATGTGTGCCTGCAAATCTTTGCATTTAGTCAAGTTGCTTACACTGCTACAGTCTTGATTGTTAACTGTGATTTGATGACATAATCAAAGCTATTGAGGGTGGAGATCTGTATACAGCCATCATTTAATGATAATCATTGTTAAGAAATTGCGTTCTTTTTTCTCAATTACAGGGTGCATCTTGCCAGTACCAAAGCAACAGCTGTGGGGTATATATGTTGATGGTGAGAGAGCCTACAATATTTTACAAAATGATTACTGATATTGCGTTTGCAGACCAACTAACAGGTCCTGATGTTTTTTGTTTGTTTGTTTGTTTTTTTCAGTATGCAATGTACGCCACACTGGAAAAGACGTGTGATTTTGGGGAGGTGAGTTTTCTGAATCTTAAAAGAATATGTAGTGGAATATATGTTTTTTAATATTCCAGCCATCCTATTTGGAGCCTACAGTTAACATTCACCATATACACTTAGCTATTGAAGGAAAGGACTACATCTCTGTACATTGCCAGTACTATAACCTTGTAAAAAGCTATGGAGACCTTTAAAAGGGAACTATGCTACGCTACTATACTAACATTTTTAGTTCAATTTACCTTTATTTAGCAGCTTAAGAGTCATTGTGGTGATTGTACAACAGTTTTTAGGTCGATTGATAACCGCTTCGCCTCGCTCTAGCTCCTCTCGGCGTAGAAATTGAATATGCAATATTCATATGCATAGTTCATCTTTTTACTGTACAGGTTGATATGTTGTCTATTTGGAGGTGGTGGTGCCAACAGCTGTTGCAGGGATCCCTACTGAAGTATTATATACTGTATTCATAATTTCCTCACTACTCATACATATTGGGTGTTCCCAATACCTTTCCCACTACCCCCCCCCCTTTCCTGTAGCCCTACAGGTCAACGTAGCGCATCTGTGGCACCTGTCAGCCAAACCCTGGAGGCCGCATGCATGGAGAGGTACAGTATTAGACATTGTACTTTACCATTTGCCCACATAGCAATAAGTTATACAAAAGAAATTTTGAGTATTTTCCTCTCTGCTCATATTGGCTGCTCATGAAGCTGGTAGTTAAACCTCACCCTCTCTCTCTCTCTCTCTGTACCCCAACAGAACAAGCTGGAACACCTTTCTTGCCCTCGCCATCAACGCATGTTGGTCCCACCCTTGAAGCATTGAGCAGAGAAAGGTATTAAAGAATGTACTTTGCCATTTGCCAACATCTATCTATTAATGCATGGAAGGCCTGTCTGTTACCCTGTTTGTCTATTCCATGCATAACCCACGGGCTACACAGGATGCTTTACATTAACATTAAGTCAATTTATATCATGAGCACATGAAAGAGTGGTCTATTTTGTTTTTAGGATGTTCACTGCACTGCAGTGGTGTAACCAGTTCCATTGATCACAGTGGAAGTTAATTGTTACGGCAGAAATGGTTTTCACTTCATGCATCCAGCGTAGCCTCCCTGTGTAACTCTTGAACCACTCATCTGACTTACCATCAATTTGCTACAGGTCTTGCTAATTGCATGTGTGAGAGCAGTGCGAAGTTGTTGGCTTTGGACCAAAAACAACAAATGTCATTATACACTGTATCCATAATTTTCTCACTACTCATACATATTGCATAATTTTCTCTCTGTTCATATTGGCTGCTCATGAAGATGGTTGCCTCCCTGTGTAACTCTTGAACCACTCATCTGACTGACCTTCAATTTGCTACAGGTTTTGCTAATGGCATGTGTGAGTGCAGTGCAAAGTGGTTGGCTTTGGACCAAAAACAACTAATATCTAAATATTAAGCCATTGCCCAAAGCAGTAAATCATTCAAAGCAAACCTTGCATTTATTTTTTATTTGGTGTATTCTCTCTTTCCCTCTCCTCAGCCCCGCAGAACAAGTGGCAGCGATGGACAGGCCTGTCCTCCCCCCGGAGATCCTGCAGAGGATCATCAAGGAGACGCTCTGCTTGGACATGGGAATGCTGTTTTTTTTAAATAGGATATCATCATAGAAGATGTCTGACTCCCTGCCTGGCACTACACACACACACACACACACACACACACAGTCCAGCCAGTCTCCCAACTCACTGCACAGCATTTTAATGTATCTGACCACAAATTGTCCTGAAATCCTTGAAGTTAATGCAAATTAGTTAATAATACCATATCCTTAACAGAGCAAGGTGTAAGTTCTAATTTCTTATCTCTAAAACTGGGGGTAGGGATATCTCAGGCTTTTTTTGTTTTGAGTTCTGAGACATGCTTCTTTTTTTGAGAGAGAGAGAGGATTGGGGGATATGTTTGCAATATAATATAATAGTATCTGAAGTTTAAGGATTTTATTTGTTCAGTTTGAAAAAGAAAGAAGAGAAACTAGGGAAAAGGAGAGAAACTTAACACTGCCAAGCTGATTCCTGACCTTGTGCCACAGCTTTAATCCAGTTTTATTCATTCTTTATTTCTTATTTTGTTTATTCATTGCTTTTTATTTATTTGCTATTCTGGTCTATAATGTGTTTTTGGTATTTATTTATTTGTTATGCCGGTCTGAAATGTGTTTTAATATGTCCACAGATGTAAAATAGCTTTGTAGCTAACTGGTACATGGCCCCTGTCAAATAAACCAATAAACTAAACTTCACTTCACTGTTCATGTTTGTTTGAAATAAACTGTTTGAGAGTTACAATTCTGTTTTATTTAATCATCCAATGTGTGCTAAAGGTGGTGGGGGCGGCATAGAAGTGTCCCCAGCTCGTAAGTGACGTTCAACATGCAACCTAGGAAGTGCAAGTTTTCTGTATGGTCTCAATGGCGGAATAAAACTGTTTTTGTGTTATCGTTATCATACTATAACGTAGAGGGACGTGCCGCGTGACTTATGAGCTCTGCGGTTTCAGTCAGTAGGCTATCTGTAATGTAAAGGAAGGGGCCTCATTGAGTGTATTCACTGGTATTACGTAGGGATACACCGAAAAATATTTGGTTGATGTAGGCCTACGTGTCCTGTTAACTCTTTTTCCGTTTGACATCAAACAATCTGCATGACTTAAATATTGCAAATACTCCTTTTACAATCGGAATAAGAGTCATTTTCACGAACTTTACTCTGGACAAAATACAAACGAGTCGCCAAATGCTTTCACTTTCCTATCTATCGAGGCTAGCGATAGCACATGAGAACCCGGATGTTCAATAACAAAGCAGCACGTTGACAGTGACGAAGTAAGGGGCAGTGACGAAGTAAGGGGCAGTACTGTGTGAGGGCGGTTTAGTGAGGATTGGGCGTTTTAGATGCGCATGATGCGTGTGTGCGCATGATGCAAAATCATCCAGTGTGTGTGTGCGTGTGTGCGTGCGTGCGTGTGTGTGTGTATGTGTGTGTGTGAGTCTGTGTGTGTGTGTGTGTGTGTGTGTGTGTGAGAGAGAGAGGGAGCAGTGAGTCTAGAGGAAGTGATTTCCTTTAAGTAGTCAAACTGTGTTTATGTTGGGATTTTTTTTAATGCTGTGTGAGCATTAACTGCGTTTCTGTTTTCACAGGAACACCTAGTCTTCTGATGTGGTTAGCCCAACTCAGACTACTCCTCTCCTCACCTGGTACACACACACACACACACACACACACACACACACACACACACACACACACACACACAGCATTTTTCTGTATATGAGCATATTCAATTTAATTTGGCTGCACTGGCAAGGTATCAGCCCCGTAAAGACCTTCAACTCGTCTTTTTGCTTCTTCCATTTTGAACAGTTAGCCTCTACTTATGGGTGAAGGGAGACCTTGTGTAAAAGTTTGCGGTTTTGAGTTGGGAAGCTGTGTGTGTGTGTGTGTGTGTGTGTGTGTGTGTGTGTGTGTGTGTGTGTGTGTGTGTGTGAAGAAATGCAGGACGACCTTGTGTTCCCCTTCAGCAAGAACTGACAAGGCCAAACGAAGCCATTACGAGATTAGGCCACCCATATAGTACAGCCCAACACACACACACACACACACACACACACACACACACACTTACATATCTATCTCTGTCTCAGTTTTTCTCTGAAAGTTCATTACTCTCTCTTCATCACTTCATTCTTCCTTCCATCTCTTTTATTCACATCTTTTGTTCTTTCTTCCTCTTCTCCCACCCTGTCCTGTTTTCCTACTTTTCCACCTCACATTCTATTTCTATTCTCCCTACTCTCATTTATTATAATTTTCATGCTACACCTTCAGCTCTTTCATATTTCTCTCATAATACCCCCCCTCTCTCTCTCTCTTTCTCTATCTTTTGTCTGTCTGTATCCCTCCATATCAGTCTACTGTATATCTTCTTTTGTCTCTGTTCCTGTCTTGCTTTCTTCTCTTTCGACTATTCTCTCTTTCCCTCGCTCCCTCCATCAATGTGTCTCTGTGTCTCCCCTTCCCTGCTCTCCTGAACACACTGCCAGCATTCTGAAGGGCTGGGCTGGGCTGCGCTACTAGTGGATGTCAGATAGGAAATACTTGCTGCAAACTGTTACAGATGACAGAACACACACACACACACACACACACACACGCACGCACACACACACACACACACACACACACACACACACACTCACACACACAGAGAGAGAGTAAACCATTATGGGTGAAAGAGGACATGAAACAGGAGCAGATAGAATAAAAAGAACAAAGGGAGCGATAGAAGATATTTTCCCTGAAATGTCACTGTAGTAATTTCAAACCTTCCCTGTGTGTGTGTGTGTGTGTGTGTGTGTGTGTGTGTGTGTGTGTGTGTGTGTGCACTCTCTATGATCTCTCCTGTCAGGCACTGGCACATTCAGCAGCTACCCGGACAGGCCTCAGAAGTGTGTGTGTGTGTGTGTGTGTGTGTGTGTGTGTGTGTGTGTGTGTGTAGGCTGGTGTAGACGAGGCTTTGCTATGCTTGGCCTAATTCTGCTCCCCTGTCAGTGAATGTACAAGCTAAACATAGCATCTCTCCCCAGTCCATTCATTCTGTCTCTCTGCATCTAAATACTGCACGTGTGGACCAATTAAGTGATGGGATGTTAAGCACTCTGTTTGAGAATATATTTGAGTATCACTGATGTACAATATGTGACTCTGCACAGCGAAATCAGTCGCATTGGCAATTTTTTCAAAATTAAGTTATTGCATTCACGTGAAAGGCAAGAAAATAACATTTCAAATGATACCACTATCGATACTATTGGTCAAGAAATGACATAGATAGGAGCGTTCAAAATGTTACAATGTTGCAAATCAGAAAAATTGAAAAGCGGAGAAAAACAACGCTGAAGTTTATTAGCTTGTAGCAAGGGAGTTATTATGCTAGCTATTTTGAACATTATGCTATCAGTGAACTCAGCTGAATGAATTCTGCTACTAGTCCAACCAAACCAGTTAAATGATATCAAGCCTACTTATCTAACATGCAACCAAGACAGGAATACCCTTATTTGTGGACTTTACACGAAATATGGATATAACATGGATATAACTTGATGTTCACCGTAAAGGTAAGAGCCAGTGGATGGTTTGGTATTTTGCTATAAAAGTAGGCTAGGCTACGCAACGATGCAATGTGTTGATGCAGCTGTTAGTATGGGATTTATGGTTGTCATGTCCCTCATCTGAGTGATATCCTTGAAGCAGAAAAATCAGCAGACAGTTAATACTTGGCTTGTGCCGTTTATAGCACTACCGAACGCTTACCGAAGCTTATTAAACTTCCAGTTATGCCAACTAGCTGCGCCGACTTTAGAGCCCGTCTGACTAGCCAGCTTCCAACTCAGTCAGATTCTCCACCCGACGTCAGCTCCATCTAGAGGAATTTTATGGACCCCAACTCAATCTGCAAGTTACTTCTAGCCTAGTTTATGAAAATGAAAAAGCCCTTTACATTCAGATAATTATTTTTTCTTATAATCTATAACGAATGTTCACATGCCCTGCTGTAGTTTACTGTACAAACCAATTAGCACTAGAAATCTATGACAGCTAAGTTAGTACAATGCTAAATGGATACACCTCTCTCAATAAACACATTTTTAACCCATTTAAGGTATGAATTTCGGCATAAGTTAACAACAATCTGAAAGGGTAGACTTTATTCTGTCAAATTATGCTGAAATGTGAAATTCGACTTTTTTGGTGCAAGCATTCCATTTTTAGAATTTTCTCAGAAACGAAGCTTCTGCGAAGCGACTGATTTCGCTGTGCAGAGTCACATATATGACTTTTTTTTTTAACTTTTTGAACGTCATTACACCATAATCAAAGGCGCTGCAGTGTGTTTTGAAATAGTGGTATTTACAGCTGGGCATAGTACAATTTTATTTTGAATTTTCTGACATATGAAATAAAGTGCTATAACATTTATTCTGCAGATACTGCAGTATTTTGTTTATACAGGAGCAGTTAAATAAAATATGTATTGTAAATCTCGACTTAATCAATGTAATCAATACAAAACTATTTCTTTGGTTATTGCCACTTGCAGGGCATTAAAGCAATACTATGTCAGTTTTGTTGTGAAACTAGTGAACTAGTTATCTGCTAGCTAGTTATCTAAAAGGCACACAAAACCTCCAGGGTCTTAGTGGTGCTGCTACAACATGCTAATTGATGTTTATTGACAGTACAATTAGTATTAGTTAATGCTGTAACTGGGTTTTCTTTTACTTTGTGGTGGTTACCTTCACGATAAAGTAAATTTTTTGCAGTTTTCTTCAATTCTGATCAATTCTGGTCTTTCAAAATATCATCATATTATCATTTCGTCTGCATTACCAAAAGTGTTTGTGTGTGTGATGATTCTGTCTGTTGGTCTGATT
>JAODXP020000016.1:12892734-12902734 GCA_027497455.2 Sardinella longiceps | reverse complement strand
TCTCTCTCTCTCTCTCTCTCTCTCTCTCTCTCTCTCTCTCTCTCCCTCTCTCTCTGTCTCATGACGTAATGGCGGGTAAAATGGAAAGCATGTGTGGCCTAGATCTTTGGCTGTCTGAGGCAACACAGGATGAGATGTGGACAGGAGTGTGTATACATATACCTTTATATGTGTCTGTGAGTGTGTGTGTGTGTGTGTGTGTGTGTGTGTGTGTGTGTGTGTGTGTGTGTGTGTGTGTCTGCGAAAGAGTATGCATGCCTGTACTGTAAGTGTGTATGTGTGTGCGTGTGACTGTTTAAAAGTGTGTATGTGTGTGTGTGTGTGTGTGCCATTATCGCGTGCAGTGTGAGGAGCTTGCATATGGGAGTGTGCTTATGTCCTAGTGTTTGGCAGCATTGTGTGCAGTGTAGGGAGCATATCACAGTGTGTGTGTGTGTGTGTGTGTGTCTGTCTGAGTGTGTCTGTCTGAGTGTGTGTGTGTGTGTGTGTCTGTGTGTGTGTGTGTGTGTGTGTGTGTGTGTGTGTGTGTGTGGCAGCATTGCATGCGGTGAGGGCAGCATGTATATCACAGTCTGAGTGTGAGCATTTAAGAGGTGGTTTTGGAGAGTAAAATGCATCTGACGTTGTGAGTGTGAGTGTGCATGCATGTGTATGTGTGAGTGTGGGTGAATTTAAGAGGTGGTTTGAAGGTTGTTTTAGTGTGTGTGCATGAGAAAATATATATGTTCTCTATATATGTACTCTGTGTGTACTGTATGTGTGTGTGTGTGTGTGAGTGTGAGAGAAAGAGAGAGAGAGGCAGAAGCGGATGTGTGAAGTGGTGTGTGATACCGTGATAGACGGCAATGATGGCCGTGTGATCTGACATGCTTGTGCTTGAGCCAAATCTGTCATACACAGCAGCGGCTACAGAAGTGGGGTTGAGTGTGAGTGTGTGTGTGTGTATGTGCATGTGTCTATTTTACTTGTATAACGGCAAATGCTTCACTTGTGTACATAATGGTAAATAGCGCTGTGCATATTGCATCTGAAAATAAAATCGGTGATATCTTGTGAGTATCTGTATTGACAGACCATAAAGAAGAGCACTCCCTCATCACAGTCTCTGCCACCATAGAGATCAGCTATACCAGGCCGGTACAGACCAACTACACCGGGCTAGTACCAGACCAGCTCCACCGGGCCAGTACCATAGAGACCAGCTCCACCGGGCTGGCATTATTTAGACCAGGGATGCCCAAACTTTTTCACTACTTTTGAGATGACAAAGTCAAAAAGATTGACCACATGATTTTTTTTTTTGGAACCTTTTGCAATCTACCTGAATTGTGCTGGCGATTGACTGGTTTGGCACCCCTGATTTAGACTAACTACGTGGGGCCGGCACTATTTGCAGGTGTGGGGATTTGTATGTGTCTTTGACTTGCACTGTAAATCTTAAATGGGATCTTCTACTCTCCTGTCAAAGATAAACCATGTGTGTGTTATATGTGTACATTTGCGTGTGTGTGTGTGTGTCTGTTATCTTTGCCAATGCTCTTTGATTCCTGTGATTTATTATTAAACATACTGCAGGTTCCCTCTTTCTCATTCTCAAACACACACACACACACACACACACACACACACACACACACACACACACACACACACACAGACACACACACACACACACACACATGCACACACACACACGCTTTGCTTTCTGTTCCAATATTCTGTTCTGTTGCAATGCCTCTGATCGTGCTACCTGCATGTTCTCCTGAGATCCACCCTGATCCCACGGTAACCTTGACAACAGTAACCACGGCACTAGGTGTGGTTTGAAATGGATCAGGCCCAGCCGAGGGTCAACAGAACCAGAGGAGGCTCAGAGAGGATGAGGTACATTACAGACATACTGTACACACACACACACACACACACACCTGCTCACAAAGACTCACATACTCACAAAGACACAAACAAATGAGTGCACTGCACACACATACAAATTCATTCAGTTGCTCTTGTACACACTCACAAATTAAAGTGTGGACTGACAGACATTACACAAATAAACACACAAGTGCATCTGCTTCTGAGTATTGAGGCTTTTCTCTGGACTATTTAGACCACATGTCCATGCACACACACACATACACACACACACACACACACACACACACACACACACATACTTACACACACACACACACACAGAAAGATAACACTCTCGTCATCTCTGAGTTGTAAACTCATGTAACTCATGTAAATATTTTTCATTCAGATAATCCACATTGTCTGGTCTCAAAAACACAAATAGCACACAAACTAAGACAGAATGTGTGTGTCATTGTAAGTGAGGGTGTGTGTGTGTGTGTGTGTGTGTGTGTGTGTGTGTGTGTGTGTGTGTGTCACAAAGAGAGAGAGGATTTAGACAGCGGAGCAGGCTGGCCCTGTTATGGTGACCAACTGTCACGCTGTGGTTGTTGAGTGGCTGTAATTTGGGGGAAATTGAAGAAGATGGCTTCCAGATCGTTTTTCTGTGGTCTAAGCTGGCATTCCTGTGAATTTAACAGTCGATTAATTATCTATGGGGCGGAGGCGGGCACAGCCCAGTACCTCAACACACCACACTGACACAATGTGCTCAGGACGGTTGCCATGACCATTGTCACTTTGGTGACCAACACATCACTTCCCTTACCTTTAAAGCAAAGTTGATCAGGATTCTCTCTGAAGTTACATTTTAAGTAAATGCATTTAGATGTATGGTAAATATATAGGCCTACTACTAAATAAATAAATGAGGCAAAATCATTGAACACTAGTAGAGATATTTTTAATTCGCCTACAGTATAGACAAACAGTGACGCTAAAACTGACTGCTATTACAAAACATTAAAGCTGATTAACCCTTGGCTTCATTCCCACGGTACAAGAAATAGCCATTGCTGTGTGTGTGTGTGTGTGTGTGTGTGTGTGTGTGTGTGTGTGTGTGTGTGTGTGTGTGTGTTTACGGGAGATGAGTTGTGGGTGGGGGGATACGATGAGAATATAGCTTGTCGTAAATCACCTGCTGAGCATTGAGGAGCTTCTCACTTCAAAGTGCGGCGGTGGCAGTGGTGGGCAGCAGCCTGTTGAGAGAGAGAGAGAGAGAGAGGCGGTGTGTCTGTCCCATCCCATGGCTGTGCTGAGGGGGTGTGGGGTGGGGAAGGAGTGCAGGCCTGCGGCCCCGTGTAGCGCTCCGGGAGGCCTTGTCTCCACAGCGGGGAAGGGAGAGGGCAGCTGTGTGTGTGTGTGTGTGTGTGTAGATTGTGTGTGTGTGTGTAGATTGAGTGACTGTCTGTACGGGGTGAGGTATGATTGTGTGTGTGTGTGTCTTGTGTTGTATTAGTCCACGTGAGTGTGTGTGTCTGTGTTTGTGTGTGCGTGTCTGTGCGCGTGTGTGTGGGGTGGTGGGGGGTATATAGCGTGTGTGTGTGTGTGTGTGTGAGGGAGAAAGACGGTGGGGGCAGCAGGGCCCAGCAGACGGGCACTGGTAGTTGGAGACCAGTCAGGATTACCACTGCCCTCTGCTGGTGCACCACACAACTGCAGGAGTTTAGAGTTTTTACAGTAAAGTGTTTGTGTACATGTGTGTAAGAGATAGACTGGGTGAGTTTGTAGGTTAATGAAAAAGAGAGCTGGTCTGTGTATGACAGAGAGAGAGAGAAAGTGTGTGTGTGTGTGTGTGTGTGTGTGTGTGTGTGTGTGTGTGTGTGTGTGTGAGGGCAAAGGGGCTCATGACCATGTGTACTGTGTGTGTGTGTGTGTGTGTGTGTGTGTGTGTGTGTGTGTGTGTGTGTGTGTGTGTGTGTGTGTGTGTGTGTGTGTGTGTGCCTGTAGACGCAGACTGCTGCGGGACAGTTGTGGGAGTTAGTCTCATCTCCGCTATGCTGGGTTCAGCTCTGCTCTGCTGAGGGTGGGGAGGCACGCCACACATGCCTGACCAACACCCTCATATCCTCTGCACCTGTCTGCTCTCATCTGTCACTGAGAGAGAGAGAGAGAGGGAGGGAGAGAGGGAATGAAGGGAAGGGAGTGAGAGAGGGAGGGAGATAGAGGGAGTGAAGGAGGGCATGAAGGAGGGAGGGAGGGTTCCGTAACCTGGTTACCACAAGCCAGGAACACCCATAAGCGAACAGTCCCATATGGAAGAGTTCTATACATGATGTTAAAAGAGCCCTGTTAGAGTAGAAACATACATGATTCTATATGATAAAAGAGTCCTGTTAGAAACAAAATAGTACTGTTAGAAACATACGTGATTCTATGTTAAAATAGTGCTGTTAGAAACATAGAATATGATAAAAGAGTCCTTAGATGCCTGTTGGAAACAAGCATATTTCTATATGATAAGAGTCCTGTTAAAAACACACATGATTCTATAATCTATATATGATAAAAGAGTCCTGTTAGAAACATGATTCTATATGTTAAAAGAGTCCTGTTAGAAACACACATGATTCTAGATGTTAAAAGAGTCTTTTTAGAAACACATATGACTGTTAACTGATGGACAGAAAAATGGAACTTACACCATAAGTGTCTGTCCGCACTGCATAATCCCAGCCAACATTTGTAGGTGGCCAATTTTTCCTGTGCTGTCTGTATGACAAGTGTGTAAACTTTCAAACACACACACACACACACACACACACACACACACACACACACACACACACACACACACACACACACACACACACACATCTGTTATGTGAAGGGGCAACTTCTAATTATGTGAACTCTGTCAGAAGTTCTGGAGTGAAATGGAGGTTATTTAAAGGGGAGAGCAATGGGGTAAAACAGGGGAGGGCTGGAGAAAAGAGAGAGAGAATGAGGGTGAGGCAGGGAAATAAAGAAAAAAAAGCATGCCATGTGTGTGTGTGTGTGTGTGTGAGAGAGAGAGAGAGAGAGAGAACCTATAAGGGAAGGCAAAGTTATAAGAGAGAGTGAGAGCAAATGGACATTCTACAGCTCTTAACAGAACGCCTCTTGTGACACACACACACACACACACACACACACACACACACACACACACACACACACACACACACCCACATGCTACCACAGCTCCCCTCATTCCCCTCTGGGTCCCTAAAACCTGACTAGGGCTTATAGTATCAGACTCATGCTACTGAGATATGATTTGGCATCAGAATGATGGAATTCAATTCACCCTTCTGTTCTCCTTTGCCAGCAAATCCCCCTCCATTAACTAACACCCATGTCTACCCCACCCCCAACGCCCCCCTCACGCCCCCCACTGACACCCATGTCCACCACCCCCCCCCCCCTACTCACTCACCCCCACTGACACCCATGTCCACCCCACCCCCAACACCCCCCTCTCTCTCCCCACACTCACTGACACCCATGTCTTGTCCACCCCACCCGTCGCCTCGCTCGCTTGCTCGCTCCTATAAACATGCCAGTGCCGCTGACTCACAACTGGCACAGAAGTAGAGCAGTGGAGGAGCGAGCCGAGCGCTGGTCAGGGTTGGCTAGCAGGGTGTGAGCTTGTCAATAACAACATACACACTGGCAGGGCTTATCTATCTTACTCACTGGGCCTCTCAGGGACTAAAGATCCCTCCTTCCTTCCCACAGAGGAGGAAAGCCAATTGAACTCTTGTCAAGTTTCAACTGGCACAGCAGCTATCCAACAACACCTTTAGAATGTAAGAGAAGAAGAAGAAGAAGAAGAAGAAGAAGAAGAAGAAGAAGAAGAAGAAGAAGACGACAAAACAAAATGGTGCGGAAGACAGATTGTGATATTAGTTCTGTTGACCAGAGCAGTGTTACTGTAAAGGTGATGAAAATGAAGAGCTATAATAAATATAACATATATTTATGATAATATATACATGTCATCTGTTCTGTGATCAGCAGTTGTGCTAATGCCTTTAAAAAAAAAGTGACTTATTTCTCTTGACAAGCTGTTGATGGGCGATGCTTGTATTTGAGGTGAGTTAGTGGGTTGCTCTCAGGGCTTGGAGAAGCATCGTCTGCCTCGTATAAATCTTCCTCCCTGTCTGCAGCCGGTTATGAGAGAGCAGGAATATGCGTCTGGTTATGAAACAAATGTTACTCCGTCTCAGGAACAAGAGAAACCAGGGGGGTTGGGAAGGGGTTACAATGGGGGGAGGAAAAAAAAGAGAGAGAGAGAGAGAATGTGCACTTGGCTTTTCGGGGGGAAGGAGGACCTCGCTGTGCCGGAGGCGATGATTCATCATGGATTTGTGCGTCCGTGTAATGAAACGAAAACAAGCCGCCTGATTTATGTGCTCGAAGAATGATGCATCTGTTTAAACCGCCTACATGTCATTGGGTTGGACACGCAAAAAGAGCCCCATATATATATATATATATATATGAAGGCCCCAGCACACCAAATTGAAAACAGGCCGTGTGTTACCCTTATCAGGTTCATTTATTATCTTAAAATGTACCTCCTGCAATTTGCGTCGTTGTATTTGAAGTCTGCATAAACAGGGTCGTTCTTGGAAAGGTCAGGCATAAACTAAGAAAAATCACTCTGAAAGCTTTACGGCGGTATTATTTTATTAATTTATATATGCCTTGAGCTGCTTGGCCAACACTGGAGAGGGGGGGGGGGAGGTTGAAGAGGGGAGAAAAAAAGAAACAAGTCTTTAATCGCATTCCAAACATGTGTTTCCAATTGCACATGAAAGCAGTAACTACATGTGTATTTCTGCCAGAAACGAAGCCTAAATCGCTCGCTATTTGAACAGCGAAGATCGCCTATCACCGAACGATCACCCTGGCTCCGCCCCGATGATTGCACGCCGCTTTGGAAAAAAGTCCTTGATAGGCACCGAAACCTTGTGTCCTTGGCTGAGGCAGACTGTCCGACTGCCCGAGCAGCACAATGATTCGCTTCAGTGAGTCTCCATCTACAGGTTGGCCTTTATGCGCCTCCACTCACCTGTCATTTGCTCTGATTGGCTGCAATTTCACCTCATTAGCCAATAAAAGCTCAATGGTGTTTGGTAGCAGAGGTGCCTGCTCCCATCTCCCCAGTCCTCGCTCCTTTGAACGCCAGTCCGTACGGGAAACTGTGTGGATGCAGTTCGGCTGAGTTCAAACTAGCGGTGCCCAAATGTCCCAACTTCACCGTCACATGGTTCTCTTTTTTTTTTCCTGGGGGTGATTTCATGGGTTTACAGTTCATGCGGTGATCTATGACCAGATGGAGGCGCTGCCAGGAAAATTGCCCCGCCTGACCTCATCCACTGGTCACATTACGCCGTGTCGACGCACCGTGCTGTTTGTTTTCGTTCGAAAGCCCATCTGGACCTCCTTGCTACTCTCTCTCTCTCTAATCTCGGGCTTTTGCAAACAACAATCAAGGATGGCAATTGTGATGTCACAATGGAATATGAGTTTCGTTTCCAGTTCTGCTCCTTCTGTCTTTCCATTCGCCATTTAGGGAGGAGGAACGTTTCTATGGTGACAGTGGAACATTGGGAGAAGATTCCATCCCACAATTCCAAACATCCCTCTCACATAGCCGTCTCTAAACAGATAGATTAGTCAAGACTTTAAGACTTCTAATATTCTAAAACTGTTTACAATTGGACCGCTGTCTTTTGGCTAACTTTGAACTGATCACTTCAGTAGAGGTTATTGGTCAAGTGTCCACAATGGGTGCTTAAGTCCAAAAAAGTGCTTAGTGCAGGCTGAAATGAATGGAGCTAAGCACCTTTTTGGTCTTAAGCACCTGGGAGAATACCGGTCAAAGTGTCCAAGTGCTCATACTCCACCACCATACACCATACATCACATCACACCCGCGCTTTTTGGATAAAATAGTGTATTTGTCTACAGTTGCCCACGGACAGAAATGGAAATAGAACATAATATGCTATTTAAGGTCTGCAGTTTATATTTTGATCTGGACAAGAGTTTTGGAGTTGCATGTTCTCTGTGTCTCTCTCTTTGTCTCACACACACAAACACACACACACGCACGCGCACACACACACACACACACACACACACACACACACACACACACACACACACGTCTCCTCTGCTCTGTTGGCCTGTTTTATGTCTACAGTTCCTCTCTGTCCCAGAGGGTAGCTGAGACAGGAGGGAAGTGGTCAGCATTTAACCCAGTGGGGCTTAGCTGTGCCCCTGAGTGTGTGTGTGTGTGTGTGTGTGTGTGTGTGTGTGTGTGTGTGTGTGTGTGTGTGTGTGTGTAGTGGTCAGTGCATGCCCCTGCAGGCCTTAGCTCCGGCCCCTGTGCGTGACTGCAGGCTGCTTGGCACACCAGCTGTGGGTTCTGCCCTCCTCCCCCCCTCCTCTCCTCTCGACTCCCAGGG
Source organism: Sardinella longiceps (assembly GCA_027497455.2). NCBI lineage: Eukaryota > Metazoa > Chordata > Actinopteri > Clupeiformes > Clupeidae > Sardinella > Sardinella longiceps. The sequence continues at coordinate 12,894,353 of JAODXP020000016.1, read as the reverse complement.
CACAGAGGGGCGCCATGCCCACACTAGCCTGGCACCCAGCTGTGTGACCCCTGGCATGCACACTGAGACACTCACACACACACACACACACACACACACACACACACACACACACACACACACACACACACATCACTACTTTTTTTGCAGCATGCACAGACAGAAACACACTTTCTCACACACACACACACACACACACACACACACACACACACACACACACTTGCATGCACATACACAGAAAACAACGACTGCCCAGCCTGGCCACCTCGTAAACAACACACACACTTGGAGGGTGCGTTTACGAGGCTGGAGTGTGGAGCTGGGAGAGGGCAAAACTTAAGCTCTCTCAGAGCATGGGGAGGAAGGAGGGAGAAAAAGAGAGAGTGGGAGGGAGAGAGAGAGGTAGAGAGAGATAAACAGAGGTGGAAAAAGGGAGAGGGAGAGAGGGACATGGAGGGAAAGGGGAAGATGGTAGAGAAATGGGTAGCGGGAGAGAGGCAGAGGAGAGGGAGGAGAGATGAAATAAAAAAGTGGAGAAATGGGTACGAGAGAAAGACAGACAGAAAGAGAAAAAAGAAAAGTGAGAATGGAGAGATGAAGTCAGGAAAAAGGTTGAGGTCAGAAAAAGAGAGAGAAGGAAGGGAAGACTAAAGCAGAGTGCTGAAGAAAGGAGGAAGAGAGAGAGAGGTGGGTGGAATGACATTTAAGCAAAAAAGGAAATGGAAAAGAAAGGACGATAGGCAGGAAGTAACACGAATAAAGGAAGATAGAGGCAAAGAAGTGGCAAAAAAGGAAGAAAAGAGAGGAGGAAGAGAAACTGTAAGGATGAATTCCATGCAGGAAAGACAGTTGATGGGTAAAAAAAAAATGGAAGGATAAGTAGAAGACTGAAAGAGAAAGAGGTAGAAAGAGATGGAATTAGATGGAATAAAAAGACAGAAGAAAGCGGGCAAAAGAGTAGTTGAAGATTTTAATCTGACAGGTAGTGAGGGAAGAAAGAGAAAAGGAAGAAGAGGGAAGGAGGAATAAAAACGAGAGAAGGAAGGGAGGAGAAAGTTGAAGGGGTAAGTTGGGTCACAGAAAATGCCAGAACAAAAGAGAAAAATTCAAAGAAAGATTGAAAGTAAGACAGACAATAGGAGAGAGAGGCTGGAAGAAAGAAAGGGGGGAGAGAGAGGGGAGAGAAAGAGAAGGAAAGGGAGGTTGATTTGGACCTTTCTCTTCTTTCTCTCTCCTTTGTTGCTCTCCAGTTTGAACAGATGTGATTTTAAATCTGGACATGCCTGACAGAATAAGAGCATACTAACGATGCTGATGATGATGACGATGGTGATGATGACTATGATGAAGAGTGTTCACAGAGATGAATCACTGGGGGAGGTAGACATCTGGGTGCTCTTAAAACTGAGCAGACAGCCAGACAGGTCTTAACCCTTTACTCTCTCCACTGGCCAATATGGAAGCAATAGATTCTCACCATACAAAGAGAGCTGACAGTGATCTGGCATCGCATTTAAAGATGCAGTTGTGTGAATTTGGGCAGTATATGGGCTATATATTCTTGCAAATGTCCAGAGCTCCCACACATTCCTGGCTCTGGAGAAGATGCATACTGT
>JAODXP020000016.1:12870234-12887734 GCA_027497455.2 Sardinella longiceps | reverse complement strand
CTCTCTCTCGGACTTGTTTTCCAAAGCTTTTACACTAAATACAGTACTTTCTCTGAATTCTATATCTAAAACCAGGTTTAATCCATGTGCCTGTGTGTGTGTGTGTGTGTGTGTGTGTGTGTGTGTGTGTGTGTGTAGGTGTGTGTATGTGTGTGTGAGTGTGTGTGTGTGTGTGTGTGTGTGTGTGTGTGTGTGTGTGTGTGTGTGTGTGTGTGTGTGTGTAGGTGTGTGTATGTGAGTCTAAAACCAGGCTTAATCCATAAAGCTAGGCCAAAGGCCCACAGTGATGACATCATTGCCTCCCCACCCCAGCCTATAGACTTTGTGCCCCATAGCCCCCACTATAGCCTACTGATTTAATGGGATGATTTGCCACACAAGATTTGTCCTAGACTACATGATTTTTCAGTGGGGATTTTCAACGATGTTAGTTTAAGAGCAGGCTTAATCCGTGTATGAGTAACCAGTGCCTGCTCCAACTGCACACACACGGTCAAAGGGTCTTATAGCAGATTTCACTACACATCACAAACCATACACAACAAACCCCCGTCTTCACTACACACAAACTTCAAAAATATGTCCCATCCCCACTATACTTGAACTCCAAAACTATCACGACCCTCCAGTGACACACAACGTCCAGAACTGTCCCATCCCCTCTCCACACAACCTCCACAGACGTGCTGTTCCCCCGTTACACACACACACTAGCACCAAAACCCAGACCCCCTGACTGCATAAACCCAAAGGAGGGATGACGTGGCCTATCACCAGATGCTTTTTCCCGTAAGCCCTCTGTCGAAACTACCGCCGAACCCCAGAGCGCAGTCAAGTCGAGCCGAGTCGAGTCCTCGAGTCGTTTTATTTCCTCGGCCCGTGTTGAAACGCTCTCGCTCCGCTCCACACCGCCTGCCTGCCAATGAGAAACACATGGGCTAAAGAGAAGGGCGGGGAACATTCCGCTGATTCTTGACTCGACTTCTTGTCCACGTCTGCTTGACTGACTCATTAAATCACTGCTGAAATTAAACGAGCAGATCTCTTCTGCTGCTGCGCCCCTCCTTCTGATCCACCATTACAGAGAGCAGGGTCTAGGGAGGACAGAGAGAGAGGGAGGGAGAGAGAGAGAGAGAGAGAGAGAGAGAGATTGATAAGACAGATAATTAGAGGGGAAGGGCTTGAAAGAAAGAAAGAGAGAGAGAGAGAGAGAGAGAGAGAGAGAGTGATGTCTTTGTTGTTGAGTATTGTATTATTTGTTTGCACTGTGTTGTATCCCGGGGGCTGCTCCGGAGTTTTTGGCCACACAAATAAGTTCACATCTAAGGCAATATGGCTTTGAGCTGGAATGAGTCTGAGACAGGATGTTTGTGTGTGTGTGTGTGTGTGTGTGTGTGTGTGTGTGTGTGTGTGTATGCGAGAGAGTGTGTGTGTGTATGTGTGTGAATGAGAGAGAGAGAGAATGTGTGTGTGTGTGTGTGTGTGTGTGTGTGTGTGTGTGTGTATGTGTGTGTGTACTCTATGTCCATTGACAAGGGGTGGAGAGGCCAATGAAGGATGTCGACAGACCAGGCTGCCTGCCACCATGGAGCGCAACACACGACTGATCGTCTCTCATGGCCAAACTGGAACCGCCAAACCCAGTGCTTAGGCTAGCCAAATACAACATTCATTTACATGGAAGTTCAGTGTCAAAGACATAGTAATTACTTATAATTACAGCTAGCTCTGTTCCTTTAAGTTTCTGAAGCATGCCGAGTAGATGTAACAGCCTAGACAATTAGACTTGCAGTATTCCAGCTTCATTTGATGATTTGTAATGGTTTTATTGTTCCCTTTACATATTTGTGAGACTATTGTTTTATTTACAACATGTGGTAGCAGCAGCGCTACAGTGGGCAGTGGAGTGTGTGCCATGTGTGTGTGTGTGTGTGTGTGTGTGTGTGTGTGTGTGTGTGTGTGCAGGCGGTGCGGCGGTGTGTTTGTGACAAGCGTTACAGTAATCCTGCTGCTCCCGGCGTCTGGCCCTTGTGGTCACACACTAGCCGGGCCCCTGGGTCTATAATCAGCCTGTTTGGAGTGGATGTGGCCTCTGTACTCTGCCCAGCCCGCCAGCCTGTACAATTGGCCCCCAGACAGAGGCGAGTGACCGCGCAACTCGCCTCACCCACAGAGTCCTCAGTGTTGACAGGGTGAAAAATGGCACACTTGAACAAACCCTCTCTCTTCTGTCCCTCCCTCTATTTCTCTCTCTCTCTCTCTTGCTTATCTCATCTCTTTCCTTCATTTTTTCTCTCTCTCTCTCTCTGTCCCTCTATCTCCATCCTTCCCTCACCTCCTGTTCTCTTTCTCACTCACACACCTCTCTCTCTCTTTCTCTCTCCCACTTTTCACCACCCCTCTCACTTTCTCTCTTCCACTTCTCTTTCTCTCTTTCTCTCTCTCTCTCCCTCCCCCCTCTGTTTCGTGTTTATGTGTACCACCGCACGGCACTAAAAAGCTGGGCCAGCATCCACAGGGTAAAGCCTTCTGTGTTTTATATAGAAAACACTAAATGCGAAAACGAGCTCAGATCACGAACATGAACACGCGGGCAAACAGAGCTCGGCGGAGCGCTGACTGCGCTGAGGCGGCGATGGAGGAGTATTGCGTGTGAGAGTGCGTGCCATAAGCGGCAGCGTCCCGCCGGGATACCCCAGTACCTGCCAATTCCGAGCTGCCGCTCCCGCGCCCTGTGGTTTTCTCCCCTCGCTGCGGCCCTCGAACACAAGCCACTTTACTGTGCCTCTGTTCTGTCCTACGACTTACTTCTCCTTAGCTGCACTTTCATACCAGGTTCAACTCAGGAGTTTTAGCTCCATTTTGTTATAGACGTCGTTATAAAACATGTGCTTAATAAAAAAAACGGCTCTGACTTATGTTGTTGTTGAGCATGTTATCCAAAATCACCCAACCTAAGAGTTACTGTAGCAAGTCATGTCTGGTCATTAGGCTACTTCCAGCTGGACAGCACCATGTGGTTCTCCATAGCAAGAGACTGGTGGTCAGCCAGCCCGGCGGCCCCACCAGATGGTTTGGGTCTCCATTCATTCACCAGTGTGCTGCCGCTGTTTCACAATATGTGGTATTTCCCAGATTCCCATTTATGGCAAAATTGGGATGGCCCATACACCGGTGGACTGGCGGAGAACTGACAAGCAACAATGCCATCTTGGGTCGAAAGTGGAACTCCAGTCCCTTGCTATCTGGGTCATAGTATGTAGGGACCCAACACAAAGCAGAGTCCAAAAGCACTGAGATGGCACAGCATTGTCATTGTGTGTGTGTGTGTGTGTGTGTGTGTGTGTGTGTGTGTGTGTGTGTGTGTGTGTGTGTGTGTGTGTGCGCGTGTGTTTGCATGCCAGAGGCCACCGACCATACGGGACCGCACAGGCAGACCTTGTCCATGGATACACAGCTTAATGAGACACAGGATAACAACACCACCATAAGAATGGGAGGCTTAAAGTGCCTTTGGTCAGTCTGTGTGTGTGTACACATGTATGTGTGTGTGTGTGTGTGTTTGAAAAAGGTAGTAATAGACTTTGTGTGTTTGTGTTGTGTGCATAAATGCATGCGTTTGCTTTGACATGTTGATGTCAAAGGTGTTTAGGTGCAGTGTTTAGGTTTTTCTTATGTTCTGTGTGTGTGTGTGTGTGTGTGTGTGTGTGTGTGTGTGTGTGTGTGTGTGTGTGTGTGTGTGTGTGTGTAGATAAACAGACCCTGGCCTACACACTGGATGTACATTATTGTCCAACATTCTGATGCATACTATGGGCTTATAGCCCCCCCTGGTGGTGGATCAAGACTCTCTCCAGTTACAGCCTTTGGTCTTTTCCCTTAGGCAGTGCTAGCCCCCTTTAAGCCACTAGGGGGAACCCCATACAATGATTATCCTGTCTCAATGCTGCCGTAACCCATGTAGTCAATAACAAGACCTGTATTGTGTCTGCCACTGGTGACTGGGGCAGTGTTGTATTAACCAGAGCCAAAAGCTGGATCAGATTATTGGTTAGTGCTATGGCATAGGAGAGAAGCAAGGACTGGAAAGTTAAGAGCTGAAAATAACATTTATGGATTCTATAGTTTGGATTAACATAATGTACTTACATTATTCCTCCAAGTCCCCAAGAAATGTATGATGGTGAATTACAGTTTGTAAACATTTGGCTGCGCCTGCTGACATTACAACTGAGCATTGAAACATAGCCTACTAGTTCAGCCATAAATCAGAGCCTGATCTCCCATCCAGAATCGTAACAGACTGACTGGTAGACAAGGACATTGTGTGCTTAAGGTGGCTACATTTTTCTGGAGTTTGCTTGTAAATCCAGACAGAGCTTGGCTCCTATCTGCCACAGGTATGGAATCAATGGTTACTTCTCTCTCTCTCTCTCTCTCTCTCTCTCTCTCTCTCTCTCTCTCTCTCTCTCTCTCTCTCTCCCTGCCCCCTACCCCACCTCCCCGTTCGGTGTCAGTGGACTGTGAAATGTCGACTCAGGACGTGAGGCCTGCAAGGGGCAGAGAGGATCATGGGAGCTTTAGGGCCATTGGTCTGAGGAAAACAAGGGAAGTGAAAATGCTTAAGGAGCGTCAATGAAGTCAATGTAGGGTTCAAATCAAAGGGGAAGTGGAGGCAGTGTCTGTTACAAGGAGAGTTTATCAAAGAGAGATTGTGGTGTGAGGTAGAGAGAAAGCCTAAGTGTTTAGGCCTACAATATTTATATAAACCCTGAATGAATACTGTAGTGATTGAGTCATATTTTTTTCAGCAGATTGCTTATGGATGTCATACCTTGGAAAACGTTGTTTCAGTTGAGTTGAAACAGGAAAAGGACTTCCACTGGAAAATGAAACAAAACAGTGAATGATCTTGTCATAGCCTATGTCCATGTCCATACCTAACATACCGATACTATCGCTATACCCTCTGAGGATGAGGTCACTGGAAAGAAGTGCATATGGTATGAAAACCCCCACAGAATACAATAGTGATACAGTCAGATTGCAGTTTGTTTTCAGCAGAATGATTATGGATGTCAAGATGAGAGAGAGAGAGAGAGAGAGAGAGAGAGAGAGAGAGAGAGAGAGAGAGAGAGAGAGAGAGAGAGAGAGAGCCCTGTTAGCCTTGTAATCCCAGACAACTATTTTGAAATAACTACTAATTCAGGAGTTTCCACATTCTGCCAGACCCTGTTCAATGTTGTCAAAAACAAACAAACAAACAAACAAACAAACAAACAAAAAACACAGGATGCCTGTGCTTTACATGGTCTTAATCATTTGCTTTCAGCACCCACTAGATTTGCACCTCATAGGTCATTCATGAGACATAGGCCTACAGCAGAGGTGTTAAGGATTTATGCCACCATCTGAGAAGAATTTAGCTCCCAAGAAACAGCACTTGTGCAGTGCAATGTTTAGGTCTATCCGTAAATAGACCAGTAGTTCCTCAGATTGGATGTACTTTGACTCTGGCGGTTGCTCAAATTCTCACAGTAGCACTAAAGATGTCATACATTTTACAAATTTTAGAAATTTAACTTAAATCTCACCAATATTTTCGTTACATTCTTTTTATAGAATGTATAGTGAAATAGTAGCTGCTAGTTAGTGCCCCAGAGTTTTTCCTTACCAGAGTTTTTTTTTTCCCCTGATTTTCCTTGAGGGTGAATATCCTGCGCTTTTTGAACCTTATCGCTTCCCATCTAAGGCTCGGTCTCCCCCTACAGGGAGCTGGACCAGTGTTGTCAACAGTGTGGTCTCGAGCTCAGCCACTGTAAAACGAGCGGCGGCAGCAGCGGCTGTCAGAGGACCGCCACCACTCCCGGAAGTTTACGCCAAAGTTTACGAGACAAGTAGAACCAAACATCATGTTCTGTTCTGAAAACTTAATCTTCGGAGTCGTTACTGTGGCGGTCAAACGCAGTCCCTGAATTCCTATTTTTGTGGAGTTCTGTAACTGTAAGTATGGCATGGGTGGTGGGAGGTAAACAACGTCTATTATAATTTGGCCATTAATCACTGCGTGTCTCTTCTGTTGTACGTTAACTTAAACAGCAAAAACTTTTAGGTAGATGTTGTCCATGAGCTATGGAACGTTGGTTACGCGTGTGTAACAAAGTGTTGCAACTCGCATTGAAATTACAAGTTCAATGTTGCAACTTGTAAGTTATGTTCACTTTTTGAACTTAACGTTACGTTGTTGTGGTGACGAACATGCATTGTCTCTAATGTTAACCTATAACGTTATTCAAAGCCTTGATATGGAATAGGGCCTAACGTTACATAGTTTATCCTCCGTGTTAAACAGTAAGCTAGCATTTTCACAAAACCACACAGACAGTGGCTATAGAGCACATGGCAAATAACCACAGTTGGCAGTTTCACTCGCCATCAAACAGAACCATTGTTTCAAGTCCTCATTGTAGGTCATAAGGCAGCACCTCAAAATCTGGACACACACACACACACACACACACACACACACATTTCAGCTCATGTTTCCCACTCCCTTTAGATATTTGTTACTTAATTTATCCTTAAGGAAATTCTTGGATATTTGTTTGCCATTGTTCTAATGTTAGCTGTCAAATGAATATCAACAAATCCTTTTCCTGCAGTGATGTAGGCTACCCACCTCCCTCTCTCCCTTCTCTGCAGCATCCAGCCCTGCTCTTGGACAATGCCAGTGCTATGAGCACAACCTATGATCATGGCACGCTAATGGACCCCAGTCAGAGGTAAGCATACATGTAGTATTTTGTAGTGAATCATAAGTATGGGTCTTGCAGTGTGGTACATGTTATTGTAATCTGTTGACAGCTCTACATTACCTAGACTAGGTCCGTGTTTGAAAATGACTAACTGTAAGCTATGCATAGCCTACAGCAAGCCTATCTCTGTGGACTATGCCCTGTATGACATGTCATGTACAGTATGTGTGTGTTGATTTGGCTTGGAAATGAATGGATTTGATAAGTGCAGAGATGTGAGGAAGTTCTTGTGTTTTGATCAGAGTTGACTGGCTGGCTGTGTAAAGTCATGTGTTTGCCTGAAAGAAAATGGGAAGAGCATCTGTCCTGCAGTGCATTGAGAACTTCACATGTGTCTGTCTTACTGTCTGTCTGTGTGTCTCCTGCTGTCTTAGTGTCTGTCTGCCTGTCTGTCTCTTGCGGTCTGTCTGGGGCACTTTCACTTTCTGTCTGTATGTCTTCTTTATCTACTCTATCTTTCTCTCTCTGTCTACTATGTGTGACTTCCTCCCTTCTTTCTCTAGGTTTGTGAATGCATCTCTCTCTCAATTCAGTTAAATTCAAGTGAACTTTATTAGCATGACAAATAGTTCATTGCATTGCCAAAGCATAACGATATAGTAAATATAGTATGATAAGCATGCATGTATGTACACACACACACACACACACACACACACACACACAATAATACATGCAGGTCTCGTATGCTCTCTATGTCAGGTGGATGCATTGTGTGTTTTAATGGTGGAGTAATTTAATATTTGGATAGTGGTTGCATAAATCACTGTTCAATCTTTTGCTTCCTCTTTGTCTGCATTGCTCGTCTGCCCTCTTCCATTTTTTCGTCTCACTGAATCTTTCTCTCTCTCTTTTTCTCTCTCTCTCTCTCTCTCTCTCTCTCTCTCTCTCTCTCTCTCTCTCTCTCTCTCTCTCTCTCTCTCTCTCTCCCCTGTTTGAGCAGCTCTGCAAAGGAGGATGGTGTTGATGGGAGATCCAGAGAGCGTGGTGTTCTCTACCAGTGGAGGGGCTACTCCTGCAGCATTAGCCCAGAGAGAGTGCTCCTCTCCAGGCCTGTGCTCCAGGCCGCCCTGGGCTCCTGTCATGGCCTGCTACTGACTGAGGGTAAGACAGCAGAACTGAAATTCAAAATGGCTGTTTTGTAGAGAACAACTTGGCAGAGTCCAGGTTTTCTCCGATCATGGATCACTACACACAACATACCTCAGAAAGTGTCGATTCTATGAAAAATGTGGAAACAGGGGAATGGCTTCCACTGAAAAATGAAACAAAAACAGTGAAGGATCTTGTCATATGTCTGTGTTACTTCTTCAAAACACATACCGATACCACTGGTACCACTGGTGAAGTCACTGGAAAGAAGTGCATATGGCCATAGTTTTGCATTTCCTGTAGGGTCTATAATATTCTCTCACCAAAGCATTTGAGTTAGCGAGTGTGTGAGTGAAGGCGTTACTCAGGGTTAGAGATGTGAGGCAAAGAGCTCCTGCTGTCTGCAGTGGTAATTCTTTGGCAGCTTGTCACATTCCTCACATTCATTTTCAGCATTACTGCTCTCGCTACTTATTGTAGCTGCTTGACAGGCTTAAATGGTGTCGTTATAACTTACCATTTATGACATAATGATTATTATTTTCATAAATCATATGTTTTCTTATTATAACATCAGCTAAGGAGGTTATGTTTTCACCAGTGTGTGTGTGTGTCTGTCTGTCTGGCTGTCTGTGTACAACATAACACGAAAAGTACTGCATGGATTTGGATAAAATTTCCATACAATGTGTGCATTGGGATAAGTAAGAACTGATTCAATTTTGGTGGTGATCGGTGATCCAGAGCACCATCTGTGATCCACATTGCCTTGGCTGAGGTCTGCTCTCTCTTAGTTTAGAATGCTATTATGAGATTGAAGATTGAAGGAAGATCTTAACATTTTTACAGATATTCTGATTATTTACTGAAAATTCATGTGCCTTTTCAGGTGGGTTTGTGTACTCTTTTGGGGAGTTGCCATGGAAACAAGGTGCCGCCTCTCACACAGCGGAGCCCGTGCTGGAGGCATGCCTGAATGGGCGGGGCGTGGTGACCGTAGCTTCTGGAAGCTTCCATTGCGGGGCGGTGACGCGTGATGGCTGCGTGCTGATGTGGGGGGACAACAGCCACGGGCAGTGCGGGCTGGCTGGACGGACCCAGGTGCCCAGCCCTACACCAATCACACTGCTGGACGTGGAGGTCTCTCCGCCACGGTTGGTGAGGGTGGCGAGCGTGGCGTGCGGTGCCCAGCACACGCTGGCTCTCTCAGTAGGGCACGAGGTGTGGGCCTGGGGTAGTGGCTGCCAACTCGGACTCGTCTCGCAGGGCAACACACCTGTCTGTCGGCCACAGAAGGTGGAAGACCTGGCGGGCAGGTGAGTGTGATGACATGTCTCAGTAATGACGAAGACCTCATCTTACATTTTTGTGTATGTGAGAAGTGAAATATTTTCAACACACTTGTCAGTAATGCCATAGCATAGCATGTCACAGTGTTATTAAAGCTTACAGTCCTTGAAACATCAGAATAAACATTTTGTTTTTTGATAATGATGACATGATGATGAGATGCACCCTCCCTGATTCTGTTTGGCCATGTCAAGAGTTTATATTACATACAGTCTGGATATTACTATATTAGTTGGACAAGTGTGGTGGAAATACGTCCTAGTACCACAGAGTGGCACCACTAGGACCTTGTGGGTTTTGATCCTTTTTCTGTGGTTCTGTTGGACCTGTGCTGTAGGTATGTGGTGCAGGTGGCGTGTGGTGGCTTCCACAGCCTGGCGCTGGTCCGCTCTCTGCCCCCGGCTGGTGCCCGCACCCTCTCCCTGGACAAGTGTGGCCGCTGCCAGCAGCTTCTCTACACCATGATCGACCGCGACGACCACGTCATCATCTCCGACAACCACTACTGCCCCCTAGGGGTAGAGCTGAACGAGGCCAAGTGGGAGAATGGCACCCCAGAGAAACAAAAGCAGGAGGAGCAGGAGGAACAGCAGCAGGGTCAAAGTTCACAAGGTCAGGGGTCGAGTGAGGTCAACCATGAAGTCAATCATGTCGGCTCGTCACTGTCATCTGAGGCGTTTTGTCCTGCAGTGGGATCTGCTGGAGACTCTAAAGGGGAGAACGTGTTAGAACCAGAGGAAGAAAGCACACCAACTGATCCGGACACTGCCAAAGCTCAAAAGAGATCTGTAAAGAGAACCAGAAGTTCTCAGTTTCCTGATGAGCAGGAACTGCAGAACTACCTCAAGCGCATGTCGGACCTGTCCGTGTCGGATCCGACGGGCACTAGCAGCCCCTCATCGCCCTCCTCACCAGTCAGTGACCTGCCTGCCACCACCCCAACGTCCGCCCCAGACCTTGTGCCAGCCATCTGCCCTCCTCCTCCTGCAACCAGGAGTCCACCAGGTAAACCCCGTTGAGGTGACGCACCTGTAGAAAGTGTGGAATTCATGAATAGAGTATGTCCTGTACAGGTGTGCTAACTTGTGCAGGTGTAACATAACCAGGTGTGACTCCTTGTATGGTGCATACTTGATGGTGCAAGTGTATACTTGACTTAGAAACACAACTGGTGTACCCTAGACAGGTATTTTCTACACAAGCACAGCAAGGTGGACTGTAGACAGGTGTATACCAAACAAATCGGGTGTATCCGAGACACTGTCCAACACAACCAGGTGTGCTTCATAGATAGATACACCATGTTACAAGTATCCTCTATTCAGGTGTATCCTACACTCACTGCACAGGTATTTCCTCTGCCCAGCATGACCCCTTTGTATGCCCCATCCAGATGCCAGCAAACCCAGCGTCCCTCTTCACACCGCGGCCTGCCTGAGCACCTGTCCACACACTCACCTGAACCCTGCCTTCGACGAGCACCTGGCGTCCACCTGCGAGGACGACACCTTTGAGGACTCTGGGCTGGAGCAGGACCTGGAGGCCCCTGGGGGTGGTAGCAGGGGAGCAGGGGTCCTGCGGGGGCTGACTGAGGGCCTAAGGGACCCCCTGAGTGGGCTACTGCGGGTGGAGGAGAAGGCCCATAGCACGCGGAGCTCCAGCATGATGGACATTAGGATGGAGGAGATGCACAGCAAGCGCGGACGCAGGAACTCCTTACCTGGGTTCTCCTGTCAGGGTACCTGAGCACACCTGAGACATGCACATAATAATACACATCTTTATACCTATACACACACACACACACACACACACACACACACACACACACACACACACACACTCACACACGTGTGCATGTGGTCATCTATTAGTCATTTAGTCATCTATGGTGTGCTGATATCAGTTAATTATTATTTTATTTATTTGAATATTTGAACACACCCAAGACCTACAGTACCTGCATACACACATCCACTCATATGCAAATGCACACACACACACACACACACACACACATGTGCACACACGTGCATGCACTGGTACACATATGCTTTTCTTGCTTCCAAAAGCTCAGTAGTTTGGTAACACGTGTGTGTCTACATTTTCCTCTTTATTTTCTCTCTCTGCAGGTTCTCCATCAATGCCAAAGCGGGGCCATCGCCGTGTGGGATCTGCAGGAGGCAGGAGGATGCCTGTTCCCACAGAAACAGAACCTCTGCTGCCCTCTCTGTACACAGAGGTGTGGAGTTGGGGGCGTGGCCAGGAGGGCCAGCTGGGCCATGGGGACCGCCTACCCAGGTGAGGCAGAGGATTCTGGGTAAACTGTATTGAAGTGAAAAGTAAAGTGAAGTGGTAAAGTTCTATTTTTCCCAAGAGGAAATTTGCCTTGGATTCATTTAGCGCTTTACTACTGTGGTTGTAAAGAACTAAAAGATCACCTTTGGTACAATACAGAATAGTTTGGTTATTGTTGAATGAATGGCTAAACATGATCATTGGACATTCATTGGGTCCTTTAGTATGACTCCATAGCACTGAGTAATATTTTGTAAATCATTTTGACTTTCTTTGGTTGCGCTGTACCAAACTGTTTGGTGTACATGGTTACCCGGTGATAAGTTTTGGTTGAGTGGTGTTGTATGATAGAGTGAGTCAGTACTGAATGGAGCGTACGGTGTGCATTACTGAGAGGCTCAGTGGTCTACTGAATAATTTACTGTACTTGTGCTGCCCAGAGCTGAAGGGCTTCATTTTAATACAAGATTAGTAGGAGACTATTTGCATTCTACCTCCTTCCTACATCCGCCTTTTATATGTCCCTGCTTTTGAGCTCTGTTGGCTGGACTTTGTGAAACCCTACCATTGTAAATCAGGCGTCTCAAGGGGAAGTTGTCCCCTTTGCTGTGTGGACTTAGTTTGTTTGTGTAAACACCTGGAGCTTGAGCAAACGGTGCGAGAGAGAACATTGCGCTGGCGGCTCAGATTAAGTCCACTGAGGTGAAGGACTGCATGGCCTTTGAGAGTCTGTGCTTTTAATCAGCTACTTTCCTTTCATCATCTATGCTACTTGTTCTCCATGTTCCCTTTTGGGACGGACTTTGTCTGCTGCTAGGCTACATTTAGCTTCAAATATCTGAAACTGACCAGGAAAGAGCAACAGGACTTAAAGATCTGTCTCTCTTGACATTAATATGACTCTCAACTTTGTTGTCCACGTTTTCTCTGAATATAGAAAACGTTAAGCTGTGTTAAAGACGATAAGGAATTGAGAGTATTAAACAACACACACCATTTATACAATCCATGTAAATGAGGTGAATCATGTTCTCTCTCCTTGCCCCCAGTGGTCATAGTGTTGTATGCGATGTGGTCCTCAGAGTCTAGAACCTTAGAATCGCACTGGTAGTGTGCACATCCCAACTTGTTGAGGTGCAGAGCAAAAACGCTGTACACTAGAACCTTCTCTAGAACCAAAGGTGACATGGTTGCAGTATCTGGCCTGATTGATCTACATGAGGGTGGACGGTGGTAGACAGGAAGCAGGATGCCTGCTGACATATTGAAGGGGCCATGGGAAGTTACAAGACTTTGTAAAGTGTGTCAGGGGTTTCTAGGATTTCCAGCATGTGGTAAATCTCTCTCTCTCTCTCTCTCTCTCTCTCTCTCTCTCTCTCTCTCTCTCTCTCTCTCTCTCTCTCTCTCTCTCTCTCTCTCTCTCTCTCTCTCTCTCTCTTGTGCTCCCTCTCTTGTGCTCTCTCTCTCTCTCTCTGCAGGTTGCAGCCTCTGTGTATTAAGACGTTGAGTAAAAGGGAAGTGGTGAAGGTGGAGGCTGGGGCTCACCACTCTCTAGCCCTCACGGCGCAGTGTCAGGTCTGAACATGCGCGTGCACACACACACACACACACACACACACACACACACACACACACGCATGCACGTGCCTCTTCTCATGCAATTATTCCACCATGAACACAATTTTTCACTGTCACTGACTCACTTTTCACATTCGCTTACTAAAAGCATGTACACATTTCTTACACACACACACACACACACACACAGACACACACACACACACAGATTGCGCTCTGTGGTGAGCACTATTCTTAAATCATCCTTTAAAAAGACACTGGCCGTAAGACACATGACTTGGTGGTTTCCAAGAGGGGAAAACATGACTCGGCACTGGTTGTGCTTACTCAGTCCTTTTTCCATTCAGTCAGGCCCAGGGCCTCTAGACTTTTTTTCTTCTCTTCTTTTCTCTTGTGTTACTTTAAGCAGTAGCAGTGAAAGAGAGTGTCAGGGAAAGAGAATTAAAGTTTTCAAACTGTTTTGGGGCTTAATTAAACACATGAAAGCAATGACTTCAGGGAAGAGCTATATAATGATTGAAATGTATGTGCGTGTGTGTCTGGTGTGTGTTTGAATGTGTGTGTGTGTGTGTGTGTGTGTGTGTGTGTGTGTGTGTGTGTGTGTGTGTGTGTGTGTGTTTCCCTCTCCCCAGGTGTTCTCCTGGGGCAGTAATAAAGCAGGTCAGCTGGGCCACCTGAACTCTCTGAGCACAGCTCCTCAGCCTGTCCAGGTAACACCCCAACTCACCCCATCCAACTTGCACTCACTCACCATCATAGTCTGCCTTATTAGCAGTATGCAGGGCTCCAAAGCAGTGACCATACTGATCACCCTTTATTATTAATATATTATTTGTAGTATGCACAGTGATTTGTGCGGGAAATGGGGAGACTTGATACCTGATATTCATTTCACATGTGTGGAATGATACCTGTTGATTCTGGGCCAAAGGCCATTCTAATGGACTTGTTCAGGGCTCATTCACATCACGTATATCAGACTGGGCCTGGTAAAACACCTTATTTCTACTTTATTTCTACATTGAATCAAATGTTCTCCAGCATATGGCTCAGATCTGGCTAAGGTCTGGCTCAGTTCTGTCTCTGCAGGGTTTGTTGGCTGATTGCTGATGTCATGAGTGTGTATGAACTCTTATGACTGTATGACTCTTAACCTCAGTGTGACACGGTGCTTAGCTCCAGAGACAATCAGGACCAGGACATCAGAGCACTGTGGAGACTACATGCCAGATTTAGGCCCTTGTTGCTGTGTGCTTGTGTGTGCTATGTTCTGGATTGTAAATTTCTGTGTGTTTGTGTGTGTGTGTGTGTGTGTGTGTGTTTGCCTGTGTATGTGTTTACCTGTGTGTGTGTGTGTGTGTGTGTGTGTGTGTGTGTGTGTGTGTGTGTGTGTGTGTGTCAGATGTCAGAGGGTATGCGTGTGTGGGACATGGGAGCGGGTCAGACCCACACTCTGCTGCTGGCTGATGGAGACTGTGTGCAGCCCATCCTCTACTACAGCGGGGAGCAGGTGGCCAAAGACGGGCCTACGGGAACATACACACAGACCCCCGCTCTACTGCCCTTCTGCATGAACGTAAGTACGTGTGTGTGTGTGGGGATAGGATGACCCATGTCATGGAGCGATGTGCTTAAACATACACCAACATACAGTACCTGCATTACTTGCTTTTGCATATTTTGTCCACATTTGTGTCTCTTTAAACTGTATTTCTACATAGTTTTGTGTGGGTCACAATGAGATGGGCAGGGATGTGTTGATACCTGCATGAGTGTATGCAATGCATGTTTGTGTGTAAGCAATGCAACTGCCAGCAGTCACAACAACATGCACCTTCATCTGCCAGCTCAGAAAATAAGGGGTTTCATCTTGCCTTTGAGTGTGCGTGTGTGTGTTTACCTCTGTGTGTGTGTGTGTGTGTGTGTGTGTGTGTGTGTGTGTGTGTGTGTGTGTGTGTGTGTGTGTGTGTGTGTGTGTGTGTGTGTGTGTGTGTGTGTGTGTTTGCAGATGGGCTATGTGAGCGGTGTGTTTGCTGGTGGTCAGAGCTGCCTTGCTCTGTCGGATCAGAACATCATGGGCTTCATTGCCACTCTGCATGAGCTCTGCGCTGCCGAGAGGAAGTTCTACTGCCGTCTCAGCGCCATCAAGAGCCAGATACTACGCCCCCTACTGGCAAAGGGTGGGTACTGACACCCTAAGGCTCTTAGGGCAAAGGTCAAATATATTAAAGATCAGAGGTCAGAGTTCAAAAGATCAGATTTGCATATACTAGTTGCCGTATGTTGTAGGTAGTTGAAACTACTATTCTTCTATGTATGATGCATGCCTCCCAAGTATGTGTTGATTTAAATATATTTTGTTTGCTCTACTGTTTCAATTGCACTTTGCTCATCCAACTCATTGTTTACACTGCTACGCTTTTCCTGTTTATATGGATGTCCAGGTCCAAACTTGCCATGCCAACTGACCTTAGACTTCCTGTTTTGTGCCCTTCTGTGATTGGTTGACAGACGGTGTGAGGGCGTGTCTCGGCCAGGCCTTCCTGCTCCTGCAGACCCTGGCAGGAAGTTTCAGTCGGCTCTGTCACCTGATTGGTCAGCACTCTGTCTCCTTGACGCGCTTCCTACGCCGAGAGCGGGATGTCCGGGGGCTCGCCCTGCTCAAACAAACAAGCAGCTTCCTGGACACCTACAAGGAGTGAGTAGGATGACTGATGATGGAATAATTGAACATTATCTGACTTAAATCTAGCGGCCTGTAGCCAGCAATGCATTTTGGGTCGAAAGCATGTTTGTATTCCCATCCCATTGGCTACTTTTGATGTTTTCATCCTTGATATTGTCAGGTAATGTTGATATGCCTATTCATTGGCTAATTAAGGATTGTCCTGAGAGATTATCAGAGTTTTAAGGTTTTTTCATACCCTGCTCGAGAATGTTTAACTGCAGCTCATCTGCAAGAACTGTCT
Organism: Sardinella longiceps; assembly: GCA_027497455.2. Taxonomy (NCBI): domain Eukaryota; kingdom Metazoa; phylum Chordata; class Actinopteri; order Clupeiformes; family Clupeidae; genus Sardinella; species Sardinella longiceps. The sequence continues at coordinate 12,871,632 of JAODXP020000016.1, read as the reverse complement.
CTCTCTCTCTCTCTATCACTCCATCTCTCTCTCTCTCTCTCTCTCTCTCTATCACTCTCTCTTAGGTACAGCGGCACAGTAGGAAACTTCTTGGTGATGGGAGGCTTCCTAAGCCTTCTCAAACCCTTACAGTGAGTCCTCCCCTCATACAGCTCTAGATCACAGCCCTAGTGCTGCTCTGACTGCCACTGCTCCCACCCTACATTACATTTGCCTGCATCAACATGACCAACATTATCTCTACTGTTCCTCACTGAAGCCTATGATGCCACTCATCTATTATTATAGTGCTTTATTGGCCTATTGCTTCCTCTTTCCCTGGGCCTGATGGGGTTTAAAATGACTGCACTTACTGGTAGCTGCCACTGCTAACTCTAGTGCTGCTAACATCCCTTTATTCACTATCCGGGCTGGAGTTATGGGGGAGATGCTAGATCTGATGGTGCTCAGTGAATCCTACTGTAACTTTAGCTAGTTAGCTGCTTCAGTGCATGCCAACACTTGATACTATGAGCAAAAGAACAGTCTGGAATTCACATAAGAATTCACATATTAGGCTGTCTTATTAACAAGGTACTATTAAAGGCAAGAACCATCAATAAATGAACATAAAATAATGAATGTGTTGATGAATTAATGGGGGTGATTTTTGGCTTCTGCAGGGAGTGTTTTGGGAAGAAGCTGGAGGTTCTCCAACAGCTGTCTGAGAAGGGTTCCTCTCCTGACTCCAGTCCTGGTTCCAAGGCCAGTTCCAGCTCTAGTTCTGGGTCTGGAATGCTGCAGTCTCTGCTGTACCTGCCCGTCAGGCACATGCATCAGTACAGCCGACTGCTTCTCAAACTAGCCACCTGTTTTGATGTGGTCAGTAACACACACACAAACACACACACGAACACACACACACACACACACACATACAGATTACTGCCCCGTCATCTCTTGATGATGTGTTTTGACTATCAGGATTCAAATGAGTACATTCCCTTGGACGAGAGCTGTTCTCAGTTAGGATTAGTAGTAACGATGATGATTATGATGATGATGAGTTGTGTGTCCATCAGGAGTCAGAGGAGTACTCTCTCCTGGACGAGAGCTGCTCCCGCTTTGAGACGGTGGCCCTGCAGCTGCTGAAGGAGAGGAAGGAGGCGGAGAAGACCCTGGACTTCTGGAGGAGCCTGCCAGCCAAGGCCACAGTGAGTCACAGGCCCCACTGGCCTTTTCTCATGGCCTTTAAACTACTGTACCACAGCTCTCTATTTCCAGCAATACTAAATGCTAAACGGTGGAAGGCAGAATATTTTAAAGCACTTTATCTATCTGAAGATTGTATGTGATGGGATTTGTTTCCTTATTAATCTGGTTGTATTATTGCATTTTATATTCTAACCATAAGTTTTC
>JAODXP020000016.1:12860234-12865234 GCA_027497455.2 Sardinella longiceps | reverse complement strand
TTTGGTCTGAAGTTCACCACTCCAGAGGACACTGAACTCTGTGTGTGTGTGTGTGTGTGTGTGTGTGTGTGTGTGTGTGTGTGTGTGTGTGTGTGTTTGTGGGGACCAACTTCCTCTGATGTCTTCTGCACAGGCCAGCTGGCTTCGCTCCATCAACCAGGCAGTGGAGAAGCTTCTGGAAGCTGAGATGGACGCCAAGGTCACAGGGTCAAGCCTAGGATTTGGGTCAAGTGGAGGTCAGCGGGCGGAGCCTCGGATGTCCCGCACGGCTACACACACCTTCACCAAGGAGGGCCGCTACAGAGACGCCACCTACGAGGGCCGCTGGCTGTGTGGGAAACCTCATGGAAGGTACCGGAACCTTAGAGCGTTTTCTGTTTCAGGCTTAGGAAAGGTTAAAGTTGTTTGTCCCTCCATACCATCTACTGCAGATGACACTTAAATGTTGTTATGGATGCCAGACATAAAGTCACGTTTTTTAGAAGTCGATATTCTTAGTGTTCTGATTGGTCAGATCACCTGTCAGGCAAATTCTGGCAAAAGGTCAATTGATAACAAATATTATATTTTTATTTTATTTTATTTTATATGTATAACAAATATTATTAAATATAAAAACAGTTGTTCACTTCAGTGAGAGAGAATGACAACATCCTCTCTTTTTGTCTGTTTCTCTGTCTCTCATCTCCACACTTTTGCCTGTGGCAGCAGCTAACCTTTATTGGGAATGTTAGACATGTAAAGAATGTGGCAAATCAAACATGGGCCCATTGGTAACAGCCCCCTCCACACACACACACACACACACACACACACACACACACACACACACACACACACACACACACACACTCACCCTCACCTGTCCTCTCTCTGGGGCAGCCATAAGTTATGTGCTGGGGACCACAGGTGGTGCAGCTTTAGGATTTTGTGCCCCCAGGATGGTGATGGTGATCTGACATGACTCTACCTGCCACCTTAGTGGAGAGGGGATTTATATGTCTTCCCTGCTAACATTTATTGCACTGTTGAAAAAGTGCTTTACTCCACTCTTGTCATTTTGTCGCTATGGGCAAACGGGCAGTAATTGTGGCCATAAAAACAAAATGGCAATAGACTGTGTTTGAATGTTGTGTAAGTTGTAATTCGGGTTTTACTGGTAGTCGCATTTCGGATAAGGAGTGTGTTAGGCTCTGTTTTGTAGATGTTGTAGTCCTTGATGCCATTTTCAGTATGCAGAGGTAGCAGGTCAGTTTCAGAGGTAGCAGGTCAGTTGTGTTGTGAAACCAGGTTCTGTATTTTAAATATATGGTGGTAGAATGCCTGGTTGTTGTAGGGGTATGAGTTTGGTGCTGTATTTAAAGTCTGCTTGCTCTCTCCTACAGAGGCACTATGAGGTGGCCTGATGGACGCGTGTACATCGGCATGTTCAAGAACGGACAGGAGGACGGGTCAGTAAAGGGTTTTACCATTCCGCTCTGATGTCTTGATGCCAGAACAGCCATTTTACGTCACGCCATTAGCATTCTTATACCACATTCCTCATGCAAACATAATTTTTTTGTGTGTAAAGTACCTTAAAAGGGTAAACAGCCTTATACCACACTATCCTTGTAGCCTGAAAGTTGAAATGCATGTCTTATGTTTTTCCAAAAATATTTAGACCAAGGCATTTAAATGATCTTCCTGTTGATGAACTAAGTGTGTAGTCCGACCTGTTCAACCCTGCAGGTTTGGGGACTTTGTCATCCCCATTAAGAACTCTCATAAGACTGATCATTACCAGGGACACTGCAAGGAGGGGAAGATGCACGGCTTTGGGACCTACTGGTAAGGAGTGTGTGTGTGTGTGTGTGTGTGTGTGTGTGTGTGTGTGTGTGTGTGTGTGTGTGTGTGTGTGTGTGTGTGTGTGTGTGTGTGTGTGTGTGTGTGTGTGTGTGTGCGCGCGCATGCACAGGTAAAGAATGTCCTCTTTAATTCGTTGTGAGCGCTACATGTGCTCTTCATCTGTGTGTGTGTGTGTGAGAGAGAGAGAGTGAGAGTGTGTGTGTGTGTGTGTGTGTGTGTGCGCACATGCACAGGTAAAGAATGTCCTCTTTAATTCGTTGTGAGCGCTACATGTGCTCTTCATCTGTGTGTGTGTGTGTGTGTGTGTGTGTGTGTGTGTGTGTGTGTGTGTAGGTATGCATCTGGCGAGGTGTACGAGGGATCGTTCTCAGAGAACCAGAGGCATGGTCACGGCATGCTGAGCAGTGGTAAAATGGCCTCCTCCTCCTCCAGCGTCTTCGTCGGCCACTGGGTCCACGACCGCAAGGCCGGATATGGCGTCTTCGATGACATCACCAGGTATCAGCCTTCACATACAGCACTATACATACGGATGAATACAGATTGCTCAAGATACACAAGCATTCCAATAGCAAAGACTGGTCCAAGATTCTACTGTGTCATCTTGATAATGGTTACTGTAGTGACTTTAGTAACTTGTATAGTAAAAAGGCTACTCTGCATTTGCATTGTGGCCATATTGCAATCACAAACGAGCATTATTCTCCCATATATGAATACTGTGTTATTGATAATCCCTTACCAACCTATTTGTTCAAATGACATTGAATTAATTGATGATAGTGATGATAGTTTTTGATTTCAAAACATCTTCTGCCACTCCTTGTGCTTACTTGGTGTGTGTGTGTGTGTGTGTGTGTGTGTGTGTGTGTGTGTGTGTGTGTGTGTGTGTGTGTGTGTGTGTGTGTACACACTGAAGAGGTGAGAAGTATATGGGCCTATGGGTGGATGATCAGAAGCAGGGTCAAGGTGTTGTAGTCACCCAGTTTGGCCTTTACTATGAGGGGCACTTCAGCGCTAACAAGATGATGGTGAGTCTGAAATAACGCATACACACGCAAAATGTCTGTCTGTCTACCTGCTGGTTTCAGATAATTAAGACCTTTGCACACCACGTTTCAATGCAAAATGTGTTTTCATTGCAAAAAATTAAAGGTGTTGATCCAAAATGTGAGAGAAATTGTGCACAAACCACAAGAAGAAGTATATCTACCTACTGGACCATAGGCTTTCCACATGCATCCTCCTGATCCAGAGATCTCTGATGTGCAGCTGTCCTCTCTCTCTCTCACTCACTCACTCTCTCTCTCTCTCTCTCTCTCTCTCTCTCTCTCTCTCTCTCTCTCTCTCTCTCTCTCTCTCTCTCTCTCTCTCTCTCTCTCTCTCTCTCTCTCTCTCTCTCTCTGCAGGGCTCAGGGCTGTTGCTGGCCGATGATGACACTGCCTTTGAAGGAGAGTTTGCAGAAGACTGGACACTCAGTGGGAAGGTACAGAAAAGGCTAACCTCATATGCATGAATGTGTGTGTGTGTGTGTGTGTGTGTGTGTGTGTGTGTGTGTGTGTGTGTTTGGAGGGTTGCATGTGTGTAAGGAGGGTTTTGCATGTGTAGATCTGTTTTTATTTGTCACTGCATGTAATCTAATGCAGTGTGCATACATGTGCACGCCCTGCCTGTGCTCGTCTGTAGGGGGAGCCCCTGTGCAGGAGTCTGTACATGTAGAGTCCATCTTTTGATTGAGTGTCCACATGTACTGTATGCATTATACACATATGTGTAAGAGTGATTTCTCCCTCCGTGCCTGCAGGGGGTGCTGTCTCTGCCCAATGGGGATGTGATGGAGGGGGTGTTTGTGGGCCAGTGGAACTCTGGGCTGAAGATCTCTGGCACCTACCAGAAGCCCAACCCCTATGGACCAGACAGGGAGAGAGACAGGAGCAGGCGCTAGTAAGTACTGCGATCAATCAGACAGTCAATCAATCAAATCGATCGAAATCAATCAATATGACCAATAAACTGACACCCATACAATCAGTTTGTTTGTCAAGCGACCAAAAATTGTGTGTGATTGTATTTGTGTATGTTGGAGTGTTTTTCTGTGTTTTGTTTATGTATGTTTCGATTGCACACATTGTGTGTGTATTTGTGTGTGAGTATTCATATGTGTGTGTGTGTGTGTGTGTGTGTGTGTGTGTGCGCGTGCGCGTGCGCGTGCGTGCGCGTGCGCGTGTGTGTGTCTGCAGTAAGCTGGGTGGTATGGCGGTGGCTGCAGGTCAGAAGTGGGCTGCTGTGTTTGAGGAGTGCTGGAGGAGGCTGGGCTGTGATTCCCCTGCACACGGAGACACCAGCAGAGCCTGGGACAGCATTGCCATCAGTCTATCACAGAGACAACACAGAGACAGGTACACACACACACATACACATACACCTGAGGGGCTGGGACTGCCTCTCCTCATCAGTCTAACACTGTGTGTGTGTGTGTGTGTGTGTGTGTGTGTGTGTGTGTGTGTGTGTGTGTGTGTGTTACAGTCCTGAGCTCCTGACTCGCTCCCAGCACATGACACTGGACCGTCTGGAGGTTATTCCGCAGCTCAATGGCCCATTCACAGCAGAGACCTATGACAACGTCCGACGCTACCTCATCAAGGTACACACTCACACACACAAACACTTACAGTAATTTGACCGCTTCATTACAGCAGAGACCTATGAAATAAAAATAAATAAATTGAAATTGAATTGAAATTATGACAACATGGAGAATGGTCTTGTCTTTTTAGGCCTCAATGGTGCCTTATATGCCTTACTCACTCAGCTGTTACTCATATAAACACACACACACACACACATCCCTCAGAAGTAGATTTACCTGTAACTTTTGACCTTTGCCCTTTGACCTGTCAGGCGTGTGACACGCCGCTGCACCCTCTGGGCTGGCTGCTGGAGACTCTGGTGACGGTGTACCGTATGACCTACGTGGGCGTGGGCTCAAACAGGCGCCTGCTCCAACAGGCTGTACAGGAGATACAGTCCTACATCTCGCGGATCTACCAGCTGGTGAGGTGAGGACGCACGCACACACACACACACACACACACAGACACACACCTCAAACAGTCTATAATAGGCATTTTCTCATATCAGTATTGTTGTG
>JAODXP020000016.1:12842734-12855234 GCA_027497455.2 Sardinella longiceps | reverse complement strand
ACTCCAGAGTTAGTGTATTACCTCCAGTGATGAGCGTGTCCTCATTGTAGGCTAATCCACCTGTTAGCTGTTAGCTTATTGATCCATACCAATGGTGTTAACCGATAGAAACTACTGTCTTTGAATAGATTGACTGTTATGTAGACTGATGAGATGATTTGTCATTAACTAGCATATCTACAGTATGTTAAGCCTCAGGGTTCTTTGCCTCAAAGTAAAGACACAAGACAAGGGGAATGCAGTTAGCTGCTAGCCAGATCGCACGTAGAGATCAGAAATGGAGTGGGGTGGCGTGCCGTTTTATATGCAATAATATTGTGTGACCAAGCACTCCCTTTTTTACTGACACTGTGTGAACACTGTTTCATTTGCAATATTTAAAGTTTTCAGTCAAATGCCTGTTCAATGAAGGCATGATTGAGCCAAAATCCAAATTGTTGCAAATAGCCTGAAACATCATTCAAATAGCCTACCAGTCATAAGTCCTTTAACGTTAGCGGACACAATGTTTGCCCTTGCTTGCCTTGGGTTAAAAGAAGGTGCACATCATATAAGTTACTGGTATTCTACATTTGTTTTGTTTTTTTCCCACATTGCCAAGGCTTTGTGGGGGATGTCACGGATTGTTTGCTTCATTACATAAAAACTGTAGAAGCATTGATTTGCCAAAAGGGATCCAATTTTCAGGGTTTAAAGGGATGTATTTTCTACTGATAGGAAAAAAAGGAAACACTGGAAAGATCTAATGATTGTCAGACAAAAAAAAAAACAAACTTATTTTTATGAAATGAAAACCATTGCAAAACAACAACAACAAAAGTTTTTACTTTTGAAATCCTATTTAGGGGAATCACAGACTGTTGTTGTGGGCTGTTGTGCAAAGCTGTAGTGATTTCAGCTGCTTTTAAATGATTGTGTTATTGGACTTCCTCCTAGGATTAGTTTGGGATTGAATTAAAATGTCCAATACTTTGATGAGAGGCGCTAATGGAGAGGAGATGTAATTATGATGCACCGCTCAAGGTCAGGACACCTTACAGGCCCAATGGATAGAAACCGTTTTAGCAACGTAAATAAAACACAATGAACGTTGTTTGTCATTCCCAATCTACTTCAGATAACTTATAGAAAGTTAAACCGGAAACCTTTTGGGAACAGCTATGATGCAAATTCAAACTCTCTTGAAATGACCTTTTAAAAATGCCACAAGCACACGGGGTTAAAGCACTGGTTTTCCATTGTCAAAGCTTTCTGCATAGCAAGACACAGGATTAATCTTAAAACGATTGATACCTTGAATGATGTTCTAGAGAAAACAACAGGTAGCCATTGCCCTTAATTTATCTAATAATAATAGAGTGATTGTATATGCTAAAACATTTTTTTAATAAATGTACACTGATTGATCTTCTGCACTCTCCCCCCCCACCCCCATGTGATTCACAAGGAAGACATACTGCACACTTGAATGTAAAAGTTTATACATGTGTGTCCATAGTTTGTTTTCAGTACAAATTACTATAGCATTTCTGCTCAAATGAGGTTGTTGGAGAAAGATGTTATCTTGCAGTGTGCCAAGGAGGCTGTATCATGTGGAACTAAGCACAGCCCCTTTTCATGGGCCTTCATTTCAATTGGAAATGTAAAAGTGTAATAAATTAAACAGTGTAATAGATTAAAATTTAACTGCAAAACTATTTGTTAATGTATGTCTAATCTCTATTGAATTCAATGAACGTATTCCCTCATATATCATGAGGGACTTGCAAGCACAACAGACTTTGCCCATTGCCTATCAAGTTGCTTGTTCGCCCAGTAGTGAAGTTGAAGGGATGCTCTTGAATGCAGGAGAACCCCTTGAGCAGGCATGGTCCTGGTTATAGACACAGATCTGATCATAAACCATGATGTGTTATACTGTCCATCTTTGGCTGTTAATGTGTGGGTTGGTGCTTGAGATTCTCTCACATTAACCCTTTTTTGAGCCCCAGGGAATGTGGAGGAAGTTACTGACTGACACATGAACATACTGTATAGGTCTTAAAGGAATAATTCACCTCTTTATGAAATTGGGTTATTCACGTCTTACCTGGAGTTACATTACGTTTTCCTTGTCCAGGAACCCCAATTTTAGCTTTTAGCTTAGCATAGGTGCTGGAATGTAATGTTGCCAAAGAGCTGCTGTCTGGCTACTTTACATTCCAGCTCCTATGCTAAGCTAAAGCTAAAAACAGTGCTAAAATTGAGGCTGCCAGTCTAGGAAAAGACATGCACTGAGACCAAAATGCTTTTACCCCCACATGTGTAACACCAAGTAAGGGGGTGAATAACCCAATTTCATAAAACGGTGGAGTATTCCTTTAAAGCCAGATAAACAAGTGAGCCTTCTTCTCCAGAGGCTCTGAGAGTTTCACTGTGTGCTGTGTTTACTGAATCTGTCTGCATAATATGGCCCCATATGATCCGCACTGTTACACTGTTAGACTGCTGCAGATTCACATTCACTTTTTCAGTCTTAACAACACAAAGGAAGATGATTGCATTTTATATATTATACATTAAAATCTTATTTTAAAACTAAATCTTGTACATTGTTACATGTTCTGTTCCCTTTGCATGATCAGTATATGATTTAAATGTGTGTGTGTCTTTATATGTGTAAGCATTTGTGTGTGTTCTTTGTTCATGTGTGTGAGTGTGTGCGTGCGTGTGTGTGTGTGTGTGTGTGAGTGACACTGTCTTCATTCGTGGTTGAGACAAAATAATTTCAGTAGGGGCAGGAGGCATAGGCATGTAATCCTCTGCTGGGTTCATTCAGTGCAGTGAAGCGCAGGCAGGCTGTCCTGATAACAGGCTTGGCTTCTGTGTACGGGAACATGTAACACACCGATTACACACACACACACACACACACACACACACACACAGTCTCACAGAGAGAGAAAAGAGAGAGAGAGAGACACACATACACACACAAGTACAGGGCATTCATAGTCCAGCCTTACTCTCACGTACTACACTACCAATGGACACACACACACACACACACATCCATCTGTAATATGACTGCAACACACACACACACTCTAACAGTCAAATTCAGCCATAACACACATTAGCGAACACATGCACTGATCATACACACACTTATGGTTCTTATTCAGAAGGAGGGAGAATGAGAGAAAGAAAGAAATCAATCAATGCCAGTTCTCAAGATCAAGACAAAATCTGGGAAACCTCAAGGCTAGACCTCATATGTGGATACCAGAGAGATTCATGACGTACTGTATGAGAAAGTAGTCAATGCCAGATCTCAAGATTAGTAATAGACCAGGTAAACATTGGGGCTAGATCTTGTGTGTGTTGATGTCAGCTCCACTCTAACCTGACAGATTTAACCCCCTCATGCACAAATTGTTAAATACATGCAACTGAGTTGGATTTTCCTCAATCTTTTTTAACCTCTAAATGAAGACTTAAAACATATGTAATAGATCTTTCTATTTAAAAAAATACTTCTTAAATTACAATAATTCCGTATTATATCAGGATAATATTTATTCATCCTTACTCAAGTATGTGTAACCACTACAGTGAACAGTTGCTATTTCCTGTCATTGAAAGGAACAATGGAACAAAATTACATTTTGATGCCACATGATTAAGCCTATTATTAGAAAATAGTCCCCACACATAAACATTTCTTTTACAATACAAATATTTGACAATTGTTGTAGAAGTAAAACATTATGTACTCTTTTATCAGCCACCTTGGATTTAATAGTAGTAATCTATAATAATACAGAAAATTATGTCTAGAGAATGTCCAGAGTCCACTGTAGGGTACACCATGCCTGAAAGTGAAATATGATTGACCTATAGTGGGGAACATGGGACATGTTCCTGGTTATGAGGGAGTTAGTAAATTGTCAGACAGACATCAGTGAACTCAACATTGTCATGAAGAAAACTCACTGATTTGTGTGTGTGTGTGTGTGTGTGTGTAAAGAGTGAAAGACAAAGTCAACATGTTAATGTTGGAGTAAGTCACATTAAATGGCTGATTTTCAGATCAAGTAACAGTATGTGTGTGTGTGTGAGAGAGAGAGAGAGGAGTAGACCTCTCACGTCCCCTGATGTAACATAGAATGTGAACCAAGGATAGGTGGGGGAAGGGACCACACTAGTCCACTCGGTCTCTGACCCGGCAGCTTAAGGGTGTTTACTAGCGTACGTCTGTATATATACATGTGTGTGTGTGTTTATGAACGTATATGTGTGCATTCACTAGAGAAAGTAATCTACCAGTATATTAAGTATATGTGTACATTATTGTTGGTGTGTGTGTGTGTGTGTTTGGGTTAGTGTGTGTGTCTGAGTGTCATACTAGAGAGTAATTTACCAGTAGAGTCTGTGTAGGCCTATGTTATGGTGGATTTGTGTGTGTGTGTGTGTGTGTGTGTGTGTAAGTGTGCGGGTTGCACAGTGAGAGTAGGCTATGTAATCTACATAATCTTCGGGTAGCACTTACATCCTGGCCCGTCAGCTTCACCTTTGACCCTGTACCTCGTTCACCTACAAATCTAATTCGTCCGTCCTCTCACCACAGTGCTGACGTACACACACAGACAATACACCAGCTGCCACCTCGAAACCATTGCAGGCATGCCAACTCCCATCAGCATGGGGATTTAAAATTACTGAAACATCACTGCTGACGTGATTACATTTAAAAGACACAGATAGGAGTGTCTCTCGCTCCATCTCTCTTTCTCTGTGTGTGTGTGTGTGTGTGTGGATACAGTATGTGGATCCAATTTGTAGATAGTGCCTCCCCCGCTCCCCCCTGAGTATTTTCTTAGATATGAATACTGAACACAGTTAGTTATTTTGGTAAAATACTGTGTGCTTTCCATTTTTCAACCTCCCATTTAACACTGTCTCTCCGTTCGTCCGTGTGTGTGTGTGTATCTAAATGCAGAAAGAGTTAAGAAGCTTTGAGTGGCAGGCCAGGGCCTGGGAAGAGCTCGCTCTTAGGGGAGAGAGAGAGAATGTGTGTGTGAGTGTGTGGTATATATGTGAGTGCGCGCGCGCGCTCGTGGGATTAAATGGGATCGAAAAGGATTACAGTCTGCTTTTTTTCTGAGGATGCTTCATCGTAAAAAAAAAAATCACGGACGTTGCATTGTGTGTACTGGAACGCCGCTGCTGCCGTGGTCAACTAACCCCGCGCGCAGCATCCCGCAGAGAGAATGCGCCCCGGAATGACGGCCCTCATCCCCAAATGCTGAATCTACCTCCGCGCAGGAAGAACTTTTGACAGACAAAACTCCTCAGGCGTGGAGGAGGCAGAGGAGAGAGACAGCGTGGCAGAGGAGAGGAGAAAACGAGTCCGGTAGAGAGGTGAGTGAGTCAGTGGTGGATGTTAATACCTTCATCTTTGGAGCGCTTTGCTTCTTGACCTAATAATGGCTGTTTCATTGAGCAGTGGTTATGGTGGTGCTTGGCGCTTTCCTTGGAAACAGGGTCTTGTCATTAATTGTGATTTCCCACATGCATTTTCACGCTACAAACACCTGACTGTATCTGTACTGTATCTCCGCATTTAAAGAGCGATGTTCAACTTGGCGTGACCCGTCGCTGTGGAGAGATAATTCCGTGTAGTTCCGTGCCTCCGTTGTTTGTTCCCGGCCTCTGCCGTGACGAACTCCCCACCTGTTTAGCGGGGCGGAGTGCCAGCCGCGCGCTACAGTATGCGCTCGCGCTGCAGGGCGGGAAAGGAGACACATGGGTGAGAATTATTTCCCTGTGTGAGATCCGTGACAGCATCTGATCGGGGCTTATGCTACGCCACATGATCTCTGCCGTGTTTTTTTTATTATTGTTATTTTTTAATACATCTTTTCATCTCCTATCAACCCGAACATATGGACACGCGCATAATTGTAGTGTTACATAGTCTATGATGTAGTAACTTTTAGGGAATATACCCATTTGGCCAATGACCAAGGCATCCAGCTTTGGTTTTTGTATAACAAAAAGGAAAGCAGTTGACCACTTCAATCTGTGTGTGGCTACTAGGCAGACCAACCTTCATCTCTGAAGACAGAAGAGGTCAAGATGTTTGGGGTGGGCTGGCATGTGGAGGACATCAGTAATCTCATTGACTCACAGGATGGGGTCCAGGCTCTGACCTGAACACCTGAGCTGACCAGAGATAGAGAGAGTGACCTTAGGGAGAGGAGAGGAGAAGAAGTGTTGCGTGAGCGCCCATTACCTCACCTCACTCATTGTCTCACTGACTGACAGTGTCCGAGACATAAAGATTAACACCACCACCACTCAACTCACTTAGCTTATGTGTGTGTGTGTCCATTCATAAATAGACTGCCTGGACCTTGGCATGCATGAAGGGTGATGCATCAGGAAAGCTGCAGCTGCCTGTTATGTTCATTTGCAAAAAAAAAAAAAAAAAAAACAACAGCAACAACTGTGACGGGACAGATTGGACATTATGGATATTGAACTGCACTGAAAATAAATTAAACCGGATACTTTCATTTTGACTTATAACCTCACAAAGTCTGTATGTGTGTGTGTGTATGGTGTGTGTATCTTTGTGCCTATGTGTATGTGTCCATGGCTGAATTGGCTTATTTCATATCAGTGAGATCCCCTCTGTGAGTGTGTGTGTGTGTGGGCGGGCGGGCGGGCGGGTGTGTGTGTGTGTGTGTGTGTGTGTGTGTGTGTGTTCTCTTGCATGTCTGATTTGTCTTGTTTTATCTCTCCTCTCAGTGAGGGCTATGAAACAGAGGCCAGAGGCCATGGCCATGTCTAAGAGAGGCCAACAGGACAATGGTGAGTTTCTCTCTTGTGCTGTGCTGTGCTGTGCTGTGTGTGTGTGTGTGTGTGTGTGTGTGTGTGTGTGTGTGTGTGTGTGTGTGTGTGTGTGTGTGTGTGTGTGTGTGTGTGTTCATGGCCATGTTTAAGAGAGGCCAGTAGGATAAATGTGAGCTTCTCTGTTTGTTTGTGTGTGTGTGTATGCCGTCTCTGGTGTATGTGTGCGAGAGGGTCTTTGGTCTTTTTTGCCCTCAACTATGCCTTCCAAGCAGCACTGCCTGCATGGCACTATCCCTCCCAATTTAGGGTTAGGATGAGTGTTGAGAGGGATGGGGTTGTTAAGGCAGTGTGTTTTTGGCTGTACTGCCTGGAAGGTGCTGTTTGGGGCATAAAACACCATTGAACTGAGCTGTGAGAGAGTGCATGAGAAAGAAGTTTCTATATGATGTGTGTATCCTGTTTGTACATTTAATGTTTTATCTATGGCATGCGCAGACATACACCTAGGCTACTACTACTAATTTTACCTACTACTACAGCTATTAACCTAACAACTAGTGTAAGTCTTCATCTTCTGGTGATTTTGGCTATGCTGGTAATATGTGGGTGACACATTTCTTCTCATATTCTTCTCATACTTACTGAGTGCTGTGGGTAGGAAGGAAAATGGGAGAGTTTTGCACAACCTCAGACCGAATAGTGACCACATGCTTGTACATAGTCTGGAGCAGGGGTGGGCAATTATTTTGGCGGAAGGGTCACATTGGGTTTTAGATTTTGACTAACGGGCCGTGGGTGTTACCAGTCAACCGGTTGATGCCGGTAAATTGGCAAGTCTCAAACCAGTACCTTCATTTTCTTCAGATAGCTGTATATGATTGACACACTTTTTCTTGTTTGAATGGATATTTACATGCAACTTATTGTATCTTAGTGTTTATATGCTTACTATTGTGTGTGTGTGTGTGTGTGTGTGTGTGTGTGTGTGTGTAGGACTGACTCAGGTGTTGGCTGATGTGTTGGCTGAGGTGAGACTCTCCATCAGCAGAGACATCAGCGGTGCAGATCTACTCCATAGCCTGCTCAGTGCACCCTGGCTACGCTCTCTACTAAGGGTTAGTGTGTACACACACACACACACACACACACACACACACACACACACACACACACACACACACACACAAACAAACACACAAACGTACCTGCAAACTTTGCCCATTGCTTTGCCCAGCTCCATGCTCCCAGGTCACAGAGTTTACATTTCTCTCTCTCTCTCTCTCTCTCTCTCTCTCTCTCTTTTTGTTAGGTATATGAGTGCCTGCTGCAGCAGAAGAATGCAAAGACTGTATTAACCCCTCACTTGCCTTACTCATCCGGTCTCTCCCAGGAGGTACAGTACTGTACTGTATATTCAGCTGTGCAGAACATAACTTACTGTAACTTACTGTAGTTACTGTAACTCAAAGACCTGATTGAGAGGACGCATACTGTAGGGTGTTTTGCTTATAGTAACATACTGGCAACTCTGTAAAGACGACATACAGTGTGTAATGGATTTACGTTTGTGTGTTTGTTTGTGTGTGTGTGTGTGTGTGTGTGTGTGTGTGTGTGTGTGTGTCTTTGTGTGTTATGAAGGTGATGGCCAATTTAAGAGAGGTCACAACTCCAACGCCAGAGATTCTGGAGCTCTATCGCCTACTGGGGAAACCTCACGTGCAGGTCAGATACACTAGCAGAATTAACTCATACACTGATAGAATTGGGTTTTTATTGATAAATTTAAATTAAATTAAATTTTATTGATGAATTTTAATTAAATTATTAAATACATTGCACAAAGGCTCATTTGAAAAGTTAAAATTGATGACTTGTATCTGTGCTCCTGTGTGTTCTTTTGTGTTCTGTTGCCAGGCCCTTCTACTCACTCATGACACAGTGGCCAAGAAGGACTATGACCCAGTGCTGCCGCCCGTCCCTGCTGATCTCCCTGATGACGAGGAAGCCATGAGGATCGTGTGTATGGTTAAGAACAAGCAGCCACTGGTATGCACACACACACACACACACACACACACACACACACACACACACACACACTTATACACACACACACACACACACACACACACACACACACACACACACACACACACACACACACACACACTCATACACAAGCATACACACACACACACACACACACACACACACACACACACACACACACACACACACAGACAGCCTGTTCTTTTCTGAGAGTTATAATAACTGTAAGAGATAGACAAGGTATTGTAAGGCTAAGTATGCTAAGGTAAGTAGAACATTGATAAGCACTTTTAGGCATTCACACACAGACATTTCAGAAGATCTACAGGATCAACTCTGTAATTAGATGTCTTTAAATCCTTTGATGAAACGTTCAGTGTTGCTGTGAAGTGTAGCACTCAGTGTTGCTGTGTTGTGTAACAAGAGATTGGTCATTGTCTCAGGCTCCGTCCCAGTCTCCCTCTTTGAGCCCTTCCCAAACTCCGTCACATGCACCTCCGCCAAACGCTGCCTCCAACTCTTCATCCCAGCCTGCCCCGCAGCCATCCTCCTCCTCTTCTCCCTCCTCTTCTTCCCCCTCCACCACCCAGCCCGCATCCCAAACACCCCCACAGACGCCCAAAGCTCGAGTGCGCCACCGCTGGGACAACCTGCGCCGCTACACTATGGAGAAGCTGGCCACCAGCAAGATCCTCAGCCTCACCGATGGCTGCTCCATGGACCCGCCAGGCATGGGGTCCTCAGGGACAGCCGGGCTGCCCATTGGCATGCCTGTGCAGAAATGCTTGCTGGTGCAATACGACCCCACAGGCAACCAGCTCTGCTACCAGACCTGTGAGCTCATGGGGGCAGGGCTCACAAGCTCCGCCCCAACCATCTACACACCTGCTGTCATTGGTAAGATGGCAGGAATAGGGCCATACCCATGAGGTCATATGTCAAAGGTCAAACTCATTCATGGCTGCTGATTGATATTTATGGATATTGGGTTACTCTTTGCTTGATGCTGTTGACATGAGCCTGTCATTAACATGAGATGATGTGTCATAATGTTAATAACTGTTGTCATTCAGTGTTATGTGTTTTTTGTTTTATTTAGTGCTGGCAAAATTAACTGATTAATCACGTGATTAATCCAAAAAATTTAACTCGGATTAAAAAAAATAACTCAGATTAATCCTGATGGATGGTTCCACTTTCATGGCATGTATTATGTTCCATTTCAGATAGAAAATGGCTCGGCTATCAAGTCAAACTATACAAAGATTATGGCCTAGCTCCTGACTGTCCAACAACATGTTTGGGGAATCCTTGGGGGTAGGGGACAGGTGTGAATTGCCCCATTTGAGATGAACAAAGCCAACTATTTATTGTTTTATAAAGTTGACATTGGGTGCAGACAATACAACATCCGATGACATTTAATGACAACAGTTATAAAATGTGACACTAATATTCATTACACTTGTAATGACATGTTTGTGACAGATTTATGTCACCCTTATGTCAACAATGTTAAGTGTAACCAATATTATTTAGCACAGATCACATAGCGTGCCAGCCTTAAGCCTGGTTACTTGGTCTTTTCTTTACTTGCTGGATACTAGAGCATCTGTTGTGCTGTTGCTTCTCCTCTGAATGCCTGTGCATATCCAACGCACTTGGCACAGTTACAAAGCTCCTTCAGGTTAATCTCCAAAGACCTTTCCTGAACCTACTGTTGCTTGGGTTGTTGTTTATGCCACCTGGGCCAAATCAGCAAATGCATATGTGACTCACAGACAACTGTGTGATACACAGAATGTTTTTTTGTGAATGTTTCTTGATACTTTTGTTGTGTGCATTCACACTTTGCTTGTTGTCTCTCTTCCTCTGCCCCTAAAGACAATGTGATTGTGGACGTACGGAACAGGGACACTCAAAAACCCAGTGGCTCTCTCTCACCCCCCCAGAAAAAAGGTCGAACTGGCAAGCGCCACCCTCCCCTTCGCCAGCGTAGTGCCACTGTGCCCGGCTCCCCCTTATCCGCCTGCTCCTCCACCAAACATAAGAACAAACCGCCCAACTTACCCCCCGTCTCCTCCCACCGAGACTCCACTCGCTCCCAGACGGCTCCTCCCAGCCCCGGGCCTCTTATGCACAGCGGGGGATCGGGCGGAGCGACGCCTATTTCAGGGAGGGTGCTTCGCCAGCGCAGCCTGGAGGAACGTCGCACCACTGAGCGGCGAGGCGGGCGCAAGACGGTGGCGGAGTTGGCGTCATCGTCAGGAGGAGGAGCGGCGGCTGGAGGAGCCTCGGAGGAAGACGCCAAGGCTCTGCGATTGCTCTCGGAGGTGGTGAGCAAACTGCAGGGCCTGGTGGTGGCCAGCAAGTCTCCCCAGAGCGCCCGCGCCAAACTGCCCGTGCCCCCGCCCCGCGCCAAATCCAAACCCAAGGCTGGACCACATACGCAAACCCATACGGTTCTGACCCACAGCCCACGGCAGGGTAAAGAACACAAAGAGCAAAAAGAACTCAAGGAACATAAAGAACACAAAGATCATAAGGAACATAAAGAACACAAAGATCACAAGGAACATAAAGAACACAAAGATCACAAGGAACATAAAGAACACAAAGATCACAAGGAACATAAAGAACACAAAGAACATAAAGATCACAAGGACCATAAAGAATTGAAAGATCATAAAGAATTTAAAGACCACAAGGAACATAAAGAATCTAAAGATCATAAGGAATATAAAGAAAAAGATCATAAGGAATTTATAGAATTAAAAGATTACAAGGAATTTAAAGAACACAAGGAGCAGAAAGAACCCAAAGAGCAGAAGGAACCAAAAAAACAAAAGGAACAGAAAGAAATCAAAGAACTCAAGGAGCTCAAAGCACCGGCCAAGATCAAGAAGGGTATGACTGGCTCTCCTGTGTCAACCCGCTTCCGCTTCTCCATCTCCTCCTCATCCTCATCTTCATCATCCTCACTGTCCTGCTCCAGTCGCTCGCCCTCTCTGGCACGGAGATCCAGCATGAAGAAGCTGACACCCGTGATGCCCACATCGCCGCAGCGTAAGGCCTACCTGGAGTCGCTCACGCCCTTCAACGGCATGCCCACGTCTGACACTCTGCCCTTACCCATCTCCCGCTCCATCGACGACTATGAGACAGTCGGCTGCCTCTTCACACGTAAGAAGAAGAAGACTAAGAAGAAGAAATAAGACAGTCCAACAGCTCCCCTTTTTCTACTCTTTTCTACTCTCAATCATCTTTCTGTTTTGCACATTTTTTTACCCTTTTGTCTTTTATCAAAAAAATCTGGGACTGTTTTTAAAACTCACTCACTATGCTTGGAGATGGATGCTGCCTCAGTCTGTTGCTGGTGAGGTAGGGCAAATTTACATGTATGTCCTTACAATCATTGCTCTACTTCTTTGGTCTTTGGTTCAGCTCATTCTTATCTTGTCTTTTCATCTTCATCTTGGCTTGTGGATTACAGTCATTCACAATCATCATCAATCAACTACCTTTTATCCATAATCCATAATCACAATCATCCTCATTGTCTCTGCTATCGCCACAATCATCATTATTATCATCATCATCATCATTTGCTT
>JAODXP020000016.1:12776260-12824390 GCA_027497455.2 Sardinella longiceps | reverse complement strand
GAATTTGGGGTGCCTGCAGCACCAATTTGTACCGGGAAAAAATTATAGGGCTTTGAATAGGCCATGGTATAATGATTATTATATAGGTCTGAATAGGGCTATTTTTTCCTTTGGTCCTATCAACATAAAACTTTATACAATGAAAGTACCCATGGAAAGTAGCATTTTTTGTATTACAAGTTTTCCTGAAAAATAATTGTAATATGCTAATGAGCTATACGCTAGTCAAATTAGCCCCAAATGCACCCTTATACATGGATAGTGAAGAGATGAAGAGGGTGGGACCTGTCTCAATTCACTTTAAATGACACCCTGTGTGTGTAAGCTTTCAGAAAAGGTATAGCATAAGGGGTAGAATAGCTTTCTCTCAACGCCTCAGCTCCAAATACATTGGCTATACACCAAAATCACCAATACCCGCTGACCTATAAATGGGTATCAAGGGGAGGAAGGAGGTGGAACCTGTCTAAATTTATGTTTACTGAGATCCTAAAGCCCCCTGCTTTCAAGAAAAGTATTACTTGTCAAGGTTTATTACCTTCTAATATATTCCATTGGCACTTTTGTTCAAGAAATGCCCATATTTTTTAATATTCCACCAAAATAGGCATAAGCTTTAAAATAGTAAAGGGGGTAGGATGTGGAAGATATCTTGCAGGTGGAATCCTGGGCATATAAGCTTTCAGAAAATATATAGTTTATGGGGTCTAATATGTTTCCACTACATGCCACTGGCCTAAATGTCACCAAAAATTGCCAATTTTTCAAATGCCAAATTTCTTAATTTTTGGGATTTATTGTAATAAGTAGGGTGGAGCATACCTCAATGGCAAAAATATCATGCTATGTAATATCCTGAAGGTGTTTGCTTTCAGAAAATGTATGGGATGTATGGTGAAATTAGTCCTCCCTTCATGCTTCAGGCCAAAATGTAGTAGTAGTACAAAATCCACCCGAATCCCATTCATTTGGACTAATGGTCCACTCAAAGCTCAATAACTTTTTCTGGAAAATTTTGATTCTGCAGGCACCTGATATCCTAAATCTACGTAAAATTGTGGTTCAATTGATACCAAATATGCTTTGGCTATATTTACTTCCACCTTCAACCCTAATTCGCTCAGACTAAATGTAAGTGTTACATGTAAGAAACGCGAAGTAGAGACTGACACAAAGCACAAATTAGCTGAACCTACCACCATCATTTCCTTGTGCTGAGCGAATGAGCTCCTCAACATGTAGAGTTTGCACTAGCCCTTTAGCATCTTCTGTGATGTGTGGTCTGAAAAACGTTGGCCATCTGGCTAAGAACTTCCCAGATGCTTCCTCTCCAAAAAGCATCAGAAAGTCCTGCTCAACCTAATATCAAAACTAGGGTTGTTAATGAATAATCGATTATCGATTATTTGTTTGTTAAGGCTTGTTCGAATAAAAATTAAAGCTTAGCGAATAATCGTTTAATTTATTGCGCATTAGAGCAGCTACATCTTCCGGTACGCTATTGCGCAACAACGAGGAGAGGTGAAGGAGGTTAGGAGGAGAATAGCAGTGTGGGACCATTTCTCAAGAAACATGGGCCTATAGCTTATAAATTTCAATGCAATTACAGTGACACTGTTACCTACCAACGTCATTTAAAATGCGGTCTGATACTGGAGAACTGTTCTCATATCAGCTAGTTTGGCAAAAAGTATGTGCGCATTGCCTAGTCGCGATGTTTTCTCCGATGTGAAGGGAAACAGGCATGCTGTTGATAAATTGGTTACTTCTTATTACGGCTACGTAATTTGAGAAAAAAATGTTATTCGTTATTTAACGTAGCCTACTTGGCTACTGAAGGCTATTACAGAGCGCGTCAGTTTTTTATAATAATTGTCTCTGCCTCGGAAAGCATGAATGTGTGATCCACTGGAATATGCATACCTGTGTGCCTTGCTCGCCCGCTCTCTCGTCCTGAGTTTGAACAAAACTATGTGAAAGTTCTTCCTATCATCAGCTGTTATCCGTTGGCAATTTTGGTCAGAAAAGTTCCATATTTCGTCGTGCATTCAAAAATGCTCATGATAGCCTATGCTGCATTCAAAACATTGTGACAAATCTAGCCAAGAGCTGGATTCTTATTTCACAATCTGGGACGTCATTAAGCTCTGGATAAAAGTACAGTCGAAAAAAAATATTTAACAGCATAAACAAAAGCTACATTAGAGCTCTAATAACTGACAGTCAATTCCTTCACGAAATCCCTAAACATCGCAACCAGGTCTACACGGTTGATGTGGTGCAAGTTCGCACCTTAATGCGCACTGATCCTTTCGCCCTCATGCTGCGGAAGGTCAAAATGCTGTATTTCCTTAATAACTTTGGAGAAATATAAGTCATTTTATGTGCGTTTTTTTGACATTAATTTGCGTGGGGAAGATGGGCGCAAACCCATGTATGTAGACTATGGCTCTGAAAGTGGGCAAATGACGTCTTTTTTTTCGCAAATAATCGATTAACTGTTTGTTAACTTTCTGAATAATCGAACATGAAAATTTCTGAAAAGTCCCAACCCTAATCAAAACGCAGAATTAACATGGTGCTCCTTATTTCTACACATTGAGTTAAATACTGACAGCTTTAGCCAGAAACTAATCATTAACATGATGTACTTGATGACATTCTCCTACATATTAAACAATGTAAAATACTACTAGTGGGTTCCGGTTCCGGCCGCGACATGGAGTAGACGTCCCTACCTATTGCTCCCAATACATTTTAATTAAACTACGGTTTAAAGACCCCGATCGCTACGAATAGCCTTTATTTATGAGACAACAAGGTCTGCAAGACAGGTGATCTACTACAATGACCTCCAAACCAGCAAAACAAAGCAGAAGCAACGCCAATGGCAAAAGCAACGCTGCCCTTGGGACGCCTGTGACACCCGGTGACTTTAACATGTCCACCCTAGTTAGCCTGTTGGAGGAGCACAGAGCTTCGCTATCCACTGACTTCAGGTCAGCAATTGCCTCACTAGAAAACAAGCTCGATCGAGTGCAGGATTCAGTAACTGACCATGAACAACGAATTACTGAACTTGAAACTGCAGCAAATACAATGGATACCCGCATACAGGAGCTGGAAAACAACTGCGCTGCCCTCCAGGATGTCAACGCTAAGCTACAGGCAAAGACGTCTGACCTTGAGTCCCGCAGCCGCAGGAATAACGTACGAATTGTGGGCCTACCTGAGTCCATTGAAGGTCAGCAACCTACGGTTTTCTTCTCTGAGCTACTCCAGAAAGTCCTAGGCGAAGAGACGTTGTCTTCTCCACCAGAGCTAGACCGGGCACATAGATCCCTCACTGCGAAGCCACGTCCAGGGGAGAAACCGAGGGCAGTCATCGTGCGTTTTCACCGCTACCAACTGAAGGACCGGGTGATTCGGGAGGCTCGTCGGAGGAGAGGCGAGCTGCGCTACGAGGGCAAACCAGTCTCAATCTATGAAGACTACAGTCCTGAAATCCTGGAGCAGCGAAGTATATACAAGGAGGTTATGGCAGAGCTGTATAAGCAGGGGTTTAAGCCTTCACTTCTTTATCCAGCTAGACTCCGCATCACTTCAAAGGAAGGGGCTAAAGTCCATTTGTCCTCTGTGGATGCTGCCAAGGCATATCTGCGTTCCCACCGCTGTGCTTCTTTGCAGGAATGACTTGCTAGCACCATGACTAGCCTCTTCAGCTAAGGGTGGCTGTGACCTAGCATGGAGGGGGGCTAGGTGTTGAAGTGTCCTTTGCCAGATAGTGGGAAAATTAAAAATAAAAAATACAATATTTTGGCCATGCCACGTTTTTTTTAACAATTCAGTTTGGGGTTCATAACTCACATTTCTAATGCTTTGCAGAACATTGAAATAGACATTAGCAACATTTTGGTCGCTCAACTTGCTAGTCAATGTCACCAACTGCTAGCTTCCCAGACGCGATGTCGTCTTCAACACGGCTCAACAGTTGTTCAGGCTTTGTTTCCTCTGCAATTCTGATGACTCACGTTAACTTCCGGGCGTGTTCAGCGCCCCTAGTGGTTGGGAGGAAGAACTGTTCTTATGTGTATATTGGCTATGGCTGTTCTGCCAAAGTTTACAATCTTTTTTAAGGTTCATTGTTGAATTGTTTTTGTTTGTTTGCTTTGTTACAGTAACTTTATTTTCCTTTTTGATAAGTCAGATTCTTTATCTTCATAGATTTAAATATACTCATAAATGCTTTCACTATGGTATTGTTGGGGTTCACTATTCCATTAGGGAATTTAGGATTTAGTGTGATGCTACTTCTGAGCACAATGGGGAGTGCCACCCTGAGGGGTGTGCATGAGAGTATCCTTTTGATATTGGTAATATGTAAGATGGTTTTATATGTTACCTTTGGATGGGTTTGGGGAGGGGTGGGTTTTTTTTTGCTTAAAGTTTTTTTTTGTTTGTTCATCTCCGGTTTTATTTTCTTTGTCTTCTGTCATTGTGTGTCTTCTTTTCCTTCTTATTCACTCTTATTCACTCTGCTTACGCTCAATAGAAGCGATTCACCAGTCCAGGCCACAGTGCTTCACAGATATCCAGTGGTATGACTCCAACTACTAAAAGGGTGCGTCTGGTTTCTTGGAATGTTAAGGGTCTGAACAGCCTCACCAAACTTAATAAGGTAATAACACATATGCAACACTTGAGAGGAGAGATAGTCTTTTTACAAGAAACGCATCTTCGTACATCAGACATTTCACGTCTTAGAAGAGGTTGGGTGGGCCATTTCTTCCATTCCAGGTTCTCAGAGAGGGCAAGAGGGGCTGCCATTCTTATTCATAAAGACATAGCTTTTGTACCTGTTAACACAATTTCAGATCCCAATGGGCGTTATGTGATTGTCTCAGGCATGCTACAAAATATGCCCGTAATCCTGGCCAGTGTATATGCTCCCACATGGGATGATGATGGATTCATCTCCAGATTTTTTGCAGATCTTCCTAGTGTAGATGACCACCACATAATTGTAGGGGGAGATTTTAACCTCATCCAAGACACACAACTTGACAGATCATCAACAAGGCCACTTGCGTTGTCCAATGCTGCCAAAGCATTAAAGTCCAATGCCAGTCAGCTGGGTCTGTCTGATCCCTGGCGTTCCAAATTTCCCACACGTAAAACATTCTCTTTTTTCTCTCATGTTCATCATACTTACTCACGAATCGATTTCTTTATGTTAGATAACAGATTATTACATAAAGTTGACTCCTGTGAATATCACAGTATAGTTATCTCAGACCATGCCCCAACTTCTTTAGATCTTACATTTCCCCAAGGCAAACCTCCCATTAGAAGATGGCAGCTTAACTCACGCTTACTATCAGACAATACATTTACAGATTTTCTCTCAACAGAAATGACCATTTTTTTCCAAATTAATGATACCCCAGACATTGGTAGTGATATTCTGTGGGAGGCCCTTAAGGCCTGTCTCAGAGGGAAGATAATCTCTTTTACCTCCCATGTAAATAAAACTGAACGATCCAGGTTAGATGCAATATCTAAGGAGCTTGCTGATGTAGACAGGGAATATTCATCCACACCCTCCCCGACTTTGTATAAGAAACGTCTACAACTCCACTCAGAATATGAGTTGTTGTCCACTAATAAAGTGGAAAAACAGATGCTTGTGTCCAAGCAGCGCTTCTTTGAGCAGGGAGATAAAGCAGGCAAACTTTTAGCGCAGCAGGCGCGAGCTATAAGTGCTTCCAGACTGATACCCAGAATCAAATCGCCAGTTGGTGATATTGTCTCTGATCCACATGAGTTAAACCAAATTTTTTCCAATTACTATGCAAAACTTTACACATCAGAGCCTCCCACCTTAATTCCCACTGATTCCAACCCACTTGATTGTTTGCAGTATCCAACTGTAGATGAAGAAATTTCTAGTCATTTAGGTGCATCTATTTCTGAGGCGGAGGTGTTGGAGGCCATTAAATCTTTGCAATCTGGTAAATCTCCTGGCCCAGATGGATATACTGTAGAATTTTATAAGACTTTTCCCAACATTTTGGCCCCTGTGCTGACCAAAGTATTTAATGACGCTTTTGAAAAAGGTTGTCTGCCTTCTTCCATGTCTGCAGCATCCATATCTTTGCTCCTTAAAAAAAACAAAGACCCCCTTCTTTGTGGCAGCTACCGCCCAATCTCTTTGTTGAACGTAGACCTCAAGATTCTAGCTAAGGTACTTGCTGTACGCTTGCAGAGGATATTGCCTACACTGGTCTCACAGGACCAAACAGGTTTTATACAAGGGAGACAGTCATTTTTTAATACTAGGAGGCTTCTTAACATCGTTCTTTGTCCCGGTTCTGACTCACCTGAGGTGGTAGTATCACTAGATGCTGAAAAAGCTTTTGATAGAGTAGAGTGGCATTACTTATTTACAGTTCTAGAGAAATTTGGATTTAGCCCTGACTTCATATCTTGGATAAAACTCCTATACTCATCCCCAATGGCTTCAGTTTACACTAATGGTTTAGAGTCTGAGCTCTTCCCTCTACAACGGGGTACTCGCCAGGGTTGTCCTCTCTCTCCCCTTTTATTTGCCCTTGCCATAGAGCCTTTAGCTATCTGGCTCCGAAAAGAAGAGAGATTTGAGGGTGTTAGTAGATTTGGTCGTTCACACAAACTTTCCCTTTATGCAGATGATCTTCTTTTGTACGTCTCTAACCCTGTGTCCTCTTTGCCTGCTGTCCTTGAGATCTTGGAGCAATTTGGTAGGCTGTCAGGCTATAAACTAAATTTACAGAAAAGTGAGTTATTTCCCATTAATGATTCTGCTAGAGCTCTGCCTACATCTTCATTCCCATTTAGAACTGTTACAGAGGGGTTTGTATATCTGGGTGTTTTTATAAGTAGCTCTCTTAGTGACATTTTCGCCAAAAATATTCTTCCATTGGTAGATAAATGCAAGACTGACTTTAACAGGTGGTCTACTCTTCCCATATCACTGGCAGGGCGTGTAAATCTAATAAAGATGGGGATTTTGCCAAAATTTCTCTACCTATTCCAACACATCCCATTTTTTATCAACAAATCTTTCTTTTCTACATTAGATCGCCACATTAACTCATTTCTCTGGAGAAATAAGCCAGCACGCTTAAGGAAATCTATTCTTCAGTTGCCCAAAAGTAAGGGAGGTCTTGGGCTGCCTAATTTTTGTCAGTACTACTGGGCCTGCAATATCAATAAAATTCTATACTGGGCTTACAACCAAGCGCCTGACTGGCACCCCCCATGGGTACATATAGAGCTCTCCTCCTCAAAGTACTCCCTTCACTCTGTGGTCTCCTCTCAATTACCTTTTCCAAGAAATATCACTACAAATCCAGTTGTATTGAATACTATAAAAATTTGGTCCCAGTTTCGAAAGCAATTTGGCCTGAAAGCAATGTCCACTGTTACCCCCATTTTCAACAATCACTTATTTCCCCCATCCAGTTCTGACCCTTCATTCCGTATCTGGTCCAGCCATGGTCTTGTCACAGTTAAAGACCTTTACAAAAAAGGTGTTTTTTCCTCATTTACTGAATTGTCAAGTCAATTTAATTTACCATCTACTCATCTCTTTAGGTATTTTCAAATCAGGCATTTTGTGCAGATTCAATATACTCAGTTTCCTAAACTTCCCCTGAATCAAGAACTGATTCTTTATTGTCCCTTAAACCAAATCAAAAATGCCTTATTTCCACCATTTATAATTCTATGGGCTCATTACACACTGATCCCACCATAGCTCTAAAAACCACATGGGAACAAGACCTGGGTGTTTCATTGTCAGACACACAGTGGGAGCATATACTTGACTTGGTTCATACTTCTTCTATTTGTGCAAGGCATGGCCTGTTACAATGCAAGCTCTTATACAGAACACATTTCACTAATGCTAGACTGGCCAAGATTTATTCTGATAGGTCTGATGCTTGTAATAGGTGCAATAGGTCGCCAGCTGACCTGGTCCATATGCTATGGTCCTGCCCAAGACTAGCAGAATACTGGTCCAACATATTTCAAACCCTTGGGAATGCCCTTAACTTAACTATAGACCCTAATCCCCTGACTGCGATTTTTGGTATCCCTGCTGGACCTGACACACCTACCCCAGTTCAGCGTGTTTTAGCTTTCACAACTTTATTGGCAAGACGTCTTATCCTGCTGAAATGGAAACATGCATCACCACCCAGTCATGATGCATGGATAAAGGAGATACTTCAATGTGTGAAACTAGAAAAAATGCGTTTCTCTTTACAAGGCTCCCTCAAATCATTTCATAAAACCTGGACGCCATTTTTAAATTACACTGCTGGAATTACTATTAGACCTGAGAACATGTGAGCTGGCATATCGACATTTTATCTAGGTTTTTTTTTTTTTTTTTTTTTTTTTGGTCTCTTTTTTTTTTTGTCTCTTTCCTCTTTCCTTCTTTGTGGCTACTTTCATGGTCACTGTATTGTATTGTTCTTATTGTGTTTCGTATTCTTGGTTTGCCTTAAAATGTTTATTATTATTATTATTATTATTATTATTTAATTTATTATTTAGTGGGGTAATTGTGATGAGGGGGTGGGGGGGTGCTGGGGTGATTGGAGTAGGAGGATGTGATCTTTTGGGAAAATCCTGCTTTCCTTGCTGGTGTTTTTATTAAACTTGTTATGCTCTACATTTCAATAAAAAAAAAAAAAAAAAAAATGTATTATCAGTCAAAAAAAAAAAAAAAAAAATACTACTAGTGAAAGCACTGACATTTAACACATTAAAGTGCAAATTGGGTAAATCTTAACATAAACCTTAATCTTTAAATTTGCTTTATTCTCAAGCAAATGTAAACTCACAAGGCCAGGTATGTCGAGAAATCTTGAGAAGGTGTCCAGAACATCTACTGACTTGTCAGGATCATGGACAAGTCTCTGTCTTTGTTCAAATGTGGCCTTCATTTTCTCCATAACCAGTGCTGTATCGGAAGAATGATTCATCATAGATATTGCCTCTTCACACTCTTGATCAGTTAACTGTTGTACGGTAGAAGCCAAGTTTCTTTCAGCCTTTGGACCACCATTGCTTTGTTCCACTGCTACCCGAGACCTTGAGCCATCAGAGAGGTTTCGCTGTACCGTCTTAAGGCGCCATGCAATATACCCAGAGCCTGATGCTGCATCATAAAAGTGTTCCTTTTGAGAAAAACATAAATTAATTATTCACTTTCCGATTGCTTTATTGACATTTAACAACAACAATTAACTCACAATACCAAACTTACATATCCATGCTTCGACAATGGGTCCTCAAGATACGGGAACAAGGCCACAATGCCCTGGGCATACTTCACTCGTACAGCTTGGGAGGGGATCCGTCTGAAATATAACGTGGAAGGGGAAGGGACAAGAGGCAGTTGCGTTTAACTGATTGCTTAAATTGATTGGATGGTGTTTCAGTCTTTTGTTCCATAAGCGTCTAATTTTATTTCTGTCTTCGAGCATTATGGTTGCAATAAGGATGTAAAGGTCATTTTTTTCATAGTAAAAAGTGCTCCAGGAAAACATCTCATACCCAATCTTTAAAAGTAAGTATTGAGAGACATTTTAACCATCAAAATTCCTTGAAACATACCCGTGCACCTCGACCATGTCTGCAACCAATATGTTCACAAGCTGCCTCCTGGTTCCATCTGACAGTGACTTGGTTTTCGAGTACTCTTGAAAAATCTTCTCTCCCCCTGGCTTTCTTTCAAGAACTTCTTTGACCATCTGCACATTTAACACATAACCACATATCGCAATTTTACAACTCAATACATGGACATCAACAGCAGACACTCAAAGAACAATATGGCAATTTCATATTTCTTTAAACGGCTTACATTTCTGACTGCTTCTCTATGAGATTGCTCATCCCTTCTAATTTTCTTGTTTGGAGTGTCACATGAAATGTCATCCAATATAACAGTGGAAGCATCTGAGGGGCATGATGCTTCAGAAGACACTGACACATCTTCAGAAGACACTGACAAATCTAAATCTTACAAAACAAAAGTTAACTTAACTTGAATGACCACACTAAGAAAAACATGTCAAGTACAATTCATGTCATTGACTGCCAGCTGTTTTCAGAATAGAGAGCTCCATACTGCCAGAGGTTTTGGAGAATTTTGGTTGCTTTTTAAAGAGTTACAGAATATTATGTGTTATGATTACATAAACACAGAAATTACCATATTAAAGAGCAGACTTTTCTTTCACCAGAAAAAAAGTTTGTTTCTACCCCTTTCCATGATTAGAAATCTGAAGGTGTACATAAGCTACTTTCGGATGTATTTCAGTTGACGTCTAAAGACGTCACTGGCAGTCAATGAGTTAAAAGTTTAAAGCAAAATGAAAATAAGACATCCTGCAATACATTTAGACTACTTACCATCATTCACATACACCTTGAACAAATCCTCCCCCTTCTTCAACAGTTCAGGAAAAATGTCCTGGTCCACTTCTGTTCCAGAAGAATCTTTGTAAATGATCTCAGCGTCTAGAGGCAGCTGAAATTTTTCTACAACTGCACAGAGTGGGATGTCATCATTAGTGCTTGTCACAGAGTTTCAAAAACAGCATTTGCTGGTCAGTTATAAAATCTGAAGCATGTTTAACCTGCTTGGTGGAACAGCTGGTAGTCACAGGACCCATCATTGTCAGCAATCTTGACATATTTCTGCTTTTCTCTGTACTTCACTTTCACAAGCATTCTCTAGATTTTTTAGATTTTTTTTTGGAACAACCAAGGTAGTTAAATTAACCTACAATGTACCAATAAGATTTTAATTAATTCTATAATTGATAAAAACTTACCCAAGCTATGAATGACACCATAAAATCCACAACACTGCGAGAAGTATTATCAAGGTAATTATGACCAAGATAAGTGTCCCAATAATTATCCAGTCCTGCAAACAGAGGAGAGAATTGTAGAAATTAGATTTCAACAAACTTAGATTTCAAAGCTTTAAAATACCATTTTCAAACATTAGTTTATTTGAAGATAAATGTGCCTAGTGCTCACGTCCCTGGGCATGGAGACTAACATGGCATGCACACAGCATGCTTTGACCAGTTCCAAATTATTACAAGGCAAATTAATTACCATTATCAGCACAAAGTTGGAGAATATTGATTCAGTAGGCCATCAACTGGATTATTAATGAATATCATTATAAAAGCTTAACATAATCAACTTTGATACATGGAAGTCAGAATATTATCCTTTTTTTGTTTGGTTGGTTTAAAGAACGCCTTGAATATGCGTGCATGCAGGGAACAGACCAAGGCGCAAGTTTCAGTTGTGGCAAGAATTGTTATGTGTGTTTGGGTGACAGGTTTGTAACAATGCGAATATTTCGTTGTTGAAGCAATTACGACGGATTGACGTACTGAATCGAACATGTTTGATATGACCGGTGTAACAAGCCGTCTGGTTTCACCACCTACTGGTTTCCTAGCTTGCCCAGATGTCATGAAGACACATTAGCCGCATGGCCATTAGCAGATTCGTTACAATATCATCATGATTTACTTGTGTTTCCTTGGTGCATGTCAATAAAATCGAATTCTATTAAATAGTATAGTGATTAGTGTGTTGTGACGAAGCTTAGAGAGGTTACATGGTATTTCCTTTCTTTATTTCAAACATTTAAAAAAACCACGTCTCACTGGATTTGAACTTAGGATTCAAAAGTCAAACGCCGTCCTGAGCGCAAGTCTGTGAACGTTGTGCCACGCTTTAGCCTCAATTTTAGAGACAGTAACAAGACTTACCCCAAGTAGTCTATGTCCTGCATAAGCCACCTGATGTTTTTCAAGTTGTGCAACAACTTGCTACCATGACTTTTGTCGTATTAGCGATAATATTCTTCAGTGGTTGTACCCAGTTATGCACTTTGCTGTCTATCATAGCGCAATCGCGCGCACCTGTGGTCTGGTAGCGTATCTTCTTTCGGTAAAGTAATTCCAAAACAACTGGTGACCCACTGTCACGTTATGAAAAATGTCTACAAATACTTCAGTGAGCACTTGTAGGCAGATTTATATCTATGTTTCCGTTGGACATGAGTGATGCAGTTGACAATAATGGTCAGTCGTATCTCGTTGAGCAAACATGGTAACATAGTTGAACGTTGTTGCACATAACTTGAAACACATCAGGCTAGCCTATACAGGACCTCTACTTGGGTGAAGTGTTGTTATTGTTGCCAATATATAAGCGTAAGCGTGGTACAATGGTTAAAAAATTGCGCTGGGACACTTTCTTATCTTTTGAATCCTGAGTTCGAATCCAGTGAGAGACGTTTTTTTTATGTATGAATCAAAGAAAGAAAATACCACATACCCTCTCTAAGCTTCATCACGACACACTAATCACCATACTATTTAATACAATTCCATTTTATTGACATGCACCAAGAAAACACAAGTAAATGTTGATGATATTGTAACGAATCTGCTAATGGCCATGCGGCTAATGTGTCTTCATGACATCTGGGCAAGCTAGGAAACCAGTAGGTGGTGAAACCAGACGGCTTGTTACACCGGTCGTAATTGCTTAGAACGAAAGAATCGCATTGTTACAAATCTGTCACCCAAACACACATAACGATACTGCTTGCGTGGCTAATCTCCACGTCATGGAGATCTAAAGTTTCACTCGGTTAAATATCAGCAAATGGGCAGTTCGCAAACCACAAATTACCCAGTATTCTAAGGAATTAACAGAGTAATATCAGTAGGCAATATTAACAGGCTTCGCTGTAGCTAACGTTAGTTCATATATTTCCGCAAACACAGGCCATTATGCACACAGAACACTGCAGCAACTTACTTTTCGTCACTGACTTTTAAGCCAGTCATTCAGAACGTCAGCCGGATTGTACTGAATTAATTTATGTTACACTTAAGATTTATTTAAACTACAAGTTTTCACGGAGCATCTTCAACTCGTGGATTGCTACTTCGCGCTGGGAAGAAAGCACCACAGGAAGCACTAGCAGTTATGAACATAAAAGTCCTAAGCAAAAACGCACATAAAAGTGTCTTATAACACATAAGTTTCTTAGCCTTTTATACTCCCTAGATTGAAATTTGAAACTGATTAAGTCATTTACTGGCATTATTTCAGAGAAACAGTTTAAGATATTTTATGAACCCCCTGCCACTCTAGTTTAACAAAAGTTTTTGCACCCTTTCGTTTGCTCGCGCACACATGATCTGCTCTCCCTTTCCCTCCCCTTTCCACTCCAACTGGAGTTGACTTGAGTATCTTACTGGAGTTGACTTGCTTAGCGTAGTAAATTAGCCATTCTGCTAGCACATTTTAACACAGCCATTAAATTCAACCCGTCAAGTTTGCCAATTACTGGATCATTCATTTATCTTTCAATGATAGACCTTGTCTCCAAGAAGGTTGTTAGTTCCTCAGCTTAATGTTAGCAGCATCAGACTGGTGAATCTGCCACGGACTAGCACTTGTTACGGAATGAAAAAGCGGAAATCAAAAAGGCACATATGACAACAAATAAAGAAAAAGGCTGAATTATTGGCGACCCAATACTTTTTTTCAGATAAAAGACCACTAACTAAGTACAAACTCCCTAAAACGCTGACTTATAACTCGTGGTAACCCCGCCGTTAGCTCGGTAGCCATAGCTAACATTTCGTCTGGTAGCAGTGACAACACGGATCTCTGACTGTCTCTCAGACATATCTGCATGGATGAAAGACAACCACCTTCAACTAAACCTCTCAAAAACGGAACTGCTGATCATCCCTGCCAAGCAAACCCTGCACCACAACATCAGCATTAAGATAGACTCTCTATCTGTTGCTCCTACCAAGGCTGCAAGAAACCTAGGCGTAATAATTGATAACCAGCTGACCTTCACGGATCATGTTGCTGCCGTTGCTAGGTCGTGCCGTTTCTCTTTATTCAACATTAGGAAAATCAGGCCGTACCTTACTCAACATGCGACACAGCTCCTGGTTCAGACGCTGGTTATCTCTCGTCTTGACTACTGCAACGCTCTTCTAACAGGTCTACCAGCGTGTGCAGCAAAACCACTATTGATGATCCAGAAGGCTGCTGCACGCCTGGTCTTCAACCAGCCAAAGAGAGCACATGTCTCTCCACTGTTCAGGGAGCTCCATTGGCTGCCCCTGGCTGCTCGCATTAAATTCAAGTCACTAATGTTGGTATACAGGGTACTGGAGGGAACTGCTCCAGTCTACCTGAAAGACATCATCAAACCATATGCTAACCTCCAATCGCTCCGCTCAACCAAGGATCGCTGTTTGGAACGACCAGCACCGCGCACAGGTCAATCTAGGCTCTTTTCATGCATTGTTCCTAACTGGTGGAATAGTCTCCCCAAGACTATTAGAACAACAGGCACTCTTTTCTACTTTCAAGAGACTCTTGAAGACCCAGCTCTTTCAAGAGTATCTCTTGTCCTAATTCGTTAAATTACTTGGAATGCACTGACCAAGCACTTCTAAACTCTAGCACTTGCTCTCCTATTAGCAAATGGCACTCCCAGTAGGCACTTACTTGTATTGTGTTGCAGCTTAATTGTTATCCCTCTTTTGTAAGTCGCTTTGGATAAAAGCGTCTGCTAAATGCATAAATGTAAATGTAAATGTAGTTCAGTTATATTAATCAATGCCAACATACTCTACTCTACTCTAACTAACATCATTTAGTCTGCAGTTATAGGTAAAAAACATAGAAAAACCTACTAATTGTACACAATTGTACATAAGACTATACAGCAGAGTGTGACTTACCATACAAGCCTTCTTGCATTCCATCGAAAAGAAAGATGGCGTCTCCTCACCATGCTTAAATTTTGAAATTGATGAGGTCAGTGAAGAGAGGCGTGGTTTCATAACTCTGTAGGAGTTGAGTCCTCCAACACTGCCCAATGACTCCAACTCCCATACAAAATTAACTCCTTACCAGTTAATCCAACTATAGTCAGTGTAATTTCAACTCTGAATTTTAACACTTTTGCTTGACACTGGTAAAATAACTCTGAAAATTTTGCTGTGTACGTAGAGAAGCAAATAAGTTCTTTTTTTAGTCCTTTGACTGTGTGATCCATGTTTCAGGCCATGCTTTCAGGAGGTTATTTGTTCGCCAGCATTTATTTGGTATCACATTGATTTGTGTGTTGCCTTCTCCAAGGTTCTCCCACCATTGGTTTGTTTTTCTATCTGTCTGTGTGCAAAATAACTCGAAAAGTTCATTTTCAGACAAAGTTGTTATTAGGACTAAACAGATGAATCAACATGGTAAAATGGAGGTTAATAGGCCTACTGGTTCTTGGGTGCTTGAGATGTTTTTGCTGCCAATGATGAATAAAGATGAAATGAAGAGAAATGAGTGATGAATTGAATTGTGATTGTGATAATCTCTGAAAGTGACAATGCATCAAATTTATATATCCAGTATGATCTCCTTTATTATAATCTTTTACAGTAACACAGTCTCTTCCTCTAGGGAGCATTTGTACATGTTCCAGTCTCCCAACTCTTAACAAGCTAGCATCATTATTATTTTGTGAATTACCAACTAGTAGGAAAGGACAGTAGGTGAAGAGGTGGTTGGTTGGGGGACATGGATTTCACTGCCATTTGACTTTGATATTCAACATGTAATTCTGACGCGCCAAAATCGAAGGAGATTCCCCAAACCACCTTGCCTGACACTCACCAGGACGATGTGATGTTTCATTGTTTTTTTTAGGGAGATCTGTTGGGCCTTTTCAGCCAAACAACAGCTTACCAAATTGATGGCCCAGACTGCTACATATGACACTACTGCACACAAAATAGACACATTGGTGGATGGTAGTGATGCCAATGTTAAATTTGCCAGACACCACTCACACCACTATTCACAGCAGCCAGCCAACTTGTACACATGGCCTTTAAACTTGGAGTGTCTGGCCTAAAATAAGGCCCCAAAGTCTCCCTGGTCATACTGGAGTAGGTCAGCTACTGGCCTTCAGTTAAATGCCCCAACACATCTGTTTCCCACCAGACACCTGAACACTGTACTAGTGTCGCTGCCAGATCAGTCCACCATAGGTCCACACGCTGTCTTGGGTCACGTCAGGTCACACTCCTGTGTATAGGGTTGCAAATATTTCCAACATAGGTCCACGACTCCACACACCATCTTGGGTCACATCAAGTAAAATGTTCCAACATATTTCCCTCCAGACACTTGAACAGTGTTACTGCCAGATGAATGAATGAATGAATGAATGAGTCCTTAAACCTGTCTTGTCTTAGTGTTTGTTTGTTCTCGTACTATTTCTTGCTTGTAAAAGAAACAGTCAACGCCGTCAAACTGCCTAAACAAATGGGCAATATGTGGCCTGTTGGGTGGCTTTATCTGCTGGGCTGCCTAGTGCTAACAATCCCCATCACGGAGAACCACCAAGGACGTGATTGTTTGGATAGGCCGACTCCCTATGGATTATTCTTCCCCGTGCTGTGACTATGCAGTTCGCAGAGACCATATTGCACTCGCAGTGGACTAGCGTTACATCTGTATATCTCACTGGGACCTATGAATGCGAACCGGGGGCGTATTTCACAAAACCAGAGTAAGTAGATCCAAGATAAGTGACGAAGACAGGGCTTGACCAAGCCTCTTCTAGGTAAACAAGCTCAAAACGTTTCATGAACGTCAATCATGGATGAGTTGAGGTGTCTAGGTCAAGCCGGGTCTAAGTAATTCTACATGCATGCGCGTGCTCGTCTTTTCAACAAACTCACTTGCGGTGTGAATTTAAAACACGCATGTAATATAATAGTTTGCGTGAAGAAAAGAATTGTAATTGCCTGACGCTTACAAGAAAGCAAAACTATTTATATTAAAGACGGGAAATTCAATAACATCTGCAAACTTAAGAGAGAAGGCGTGGCAGGCAGCTGACTGCACAAATACCTATGCTCTCCCACCTGTGATGTCCTCATCTTGCAACGCGACACAGTTTGTTTGTTTTAAAAGCACGCCACTGAAACAGTAAAACTTTACATCGACTTTCTCAACGAATCTATGGCAGATATTTTAGCCAATATGTCCCACATTTCTACTTTGGCAGCTTTCTTCTTATCATATGAATATTAACAATAAGGAAGCAATGGTT
Organism: Sardinella longiceps; assembly: GCA_027497455.2. Lineage (NCBI taxonomy): Eukaryota > Metazoa > Chordata > Actinopteri > Clupeiformes > Clupeidae > Sardinella > Sardinella longiceps. The sequence continues at coordinate 12,807,139 of JAODXP020000016.1, read as the reverse complement.
AACATGATAAATAATTATTGTAAAATAAAATAATTGTAAAACGAACTGCCATTTTGCAAAATGGTGATTTTCTGACAGTTTTTCGAGTTAATACAATGGTGAGAAGTTTACAGACTATTGAATCCTTCTAACACGCAGAGGTGAAAGTAAGCCGGTACGCACCTATACTACGTACCGGTATAAGATTGACAGACGGTACGCCGTAGTGGTAAGACATGAGGGTTACCGCCCCTTTGCTCTTTGATGTCAAAAGTGCCCTTCTGACAGGGCCTGCCTGTCTTTGGCATTTGTGACAGTAACACTTGTTGTTCAGACTTGGAAATTCGCTAAAATGTCTCACCAATTATTTGTGCCATTTGCAAATACATTTTCTGACATCTGGCACTCCGAAGTTTTTTCTTTGTTTTTTGTTTTTTGTTTTTGCGCCGAAAAATACAATAGCGGGTGAAGCGGTTTTGCTCCATTGTCTTTTGGAAGCTTTGATATGGACATACCTGCATCTACTTGCTTGAGAATAAGGTGGTTCAATTTCAGTGTAAAGATCATTTGGCTAGGGAAATATATTTATTTGATATTATAAACTTGGCTTAGTTAGCTGCTGGACTTCCATCTAATAACCAAGAGCTCAAAAAATAAAACTAAACAAAAACACTACACATTATGATATAGACCTGTAATTTGAATAGAAAAGTTTTCTATCTCTCATTTGCAGAAAGGGAACACCCCAAATCCGTTTCCCAGTTCAGACTTCAGTGCTGAAGTCTGTATACAAGAAAGGGGAGGGGTTTGAGTTTCAGATCTTTTTCTTTGCTGTAGTAGCTAGACTTGCATAGAGTAGAGCAACTAATCCCATAGAGTTCTACAAAAAATGTAATAAAAAAAGAGGAACAGTAGAAATGGCTGTATACATTTTTGGTTTGTTGTTTTCATCCTCTTGATCTAGACCATGATGATGAGCTGTGCTGCATCATTTTTATTCTATATAGATAGATTACTCTATAAAAGGGATAACCAAGTAGCCTAGATGTTACACTCAAACACAGGCTCAAAGTCATGACTACAATTGAGTAAATGATAAAAAAAGAAAGAAAAAAACATTTTTGTGCCTGGTAGCCAGGCCAGTCACATGCTCACACACACACAGTAGTTTTTTGAGTCCCACAGGTGACATGTGGGCCTGCCATTTTAATGTGGCAATAGTACTTTGCAAACTAATTTAATTGCTATAGCAACCTGGTAAAATGCACCAGAATGAAAGACATTGCATGAACATGCTTACAAAATTCCTGACCTGACGCCCCTAGCCTCTGTATAAAGACAAGCATTATTGTTGGATATATTAAGATAGGAGACTTAGAGTTTTATTTTTCAAAATACAGCATTCTCCATCCCTCTTGTAATTAGAAATACTTGTAATTAGAGTTGGCATGTTGTTTGTAAATTTTGCTCAACGTGCTCTTTTTTAAAATTTGAGTCCCTGCCCCTCCAAAGGTCTCTGCACGGCCCTGGCAGAGTTCCTAGGGCTGTTTAATAAACAAACCATCCCATGCAGTAAACGGAACACTCTAATGCATTGAATTTATCCCTTTTCTGACGTGAAAAAATGGGTAATAACATTTAAATCATATCTGAATTCACTTTCTTTCAAATAATGCATATTTGAAGTCCACAATTTGGGAAGTCCTAAATAGATAAAAGTGGTTTTACATTTTTGTGCATGAATATTCTAAAAGCTTATATCTATTTGGGACTTCACAGTTTGTGGGCTTCCCATGTGCATTATTTGAAAAAGTGAATTTCATCATATGTTTTAAATGTCCCTTTTTCAAGTCAGAAAAAGTGATAATTAGTATGACAGTATGTTCAGTTTGCTACCATGGAATGTCGGAATGTGTGTGAAATTAGCCCAATGCCATAGGCCTGCTTACCTTTTTGTTTGAGCCATACATAACACAAGGGCGCACTAGAATAGGCTATTGATTTTTTTTTTTTTTTTGTAGTACAGGTAAGAAATTCAAACTACTTTCACCCCTGGGCATAAAGTGGCCGATAAAAAAATTGTATCTAAAGAAATACAGCATTTGAGGGTGCAGCTGCATAGAACCCAATTCATTCTTCACTTACTCGCACGCGCCATCTAGGTGCAGTACCACCGGATGTACTTTTGTGTAAAAGGGGAGCGCTAATTCTCCCCTATTTAGTTCTCTGGTACAAGTGAGATAGATTTCACTCCTCCTGGCACTTTGAAATCCACTTTAGATATCAGGCAGCTTTTATTGGTGCAGGCTCTCTGATGATTTTTTAGCATTGACCAATCACATCTCACTTTATATTGGTCCCGCCTTCTGACTCACTGTAGAAGGAAGTGAAGCTCAGTGGCTGAAGGCTGTCCTGTTCAACACTACAGCTTTTACAACAACTGTGGTATATGAGAAATGGGAGGAAACATGGAGTAATATTTAGATTGGTTGTGTTAATAATGTTGGAGAGAATGTTTCTGGGAGATTTGTATAGAAAAAGTACTCTGACTCAGTAGAAACAGTATAGGTTTACTGTGCTGTGAAAGTGAAAGTAAAGTTTGTCCTCAGCCATTACGAGAGAGAAGCCTGTACATTGTGCTGTTCAGTCTTGGAAATGGCTTCAAATGTGGAGGAGGACATATCTTGTCCAGTGTGCACTGAGATCTACAAGGATCCTGTCATCTTGACCTGTAGTCACAGCTTCTGTAGAGACTGTCTGAAGAGGTTCTGGGAAACTAAACCATCCAGAGAATGTCCAGTCTGCAGGAGGAGATCATCAAAAGATTTTCCTCCTTCAAATCTGGCTTAATTAAGAAACTTGTGTGAGACTCTCTCTAAAAATGTCTTAAAAGAGAAAGATCAGGCACACATGCTCTGCATACAGCACAAGAGAAAACTTGAGCTTTTCTGTCAGAATGACAAGCAGCTTGTGTGTCTGGTGTGTCGAGACTCAAAATTACAAAAACATCACAACTTCAGTCCCATTGATGAAGCAGCAGAAGAGATCAAGGTAGGTCTGAGTTTTTTGTAAAGTATTATTCTCTTGTGTACCTGTCTCTTCTGTCAAGCCCTGAAGGACATTTTTAAACATTTTTGTTTCTGCATAGACAGAGAGATGATTATAATTATGTTTGTTTCATTATGTTCATGTGGCAGTTTGACAAGCTTTGACCGAGTTATTTTTTGAATGTTGCCCCTGGCTGAAGTCTGCATGAAGGACAGTCTGCTCAGCTCTCTGGTTGATCATTGATTGTTTAATGACTCCTTGTAGTTGTATAAGAGCTTAAAGGTGCCATGCCACACCACTACAGGGTATTTAAATTGTTCTTTGAGGTCTACAAATAGGGTATGTGACTTCACTTGGACTGAGAACGGTCCAAGGAGACCGTAATGAGATCGTTTGCAGCCTGTAGGAATAGCCTTCGAAAATTTCATGCGGTTCTTCCGGTTTTTTTTCCACTGATAAAATGGGCTGCGCTCTGATTCGCTGCTGAAGCTCGACGTTGTAAAGCACATGGACGAATATTTACATTCGTTTTACTTACGAATTGCGAGGTACGGAAAAAAAAACTTGGAATATTATATTAATATTATCATGAAACCGAGAAAGAGGATATCTGCACCAACCTAGCTTGCAGATTGTAAACGGCCACTTTGCAAAGGTAAGCTTACTACATAGTCAGGATGTCACAGTAGCCAACATAATCAGATACTTATTGCAAGAGTAGCCGACTGTTAGCCTACATCCACAGTCAGATTACACTTACCAAGACTGTTGAATTCGCCAAGTTGACAAGTTGCCTGTTACCATTTCATGGATATTCCTTCTTTTTCGCAAGTATTTCAAGGGGCGGGCTTTAGTCAAATACAGGAGAGCATGGATTGGGCGATAATTCTCCTCAGTCAGCCAATGGCTGTAACGTTGTCTATACTACGTAGCACTGACCATGGATTCAAACTGACCTAATTTCTTTGCATATTTCTTTTAATGGGCTATTGCCTATAGTGAAGACAGTATTACATTTTCACATGCACTGTGTAACTTGAGGTCATATAGAACTATTCTATACCAAAAGCAACAGGTAAAAATGGCTTTGTGTGGCGGGGCACCTTTAAAGCTTCACACTGAAATGATCCATTCATTTCAGGAGGAGCTCAAGACTAAACTGCAGCCTCTACAGGAGAAGTTGAAGGACTTTAAGAAAGCTAAAGTCACCTGTGTTAAAACAACTGAATGCATTAAGGTCAGTGTGATGAAGACTGCTGTTGTCTAACATGACTGTGCCACTGGCCAGGAGGCCATGTTGTCTCCTGTTGGAGGCTCAGTAGTGGTGGTTGATTCACTGGTCATCATCTCATCTGGGCCTCCATCTCAAACACCTACCGCCCACTTTATACCCTATCCTATAGAAGGATACAGGTAAAAATCATCCACCAAAGTGAATGCAAAAGATTTACTACACAATGTTTAATATTTGAAAGTTTACAGACCAGGTTTTATTAAAGACGTGTGATGCAATAAGTTTACTTTCAATTGTTTGAACACATTTAAACTTTAGACTCAAACCCAGAACACAGAGACACAGATCAAGGAGGAATTTGAGAAGCTTCACCAGTTTCTTCGAGATAAAGAGGCAGCCAGGATAGCTGCACTGAGGGAGGAAGAGGAGCAGAAGAGTCAGATGATGAAGGAGAAGATTGAGAAGATGAACAGAGAGATCTCATCTCTTACAGACACAATCACAGTCATTGAAAAGGAGATGAAGGCAGATGATGTCACATTTCTGCAGGTAACAGAAATATTTTCATGTGTATTAATCTAATTACAGCAGTTTCATGATAAAACTGTCTGTATTAATGGGTTGTAAAGTATTGTATATGAGGACACATTCACACAGATTGACAGCACCTGTGTGTGTGTGTGTGTGTGTGAGAGAGAGAGTTGCATGCTTTTGTCTGTATGTTTGTATGAGTGTGTACAGTTTGTGTGAGAATGCCTGGTGAGTGAGTGAGTGTGTGTGTGTGTGTGTGTGTGTGTATGCATGTGTGTATGCATGAGCTTGTAGAATATTCAATCTTTGGTATTTTCCAGAACTGTGTGTGTGTGTGTGTGTTTCTGCATACTTTTGTTTGTGTATGAGTATGTGCATGTAGAAGAATTTCAGTCTTTGGTATTTTCCAGAATGGTGTGTGTGTGTGTGTGTGTGTGTGGGGGGGGGGGGGGGGGGGGGGGGGTATTTGTGTGACTATTTTACATATCAGATATTTATTATTTTCCAGAACTACAAGACTACAGTGGAAAAGTGAGTGATCTGCCTCCTGTCTCTCTCTTCTCTGTGGTTCTGAACCCAAACCCACAGCAGCACTTGACTCCTGAATGTTATTCCAGAGCCCAGTGCACACTGTCAGGATCCAGAGAGGGTTTCAGGAGCTCTGATCAATGTGGCAAAGCACCTGGGCAACCTGAAGTTCAGAGTCTGGGAGAAGATGCAGCAGATTGTTCAGTACAGTGAGTAGCCTGGAAAAAAACAAAGTTAAATAGCTCAATAGCACATTAGCATATCTGCAACTCATAAAAAAGGTGTGTGTGTGTGTGTGTGTGTGTGTGTGTGTGTGTGTGTGTGTGTGTGTGTGTGTGTGTGTGTGTGTGTGTGTTTCTGGATGGAGTTTCATCATAGCACCACACTGATAGGAACTCACCAATATATCTCAGCTCATTCATTCAATATTTCATTTCAGTTACACACTCATACTCTCACACACACACACACACATACACACACACTCTCACTCAAAATCACAATACTATAAACATCCATAACCATCAGAAAGCAGTTTGAATAGATGACTAAAGAGCATCTCACTGTTCCTACTTCCCTCTGCCATTACACTTGATTAACACCACTATACTAATAATGACAATAATCCATATCCTCATCACACATCTCTCAGTGTTCAGATTGTGTGTGTTCTGTAGCTCCTGTCACTTTGGATCCCAACACTGCACACCCAAGACTCATCCTGTCTGAGGATTTGACTAGTGTGAGACGTGGTGATGAGAATCAGCAGCTTCCTGACAACCCAGAGAGAATTGATATGTATGCCTGTGTCCTGGGCTCTGAGGGCTTTAACTCAGGGACTCACTGTTGGGATGTGGAAGTCGGGGGGAATGATGACTGGTCCCTGGGTGTGATGATAGAGTCTCTCCAGAGGAAGGGAGACTTTACCACCATGAGTGGACGGTGGTATATGAAGTATAAAGGTACTGCGCATGCAGTGTTGGGTAAGTTACTTTAGAAATGTAATGCGCTACAGTTACAAGTTACCCCTTCGAAAATGTAATTGTAGTGTAATTATTTTGATTACTTTAATAAAGTAATGTAACTAATTACATTTGATTACTTTTCGATTACATTTCTACATTTTTTGGAAAAAAAAATTAAATTGTCAAGCAGAGTTTTTCAATTCCAGCAATGTTAGGCTAACGGTCACATATTTTTCAACACTGACACTGCCAAAATCCTTTCTAACTCCCACAGCAGTGTCAGATTTCATGGCGAGCAAATAGTTAAAATACTTGGTGAACATCACTGACTAAGCAGGTGTTTGTTTGTCTGACATTGCTCATACAGTATGTGTGCACCTGATCAATAGAGTTCATTTTTATATCCAGCAATGGGCTACAGGCCTATGTTCTAGTTTCTGTCTGACAATCAGGCCTCCTTTCTACTGGAACTGTAGATCCAGTTACAATTGAGTTGCCAACATGATGGTAGAAATGATTGTATTAGAATAGTATCTTTTAGCTGTAGAGGCATTTGCTGTAGTTGTAAATAGAGGATGTTGTATGTACTGTACATGAAGCGCACATAGCCAATATTTCTGAAGATGATATTGGGATCATGTAACTAAAATTGTAATTCTGCATATTTCTTGAAGTAACTGTAATTCAATTACACATTTTTTCAAAGTAACTGTAATTGATTACTGTTACTTTTATTTTGTAATTAAATTACGTAATTTCGTTACATGTAACTCGTTACTCCCCAACACTGTGCGCATGTATACGTAGCCTGTGCTCCACCTCATGGCTCCCCTCGCCTCACAGTGGAGCAGAAACCCAAGAAGATCAGAGTGCAGCTGGACTGGGACAGAGGAAAGCTTTCATTCTCTGACCCTGACAATAACACACACATACACTCTTTCAAACACACTTTCAATGAGAGAGTGTATCCATACTTTGGCGCTGTCCCTCCCCTGAGGATCTTACCAGTGAAGACAGCAGTTACAGCAGAGCAGCTCAGAGGCTGCAAGCCAACTTACTTCTTCTCCTTAAGTTCTTTGTAGCACTGATAGCACTGGCATCGAGAGATAGACTGAACTCAATCGTGGGCTGAACAACGCTGTTATCTTTCCAACTACTTCTGGACGCAACAGGATAGCCTATGGCCAATTGCAGGAACGAACAAGATCGGCGAAGCCCGCCCTGAAGACATAGAGCGCTGTGATTAGATGTCGCCAACAGCGTCATCTAATAAAATTCCCTATGGCTTGCTACGTAGGCCTACTTCACCCATGGGCCATGGGTAATAGGTCTACCGTATAATTTGTCTACAAAACCTCTGTATTATTGATAGCCTATTTGCATGGAATAGAATAGCTTAATAAATAAACTAGGCCTACTGATGATGCTTTTTGAGACGCTTAAACAAATTTCCCCTTTGTTGTTTTAAAGCCTTTGTTGTTACATTAGGCTACAGGCCTACATTTTTACATAGCCTAGTTTAATATTTGGATTCAGTCACATGACATTATCTAGTTTGAGTCTTATCATGGGTAGCCTAATAATAATACAAATGGTCAAACAACTTTTTTATGTGTGGTGAATTTGTGTTAGGGTGTGTGTGTGTTATGGAATTGAAAAAATGGTCAAAGGCATAGCAAATTATAGAATTTGGAATTTTTCTGAGAGATTTGAAACTTGGTTTTAGGAGCCTAGTTTATTACTCTAATCAAATGTCAATAGACTTATTTTAATTATGCCTATAGATGGCGCTGTTGAATTAGTTTTGTCAGACAGGAACCTAGATGGCTGCACTCAAAATCACCACCAGGGGCTGAAAATATAGCCTGATTTGACAATCCCCTTTCACATTGTTTCACTTTGTGCAAAGTGAAACTACTAAAACTATGCCTACTAAAACCATGTTTCAGATTAAACTAAAAGTAATTATCTGCTTTTGACTTATTTTTTTCGATTCTGTATCTTTGTTTGCTAAACTAAATGGTTGATTTAGACATTTTAGAATATATATACTGTATATATATATATAAAATGCGCACATCCAGATTTTAACAGGTGCTGGACAAAAAGACCCAGTCCCTCTCTGAAAACTCTTCATTAAAAGTTTTTAATGTCTGAAGGGCATAAGCCTGAAAAGTCACGTGGTGATTAAAATATTTTAATAAGGAGTTCTCAGTGTGCAGAATACTGTCATTTTTATTGCTTTAGACATTTTAACACAGACTTTCAATTAAATTTTGGTTACTCTAGACTAAATGTAGGCCTACTGGGCAGTGGAGGTTGTTTGCATAGATTCAAGAGATGATTGCAATCTGAAGTTGGTTTACTATTCTCTGTGAACTCAGGGAAAATACTGTATGGTTCACTGGACTTCATGAAACAGCAGGGAAATGTATGTCACCAAGAAATGAAAATTATTGTGGAATCAGGAAGATTTGTTAAATTAGAACAGTAGGACAAAAACACACAAATAAGCCCAACATTCTTTTAATTTCAATTAAACACACACACACACACACACACACACACACACACACACACACAATCATAAGTAAGCATTAAGATGAACAATATGTTGAATGCTGTGGAGTACAAATCTCAGAGTTATACCCCAAACCATTTTTGAATCATAAAATTATTAAATATGGCTATATGGGACATTTTGCCGCTCTTTGTTAAGAATTTTACTTTCACTTTTCAGTCATTTTCACCTTGTTTACATATGATCCTAGTAATAATTTTCATTCTGTTTTTTTATGTACTGCATAGAGATTTTGAAGTGAATTCTGAGTTTATGCTCAAAAACTTTTCAGTGAGGTTTCAATATTTTGTGATGCAGTTTGACCACCGTAGAGGGCTTGGGGCCATTCTAGAAGTTGTTTGAATACTTCTGTAAGATTTCCCGTAAAATGATACTGTAGGCTATATTTAGACATTTGTAATTTGGTGTAGGTACTGTATACAACTATAGTATGCCCATGCCTCCTAATGCCTTCTTGGCCTTTTGCCACACCTACAATCTGTATTACAGGATATGGACATGGCAAGCCACCAAATTAGGATTAGGCCTCCTATAAACCATTTTTTTATTATTATTATTATTTCTTCACTTTAAACAAAGTAAAAACAGTGGCATTCAAGTCATTCTTTTTTTAGTGGACTAGATGCATATTAATGTCTCTTTAAGTGAACTAATTAATTTCTAAATAATTTTCAATGTCTATATGCTTCTCTGTCTGTGTAAACATAAACAAGACAATGCAATGATCATTTGTGTTTAAATCAATTTTATTTCAGCATCACATTGCACAGGCACATCAAAACATGTTTGATTCAGATCAATCAAAGAAAAAACCCTAAAGTTAAAAGTTTTGTCACTGCAGTACAGACTCAATAAACCCTTTATAACCAATAATAAAAGGAATGCATTTCATAGTTCTGAAAGCTTCTCTCCGTTGGCAACCTTAGGCCTTGGCACAGTAGAGGAACCTAAAGCGACGATCCCTGTGGAGAGAGAAAAGAGAAGAGACGTTACACACACTCGCACACACACACACGCACACACACACACACACACACACACACACACACATACAAATAATAGAAACATACAAATAATTAGGATGTCACACTTACTCATAGCTGTTGTGGTTGACGGAGTAGATGCCAGCAAGGTAGTTGTGGTTGGGCACATACCAGTTGAAGTATTCATTATAGAAGTTCACATTGGGGGTCCAACGGCAGCTGGTGTGGTAATGGCCAGAGGCTCTGCAGCACCTAAACAGGAATCTAAATCATAATTGACAATTGAGTGAGAAAAGAAAACATCATAATAAATAAATAATTAAATAATACTATGAAAGGACTTGGGCAATATGGAAAACAAAAATTGATCAGACTATATTTTCCCAGGTGATAAAATGTGTAATTTCTTGTGTTATCTTGGCTCAGAATACAGAAGGAAAAGGAATCTGTGGAGAAAGCATGAGGATTACCTGCGGTCCTCGTAGGTGTTGCTATGGTAACTGACTATGCCAGACATGACGTAGTTGCTTGGGCAGACGTAGTACAGCGTTTGGTCAAAGTTGTTCACCCAACCGCTATAGATGCATGATGGACTGGAGCTGAAAGTGGAGCCGCAGCTGATGCCAAAGCGTCTGTCTTGATGGTAGTTACTGTGGTAGCTGGAGTATTACAGAGAGAAACAAGAGCGCTTTGACTTTGAAACTGGAAATAGAGACATCTGTAAGCCTCAAAAGCTTGCAGGATATAAATGTGACCATGTGAGAAAAAGAGATCTCAACTAACCTGGAAATCCTGGAGATGGTGGAGGAGCTCGGGCAGATGAAGTACAGATACCCATTAAAATCATTCGCCCATCTTTTACTTCTCTTGGCATCTGAGAGGACACAAAGCGTTTAGACTTCAATATACTTCTGATGTTGATCACATAAAGCACAAAGACTGGATGCTCATGTAAGGTCACCTGGACTGTTTGTCAACATACCTGTGTCATTGGTCAGGGCAGGGACATGCAGGTCATCCTGCAGCTCATCAGAGAAGTTGTATGGATCCTCTGTTTAATCAATCAAGCACACATACACACACACACACACACACACACACACACACACACACACACACATAGACATACACGCACACACACAATCAATCAATCAAAATTGATAACAATCAATACGCAATTTGTTTGATATCTCTGTTAGAAGTCTGCCCTTTGGTTTTTAAAACTTCTTTGGTCTACACAACATAGACCAAATTGCTAATGTTGCTAACTTAAACTCACTTTCTGTACCCCATTCACTACTTGGCTTTATCAAATTTCTTCATTCTTTTTCCTGCTGACAACACTTGTTGATCTCAAACAACAGGGCTATGGTTTGATTGACAGCAAATTTCTCCTTTAATGAAGATGTTCTCACCATAAGTAGATCTTTGGGCCAGTTCCTCAGCCCTACGCTCAACCTCTGCCAGATCCACTTGGTCTTCCTCCTTCAAGTCCACCGCTTTAGCCGTGACATCTGTAAAAAAGGAACATTCACAAACTTTATTACAGGTGCTGCAATATGTACAAGACAGAGTGGTTGAATCCTTGCAGAATTGCCTGGATGTTAATGGTTCAGGTGTGTTGACTTACCTGTCATAAAGACGAAAAGGAGAAGAGAGCAGACTGCTACCAGAGTCTTCTTCATGGTCCTGCTGCTGCTTCTAGGATATGCCAGGTGAACCAGGTGAGGTACGCTGATGCTGTTGCCAGGTAACACAGGTGTTAGCAGAGGAGGAAGCTGCTGTTCAGTGACCCAAGTTGCAGCTCGGAGTGACTGTTGTCTGAAACATCTCAGGTGTCCTCTTTTATACCTTAGAGTCCCGTGACTCTTGTTGAAAATCCAGTTCACATCAATCATCACATGAGTGACCTCCTGTCACAGAAAGTAAAACATTTGATGGGTTTTTTTGCCAGCTGTATTTATCTCTTACGGGAAGCTGGATTATAATAAATATTTAAAGAATCTGCAGAATGTCATTAGAAATTCATCTTTGGTCTTTGGAAAGTTTTGGGTTTGTTCCTTTTCCGGCAACCTGAGCTTACTGGTGTTGGGGTGTGTGTCATGAGTAATGCGTGTGAGGTGACAGAAATGGCGTGTGTGTGTGTGTGTGTGTGTGTGATACGTTAGGGGGACACTGAGTGTGAGCCCCACAAGGTTGTTGTGTTATTTCAGTGAATCGTATATAATTTACTGTCAATGACATTTAGAATTTCAGGTTGGTAGATGTTCAGTATTGAGAATCACTGGTGTTTGGTGTAAACTCCAAATCTACAAAAAGCAGTTACTGTCCATAGTTTCCATAGTCACTTCTTTATGTCAAGAGGAGTCATGTTTTGTGATTCTGCAAATCCTTTATGGTTTACAGAATCTCCTTCCTCCAGGTGCAGATAAAGTCATAACAGATTTTAGTTTTGTTTTTACGAAAACCTCATTGGCAAGTTTTTCAAAGGATGATTAATGTGCAAAATTATAGCTCATTGCCTGACACATATCTGTTAATCAAAACGGCTTTCCAAGTCCTGAGGCGGTCATGACATCATCTGCTACAGCAGCCAACATTGAAGATCAGCAGTATTCTGCACGCGAGACTTTACACTGAAGCTAACAACTTTCTCTTTCTGAAGGTTCAGTCTTCCCATAGAATGGTAAACCACTGAGAATGTTGACTGGAATTATACAATTTATATATTTCTGTTTATTGGTTCTTGGCAGAATCTTGTATTCAGAGACATACACAGTGCAACAACTCAAACCAGGGCCATCACAACCGGACAGGCAAACCAGGCAATTGCCTGAGGACCCAGGCTGTTGAATGTTTGAGGCCCCAAGATTGACTGTTTAATCATTTTAGGAGTTTAGTTGATAGTGTTTTTCAATTAAAAATTATTTTAGACTGGAGTTAGACCCCAGAACTCTAGACGCACTCTAGCGGTAGCAAATTGAATTTGCTCAGCGAGTGAGTCTAGGCACCAGCATTCTTAGTTTCTGAGCTGTTTACACTCTACAACGTTATATCTGGACAGGGAGTTTTATACAAACATGCCGTGTCAGGCTAGAGTTAGACAACTGTCCAATACAAATGACTATATTAAAGACAGGGCCATTTCAAGGTACCATGCCATAATTCATGTACCCTTACCGCAAAGTGTTACCAAAAATACTCACAATACTTACTTTAAAAACACCTAGAGTATGTGCATTGGTAAAACACATGATGAATGTGGAGCAGCAGTATCTTCAGCACCATGGACAGCCACAGCAGTGGAACTGGAATATTGTTTACCTGGAGGGGTTTTGGCTGTTCTACAGATTCTTCAAATGCTTCGGGAAGATTTCCTGTAACTGACAAATCCATCTGAAGAGAAAACACATTAGCATCACAGTAGCACGTGTTTCAGTTCTCAGTTAAGACTAAACTGTTGTAGGTCCTCAGTGGTGGAATGAGTTGGATACTTTGTCTTTACTCTGTACATAGTTGATGAAGCACCTACAATATCACTGAATGTCGCCAATAATTTACGATTTGTTTTCTCCATTGAGTTTGCATTACAATGCATGAGTATAGCTGATATGCCTTCATCTTATCAGAATAAATATACTGTAAATATAACTGTACACACATGCAAACTGTATTTATGTAGGCATTGTTGGGTATGGTTAATCACCAGATTAGGATTACTATCGACAATTTTTCTTATTTATTCGTTAATAAATACAATTTAAGAAGTATGACGTACTGGTAATCAATTTATTAATGGAATAGCAGCAAAAGTATGTTTCTGACTATTGCTGTCTATTAGTTAATCTAAATCTAAATTAGTATAATTTAATATAAAAGTATAATTTCTCGTTCAAAGTTGTTAATGCTTCCGTTTTTATTTACATTTTTATGTTGTTGTCTATATTAGAGTTGAGGGTCTGCCAAGAACCAGTAAACAGAAAAACATAAATGATGTAAGACTAAGTTGGTTACTATTCTATGGAAAACTGTTTTTAGCATCGGTACAAAATTGCACGTGCAGAATACTGCTGATCTTCAAAGTTGGCTGCTGTAGCAAATGATGTCATGACTGCCTCAGGACTTGGAAAGCTGTTTTGATTGACAGATATGTGTCAGGTAAGGAGCTATAATTATGCAAATCAATCATCCTTTGAAAAACTTGCCAATGAGGTTTTTGCAAAAAACAAAACTAAAACTAAAATTTGGTATGACTTTATCTGCACCTGGAGGAAGGAAAATCTGTAAACCAGAAAGGATTTATAGAATCACAAAACATGACTCCTGCTGACATAAAGAAGTGACTATGGAAACCATGGCCAATAACTGCCTTTTGTAGATTTTGAGTTTACACCAAACAGTAGTGATTCTCAATACTGAACATCTACCAACATCTGAAATTGTAAATGTTACTGCCAGTAAATTATATACGATTCACTGAAATAACACAACAACCTTGTGGGGCTCACACTCAGTGTCCCCTTAATGTATCACACACACACACACACACACACACACACACACACACACACACACACACACACACGGGGCGCTTTAACACCTACGGAGGCCCCCGGGCTATAGAGTTTTGGGGGCCCCCTCCCTTCTTCCCGTGCGCAGAAAGCAACACACGCTAGGCCTACAAGTAGCCTATTAACTGTGCTGATTGTTCTGCTTCAATCAGACAGCCATAAATCCCATACCGACAGCTGCATCTAACATACACATATAGCACGTTAGCATCGTTGCAGACTCCAACAAAATACCAAAACTATCCACTGGCTCTTACCTTTATTGTCCAGTTCAACTAATCCAAGTTATCCATGTTATATCCATTATCCATATTCATATTATAAGTCCACAATTAGGGGTATGCCTTGCATGTTAGATAAGTAGATATCACTTATTGTTTAGTTATACTGACAGGTAGCAGAATGAGTTCGCTAATCAGAATAGTCCCTTGTTACAATGATGAACTTCACTGACGTTTTTCTCCGCATTCGTCTTTCTCTGACTTGTAACATTGTAACACTTTGAACGCTCATATCTCCGTAATTCGTTGGTCAATATTATCGATATTGGTGTCGTTTGAAAGCTTATTTTCTTGTCTTTCGCGTGAATACATTGGCATAATTTTATGTTCGCTTGACTATATATTCTAGAGCGCAGTGTCGAGGTTACCAGTTCATACTGCAGCATGTAGAGCGCAATCCTTAATGAAAATTAAGTTTTCACAAAACTTAGGAACTCTCTCGTTCAGACCCTGCTGCTTGCTGTGTGTTAAATACTTAAATGAAGCGGTGCAGATTACATTGTTGAATGTAGCTGAATGTATCTCAATGTTGAATGTATCTCAGAGATGTTGACCCAAGGCATTAGTTAGTTGGATCCGACGGTAGCCCATGGGCGGTAACGTAGTGCGCTGGAAACGGTAACCTAAACAATTGGGTTGTGAGGAGAGCCAGGGCATAAAAAATAGTGTAGGACCAGCCAGACCTTCATACTTTACGTATTGTTTGAGCATTTTGCCTAGATTATGGCATTTCTCGGTCATTTTCCAGGCCCTGCTGGCTGATGTAGCTCGAGTGTTTTCTCCAAGCGCGTCATTTTAGCCGGGGACGCCGGGGATATGTCCCAGGGACTTTTTGTTATGACAGATTTTGTCCCCATCACTATTGACAATTTAAAATAACATGTCATCAACAGAAAATCTCTAACCATGGCACGTAAATGCCAGGGCTACTATATCCACGCGAATAGCCTACAAGGAAAGTTGTCTGCTTGCGCAATTAATAACGTTGGATCAGCAGAGCTCATATAGAATTCCTCCACTGCCGGAGAATTTTCAAAAATAAAGCCAATCTCACTTAAGGCAAAAAAAATATCAGGCAAGGTCTAAACAACAGTTGTGCTCATCTAGACTTGGTGTAAAGTAAGATTTTCCCTAGGCCTTATGCGCAAATTCTAACATTTACTTTGTGGTAGCCTGTCTCAGTGAGTGTAGGTCATGTTACATACTGTAGCCTACAAGATCAGATATAGACTACTTCTGCGTGTTCATGTAGTCTAAAGTCTGAATAGAAGACTAGTGACTTTGGTGAAGTTATAGGAACTTACCGCAAGCTTTTGTTTGAAGACGCATCAGCTGGGGAAGTAGCGCCTTTTAACCGTTCAGCCCGACGTTTGTTGACCAAGAGATTAACGTTTTGTTTGGGACTTAAATTGCTATCAAACTGTGTGGATACAATCATTTACATTGGGACTAATAGAGCAGTTAGTTCATGTGAACCATTGAGTTTGTTTTCGAGACGTTTTAAAAGCATAACTTTCGCAGCGTCATTCTGCATCACTGGCCGGGGCAGCTATTTTTCTTTTGAATTAGTCCCGTACATTTTCTGCCTATTATTATTCTTTGGAAAGGTTTGTCAGGTGATGGGAACAAGAGTGAGAGACTTGCAGCACGATCAGTTTTCAGTAAGCCTATGAATAACTTTCAGTGCATTAACGGTAAACATTTTAGCGATTTCCTTGCACATTAGGCAATGCAATGTATACCGACACTTTTGAAACAATGCAAAAAGTCCCAAGAATTATTTCACAGCAAGTAAAGTCGCCGTCAACCGTTAAGTCTAGCCTGTTCTAGTTCAAGTGATATGCCTGGTTCAATAGTGAACAAAGATGACATCACCTCAAAGGAAGGAAATCTGCGAAAGGAATTTAAATCAGACGCAAAGCCTAGAGCATAGCCTCTTGTTCCCTTCACCTTCCATTGCGCTCACGTGTGCGCAAGATATGGACAAGTTATGGACTGGATGGTTCAATTGTAAGCCTAAGGGAGAATGTGGTGGTTTCAGATCAGTCACCCTTTCGATGACAATGCGATGCTTATTTTATAAATGTATTTTAATTCTCACAAACCGCGCGAATCTAACCCAATGCGGATGATTATTTCCACAATTTTATGAATTTATAAATCACCATTTATTAAATTAAAAAAAAAACGTTTCCACACTTAAGTTGGTTATTAAATAATTTACCATCGATATGTAGGCTACTCAGACAGACCAGTAGAGCTGATTTATGTCTTATAATAACGAATGTACAATAATTGGCTAATAAAAAGTGAAGATGCAAAGATTTCAGCTGCTGTAGCCTGGCCTAAACGACTGCTCCCTGTGGCTAAACGATGGTGAGCCTAAAACGACTCTTGCCTAAACGCAAAAGGCCTAATCGCCCTTCTCCCATACACGTATTTATCCAAATGTATCCACTTTCACTTTCGGTTCCCAGACCAACGAAGCAACATGTTTTTACTGTCAACAAACAAACATTCTGTTTCTATATGCTTTCCACTGGACTGGGATCATGTTAATTATTTTTCCGTCACATTACAAGCTTTATTTTACGTTATAGCCTAGGTCTGAGATCTGCCGAGAGAGCGCAGCAGATTGCAAGCGCTACTCGCGTGCGCAAAGCTGTCCGAACATAAATTCCTCACGTATCACCTAGATAGGCCTAATAGTTTTGTTTTGTTTTTGCGAGAAGATAGGCTTACATGTTGCAATTTTGTATAGACAGAAGCATAAAAGAAACATTAAGAAATTTCTATCCCCAGCACTTTGGAACCAAGCTGTATATCAGTGTTTTTGTCCCCAGCACTTCAGAAACCAAACTGACGCCCTTGGTTTTCTCATCCCCCGCGATTAGGATATTTTGCCTGATAGCCTTTGTTGACATTACACACATTTCATAGCAAACTTAAAATTTTCGTTTTCATATCAAACTTAAAACTTTCGTTTTCCTTATTGTCTTTAGCTAGTCTTTCCAGTGAGAAAAAAAAACAACTGCGCTTAAAGGCTGGAGTTCGCGGCAAAGTGAGCCAGGAGTTGTCACGCATGCAATTTTTTTTTTTTATAATAATTCGCTATGCGCACAAGATGCTCGTTAGTCGCATCGCTTGCGCTACTGTCACAAGATATAAATGGGGGATAAAATTTAACATTAATGTTATCCCCACAAGAGATAAAATTATTCAAGCAGAGGCAAGGATACCAAAGCCAGAGGTAGGGAAATCCCATCCCCTCGACAAATCGCACCTTGATTATGAGGCCCCTGATTGGCCGGGGCCCCCGGCCAAAGCCCGAGTAAGCCCGTGCATTAAAGCGCGCCTGCACACACACACACAAGCCATTTATTTGTCACCTCACACGCATTACTCATGACACACACCCCAATACCAGTAAGCTCAGGTAGCCATAAGTGGAACAAACCCAAAACTTACCAAAGACCAAAGATGAATTTCTAATGACATTCTGCAGATTCTTTAAATACTATTATAATCCAGCTTCCCGTAAGAGATAAATACAGCTGGCAAGAAAACCCATCAAATGTTTTACTTTCTGTGACAGGAGGTCACTCGTGATGATTGATGTGAACTGGATTTCTTACAAGAGTCACGGGACTCTAAGGTATAAAAGAGGACACCTGAGATGTTTCAGACAACAGTCACTCCGAGCTGCAACTTGGCTCACTGAACAGCAGCATCCTCCTCTGCTTACACCTGTGTTACCTGGCAACAGCATCAGCGTACCTCACCTGGTTCACCTGGCATATCCTAGAAGCAGCAGCAGGACCATGAAGAAGACTCTGGTAGCAGTCTGCTCTCTTCTCCTTTTCGTCTTTATGACAGGTAAGACTGCACACTTGAACCACCAACCTCCAATTCTGCAAAGAGTCAACCACTTTGTCTTGTACATAATGCAGCACTTACAGTATAATAAAGTCTGTGAATGTTTTTCTTTTTTTTACAGATGTCACGGCTAAGGCGGTAGACTTGAAGGAGGAAGACCAAGTGGATCTGGCAGAGATTGAGCGTAGAGCTGAGGAACTGGCCCAAAGATCTTCTTATGGTGAGAACATCTTCAGTAAAGGAGACATCTGCTGTAAATCAAACCATAGCCCTGTTGTTTGAGATCAACAAGTGTTGTCAGTAGGAAAAAGAATGAGGAAATTTGATACAACCAAATAGTGAATGGGGTACAGAAACTCAGTTTAAGTTTAATTTTCTTATGCCCCATTCAGTTAACAGAAGCAATTTGGTATATGTTGTAGACCAAAGAAGCTCTAAAGAACCAAAGAGAAGACTTCTCACTTCAGATATATCAAACAAATTGTTATTTGATTGCTATTGATTGATTAATTGTGTGTGTGTATGTGTGTGTGTGTGTGTGTGTGTGTGGGTGCGTGTTTGATTAAACAGAGGATCCATACAACTTCTCTGATGAGCTGCAGGATGACCTGCATGTCCCTGCCCTGACCAATGACACAGGTATGTTGACAAACAGTCCAGGTGACCTTACATGAGCATCCAGTCTTTGTGCTTTATGTCATCATCAACATCAGAAGTATATTGAAGTCTAAACGCTTTGTGTCCTCTCAGATGCCAAGAGAAGTAAAAGATGGGCGAATGATTTTAATGGGTATCTGTACTTCATCTGCCCGAGCTCCTCCACCATCTCCAGGATTTCCAGGTTAGTTGAGATCTCTTTTTCTCACATGGTCACATTTATATCCTGAAAGCTTTTGAGGCTTACAGATGTCTTTATTTCCAGTTTCAAAGTCAAAGCGCTCTTGTTTCTCTCTGTAATACTCCAGCTACCACAGTAACTACCATCAAGACAGACGTTTCAGCATCAGCTGCGGCTCCACTTTCAGCTCCAGTCCATCATGCATCTATAGCGGTTGGGTAAACAACTTTGACCAAACGCTGTACTACGTCTGCCCAAGCAACTACGTCATGTCTGGCATAGTCAGTTACCATAGCAACACCTACGAGGACCGCAGGTAATCCTCATGCTTTCTCCAAAGATTCCTTTTCCTTCTGTATTCTGAGCCAAGATAACACAAGAAATTACACATTTTATTACTTGAGAAAATATAGTCTGATCAATTTTTGTTTTGCATATTGCCCCAGTCCTTTCATAGTATTATTTACTTATTTATTATGATGTTTTCTTTTCTCACTCAATTGTCAATTATGATTTAGATTCCTGTTTAGGTGCTGCAGAGCCTCTGGCCATTACCACACCAGCTGCCGTTGGACCCCCAATGTGAACTTCTATAATGAATACTTCAACTGGTATGTGCCCAACCACAACTACCTTGCTGGCATCTACTCCGTCAACCACAACAGCTATGAGTAAGTTTGACATCTTCATTATGCATGTGTGAGTGTGTGTGTGACTCTGTGTGTTTTTGTGTATATGTATGAATATGCCTTCCAAAATTGCCCCCCCCCCCTTTCTCCAAATTGCTGGTGTTTTACATTTGCTGTTCATTCCAACAGCCAGAATGATAACAACATACAGAAAAGACAGAATGACAGAAAGACATTCAGACTGTGTTATTTTGCGCCGGCAATCAAACAACAAAAGTTTGATTTTAAAAAAATTTAAAAAAATTAAAAAGTAACAAGCTAAAATAAAAATTTGTTATTTTTATTATTATAGAAATATTTGAATATTATATTCTATTAGGAATGTTATTATTTTTAATTGTGCATCTTGAGGAGATGATGTTTGTGAATGTAGTCTTTTATTTTGCATGTTGCTTCCATGTATGTGTAAGTAGTATGGCGCCCTCTTGTGGGGAAATGATACTTGATCAAGTGAATAACTCTGGGTGTTTGACATCTCATCTCCTTTCTCTCTCCACAGGGATCGTCGCTTTAGGTTCCTCTACTGTGCCAAGGCCTAAGGTTGCCAACGGAGAGAAGCTTTCAGAACTATGAAATGCATTCCTATTATTAGTGGTTATAAAGGGTTTATTGAGTCTGTACTGCAGTGACAAAACTTTTAACTTTAGGGCTTTTCTTTGGTTGATCTGAATCAAAACAGTTTTAATGTGTCTGTGCAATGTGATGCTGAAATAAAATGATTTAAACACAAATGATCATTGCATTGTCTTGTTTATTTAATTTTATCTGAATTATCTTGGATGGGTCATTGATAGCTAAAATGCTAGTCAAGTATGCTCCTGGCAGATGCTAGTCTGGCCAAACTACAGCCCAGGGACCAAATGCAGCCCTCAATGAAGTAAGAAAACATAATGTGGCCCACATTTTTCTAATTAATTAATTAATTAATTAATTAATTAATTAATAATATGCTGTATACCTATCGCACATCATAGTTCCACTACTGGTGTGATTTGTTTGTCAAAGGTAGCATTTAATACTGTAGCATTAAATGTTTATTTTTCCTTTCATTTAGCCTTGTCCCTTGACAAGTGGTTGAAAGTGGTGTTGGTAGGTGGCCAGTGGGTGGCTCTCTTCCCGTTGGCCTAAAATCAATCCCAACGCCCCAGTGCGGTGATGGGGACACGTAGGAGAGGCCGTCTTTCGGATGAGACGTTAAACCGAGTTCCTGACTCACAGTGGTCATAAAAGATCCCATGACACTTGTCGCAAAGAGTAAAGAGTTTCCCGGCTGTCCTGGCTGAAGTCCAAACCTGGCTCATTCAATCTGGCCCCCTAATCATCCCCCACTGTAATTGGCTCATTCATCCATTCCCTCACTCTCCACCTCTAGCTGGTGTGTGGTGAGCGTTCTGGCGCATATAATGGCAGGGAGGGATGACAGGGATGGAACCTGTCTATATGTCTTTATGTTTACTGAGATCCTGAAGTCCCCTGCTTTCAAAACAATATTACTTGTCAAGGTTTATCACTACATTCAATATCCCTTTTTTTATTTATTTATTTTTTACAAGAAACGCACATATTTTTTATACACTTAGGCATACACTTTTAAAATAAGGAGCGGGGTGGGAAGCTTTCTGAAAATATATGGTTTATGGGGTCTAACATGTTTCCCCTACATGCCACTGGCCTAAATGTCACGAAAAACTTCCCATTTTGCAAATGCCAAAATTCTTAATTCTGGTATTCATTGTAATGAGGAGGGTGGGACATACCTCGATGTCAAACCATATTATGCTATATAATATCCCGAGTCTATTTGCTTTCAGAAAATGTATGGGATATATGGTGAAATTAGTTTCCCCTTCATGCTTCAGGCCAAAAAGGTACTAGTAGTGTACAATTTTCTCCAAAAGCCGCCCAAATCCCATTCATTTCAATGGGAAATTTACTTTCCTCCACTATTTTTACATTTCATCAACTAGGATTTCTTATGACTTTTAGTATGTTTTTCTGGACATCTCATAGAAATTATTCAAGCTGAAAAAAAATCTTTTACAATTAGTCTGCCGAAAAATGCTATTTTGCCTGAACTAAAATTGAATGCTTGGGTAGGTCTTTCAGCAAAAAATTGGCAAGGGGGAAAATATCACCAGCAAGGTCAAACATCTGAATGGAAAATAAGTTAGAACACTGGCTAAGCACAAAAAGGTGGGGCTTGGCCATAGGTGAGAATGCAAACTAAGTGTGTGCTTAAAATGGTCATACTACTGACATTACATAAAATTACATTAATTTCTTATTAGTCATAGTAGAGCATTCACTACATTCTGTTCTCTATATGCAGCACTTTGGCGCCATCTCATGGCCATTTCACATGTGGGATTTATTTCTGTATTAGTCGTACGTCCTATGAAATCTTTCAAGTTTTCTCTATTTTTAATCTTGTTCTCTATTGGACTCAATCATGAAATAGGATTTCTGTTCTGCATAGGCTATCATAAATTGAATGTAGAAGTAACTTAAAAACTCTACCTGCAATTTAACAGCGATGAATAGTTGTAACTACAGTATACAAGATATTGAGAGGGAAATGTGTGTCTCATGCTCTGTGCAAATAATGTGTTTGTGGATGATTCCACATGCAAACACGAAACTGGAACAACCACTTTTTTTTTTTCTCAAAGTCACCACCACCACACACACACACACACTCACACACAACGACAATGCACACACGCACTCTCTTTATCAGTGTCATATCTTTCTGTCTCCCTGTCTCACTCACACAAACACACTTGCTTTCAGGCATGTCTGAAGATAAAATCAAAACAGATTATAGACAGATAACATTCAAAGACAGATAACATTATGAAGAGCACATTGGCAATGATAACGATCAAACAAAGTACTACAGATAAGTGTGATAAGGAGACGTCCCCTTTTAACTTATCAGTGCTCAGTGAACTCTAACATCATCTTCATTGCCGTGTCTTTTTGCATTCAAGAGAGAGAGAGAGAGAGAGAGAGAGAGAGAGAGAGAGAGAGAGAGACTTTATCCAGAAGGAAATTAAGGTGTCCACTAGCTGCAGTAAAATACACACATACACACAAATGCACACAGATATCTGTGTGCATTTGTGTGTATGTGTGTATTGTACTGCAGCTAGTGGACACCTTAACTTGGTCATTTCTGTGTGTTGCATCTTTTTTTTTACATTACTACACTGCATCTCACACATCACACATTAGGCTATAATTTGTTCGCATGTAGGCTATTAAATTCTTCAGACTCACGCTGCATGCAGCTCTTGCGCTATGATGCTGTTTATTTCCTCCCTCCCCCTCCTCCCCAGCTCCACCTGTCTAGATCGGTAGCACTTTATAATAACCGTCTTCTATAATTGGTTATTAAATAGATTATTAACATCAGTAAGATGTTAATGGGAAACTTGGTCGTTTCAATCAATGAGATGAATAAATTCCATAAAATTTCACCATTTTTAAATTTAGCCAGAACAATCTGTAAACAAACTGTTAACTTACTAACTATGCTGTAAAATGTCTGTTAATTACCGTTATCTATATAACTGTTAACTGCTATCTATTAATGGTTAAAAAACTACTTACTGTTGTTAATAAGCTATTTAATAACCATTTATAGAGGACGGTTATTATAAAGTGCTACCTCTAGATCTGCTTATAGGATAAAGGGGGATTTTCATTATTTTCTGCTTGTCTTAATTATTGTGGTAGCAGTTTACGCTGTAACTTGTATTTTATGCAGATTTGGGGCTTAACTTTGCAGCAGCATCTTGAGCAGATCTAGGGCACTATGACCAAGCATACTACCTTGTACTTACACTAATAAAATCTTGTTTACTAATTCCAAGTTTCCTGTCTGAAGTGTAATGGTCTACCATACACACCGTCTGGAGTCTGAAAAATGTAAACAAGGAAATTATTTCAGAAAGTCATACGCACACACACAACCTCAAGTATTGAGGTCACTGTGTGTTGTTACTGGAAGTGATGCAGATAGGCTACCTCTCTCTCTCTCTCTCTCTCTCACACACACACACACACACACACTGACATATCATTGTACTCAAAGGAATTATCTTGAGTGAATCAACCCGCAGCCCAACCCAGTGTTACATTGCTAAGTGCTATCAATAGGTTTGAGAGTGACTGTATTTCAACTTTCTTTACCTTATCATTAAAGCCCCAATCTTTACTGTTCAATATCAAAATCTCTGTTGCCTAGCTCGTCCTTTCTCATAAATATTAACCACCACTATTAGTTCCGCATGTCCGTATTGGCTTGAAATTTCACGTTTGCGTGCACATTAACTGTATTAGACTCTCCATGTACTGCCGCCATCTTGGAATACGGAAGCTTAAAGCGGTCATATCTTTCACGTTTTCGCTATAGGCTGACAATACACCATCATCTGCATGCAGGCTTCCGTAGCTGTAATACGTAATTTGCGTTGCGCTTTTTTCTCGAATGCTACACATTGGGGCTTTAAGCGTTGGCTGTGGTCGCTATTTGGTCTATGTTTTGTTTTCATATATTCAATTTTTTAACTTAGCTGCAAGTTAGCATATTTGGGAGGCATTGTACCAAATGCTGCCATTCCGACCAATAGTACTCAGTTTCCTCAAAGAAAAGGGATATGGACACATACACACACACTTATGGCATGTCAATCATGTCATTGTTTATTCTGGAGAAATTATTTATTTGACTTATTGATTGGCTTGGTAGGTATATCCAGGGAGGAAAATTAAGGTTTGGACTATTTATCAGTCTGTATTCGTGTTGATTCACATTGCTAAGTGTTGTTGATACAGTATGCATGAGAATGACGATGAATGTCGTGCAATACAGACCAAATTGAATCGAACGCTAACTGATGAGGGCTTGAATCTTTCATTTTCATAATATTTTATTTTGAACAAGATCAAATCAAGTGAACTGGGTGCATTAACATAACACTTTGGTCCAGACTGCCTATCATCCAATAGAGTTTTTTGTCTGAACTGTTTGTTTTGTTTTGAAAATATGAATGCAGGATACCAAATTTTGGATGCAGACAGACCAGAGGTCCGTTTCTGAAAAGCATAGTTGTCAGCAACTTTCTTGGTTGCAATGACGTTTTTTCATAGCCAACTAAGTACCGGTAACTTGTCTAACTGGTTAGCAGCTACGCTTTTGGGAAACGAACACCAGGGGTCTTTTTCCCTAAAGCATAATTGCTAACCAGTTAGCAACTTACTCGGTTGGCAATCGGAAATTACATTGTAACCAACAAAGTAGCTAGCTTACTTGCCAACTATGCTTTTGGGAAACACCAAACACCAAATCAGTGATCAAGGAGGGACATCTGGGATATTGTATGGCAGAATTCTGTTCAGAGATGTTACATGTAAGATTCAATCTCTGAAGTCATAGTAAAGTGCAATGTACGGAAAAAGTTCCCAAAACAAACACAAAAAGTTCAAGATCTAAACAACCAAATGAAAGGTAGAAAAAAAAACATTATTATTGTACATGTAGTTACTGTAAAGGTACAAGCCCTTAAATAAATATGTAGTTTTTACATGTGTTCCCTTTTTGATGCAGAACAAAGTTCTATATGTCAGGAAACCCCACCACCACCACCACCACCCATTTTCACTCAAATCAATTATTTTAAACAACATTAAACAAACATATACCTTATGTGAGCCACAAGAAAGAGAAACACAAATAGCTAATGTCACACCTCCTTCAATGTTAGCTGTTCTAACTATTCTATAAAACACCATAGGCCTATAAAACCAAGTTGATCAGATGTATGATTTCTTTCCCCACGTAAAATCATGATAAAATAATTTGTTTCCTTATATTGCACTTCCAATCATTTTCATTGATCGCACCCTACCATATTACAGTGTTGAAGAGTAACCGACATGTGATGTCTTTGCAAACATTGTTGAATGAGTTCTGAGGCATCTGCCAAGACTTTCATTATAAAAAAACAATGTAATGGAGGTCGAAACTTTTTTGCTACTGATTTTCCAACTCCTTGTGTGAATGGTGTCTTGTACAGAATTGCTGTTTTTACATTTACATTTATGCATTTAGCAGACGCTTTCATCCAAAGGGACTTACAATTTGCCAACAATCAATTACAGCAGGCCCCGTCAAGTACCTTATTTATTAGAATCTGAAAATCAATTCACTTCTAAAGTTCCATTGCAGTTACGCCTCAATGAGTTCTGCGTAAAGGTTGTTCAGCATAATTCAGTTGCATAGGACCTGTTTAGGTTAATATGTCAAAATAAAATACATCTTCAGTTTGCCATTTAAACCCACGCCACCATGAATTAGGGGACAACGCGGAAGACAGTGCATGGATCTGGAAGATATCGGAGAGGTGAAGAAACGACAGAGGAACAGTACTTATGTTGCATGTGTAGCTCCAGTTTAGACCGAGAACAGTGCAACCATTTGATTTCATGTTTTACCCAGTCATTGAGGCGTAATTGCAGTGAAACTTTATGAGTGATATTATTTTCAGGTTCTAATAAACATTTCAATAAAAACCATTGTATTTTTAATGTATTTCGCATAACGTCAATTACAGTTGAAGCCAATGCTAGTCTTATAACGCTAACGTGCCCAACTAGCCTGGGATCCTTTTAACCACTGCGCCACCACCACCCCACTAACAACTGATGGTTGTCAGGAAACAGTCCACCAGGTTGTCATGACAACACACAGTTGGAGCCCTCTGGTTCATCAGGCACATTCTGAAGGAAAGTCTGCCAGTCAGGAGGACTTGTGGGTAGACATGTCTGGAAATGGTTCCAAAATCTGGAATGAATGTATAGGATCACACTAAAATCAGATGGGTGAACAAAAATATAAGATCATTTCATAAAAGCCTTCGGCTTTGTTCCTGCGAATGCAAATCCACAAATGTTAGTAGACTAAATCCACAAACAACCTCTCTCTGTTGATATAACGCTGACATGTTGCATGTTCTAAATAGCCCATCACACTTAGAAATTTGACCAAGCTGTGGTATAGCTTTAATATTAGGGGGTAATGTGGCTCAGTGGGCTAAAGCATCATGTCATGTTCCCAGGAACCCGGGTTTGAGTCCTGAGGTCATTTCCAAATCCTTCCATCTCTCTCTCGCCCACTTCCTGTCCATCTCTATACTGTTCTATCTGATTGAAGCAAAACGCCCTAAAAATATCATAAAAACTTGAAAATGATTTTGACCTTACTTTGTGGGAACGTGTGTGTGTGTGTTAAAATGTGTGTGTTAAATTAAAACACTGTATATGTACAATTATAGAGTATATGTGTAATGTGTGTGTCTGTGTGGTTGTGTGTGTTTGTGTTTGTGTGTGTGTGTGTGTGTGTGTGTGTGTGTGTGTGTGTGTGTGTGCGTGCGTGTGTGTGTGTGTGTTTGTGTGTGAGAGAGAGTGTGTGTGTATGTGTGGTTGTGTGTGTTTGTCTCTGTGTGGTTGTGTGTGTTTGTGTGTGTGTGTGTGAGAGAGAGAGAGAGAGACAGAGAGAGAGAGAGAGAGTGTGTGTTTGTGTGTGTGTGTGTGTGTGTGTGTGTGTGTGTGTGTGTGTGTGTGTGTGTGTGTGTGTGTGTGTGTGTGTGTGTGTGTGTGTGTGTGTGTGTGTGTGTGTGTGACTGTTTGTGTATGTGTGTGTGTGTGTGTGTGTGTGTGTGTGTGTGTGTGTGCCTCACTTGTGGTGGTAAACATCTGGATCTCTGCTGAGTCTGTTCTGGAAGCCAATGTATAGATCATCCCACAGCAGGCCCTTTTTCACCACGTGCCTCACAACTCCCACTCTGTTCTTCATCTGACAGACACACACACACACACACACACACACACACAATACATATAGAGTATTATACATACAGTATATTAGTGTATGTATACTTGTCTAAATGTAAACACAGTATACACAGAAGTGAAAATAAGTATTGAAAATGTCACAAAAAAAACAACAACAAATAAACAACAACTTTTGTACAGGTTTTTCTGATTGGACTATTGGCATGAAATGTTCACCAAACATTAATATTAACCCAAGAAAGAAGAAAAGAAGAAAAAAATGAAAACGAAAGGATGTCATTGAGGCCTGAAGTGGAATGAAGCTCGATTTGTTAGTCTGAACATTCTCACAACCCCTATGTACTGTATGTTGTTGTGGTTTTCTCACAGCATAACCCCTATTCTCTATTTCTGGTAAATCATGATTACTGATTGCAGCAGGAAAAAAATTAAAGCTTTGTGTTGTGAGGTATTCGGCTAATGCAGCCTAACTCCACTTACCTCAAGGTATGAATGTTCCCTGTCAGGACGCTTAGACGGAAAAGACAGATCTAGAAAGTCCACCAGGTAGTCGTAACCCCCAGCAAAAGGATTAAAATCATCATCTGTTTCAATCACCTACAATTCCAAATACAAACAATATAAGTAGTGCTGTCAAACAATGGAAAAAATCTGTTTAATCACAAAATCTTGCCATGACTAATCACATTTAATCACAAGCCATTTCCTTCTGTATGAATTTGAATGCTAGAACATGTTGCCTCATTATTATGCCCTGATAAGACCCTGATGCTAATTACTGTCTTTGTCCTACTCAAATGGGGTAATTCACAACTATGCCCTACCTGATAACTTCTTGAACGAGGTCCACAATATAATAGGCTACTGTATTCCATGTCCAGTCAATGTATATAGTCCACTTTTGATGCATGTTTTATTTTAACGTGACAAGCCAGACAATCACATAAAATGTATAGTCTGGCCACAAGTGATAGACCCTGGTAGCCTGGGCTCGCCCGTACTTCCTGTCGCTGCATGAAATTTCACGATCAAGTCAGCATGGCCAAGGAGGCAATTTCCTCAACTTTCTAGCCCAGAAATCAGGACCCAATGAGAAACGAGCAGGCCGAAAGAGGCAAGCTTATGACGACTCTGTCCAGCTCTGTCCCATAACATTGATAGAAGTTTGATGAACGTTTAGATAAATCATGCCCGGAATTCCCGGGCAATGCTAGCTTTGTCTGATCACATTCCAGCGTCCATGCTAAGGTAAAGCTAAAAATTGGGGTTACCAGACTAGGAAAACGCATGCACTGAGACCAAAATGCTTTTACCCACATATGTAACTCCAGGTAAGTATAGCCTGAATAATAGCCTGAAAATCCAGGCTAACATAAAATGAACTGTATAGTCTGGCAACGATGGATAGAGATTATGGGTGGAATCTTTCAAACTGCCTCTGCATACAATAGGATAGCACTATGCCAGAGCGCTTTGTTTGGCTCCAACTATGACCAATCAGAGCAACGTACAAGCCGATTCAAACCACATTACCGTAAGCCCACCCAACGACTCCCTGTTCACATGATTTGATAGACACCACTGACGTCTGAACACAACGGTTCCCTATGGCTGATAGCTAGATGTCAAGTCTATTTCAGACTTGACATCTATTTGATGTCAATTTGCCAGTGTTAGGGTAGGTCTAGGTTAGGTGAAAAACACATTTACGTAAAAAGGTGGAATATCCTTTTAAGCCTAATGGCCCCCTCTTTAACACCATTTTATTTTTGGTTGCTTGGATTTTAACTGTTATCAACTGCTGAAAATATGAAAATGTGTCTTCTTTTTTTTTTTTTGCGTGCTCTTGAGTGTGCCTAGGTTTTGTTTTCACATTTGGGCACATTCCGGATATAGAAAATGCAAAAATCTTCCTGAAAACTATATGGGCATTCGGGCAAAAGGTCTGTTTAAGAATGGTTATTGATCGAGGGTCATTGTGAGTGTTGTGAAATCGCCTTACCCGAATCACAAGATTGTAGTCTCTAAAGTCTGCCCAGTTATAATAAAAGGATATCCAACTTCTGTGTTTGAAGATGGCATCACCAATAGCAGAGTTGAGCTCTCTCACATACAAGTCCAACTCCCAGCTGTCTTTGTAGACCTTGGTTCCAGCTGGAGGTTCTGTTATGGCAACCCTACAGTCATAAAACCATGCAATAAAAATATGTAGTAAACCATAAACTATATAAACATAGATGTAAGTGTGAGGAACATTTCTAAGCACACAGACATGAGACCCACACCATAAAGCAATAAGGATAAATGAGAATATTGACACAAGTGTGAGGATGATTCCTACACACACACACACACACACACACACACTGCAATATGCCTTTCCCATCTGCTTTGTCAATGATTTTGGGGAAGAAAAAAAAATCTAAGGATGAAATTAGACAAAGTTGAGATGTAAATGATTGATTCAATTATAAACACGGAATTGAAGTCAAATGACCGGTATTTAATATTGTACCACTGCTGGGTCAAAGTTATTGGCCTTCATGTCTAGCCTAGAGCCGACACACACACACACACACACACACACACACACACACACACACACACAGACAGACATACCCAGAGGAGGGATGTTTTAACGTTGTGCCCAAATCCAGCACAGCCCCAGGCTTGGGTGTCCAGGTGAGGACGTCGGGGCTGCTCTTTCCGATCTGAGCGTTGAGGTTCTCGGCACTGTTCTTGATGTTTGTGTCCTTAATGTACCTGTTACAGATGTGGGATGTGAGAACAAGGTGAACAGACGGTCAGTCAGTCTGGCAGAACCAAACTGGTAGAACTGGACAGTGAAGTGTTTCCCAGAAATGCAATGCCATTTCCACCCAGTCTTGCCGGTTATGCAAACAGCATTGTAGAGGCAC
>JAODXP020000016.1:12747782-12776160 GCA_027497455.2 Sardinella longiceps | reverse complement strand
CAAAACTTTTACTTTGATAAAACTTTTTAAAACTTTTTGCATGCACTATGTAATTTCCATGGAATTACAAATCTAGTTTTAACATGCTAGGCTTAAAGAGCTGACTGTAATGTAATTCATACCAAGCTAAAGCATGTGGCATTAATGCCTTATATTATTCAGATTGTTCTTAAAATGTAGAGCTAAAATGTGCTGTATTTCTCATTGCATTCTAGGTAAAAAGTCTGGCCTGTACATAAAGGACCACCCAGATTGGATGCCATCTGTTGGACTGACAGGTCAGCAAAGAGGTTCACCTCAGTCAACCCAAGAAGCAGGGAACTCGCGCTACAAGCGTCGCCTGAATAGATCCCAGAAGAGACTGGAGGCTGAAGAAGCTGCCACTGCTTCCAGTTCTGCTGCTGCTTCTTGTGCTGCTTCTGAGACTGATGACCCCATCAAGTGGTCCTACTGATAGTGCTGCTTCTGAGACTGATGACCCCAGCACAAATGATTATGACAGCGACCATTTTAGCTGCACAGGGACTCCGACTGAATTAACAGGTGATGTCATTGAGGCTATGACCACAGAACTTCAAAATCTAAGAACTGAAAACATTCAGATGAAAACTACTGTTTCACTGGCCTACCTTCTTACCAGATCCTGAGTCCCCACCTCCTTGTGAAAAGGTCACTTGATAGATTAAGCAATTCATACTGACATTGATGCTTAATGTTTCCACAACCTTCCTGTCATATGCATTCTGTTTGACTAAAGGTATTGTTGCCTCATTGCACCTTGTTGAAACTCAATACTATTGCACTCCAGCAACATGCATACCTCAAGGACTCTTAAACATACATACCTCAAGGACTCTTGAAACACTGACAATGTAGAATGTATGCTCACAGTGTCTATGTTTGTTGCTTGTTATATGTTACCATCTACTGTTAGCAATATCTCTTATCATGCCTGATATCTTGATACTTGATAATCACTTTATGTTCTAGTGAGTTGTGAGTCTTAATGGAGTTATTATCTTAGTTGTATGTCTTTGACAATAAAGTTAGTTTTGACCTTGATATGCACTTTGCCATGTCTGGACTGTCTATAGCCTAAAGTGATCTATAAAAGAATGTTAATTTACCATCATTAAACTATTGTTATTGTATTGTTATGGAAGAGAACAAACAGCATATCACTAACAGCAGAGCACAGATTTATTTAGATTACTTTAGCCTTCAAAACACTTTTTTTCAGAACACTTATATATTCCTCAAGTGACTGTCCATGAGCAGCATAATTCTTTGTGGCCATTATTTTACTTTATCATTACCATTATTTTACTTGTTACAGCAAAGTCAATTTTCCCGGTATTCCCTGTATTCCACCTTTGACACTGCAGCAGGCAACAGCCAAAATGCCTTTTCTTGTGTCACTGTCTTTGAGTCCCTCAACTTCACCGTCTCTTCAATGAGAAATAATAATGCAGCAACATATGTACATGTCTCTCCAAGGCCAGCTATACATGTACAGTGGGCTCCTCGTAAAAAGAACTTTTTTTTGAGGTCAGTGGGTTCAACGTTATGCACCGTTACGACCGTTCTGAATAGCCTCCTGGTCGTCTTTCATCCAAGAAGAGGGGGCCAGCTCGTAGGGATCAGCGCTGCCAATAAACCCTATTTTCTCCAAATACCGCTTCTTTTCCTGTGCCCCAAGTCCTTCCCTGTATGCCTTTGAATCTGAAATTACTGTCTTTTGTTTAGACATGGCTACAACTGCTTAAAAGAACCCACCGCACAGAATACTCCATCGCACTCCGATGTATTATTTACGCCGAGTATCGCCAAGATGGCGGCGCCGGTCAGAGCGTGCTGGGTTACCATGGTTACAGGCTGTCACGTGACCTCTGTGAAAACCCTCACACTTAGTGAATATGGGGGGGGGGGGGGGGGGGTATGAAACTACCCAATCAGCTTCCTGCTTTAGACGCCTCTCTCTGACTCTCCACCCCTGAGGGAGGGAGTGAAGCTTTTGGTGACAGTCGGTTGAATGCTCTGTCCGACACTGCAACTCTGGTATGTGAAACACTTTTATAATAATAATAAGGTTAAACATTATAGCGCACAGCTACTGTAAAAAATAAATACGAGAATCTGGCATGCTTACAGAGTTAAGAGTTCAACACTGAGAGAAGTATTTGATCTAGACCCCCCCCAGTCAGACACGCAGCAAACAAAGTAGAGCGCAGAGGAGCGCACACGGTGACATACACCAGCCACTGTCGATCACGTTGGACGCACTTACTAGTAGTTGCTGTCTGTGCTACATGTCATTTAATAGGCTATTTGATCACCATCTGGCAAAAGTTTTCAGAATTTCTCTGCTTCAATAGAGCAATCCCAAAATAAAATGTGAATGTGACATCTCTGTGTGAATGTAAAAATTGAGTGCGATATCTGCTGCTTCTATTTGAGTGATACGTGACTCTATAGTCCATGTAAAATAGCCTGCCTATTCTTGGTTAAATTGCTGGGATTTCCATACTGATCTGGAATCAGAGATTCATTCCCGATCATGGCGAACCGAGAAGATCCTCGTCAGTCCGATCAAACACTATAAAGCGCATACCCGCTCATTTGCGCAAGAGGAATAAAAGTTTAGCCTACCTCCGCATATTTAGTCCACTGATGCATCGCGCAAAAATTGCAGTAAGGTTAACAACATTACTGAACAAATATCAGTGAATGTGGGCTTGGCCTACAATAATCCACAATACATTTTTTGATAGAGAACGTGGCCATAAGATGCTCTACTTTATTATTTTATTGATGTCCTACATCCACCATGTTACACAGATTGCTCTTCTAAACTGCTACTGTATCTAGATTTGTGGGAAAAAAAATATGTCCCCTTTAGGACTAGGCTACTTTCCCTTCTTGAAGTGAAATCTGGGGTATTCACATTAACTCTCATCAGAGAACAGCAAATCTGGGAGAGAATGATTTGGTACCAGGCAGGGCAGGATGTCTTTCAGTTTGTTGTAATAGACATTTCACAGGTTTCCCATTTTGGCATTTTGATAGGCTTATTTTACATTTCCTTAGACCCTTTAAAAAGCATCTGTTAGGTATACCTATAGGGAGCTGCTCTTGCTCCTGAGCTATCTGTAGGGGATCCCTGACCTACAGTATTGCCTGACGAAATAGCACCAGAGAATATACTACATCCTGATAAATTTAAGATGGCCCACAATTACTGTAGGCTATGTTGCCTAATCCAACAAGAAATTAGACCATGTCATGTCTGCATTCAAGCCAAAATAACCCATATAGGCTGTTATAATTTTGTTTAAGTGAATGCTCTGCAATAATAATAATAATAATAATAATAATAATAATAATAATAATAATAGCCTAATAATAATAATGTAGCCTTACTGGAAGTAGCAGAACCTTGCCAGGCACTAAGTTTGCATTCCCACCTAATGGTCAAGCCCCAGCTTTTGTGTTGTTCAAACTATGTTTCTTGAATGTACAGATGATTACAGTTATTTATTTGTATTATTTTCACGAGCATATTGTGTCTTGCTCAGTAGAGGGATGTCAGGATGATTCTAGGGGCCTGGCACAAACAGGAACATATTTTAATACACTATTCTAATTATGAGAGCATTTTCAATACTGTATTGTTTAAGCACCCTTATTTGTTGATCACAAGCTGAATGCTCAGCTTTACTGATTTACTTGTGAAGGCCTAACAAAACAGGACACAGAAATTATGAATATCAATCACATGTAATTTAGGTAATGCATATCACCAGCAAGCCACCCCAAAATCCACCAGATTGCAGGAAATCACATCAACGGAATGGAAAATTTTTGGGGGGCAGGCCCCCAGCCCCCATTTGATTGTATTGTGCATCCCTCGAGGATGGTCCCAAAAACACCACATTGACGGGGTCATTAAAAATCAGCTACAAATTTCTCACACAGGCCTACCACTGCTCCCTCCTCCTTCGGTTTAGCGTGTGCCAAAAAATGGTGCCCCCACCCCAAAAAAATAAATAAAAAAAATCTCACTCCAAGGTTTTTTGAAAAGTTGGCAGCCCTGGACTCAAACCAAAGATTTGTTTTTCCTATAGATTAGAATATAGAGCCAAAACGTATCGTGTGTAAGTAATATTTGTGTGTGTGTGTGTGTGTGTGTGTGTGTGTGTGTGTGTGTGTGTGTGTGTGTGTTTGTAATTACAGTAAGTAGAGAATGGCTACAAGGCTACAAGAGGATCTCACCTGTCCGGTGTGTTGTGAAATCTTCAAAGACCCAGTTATGCAGTCGTGCAGTCACAGTGTGTGTAAATTCTGTCTGCAGCAGTTCTGGACGACCAAAAGTTCCAGAGAATGTCCAGTCTGCAGGAGGAGATCATCAAAGGAATTTATACCCCCAAATCTGGCGTTAAAGAACCTGTGTGAGACTTACCTAAAAGAATGGCAACACACATGTTGCATTTTACACAAAAGAACAGTTGAGTTCTTCTGTAAAGATGATCTGCAGCTCATGTGCCCGATGTGTAGAGACTCCAAGCTACACAAAGATCACAACTTCTGTCCTATCAGTGAAGCAGCAACTAATGTGAAGGTAGGACCTATACCTATCAGCTAATTATAGTAGGGTGACCATACGTCCGTATTTCATACCCTGTCCTGGGCGTCCGGGGTTATTTTTAGAAAGTGAGGAAATGTCCTGGTTTTTAAATTACCTTCATCATTGGACCATTAAATTTACAGGCACTAGGACACTGCACACGTGACGCAATCCGTGCGGGCAGCCCTGTTCTTATAATCGGAAGATAGCCGAAAATAAGTTTGTTAAACATTCATCATGGGCACTTCAATTAATCTAGCGTTATCCTTTTGCGCGCACTATACTATACATATCGCGGGTTTTGCTTCATTGTCTTTCGGAAGCTTTATATGGGTATATTAAATTAAACTAGACAACAGGGCCGGTTCTAGGCATAGACAAACAAGGTGGTCGCCTAGGGCGCCAAATATCAGGGGGCATCACAATACATTTCTTCCTTTTTTCCTTCAGTTTTTCTCTTGTATTTTGAGAAAAGGGGGCAAAACTCAAATCTGGCCTAGGGCACCAAAAAGGCTAGAACCGGCCCTGCTAGACAATCAGATCTATCCGTTGGTATCATTGGTAACGTACTTGCTTGAGAATAAGATGGCTCAATTTCAGTGTAAAGATTGCCCATTAGAAGAGGGATTTTGATAAAATCATCACACATTATAAGACCTGCAAAGTTTGAGATAAGTTTTCAACCTGATCTCACAAAAGTGAAATGAAACACAACTCACCCATTAAAATAAAAGATGTTTTCTCCAAACATAATCAGTGGCAGATCACACTGTTGACACAAAATCATGAATAGCCTAAAGAATTCTGTGCTGAAAAGAGACAGCTGCATATTCAGCATTGCTCAGTGATGTATTGGGAAGAAGCTGTGTCTCATTAACTTTCAGTGGGTGTGATATCTGTTTCCATCCCAATAAAGTCTACAATAGTGTGCTCCCACCACAGATTGCTTTTTTTATGAATTGTGTTCATTTCACAGATTTCTGTGAGATTATGTTGAAGTTTTATATCACCCAATTGCAGAATTGGAGCACCCTCATCCAATTTAGGTGGTGCTGAGGTATTTCAGACATTCCCCTTTTTCTATAGCAGCTAGACATGCATATAATAATAATACAATAAATGAGTTAAGCAAAGTCCATTATTAGCTGGTGTGTTCAAAAAAAAAAAAAAAAAAAAAAAAGTTCAGATGGGCCTACTATTTCAATAGATTTCCTGTTGGAAAAAATTTTCGGCGTGCTTCGCGCACATCTCATACCCCTCCACCCAAGGTGTCCTGGTTTTCCCAAATGAAAATATTGTCACTCTAAATTATAGACCTTATGTTACATTGGAACTGTATACACTATAGATAGGCCTATCCCTTCTAATATATCTATAAATATTATAGATCTCTGGTGAAAATGTTGGTACTGTGCAAGTCCTCCATTGCAATTTTGTTCCATGCATTCCATTCCATTATGTAGCAAATCTCAGGGAACTCCACTGCAATGCTTACACTCGTTCAACTTTACCAAAGGGAGATTAGATTTCTCATTTTTTCAGCCTTAATAAAAGATTGGAGATCAGGATGACCTCTTATACAAATAATCATAATAGTGAACAGGCTAACAGAAATTCTGTGTCTTCTCACCAAAACACGCACCCACCCACACACACACACACACAACAAATTATACATTTTACTAGACCCTTTCCCCTGACATTCCCCTGCTCCACATATTCTCTGTTTCTTTCTCTGCAGGAGGAGCTCATGGTGAAACTGCAGGACAAACACAAGGCGTTTGAGAAGGCTAAAGACATCTGTCATAAATCAGCCGAGTATGTTAAGGTGAGTGTTTTTGATGTGGGCTTTAGCTTTTAACTTTTTCATTTTAAAATGTTTATCTCTCTCTAAAGATGATGCAGACATGCGTTTTGTGTAATATGTTTTGTCGTGTTTTGAGTAATAAGTTTCTTGTGCAATAAAAAAACAGTGTTGTATTTGGACAAGATGTCTTTTTCGCTCATGCCAAAATACCGTTAAGTTGCTTTGCAACTATCTTGGTCATGTGATGACACAGACTGTGGTTTAAGTTAAGGACATCATGTCAGCACATTACTTGATATTAGGCAGCTTAGTGTAGCTTAGAGTAAATAGTTATTCTTTTCTTTAAAAAAGTTTTTTTTGTTCCATCCAAAGCCTTCATCCCTTTCCAATTTTTAGTATTTCTTCCTTTTAAATATTGTGTAAATATTTCTCATGATTTTATCTAGATTCAGGCCCATCACACCGAGAGGCAGATCAAGAGGGAGTTTCTGGAGCTTCACCAGTTTCTACGAGATGAAGAGGCGGCCAGGATAGCTGCACTGAGGGAGGAAGAGGAGCAGAAGAGTCAGATGATGAAGGAGAAGATTGAGAAGATGAGCAGAGAGATCTCATCTCTTTCAGACACAATCAGAGCCACTGAGCAGGAGATGAGAGGTGATGATGTCACATTCCTGCAGGTAAGAACTATAAAGTTTGAATGTGTGTGTGTTTGTGTGTGTGTCTCTGTGTGTGTGTGTGTGTGTGTGTGTGTGTGTGTGGGTGGGTGTGTGTGTGTGTGTGTGTGTGTGTGTGTGTGTGTGTGTGTGTCATTTATTGTTCTGAATATAACAACCAAAGACAAACTAAAACAAACAAGAGGAGTGTGGAAATCAGCAAAGTCAGTAACGTAGCGTCGTAGAGCCTGCATGAGTGGACAGTGTCATTAAGTGTGTAGCATGCGAGAACACAAAAGGGAGGGCAAAGGAGGCTCCAAAGGGGGAGGGAAGAAATGCTCTTAACAACATAGAGACATCGGGACCAGGAATCGCCAAAAATGATGTTGGGCTTTGGCCACATCTACCATGACATAATGCAGATGGGGCCAGCGGACTTACAAGCCTTGGCACTGTGTGTGTGTGTGTGTGTGTGTGTGTGTGTGTGTGTGTGTGTGTGTGTGTGTGTGTGTGTGTGTGTGTGTGTGTGTGTGTGTGTGTGTGTGTGTGTGTGTCTGTGTGTGTGTGTCTGTGTGTGTGTGTGTGTGTGTGTGTGTGTGTGTGTGTGTGTGTGTGTGTGTGTGTGTATATACTGTATGTGTGTTTGTTTGTCTGTGCATGCGTGTCTGACATGTAAAGAAAATACATTTTTTGACATTTTCTACTTTCTTCTTTTCCAGAACTACAAGAGCACAGTGGAAAGGTGAGTTATCTGCCTCCTGTCTCTCTTTTCTCTGTGGTTCTGAACCCAAAGCCACAGCAGCACTGACTCCTGAATGTTATTCCAGAGCCCAGTGCACACTGCAGGATCCAGAGAGGGTTTCAGGAGCTCTGATCAATGTGGCAAAGCACCTGGGCAACCTGAAGTTCAGAGTCTGGGAGAAGATGCAGGGGATTGTTCCGTACAGTGAGTTAAAAATACTGCACACACACACACACACACACACACACACATACAAACATACTGTGTCATTAGATAGAGTGGTAGAGTGTTGTTTGTGAGTCTGAGACTGTTTGTTTGTTTGTGTGTGTGTGCGCATGTGTGTGTGTGCGCATGTGTGTGTCTGTCTGTCACAGAGAAGTAGTGTGTAATTTGTGTGTATTTGATTGTTTGTGATATAGTGTGAGTGTATATATAGTGTGTGTGTGTGTGTGTCATCAAAGTGGTAATGTTTGTGTGTGTGTGCGTGTTGAACTTGAGAGAGGTTGCGTATCCTAAACTCCTGCACAGCTGGGATCCCTTCATACTGATGACTAAAGAGCATTTCACTGTTCCTACTTCTCCTGCCATTACACTTGGTATTAACACCACTATTCAAGGGCAAAGGTTTGCTCTCAAAAAAAAAAAAAATAATAAATAATATGTTGTGGCAATGGAGTTTGTCCTCCTGAGTATTTTGGGTTTGTGGATTTGTATATTTGGGTTTGTGATTCCAAAAGTAGCATTGGCTATAAAAAATTATCTATTTAAATGAGTGAGGATGAATTACACATCACACAGTAGATCTATTACTGAAATTTCATCCTGCAAATGGATGATAGAAAATTATAGGTCTAGCCTGTATCATAATGTGTGGTGATTTTTGCAAGTTCTTAGATGGAACCCCGGCCAGCCCCACCCCTAAATAAATAAATAAATAAATGAATGAATAAAGTACAATAAAAATAAAAATGGTGCAGTGTGCCTCATCATACTATCACGGCCAGAACAAGAGGATAAAGTTATATAGCCAGTGCTGCTATACCATTTTTTCTCCTTTTTGCAAAACTCACTAAAGGTATTAGTTACTCTACCATATGCATGTCTAGCTGCTGCAGCAAAGCAAAAGATCTGGACCCCAAGTCCCTCCCCTTTCCCTTCTTGTGTGTGAGACTTCAGCATTGAAGTCTGAAAGCAGGCTAAGCTATTGGGATTTGGGGTGCTCATATTCTGCAAATGGGTGATAGAAAACTCTTCTGTTCAAATTGTTGGTCTATATCATAATGTGTAGGGATTGTTTTGATTTGTTTTATTTTTTGAGGTCTTGGTTATTAAATGGAACTCCTTATTACTAAGCCAAGTTTAACACCAGAGAAAGATATTTCTCTCTTCAAAATGTGGGCCATCTTTACACTGAAATTGAACCCCTTATTCTCAAGCAAGTACATTACTAGTGGCACCATTGTGTGACATCCATTGTAGGAGCTTGTATACCAATACCAAAGCTTCAGAAAGACAATGAAGCAAAACCATGTCACCCGCGATTTTATTTTTCAGCGTTCGCGAATAAATTTGTATCTGTATCATGTAAAAATAAAATGCTAAATATTGGTATGGACTATTTTGTCTTCCCAAAATATTGGTTGTGACATGTCCCTGTGGTCCATATGCAAACCTACGCCCTTGCCACTATCAATAATGACCATCATTCACATCCTCATCACACATCACTCAGTGTTCAGCTCATGTGTGTGTTCTTTCTCTCTGCAGCTCCTGTCATTCTGGATCCCAACACTGCATTCCCTCGTGGCATCCTGTCTGAGGATCTGACCAGTGTGAGACGTGGTGATGAGGAGCTGCAGCTTCCTGAGAACCCAGAGAGATTGGATAGGTATATCAGTGTCCTGGGCTCTGAGGGCTTTAACTCAGGGACTCACTGTTGGGATGTGGAGGTCGGGGAGGGCACAAAGTGGCACGTGGGAGTGAAGACAGAGTCTGGCCAGAGGAAGGGAGATTATGTGGAAGAGGTGAGTGGAGAGTTCTTTGTGTATTATTACTATGGTAAATATACATCAATTACTCCAGAAATTGACACTATCTTCTCAGTGGAGCAGAAACTCCAGAGGATCAGAGTGCAGCTGGACTGGGACAGAGGAGAACTCTCATTCTCTGACCCTGATAATAACACACACCTACACACACTCACACACACTTTCACTGAGAGAATGTTTCCATACTTTAATGTTGGGATTGTGTGTCCTCTGAGGATCTTACCAGTGAAGGTGTCAGTCACACTAGAGCAGCCCAGCTGATGGAGTCTCTGTCTGGACTAGCACTGAACCAGAGAGAGAGAGATGGACACCAGAGAGAGACATTGTGGTCAGCCATGAAGCACTACACACACACACACACACAAGGATCATGTGTGGTCAGGGATTGTGTGTGTGTGTGTGTGTGTGTGTGTGTGTGTGTGTGTGTTTATGTTGTTATAGGAGAGATATTGTATATTATGATCAACCCTGAGTGTGTTTCTTGACCACACTGATGAGAGTATCAGGACTGGTCAGCAGCAGAAGATGAATCTGGAGCACACTGACCTCATCTGTCTGAGTTATTAGCCCCTGTTACATGTCTCATCAGATTGGTATATTGTGAATAAACTATTCTGAATAAAACATGTGTTTACATGCAGAGTAAAGGATTTTATTCTGATCAAACATTACGTTGGTCATGTGACATATGAATCCCTAATTGTGATCAGTTTCTGATGCTGTTTGTCAAATTCATTTTAGGTTTATGGTGAAAGAAAGAAAAATGCTTTTCATCAGGTATTCTGTGAAAAGTGGATTTCATTCATAATTACATTTCCATTTATACTGTACAAATGTGTGGTCAG
This sequence comes from Sardinella longiceps, assembly GCA_027497455.2. NCBI lineage: Eukaryota > Metazoa > Chordata > Actinopteri > Clupeiformes > Clupeidae > Sardinella > Sardinella longiceps. Next base: position 12,765,441 of record JAODXP020000016.1, on the reverse strand, counting down.
TCAATTTTATTCTGTATCCAAATAAATGAGTATGAATATTTGTGTGAGTAAGTGTGTTTAGCCTACAGAACATGAGTGTCAGCACTGAGAGATCAGCATTGCTCTGCAGTGAATGAAAAACACATTCAGAATGATCACAACAAATGGCATCAGCATCAGCCCAGCTAAGCCTGCTGGGAGTCTCCAAACAAGGAAAGAGATTTAGGAGGAGGAGGTGGTGGTGACGTTACTTAGTAGTACCAGAACTCTTTGACAGCCATTCTGTGTTCAAATTTTTATGGTGCTATATTATTATTAGGCTACACCAAGATATCATGGTGGCATTGAGCTATGTACAGCTGAGCTATGTACAGATGATGTGATAGATATTCATAGTGCCCAATAAATGGCTCTGGACAATCTTAAATGATTCTTCCTCTACAAGAAAATGTATAGGTGAGTCTCCAAACTAAATATCACTTGTGATTATTTAGATAGGCGATAGCCAGACTATGTCAATATGGGAGAAAAAGGCTTTTCACATCAGAATCCTATTTGCATATTTGCCTTACTTTTTTCTCATTAGCTGGTGGATTATCCAATTTATCACAAATAAAATACTGTTTTCTGATTGGCTGAGAGGGTGTCCTGTTATCTGGGACGTTTATCTGGTAAAATAATTCATCACCTTTCATATTGCCATTCCATTGTCTATTCTGGACAATCGCTCTCCTATTAGCAAATGACACGTAGGCATTTACTTTATAAGTCGCTTTGGATAAAGGGCCTGATAATCTTCTTTATCCCACCCTTGAAGAAATTTCCCCCAACACTAAGTTCATGGGCAAGTCCTTACCAGTATCTGTGGACATGCTGCTACCAGACAATAATAATAATGTATGTCAATAAAATGAGATTTGAAGCACACACTTCTGTCTTATGTAGTTTACTCCCCAGGCAGTGATGAGTAATAAAATCACAGTCCAAATGCCAAGTGTTTGTCTTCTTGAGTTCTATCTTCTGGTGAGTGTACCCAATGGCGTAGATTTGCATATGGACCATAGTGACATGTCACAACCAATATTTTGGGAAGACAAATAGTCCATACCAATATTTAGCATTTTATTTTTACATGACAAAGTTAAAAATTTATTTGCATATTTTGCAAACTATAGTATAGTTTTGGTAGTTATGTTTAGTTTTTTCAATGTGCCAGCATTCTGCAACCCAGAGCAGGAGCATGAGAGTTGTTCATTCAGTGCTGCAATTTCAGAGCCATGTTCATCACACATGGAAGTAAACAAAGCGAAACCTACTGAGACAGATAGCAGACAAGGGGAGAAGTATTTGGTAAGCTACTAGCTACAACAGAGAGCACCAAGGTCCGGATGTTTGTAATTTTTTTCGAGACAAAAATAAAATTGGTTAAACTTTCATGGGCACTGCAATTTATCTATCTATTACCGTGCGGCCGCAATAATTTTATAGCCAACACTTCTTTTGGAATTACACAAACCAACCCAATAGACTCAGGAGTAAAAACTCCTGAGGGGGGGGGGCAGGAATAGGTTTGCAAAAGCAGAGAGAAAATAAACATTGACATCGGGAGTTTATGCCCTCATAAAAAGGACAGAACAACTGTTTTTTTTTACCAAATGTGACTCTGACCAACCAGATTTCTGCTAATTAAACCCCTCCCTCTGGCTTGCCTGTCCTGAAGGAGGAAGTGAAGCTCAGTAACAGACAGCAACTTTGGTCTCTAGCTCCAGAGAGGTTTAAAGCGTATTCCATGATCTTTGCTAATTCTACTGCAGTAGTTTGGAGTAGAAGAAATATAAAAAGGAACCTAATTGTAAGGGTAAGAAAGTGGTAAGAGAAACCCAAAGGATTTTGCAGGTAGTGAGTTTTTCTCCAAACAGAAAGTGGAAGTACAGTCTGTGAGGTGACTACGGCCAGTGGCGCCTGAACTAAAATCACTGTCTTGGACTATGGCTTCTTCGCTAGAGGAGGATTTGTCCTGTCCTGTGTGCACTGACATCTACAAGGATCCTGTAGTTCTGACCTGCACTCACAGCATCTGTAGAGCCTGTCTGAAGCAGTTCTGGGAAACTAAACCATCCAGAGAATGTCCAGTCTGCAGGAGGAGATCATCAAAGCCTGAGCCTCCTCTCAACCTTGTACTGAGAAACTTGTGTGAAGTGTACTTACAGGAGAGAAGTCAAAGAGGAGCACAGTGCAGTCTTCATAAAGACACACTCAGGCTGTTTTGTCATGATGATCAGCAGCTTGTGTGTTACTCGTGTCGAGACTCCAAACTCCACAGGAATCACCAGTTCAGTCCTGTTGATGAAGCAGCAGCTGATAGAAAGGTAGGTTTGAATATTAGTGAAGGAATATTACATAGAATAAGTATGTATATTGTTCTGCATGTCAACTGTTGCTATTTCTGTGACTCAACACTGGATGCAGCAATCTTATTTCTTGGTAGTGAACCATGCCAAAAATGTAGCACATAATAACTTTTCAGCAGGAGATGCATCGATGTTTGCTCTGTTTCCATTTGAGCAATTTCATATCAGTTGAAACGTTCCCATCACCATGGTCCTTATATTATTCTGATTTTCTGTCCAAATATTCTTCGAAATCTTCTATAAAGCCAAATTGATGTCTTGTTTAGTTTCTGAGATATGACTCTTAAAAGTTGGATCCAAACGCATCCTTACAAAATGCTGAAAATTCCAAACTTTTTCATACGCACCAAATTTGAAGAATTGAACACTGGGGAAGTACCCTGTCTAGTTGTCTAATATCACATTGAAATTACAGTCCTGAAAATGTGAGTTTAGCACATTCATGATATGAGAACAAAAACATTTTTGTTGTTGTTGCTTCAGAAAAATAATCTTGTTTTGTTTCCATGAATGGAATGGTCTTCAATGGTGGGAAGGACTGTAATTTTAATGTGATATAGCTAGACGGGTGAATGCCACAGCATTCAAATATTTAGGAATGGATGTTGTTGCATTAGAGGAGGAGAGGGGTTTAAAAATGTAGTGCTTTCATTAAGACAGATCAGAACAAAAATCAGACAAATTTTAGGACCATGGTGTCGAAATCAAGATTTTGGTGTTGAGTTGATATGGAATTGCCCATTTACCACTTCTCATAAAAGTTGAGATATTAAATTAGATGGATTTGCAATATTGCCGGGATGGATGTGCTTTGGTGGTTTTGCTAGAGTCCATAATTCTCTCTGTCTCTCTCTCTCTCTGTCTGTCTCTCTCTCTCTCTCTCTTTCCGTCTCTCCCTTTCCTGGGATTCAGGAGGAGCTCAAACTCAAACTGGCTCCATTAAAGGAGAATCTGAAGGATTTTGAAAAAGTAAAAGTCATCTGTGATGAATCTGTTTCATACATTAAGGTGGAAATCTTGACTTGTGTCAATCACAAATAAAGATGCTGCAGATTTCAATTCAGACTAATTCTAAAGTGATTGTTCTTGAACTTAAACATAACTCTAAACCCTTGTCCTTGCTGACCTTATTCCAGACTCAGGCCCAGCACACAGAGAGGCAGATCAAGGAAGAGTTTGAGAAGCTTCACCAGTTTCTACGAGATGAAGAGGCAGCCAGGATAGCTGCACTGAGGGAGGAAGAGGAGCAGAAGAGTCAGATGATGAAGGAGAAGATTGAGAAGATGAGCAGAGAGATCTCATCTCTTTCAGACATAATCAGAGACATAGAAGAGCAGATGGGAGCTGATGATGTCACATTCCTGCAGGTGAGAACTATACAGTTTGGATGTGTGTGTGTGTGTGTGTGTGTGTGTGTGTGTGTGTGTGTGTGTGTGTGTCTGAGTGTGTGTGTCTGAGTGTGTGTTGCAGCCTGATCCAGCTCTACAGTACTTTCCCCACTTATGGCAAGATATGCAGAGGATTGGGTTTTACAGCCACACACAGTGGCAAAGCACACCCCCCCCCCCCCCCTCACACACACACACACACACACGCACACACACACTAACCCGTTAGAGTATTGTAGTTTTATTATATACTATATTATATCCTTGGAGACTAGCACCAGATCCCACCCCATTGTCTTGTCTTTAAACCCTCCTAAATCAGTTAACAGGTGGATCATCTTCTCTCGCCTCCCGTACCTGTTTACTCTGTTATCATATAATTGCTAAACTGAGGTGTGATGTCTTGGCTCAGGAGTCGTGGCAAAAAGATTGATGCAGTGTGTCAAAATAATAGTCAAAAGTCAAAATAATATGTAATTTATTATGTTAATGAAATTAACAATCACAGACAAACTAAATCAAACAAGAGGAGTGTGGTAGCCTGGCACGCCCTCCCAGTGAAGTAACACCTTCGGCGTTGCTGTCGCTGGTCTGGCCAGCTTCTGATCAGGCAGGACTTCTCAATTCCCCAAAACGGGGGAACTGCCCCTCCTTGATCGAGAACCAATCAACTTTGAGCAGCTCCTACGGCTCTCAGTCCTGTTCAAGCAATTCCCTTCACGTCACATACGTCAGAGTGGTGTGATTGTTTTTGCTTCGGCACAGCATTTTCTAACAGCAACCAGTAGCAAACCGAGGCAGTTGAGGGAGGCGGGTCAACCATGCGCTTTGAGAAACTTTGTTATACGGGCTCTTGGTCAGACCAAAGTCTCGTAGAGCTTTGAAAGTCGATGGCAATCAGGCTAGGAGTGTGGCGCCCCAAAGGGGGAGAGGGGGGAACTGCTTTTACTGGGGCAACGTGTAGACATCAGGGCCAGGAGTTTGCAAAAATTATGTTGGGCTGTGACCACAGCTATGAAGTCACAATGCAGACAGGGCCAGCGGACCATCACACAATTTACGAAGCCGATCTGCTGGCACGGTGTGTGTGTGTGTGCATGTTTGTCTGGGCATCTAAGGAAAATAGTAGCTTTTTTAACATTTTCTACTTTTTTCTTTTCTAGAACTACAAGAGCACAGTGGAAAGGTGAGTGATCTGCCTCCTGTCTCTCTCTTCTCTGTGGTTCTGAACCCAAAGCCACAGTAGCACTGACTCCTGCTGTTATTCCAGAGCCAAGTGCACACTGCAGGATCCAGAGAGGGTTTCAGGAGCTCTGATCAATGTGGCAAAGCACCTGGGCAACCTGAAGTTCAGAGTCTGGGAGAAGATGCAGCAGATTGTTCAGTACAGTGAGTAAACATAATAACATTCCATAATAGTGTTTGGCCAAATATATGAAAATAAGCACAAATACCAAACACACAGTTGATACAGTACATGCCACAGAGAGACACAAAAACACAAGCACAGTAACTTTGGAACAATACGCACTGAACAATACAATCTACAAAAATGCATACAAATACAAACACCGGTACAGTGGTAATAAAATGGACAGATTCCAAATGTGATGAGTTTCTTACACAAATACACACTCCTATAGAAACACACATTCGCACACACAGACACACACACACATTCTCTCAGAGACCCTCTCACACACACACACACACAGTTAGGCCTACATACAGTACATACATTTACAGTATACACTACACACACACACACACAAACACACATTTATACGTTCACACAAAGAAAGGGCCCTATCATGCACAGGTGCAATGTGCCTTCACAAATGGTGCAAGCTGTCTTTGCTATTTTCAGGTGAGTGCATGATTCATTTTTCCAAAGATGCACATTGTCTAAATAACAAATGACATCAAAGATCATGGAATACTGAAGAGAAAACAACATAATATGTTTCAATGGGATCAAACCTGACCAGTTCCAGTCTGCATAAATGCATTACATTAAAATAGCCACACTTGTGCTTCACACTGGTGAGAATGAATGAATTGAATGAACTTTATTGTCCACAGTGTGGAATTTGTCTTCAATTTCACCATAGAGAAACATGACATTTAAGACAGACAGCACTACACTTCATGCAAAGGTCTGGGATGAATCACAGTATGACATTTCAATATAAATAATATATATCGGTATAAATATATCAAAAACCCTTCATGTGCAAATATATCAATAAATATAATGAATAGATATATCAGAATCCCTTGGTGTGCAAAAAGAGCTTACAAGTTGATAGGTAAAACCCTAGCCTATGTTTATTCAGTGCTGTAATTGCGTTGGGGATAAAAGATTTCTTATAAATATTTTTTATGGCAGTAGGAAATCTAAAGCGCCTCCCTGAGGGTAGGAGCTCAAATTCATTATGGAGAGGGTGTGAGGGGTCATTTATAATTTTCTTAGTTTAGTTTCTAATGTTTTCCTCGTTCATGCTGCTTAGGCTCTTTTGTGGTTTTCCTGTTATTTTGGAGGCCATATTTACTATTCTCTGAAGTTTATTCCTCCCCTGGATGTTAAGGTTGCCATACCACATGAGCATGTTAAATGTTAAGATGCTTTCTACTAAACTTTTGTACACATTTTCCATAATTTCTTGTTTTACACCAAAACTGTTTAGTTTATGTAGGAAATATAAACGTTGGGAGCACCTTTTAAAAATGTAATCTGTGTTTTCCTTAAAATTAAGCTTGTCATCTAGCCTGGCGAATGCCAAACTAAAATCACAAGTGATATTTAGTCTGGGGACCTACCTATTGCATTTCTCGTAGCGGAAGCATCGTTTACAATTGTCCATAGCCGTTTATTGGGCGCTACGAATGTCTATCATAGCGTCTGTACATACCTCGGAGCCAATACCAGAGCCACCGCGTGACGTAAAATGCAATCGAGGGCCGTACAAATCCCTTTTTGTTCTGCGATTGGATACCGAAAGTAAGCGAGAAAAACGGCCATGGTCACCATGCTCCTCTGCAGAGTGAAATGAAATAAGCACGCAAAGGAGCATGGGAATTCCCAGGCTACTTGTCATCCATATATGTGCCAAGATATTAAATTTTTTCACCATCTCTACTACTTGTCCTTTGATTACTACTCCTAGTAAGTCTTTATCATTTTGGATGATCAGTGCTTTTGTCTTACTGACATTAATCTCAAGGTAGCTCAATTGACACCAGTCTTGTAGACTAGATTAGATGTTTGATGTATGATTGTTCCCTCTCTTTGTCTCCCTTCAGCAGCAAACCAACTAACGACATGTCATCTGCGTACTTAAATAATTTAAAATTATCATGGTTGATATTAAATTCATTCGTATGAAAATAATTGTCTCTTGGGGTGCTCCTGTATTCAAGACAATCACTTCTGACTCTTCATTGCATAGAGTTACTCTCTGAGGACGGTCAGAGAGGAACTCTCTGATCCAGAGAATTATACCCCCATTAACCTCCAGATCAACAAGTCTCTGCAACAAAATATGTATTTGCATGGTGTTAAATGCAGATGTAAAATCTATGAACAGTGTTCTTACATAATGTGCAGAGACGATGCTTTGCTAGATGCTTTGCAGTGCTATTGAACATAGTTGTAGTTGCATCATCTGTCCCCCTCTTAGTTTTATATGCAAATTGAAAGTGGTCTAGGGAGCTAGATACTGAAGATGCAATGTGTCTACTGAGCACTCTTTCCATACATTTACATAGTATGGATGTTAATGTGATTGGTCTAAAATCATTTAACTGTGACGCTGCAGGGTTTTTTGATACTGGCACAATATTGGATAACTTTAGGAACTGTAGTGGTCTGAAGGAGCAGTTGAAATAACTTAGTTAAAGCACCTTTTAGTTGGTGGACACACGTTCTAAGTCCTTTGCCACTTAGACCATCCGGACCTGGGGCTTTGTTGGGTTTGATACAGGCTAAGCTTAAAGCAACCTCATTTTCTGTGAGTGTAATTGGAGCATAATCATTAATAGTTTTACATACTTCCTCTCTTTGGATGTGGAAGTCTGTTTTATCAAATCTCCCTTAAAAGGTATTTAAATCATTGGCAAGGGAAGGAGAAGAGAGCTGCTTCTCTGCTTACCCTCCCTCCCCATCATCTGGTTTAGACCTTCCCATGCACTCTTAGCATTGCCAGAGCAAAAAACGTTTTTCTACTTTGTCTTTATAGTCTAACTTTGCCTTTTGCTATAGATCATAAATATACGGTACACACATTCAGACTTATACACACACAGACTCACCATACATACACACACACTCAAACACACATATTCATCATATATTGACATTCACACACACATCACAGACAGACACGTCCACACAGACGCACGCACATACACACATACATGCACACCACAAACAATATTGTAAGACGATACATAAGCACTAGCAAATAGAGTCCAAGGGAAATGACCTCTATACACACACACACACTCACACATTGGATGGATTGCTGTGGAGATGGAGTGCAAATCTGGAGAGAGTGATAGATATAGACATGGTAAACAAGTGAGAATCTGCAGCAATACTACTCCTCCATCATTCCACTATCACCCCCTCTTTTGAGAGTCAACTCCTGCATAGCTGGGATACTGATGACTAAAGAGCATTTCACTGTTCCTACTTCTCCTGCCATTACACTTGATAACACCACTATTAATAATGACCATCATTCACATCCTCATCACACATCACTCTGTGTTCAACTCGTGTGTGTTCTTTCTCTCTGCAGCTCCTGTCATTCTGGATCCCAACACTGCACATCCCAACCTCATCCTGTCTGAAGATCTGACCAGTGTGAGACTTGGTGATAAGAGACAGCAGCTTCCTGATAACCCAGAGAGATTTGATTACTATGCCTGTGTCCTGGGCTCTGAGGGCTTTAACTCAGGGACTCACTGCTGGGATGTGGAGGTTGGGGAGAACACATGGTGGAATGTGGGTGTGAAGACAGAGTCTGGCCAGAGGAAGGGAAAGTATGGTGGTGATGTGAGTGGAGAGTTTAAAGTGTTTTATAAAGATGGTAAATATAGAGCACGTGCTCCACCACAGCCCTCCACTCTCCTCACAGTGCAGCAGAAACTCCAGAGGATCAGAGTGCAGCTGGACTGGGACAGAGGAAAACTCTCATTCTCTGACCCTGATAATAACACACACATACACACTCTCACACACACTTTCACTGAGAGAGTATTTCTCTACCTGAGTTTTGATAAGGGGTGTCCTATGAGGATCTTACCAGTGAAGGTCTCAGTCACACTAGAGCAGCCCAGCTGATGGAGTCTCTGTCTGGACCAGCACTGAACCACAGAGAGAGATGGAGACCAGGCAGAGACGGACTCAGTCATGAGGCACCACACACACACACACACACACACACACACTGATTTGTTCAAGGATGTGTTGGTGTTTGTGTGTGTGTGTGTGTGTGTGTGTTCATGTTGTCATACTGTATGTCCCTAAAGATAGATGTATATGATCAGCCCTGATGTGAGTTTCCTCTGTCCACACTGAATAAAGGTCAGTATCAGGACTGGTCAGTAGGGGGAGATGAATCTGGAGCACACTGACCTCTGACTGACTCATCTGTTCTGAGTTAATGATGCTCTGATTGCCATCTGTCTCTGGTGCTGTAATTGTCAAATTTGTGTTTTGATTTCAGAAAGAACAAAAAATAATAATGTAGGCTAATAAATGTCTCATCATATTCAGGTAGAAGTGGCATTGTATTATTATTGTTAACTGACATGTTTCTAGATGTTTGGTCAGTCAGTCATATATGTTATCCAAATAAATGTGTGTGAATTTGAGTTAAAAGTGGATTTCATTCATAATTCATTATACTGTATAAATGTGTGTGGTCAGTCAATCTTATTCTGTATCCTAATAAATTAGTATGAATATTTCTGTGAACAAGTGTGTTTAGCCTACAGAACAAGAGTGTCAGCACTGAATTCGGTGTGGCAAGTAGCTATAATGAGCAAGATAATTTTTTGTCCACCATGTCAATATGGCAGAAGAAGACTCTTCACATCAGAATCTTGTTTGCCTTGTCATGACTTTTTTTTCATTGGCTGGTGGATTATCCCTAATTTATCACCCGGACAAATGAAATACCGTTTTCTGATTGTCTGAGAGGGTGTTATTCCCAGATAATAGGACACCTGTGATGTTTATCTGGTAAAGTAATTAATCACCAATCCATATAGATACTGGGTCAGCCTATTGCTGCCTCCAGTTGGCTTGCTTTTTTTTTATCTGTGTTGCAGGCTGTTGGAGTTGGGCAGGTGTCCTAGGTCAGCTTGATTGAAACGTATATTTAAGGCTGGCCTGCCCTGAAGGGATCTGCTTTTCTCTCTTTCCACCATTTTGTCTTGTTTTGTTTTGTTCTATTCCATTTGACTGATTCACACTACATCCTTATTTAGGCCTACCCACCATTGTGTTTAGACTTCTATTATTGTTTCTACTTTATTCACTTTAATTAGTAGCCTACCCCACCTGAATAGGTTACCCTCTTTTAAAACAGAGCCGCATGTCGTTATCCCTAACTGATGATATGACATTTCCTTTGTGTGTCATATTATAGGTTGTTGTATGAGTGATATGCTCATAGTGATGCTCATCAGCAACCACTAGATGGTGCTTAAGTCATTGAACCCTGTGAATGAGACTGCAGGAGCAATTTGTGTAGGCTATGTTATTGTGGTTAGATGACACAGTACAGTGTTCAGACATAGCAGCTCTGCTAGCCAATATGTGAATGAACTAACTTTCCACACTAGGACAAGCACAGACCCTCAGCTAAAATCTACCAAACACACATTAATGCCTAATCTCAGTAATCTGTTATTTTGTAGTTTGTTAACTCAAAGTCAAAAAATCAAAGCGAACTTTATTGTCAATCAAACTCTGCAACAGTACATTGCAAGCAGATTAAATGTGCGTTTATCCAAACTGTAAATGTGCAACAAGTTAAAAACTGACTGGATACTGAACATTTCTTCTGTATCAATGGAATAGTCTGTGTGTGGCTTTCAGAGGAAAAAGACAGACAAGTTTTTTTCATATTCGTCACTCACCTTCAAATTCATACTTTGAACTTGAACCTGTTGTAATGAGGTGAGGAACCGTTTCTGTGAAGGAATGCTGTCCAATGAGCTTCCTGCTTCACTATAGAGCCCTCCCCCTGTCCTGAAGGAGGAAGTGAAGTTCAGTGACAGGTGGCTGCAGCTCTGGTCTCTGCTACTCCTCTACAGAAAGTACTACTGCAGGTGGGAATAAATTAAACAATAAAGCTAGACTAAGGTGCTTAATGAAAAGTTTTAATTAATGAATGTTTCTATGCTGGTAAAAATTGAGTTAGAACACAGTGAGGATTCAGAAACAGATTTAGATTTTCCCTACCTGAAAGTGAAAGTATACTCTGTCAGAACAAGAGGGAAACTATACGGACACTTTTTATTTGTTCTTGGAAAATGGCTTCCAAGAGGAAGCTGGAAGAGGAGCTCTACTGTCCTGTGTGCACTGACATCTACAAGGATCCTGTAGTTCTGACCTGCACTCACAGTATCTGTAGAGCCTGTCTGAAGCAGTTCTGGGAAACTAAACCATCCAGAGAATGTCCAGTCTGCAGGAGGAGATCATCAAAGGAGGAACCTCCACTCAACCTCGTGCTGAGAAACTTGTGTGAGCTGCATCTCCAGGAGAGAAGTCAGAGAGGAGCCGTCTGCAGTCTCCATAATGACACACTCAAGCTTTTCTGTCACAACGATCAGCAGCTTGTGTGTCTGGTGTGCAGAGACTCAAAGCAACATAAGAATCACAACTTCAGTCCCATTGTTGAAGCAGCAGCTGACCGTAAGGTGAGTTTCATCACCATGAATGCAGATATTTCATTACTATTATATACACCTCTGATTATAGGAATGATATACGCATGATCTGTTTTGAGGGTGCTTTTCTGTAGCATACCTTTAGGTGGCAGCATAGAAAATCTGACAATGAGTAGCAAAAATGTAGACTACAGTCTTCCACTGATTGTATCTCAGACTTGCAACCACACTTCCACTTTCATAAATTGATCATGCATTGTAGTTCAGATCATGTGGTGTTCGGCTAAATCAGTAATGAGTTATATCCAATGTATTGTCCAGCTGAATCAATAACTAATTCTACCCAAGATTATTGTATTGTATTATTGTATTCATTCATGTGGTGTTCCTTATATTCATGTGTTCTATGATCATGTGACTCATGTGTGTTCTGTGTCATTTTGTGTTTGGTTCTGCTCAGGAGGATCTCAGTACCAATCTAGAGCCCTTAAAGGCAAAGCTGAAGAATTAGCAAAATAGCAAGATATATTAAGGTAAGAAATAAAGAAAATAGGTTGTATTTACCACTGTTATTTAATTATTTACATTGTAACAATATACAGTATTCTGCATATCTAAGATATGTATAAAACTATACGTGCTCCTTGACATCAGTGATAAGTGTTTGGATGGATTTTTTCTTTGATGTCATTCAGACTCAGGCTCAGCACACAGAGAAGCAGATCAAGGAGGAGTTTGAGAAGCTTCACCAGTTTCTACGAGATGAAGAGGCAGCCAGGATAACTGCACTGAGAGAGGAAGAGGAGCAAACAAGTCAGATGATGAAGGAGAAGATTAAGAAGATGAGCAGAGAGATCTCATCTCTTTCAGACACAATCAGAGCCATAGAAGAACAGATGGGAGCTGATGATGTCACATTCCTGCTGGTAAAGAGAAATATTTGCATCAATGTGTGTGTGTGTGTGTGTGTGTGTGTGTGTGTGTGTGTGTGTGTGTGTGTGAGTGAGTGAGTGTGTGTGTGTGTGTGTGTGTGTGTGTTTGTGTGTGTGTTTGTTTATGATGTAATTCTGGAGAGTGTGATGTGGTTTCAGTTTGCTGGTGGTGTGGCACATTGTTTTTTGTAGTATGTGCCTGAGACTTAGACTTTGCTATCCATGTGTGACTAGAGAGTTGTTACATATCGTCTCAAACTGCCATAGGGAATGTAATCACTCTCAGAGACTCCCAGATGAAGAAGGCCCTTGGGAAATATTGTACAGTACTTGTGAGAGCTGAGAGTGAGAGTGGTCTGAACGCTGAGTCTGCTAACAGCAGTGAGGTGGTGGTCCTCTAGGCTACATTCTTTCTTTGGCCCCAACACTTCTGTTTGGGACACCAGGGTAACAGCCTCTGGGATGCATTTACCCACCTGTTTTTTTGTAGGCTTTTTGCCTTTAATTTGATTGGATAGTAGAGAGAGAAACGGGAAATGAGTGGGAGAGAAATGGGTAAGGATCGGGAAAATACCTCAGGTTTGACTTAAAGGAGAATGCCGGTGTGATTCTGTCTTGAAATATGTTAAATAATGATCGAAGCACGGACTTGTCGTACATAGTTCACTTGCACCTGACCCCTCCTCTCAGGAATACGGCTAGTTAACCGATTGGCTACAGACAGGCTTTACGTTGGAGTCGATCGGGCACCTCATAGTTTGAGTTGAAAACTGTAGCTTACCTCCATAATTTCCACCATTGACGAAGCTCAAAGTTACTCCAAACTTCATTCCGTAGATTCCCGTGGGTGTTTACATGTAAACCGAGGCATACAGAACTTTGAAAGTGCACATTTAGCTTAGATATAAGGTTATATGTACAGCTTGTCTAAAAGCTTCCGTCGCCGTGTTTCATCTGAAATAACGCGAGATCGACATACTGAATAGTGAACTTCTCTACATCTCGCGTTACTTCAGATGAAACATGCTTACAAGCTAGGTAGAGACAAGCTATACATACTGTATAACCTTATATCTAAGCTAAATGTGCACTTTCAAAGTTCTCTATGCCTCGGTTTAAACGTAAACACCCACGGGAATCTGCAGAATGAAGTTTGGAGTAACTTTGAGCTTCGTCAATGGTGGAAATTATGAAGGTAAGCTACAGTTTTCAACTTAGAATATCAGGTGCTGGTCCACTCCAACACTAAGCCTGTTTGTAGCCAATCGGTTAACTAGCCATATTCCCGAGAGGAGGGGTCAGGTGCAAGTGAACTATGTGCGACAAGTCCGTGCTCCGATCATTATTTAACATATTTTAAAACAGAATCACACCGGCATTGTTCTTTAAACCTGAGTCCCCGGATTTATGGCACGACGCACTAGCCCGCTGAGCCACGTCACCCCCACATATGCACGCTTGTTTTTACTGTTTTGCTTTTTTTTAAACCTCAGAAAAATATCACCCTTCCTTCTCCCCATCTCTCCCCTGTGTGTATGAGTGTGCGTGTGTATTTGTGTATATCCTAAAGTCTAGACTATATACCACACCCTTTTTTGAAGATGTTTCCTTCCTTCCTGTCTTTCCTCTTTTCTAGAACTACAAGAGCACAGCTGAAAGGTGAGTGATCTGTCTCCTGTCTCTCTCTTCTCTGTGGTTCTGAACCCAAACCCACAGCAGCACTGACTCCTGAATGTTATTCCAGAGCCCAGTGCACACTGCAGGATCCAGAGAGGGTTTCAGGAGCTCTGATCAATGTGGCAAAGCACCTGGGCAACCTCAAGTTCAGAGTCTGGGAGAAGATGCAGGACATTGTTCAGTACAGTGAGTATACTCATTTTCTCATCTCCTTCACACACACACACACACACACACACACACACACACACACACACAGACAAATGTTGGTATATCACTGACAATCCCCAGACTTACATTGGTCAGGGATCAACTAATAGTGTTTGGCCAAATATATGGAAATATGCACAAATACCAAACACACAGAGTTGATACAGTACATGCCACAGAGAGACACAAAAACACAAACACACAGTAACTTTGAAACAATGTATGCAGTACTGAACAATACAATCTACAAAAATAGCATACAACCGGTACACTGGTAATAAAATGAACAGATTCCAAATGTGATGAGTTTCTTGACCTTCTCACACACACACACATTTACATACTGTACACACACTTACAGTATACACCACACACACACACACACACACACACACACACACACAAAGAAAGGGCCCTATCATGCACAGGTGCAATGTGCCTTAACAAATGGTGGAAGCTGTCTTTGCTATTTTCAGATGACGGCATGATTAATTTTTCCGCCAAAGATG
Organism: Sardinella longiceps; assembly: GCA_027497455.2. NCBI lineage: Eukaryota > Metazoa > Chordata > Actinopteri > Clupeiformes > Clupeidae > Sardinella > Sardinella longiceps. The sequence goes on along the minus strand of JAODXP020000016.1, from coordinate 12,750,430 downwards.
CACATTATCTAAATAGCAAATGACATCAAAGATCATAGATTACTGAAGATAGCACAACATAATATGTTTCAATGGGATCAAACTTAACCACTTCCAGTCTGCATAAGTGCATTACATTAAAATAGCCACACTTGCGCTTCACACTGGTGAGAATGTGCTACATGTATAGATCATAAATATACGCACATTCAGACACACACACACACACACACACACACACACACACACCATACATGCACACACACACACTCAAACACACATACATCATACAGTATATTCATATAATCATACATATATTGACATTCACTCACACTTCACAGACAGACACACTCACATTCACACTGATGCACACACACACATGCACACCACACACAATATTGTCATACGATACATAAGCACTAGCAAAGAGAGGCCAAGGGAAATGACCTCTATACACACACACACTCACACATTGGATGGATTGCTGTGGAGATGCAGTGAAAAGCTGGAGAGAGTGATAGAGATGGACATGGTAAACGAGTGATGTTAAGCGAATGAGAATCTGCAGCAATGCTACTCCCCCATCATTCCACTAACACCCCCTCTCCTGAGAGTAAACTCCTGCACAGCTGGGATCCCTTCATACTGATGACTAAAGAGCATTTCACTGTTCTTACTTCTCCTGCCATTACACTTGGTAACACCACTATTAATAATGACCATCATTCACATCCTCATCACACATCACTCAGTGTTCAGCTCATGTGTGTGTTCTTCCTCTCTGCAGCTCCTGTCACTCTGGATCCCAACACTGCACACCCATGTCTCATCCTGTCTGAGGATCTGACCAGTGTGAGATGGGGTGATAAGAGACAGCAGCTTCCTGATAACCCAGAGAGATTTGATGAGTATGCCAGTGTCCTGGGCTCTGAGGGCTTTAACTCAGGGACTCACTGCTGGGATGTGGAGGTTGGAGAGAACACATGGTGGAGTGTGGGTGTGAAGACAGAGTCTGGCCAGAGGAAGGGAGAGCATAGTGATGATGTGAGTGAAGAATGCAGTGTGTATTATAACAATGGGGAATATCTTATCATATCAGCATATGATTCAGACTCTAACACTCCCCTTAGAGTGAAGCAGAAACCCCAGAGGATCAGAGTGCAGCTGGACTGGGACAGAGGAAAACTCTCATTCTCTGACCCTGATAATAACACACACCTACACACCATCACACACACTTTCACTGAGAGAGTGTTTCCATACATGAATGTTGATAAGGGGTGTCCTATGAGGATCTTACCAGTGAAGGTGTCAGTCACACTAGAGCAGCCCAGCTGATGGAGTCTCTGTCTGGACCAGCACTGAACCAGAGAGAGAGATGGAGGTCATGTAGCACTGTGCGCGCGACACACACACACACACACACACACACACACACACACACACACACACACACACACTCATGTTGTCATACTGTATATCCCCAAAGATACTGTGTATTATATTATGATCAACACTGATGTATCTTCCTCTGTCCACACTGATGAAAGTATCAGGACTGGTCAGCAGCAGGAGATGAATCTCGAGCACACTGACCTCATCTGTCTGAGTTATTGATTGTCTCTGATGCTGTGTTTGTCGAATTTATTATGGATTTCATGGTAGTGAAAAGAGAGTTTCAAAGAAAGGAAAATGCATTGTAAATATCTGTAATCGGGTAAAAGTTAATTTAGTACTGTACTAATGTGTGGTCAGTAAGTCATATAATCTGAAAAATAAAAAATGTGTGAATATGTGTGTGCAATGAAAGAGCGTTAACTGAACATGAGTCAGCACTGAGAGATCAGCATTGCTCTGCATTGAATAAAAAAGTAATGTCAAACTCATGACAGCTTTTCTGTGTCTGATGCTACATAGATTATTATTATTAGGCTTCAATATGATGACTGCAGCACTACTGTCTGTCCAGGGTAAAAAGTGAACATATTAGAAGCAGGATTGTTTTTTTACGCTCTTACAGGCGCTCTTACAGGCCTGGACATATTAGCCTACATCAGAAGAAACAAGTAATAGAGGGGAAGACGTTCTGGGAGACTGTCTCGAATGGAAGAGCAGATTAACTTTCATTTTCTTTGTTGGCATTGAACTAATTATTCCAAGATATAACAGGTCAAAATCAACTTAATTTGTGTCTTGTGTAGTCTACAGACATTCATTTACTTTACCCACCAAGGTCTTTGTGCTTGTATCGCTTGTTTCAACCAAAACACCCCCATGATTAACAAAGTAACACAAGTCCAACCCTTTTGCATGTGGCACATTGTTCCTACAGTATAAAGCAGAATGTCACAGTAACACTCCCAAAGCAACTTGCACCTCATGCTGGTGAGAAGGTGCTATTGATCTTGAAAATAGGACCCATACACACGTTTGGACTCACACACACATAGCTTGTTTGAGCTATTCATCATGAGAAAAGAAGGTCTGTGTGAGGGCAGTGTCACCTTCTGTGTCTAATCCACTGATTCAGTGTCAGTCTGTGTCTCACTAACAGTCACAGGAAACAGGCAAATCCAAGGCACATATACTGTCACGCACTGAGACAGGTACAGTACAGTGCATAAACTGATCATGAGTGACTGACTGAAGTGAAAAAAGAAACTGTCTCT
>JAODXP020000016.1:12737782-12745282 GCA_027497455.2 Sardinella longiceps | reverse complement strand
TCAGCACTGAAGTCTGAAAGCAGGCTAAGCTATTGGGATTTGGGGTGCTCACATTCTGCAAATGGGTGATAGAAAACTCTTCTGTTCAAATTATTGGTCTATATCATAATGTGTAGTGATTGTTTTGATTTGTTTTATTTTTTGAGCTCTTGGTTATTAAATGGAACTCCAGCTTACTAAGCCAAGTTTAACACCAGATAAAGATATTTCTCTCTTCAAAATGTGGGCGATCTTTACACTGAAATTGAACCCCCTTAGTCTCAAGCAAGTACATTACAAGTGGTACCATTGTGTACATCCATTGTAGGAGCTTGTATACCAATACCAAAGCTTCAGAAAGACAATGAAGCAAAACCACATCACCCGTGATTGTATTTTTCAGCGCTCGCGAATAAATTTGTATCTGTATCATGTAAAAATAAAATGCTAAATATTGGTATGGACTATTTTGTCTTCCCAAAATATTGCCACTATCAATAATGACCATCATTCACATCCTCATCACACATCACTCAGTGTTCAGCTCATGTGTGTGTTCTTTCTCTCTGCAGCTCCTGTCATTCTGGATCCCAACACTGCATTCCCTCGTGGCATCCTGTCTGAGGATCTGACCAGTGTGAGACGTGGTGATGAGGAGCTGCAGCTTCCTGAGAACCCAGAGAGATTGGATAGGTATATCAGTGTCCTGGGCTCTGAGGGCTTTAACTCAGGGACTCACTGTTGGGATGTGGAGGTCGGGGAGGGCACAAAGTGGCACGTGGGAGTGAAGACAGAGTCTGGCCAGAGGAAGGGAGATTATGTGGAAGAGGTGAGTGGAGAGTTCTTTGTGTATTATTACTATGGTATAACATCAATTACTCCAGAAATTGACACTATCTTCTCAGTGGAGCAGAAACCCCAGAGGATCAGAGTGCAGCTGGACTGGGACAGAGGAGAACTCTCATTCTCTGACCCTGATAATAACACACACCTACACACACTCACACACACTTTCACTGAGAGAATGTTTCCATACTTTAATGTTGGGATTGTGTGTCCTCTGAGGATCTTACCAGTGAAGGTCTCAGTCACACTAGAGCAGCCCAGCTGATGGAGTCTCTGTCTGGACCAGCACTGAACCAGAGAGAGAGACGACCAAAGAGAGAGATTGTGTTCAGTCATGAAGCACTACACACACACACACACACACACACACACAAGGATCATGTGTGGTCAGGGATTGTGTGTGTGTGTGTGTGTGTGTGTGTGTGTGTGTGTGTGTGTGTGTGTGTGTGTTTATGTTGTTATAGGAGAGATATTGTATATTATGATCAACCCCGAGTGTGTTTCTTGACCACACTGATGAGAGTATCAGGACTGGTCAGCAGCAGAAGATGAATCTGGAGCACACTGACCTCATCTGTCTGAGTTATTAGCCCCTCTGGTTACATGTCTCATCAGATTGGTATATTGTGAATAAACTATTCTGAATAAAACATGTGTTTACATGCAGAGTAAAGGATTTTATTCTGATCAAACATTACGTTGGTCATGTGACATATGATTCTCTAATTGTGATCAGTTTCTGATGCTGTTTGTCAAATTCGTTTTAGGTTTATGGTGAAAGAAAGAAAAATGCTTTTCATCAGGTGTTCAGTGAAAAGTGGAGTTCATTCATAATTACATTTCCATTTATACTGTACAAATGTGTGGTCAGTCAATCTTATTCTGTATCCAAATAAATGAGTATGAATATTTGTGTTAGTAAGTGTGTTTAGCCTACAGAACATGAGTATCAGCACTGAGAGATCAGCATTGCTCTGCAGTGAATGAAAAGTTCAGAATGATCACAACAAATGGCATCAGCCCAGCTAAGCCTGCTGGGAGTCTCCAATCAAGGAAAGAGATGGGGATGTGGTGACGTTACCCAGTAGTATCAGAACTCATGACAGCCACTCTGTGTTCTAATTTTTATGGTGCTACATTATTATTAGACTACACCATGATATGCTGGTGACGTTGAACTCTGTGTGACAAGTATCTATGATGAGCTGGATAATTTTTTGTCCACCATGTCAATATGGGAAAAGAAGGTTCTTCACATTAGAATCCTATTTGCCTTATCGTGACTTTTTTCATTGGCTGGTAGCCTGGGAGTTCCCATGCTCCTATACGCGCTTATTTCATTTCACTCTGCAAAGCAGCATGGTGACCATGGCCGATTCGTAAACGATGCTTCCACGACGACAAATGCAATAGGTAGGTCTCCAGACTAAATATCACTTGTGATTTTAGTTTGGCATTTGCCAGGCTAATTGGCTGGTGGATTCTCCTTAATTCAACACCCAGAGAAATTAAACACTATTTTCTGATGTTTATCACTGCGAAATACAGCTCCTATCCAGCTTTATTTGTCTTTTTGTTGTGCTATTGGTATTACTATGCCGAAAAAATAGTTCCAGAATGTTCAAAATACCAGGTAATACGTGACAGAAACTGGATTTCACCACAATCACTTGGTGAGCAACACATGTTTGAAAATAAATGTTTAAGGTTGTTATAAGGACATTATCAGACATGCACAAAGCAAGACATTCTGAAACAGAAAAATGGGGATTCTAAAAGAGCCAAATATCCGAGACAGGACCAATTGTCAAAATTTTGGTGTCAATGATTCTATTTCAGCCTAGACACTCCAGAAAAGAGGCTAAACATGCTATGAAGTGAACTTCCCCTTTAAGAAGCAAGTTGGACTTGAGTCGGAGTCCTGGACTCATGTACTGCAAGCCTGACACACACACACACACACACACACACACACACACACGCACCTGTTAGGCGATCACTGCACATGAATGTAAAAGGTGAGTAAACCCTGTGAATGACTTTTTCATGATTAACCAATCAGTGTTCCCCTCTCCAATGCCCCTCCCTCTTTCTCCCCTCATGTACATGAATGAGGAAGTACACCTGAGTGGATCAGACAGTTCAGATGAGTAGAGCAGTGTTACAGACTCTGGGTCATCAGACAGTTTAGCTGGGCAGTCTCAGGGTCATCAGGTGGTTATGATGGACAATAATGTATTTTCGTCATTTTAATATGATACTTGTAGACTGCAGACAGGGTTAAATATTTTGCTTTGAAGTGTTTAAATTGCCTTGAAAGTGAAAGGACAAAAAGTCTTTCTGTAAGGGAAATGGTTTCTTCTTTAGATGTCATTGTTCTGCTTTTCTGTGCCCTGGCGTTCTTGTGGATTCAAACACCCGGCAACTATACAGATGTTCTGCCCCAGTCCGAGGAAACCAGAGGTGTAGGAGAAGCTGTTTGCAGTCTTCACGGAGAAACACTCAAGCTGTTTTGTGACAATGATAATCAGCTTTTGTGTGTGGTGTGTCGGGACTCCAAAGTCCATAGAAACCACCAGATCAGTCCCATTGATGAAGCAGCAGTTGAGAAAAGGGTGAGTTTACCATCGACCTGTTAGGGCACCTTGGTATCACAAAAAGAATAATAAAAATATTGTGACATACACTGAATAATAAGGTCAATACTAACCAGTGGCAGCATAGAAACTTGGTTAGCATTTTTGGTACTGAACTGCACAGCACATTATTCAAAAACAAATGGTTCAGTCAAAAGATTTTTTTTAAAGACATGCTGTTGTAGTTCAGATATAATATTTATACTGACTAACATTGGTCTTGAAGTTTCTTTTTTTTTAAGATATTTTTTTGGCTTTTTATTAGATAGGACAGTGTAGAGATGACAGGAAACAAGTGGGAGAGAGAGAGATGGGGTGGGATCGGGAAACAACCTCAGGTCGGAATCGAGCCCGGGTCCCTGGGGTAATGGTCTGCCGCTCTAGCCACTTAGCCATGGCGCCCCCATACTTGGAAGTTTCTGAACACAGAGACAAAGATGCACGCAAAAAAAGAGGCAAAAAGCAATGAATAAAAAAGCATCATTCTTCCCAAAACCACATAAATATGGTCAGTCTTCCTCCTCCTCCCCCAGTGTAACCCTGCTGTCCATTTCAGTCAAAGACACAGAATCTGTTGCTTTTGATTTCACTGTATAACCAAACTGTGAGGAGCGTGCATTGGAAAGGAAGGCAAATAAAGAAATTGCAATCCTGTATAGCCTTTCTCATGTGTGATTGATAGGATGTTTATCACATCACACCTCTTACTGTACTTCCTGTTCCAGGAGGCGCTCAAGGCCAAAGTGAACCCCTTACAGAAGAAGCTGGTGGATTTTGAAGAAGCAAATATCCTCTATCAAAAAACAGCAGAACACATTAAGGCAAGATTTAATGTACTGCAGGCAAATTAGGCAATAGCATCTTATAAAATGGCAGAAATGAAATTTATTTATTATGAATGTTATTGACCTTGTTCCAGACTCAGGCCCAGCACACAGAGAAGCAGATCAAGGAGGAGTTTGAGAAGCTTCACCAGCTTCTACGAGATGACGAGGCAGCCAGGATAGCTGCACTGAGGGAGGAAGAGGAGCAGAAGAGTCAGATGATGAACGAGAAGGTTGAGAAGATAAATAGAGAGATCTCATCACTTTCAGGCACAATCAAAGCCATTCAGGTTCTGATGAAAGCTGATGACATCACATTCTTGCAGGCAAGATTTTTAAAGTTGACTAATTAACAACAATTTTGGAAAGAATAGATACTTCACCCTTTTGGAAAATTACTTTTCTATAGGGAAAATGTTCTTACATGACACAAATCTTATATCATTGTGTGTTTGGTGTATGTTTTTGTGTGTTTAGTATGTTTATCTGTGAGTATCCACATACATACATTCTCTCTTTTGTTCTTTCCCAGAACTACAAGAGCACAGTGGAAAGGTGAGTGATCTGCCTCCTGTTTCTCTCTTCTCTCTTCTGAACCCAAACCCACAGCAGCACTGACTCCTGCTGTTATTCCAGAGCCCAGTGCACACTACAGGATCCAGAGAGGGTTTCAGGAGCTCTGATCAATGTGGCAAAACACCTGGGCAACCTGAAGTTCAGAGTCTGGGAGAAGATGCAGGGGATTGTTCAGTACAGTGAGTAAAGACACACACCCACACATACACGCACACACACACACATTACATATTCATGCACATACTCACATTCACACACATGCACAGTCATTCACAGACACACACACACACACACACACACACACACACACACACACACACACACACACACAGATACTCACATTACATACACACATGCACACACCTTCACAGACATAAATACACACACACACACACACACACACACACACACACACACACACACACACACACAGACATTCACATCAAAGACACTATTGGCATACAGTACAATAAGCCTTAGCAATAGAGTCCATGGGAAATGACCTCTTTACACAAACATACTCACACAAATGGAGATGATGGAATACTGTGGAGATGGAGTGTAAAGCTGGAGAGAGTGATAGAGGCATGGTAAACGAGGGAAGGAAGACAGAGATGGTAAACGAGTGCGAATCTGCAGCAATGTTACTCCCCAATCATTCCACTAACACCCCCTAAACTCCTGCACAGCTGAGATCCCTTCATACTGATGACTAAAGAGCATTTCACTGTTCCTACTTCTCCTTAGCCTGACATAGCCCGACCATAATACTGCTGTTCATCCGTATTCATGGTCTGGAGGTTCTTTAACCTGACGCGATTATACTGCTGGGAGGAGGGCATTCACTTCTGGTTTGAAACGATTGGACAGCTTGTCTAATCAGCTTCGCTTATTGGCTGGTAGACTCTCTACCGATGTAAACATGCCTCAGAAGACCGTTCCCAGACCATGGATACGGATGAACATTCGTATTATGGGCGGGCTATGTCAGGCTAACTTCTCCTGCCATTACACTTGCTAACACCACTATTAATAATGACCATCATTCATCACATCCCCATCACACATCACTCAGTGTTCAGCTCATGTGTGTGTTCTTTCTCTCTGCAGCTCCTGTCACTCTGGATCCAAACACTGCAGCTGATACTCTCATCCTGTCTGAGGATCTGACCAGTATGAGACGTGGTGATGAGGAGCAGCAGCTTCCTGATAACCCAGAGAGATTTGATGTGTATTTCAGTGTCCTGGGCTATGAGGGCTTTAACTCAGGGACTCACTGTTGGGATGTGGAGGTTGGAGAGAACACAAGGTGGCATGTGGGTGTGAAGACAGAGTCTGGCCAGAGGAAGGGAGATTATGGGAATGATGTGAGTGGAGAGTTGACTGTGTTTTATATGGATGGTAAATATGGTGCACGTGCTCCATCACAGCCCCCCACTTTCCTCCAAGTGCAGCAGAAACTTCAGAGGATCAGAATGCAGCTGGACTGGGACAGAGGAAAACTCTCATTCTCTGACCCTGATAATAACACACACCTACACACAATCACACACACTTTCACTGAGAGAGTGTTTCCATTCCTGAATGGTGGGAGGGTGTCTCCTCTGAGGATCTTACCAGTGAAGGTGTTAGTCACACTAGAGCAGCCCAGCTGATGGAGTCTCTGTCTGGACCAGCACTGAACCAGAGAGAGAGATGGAGACCAAAGAGAGAAATTGTGCTCAGTCATGAAGCACTACACACACACACACACACACACATGTGTGGTCAAGGATTATGTGTGTGGTCAAGGATGTGTGTGTGTGTGTGTGTGTGTGTGTGTGTGTGTGTGTGTGTGTGTGTGTGTGTGTGTGTGTGTATGCATGTTTATGTTGTGATATAGGAGAGATATTGTATATTATGATCAACCCTGAGTGTGTTTCTTGACCACACTGATGAAAGTATCAGGACTGGTCAGCAGCAAGATATGAATCTGGAGCACACTGACCTCATCTGTCTGAGTTATTAGCCCCGGTTACATGGTTACATGTCTCATCAGATTGGTATATTCTGAGAAACTATTTTTGAATAAAACGTGTGTTTACATGAAGAGTAAATGAGCTCTGATTCTATTCTGATCAGACATTATGTTGGTCATGTGACATATGGTTCTCTAATTGTGATCAGTTTCTGATGCTGTTTGTCAAATTGGTTGTAGGTTTATGGTGAAAAGAGATCTTAAAAGAAAGAATAAATGCTTTTGTAATTCATCAGGTATTCTGTGAAAAGTGGATTTCATTCATAATTACATTTCCATTTATACAGTACAAATGTGTGGTCAGTCAATTTTATTCTGTATCCAAATAAATGAGTATGAATATTTGTGTGAGTAAGTGTGTTTAACCTACAGAACATGAGTGTCAGCACTGAGAGATCAGCATTGTTCTGCATTGAATGAAAAACACATTCAGAATGATCACAACAACTGGCATCGGCCCAGCTAAGCCTGCTGGGAGTCTCCAAACAAGGAAAGAGATTTAGGAGGAGGTGGTGGTGACGTTACTCAGTAGTATCAGAACTCATGACAGCTATTCTGTGTTGTAATTTTTATAGTGCTATATTATTATTAGGCTACACCAAGATATGGTGGCATTGAGCTA
>JAODXP020000016.1:12710827-12737682 GCA_027497455.2 Sardinella longiceps | reverse complement strand
TTTGAGAAGCTTCACCAGTTTCTACGAGATGAAGAGGCAGCCAGAATAGCTGCACTGAGGGAGGAAGAGGAGCAGAAGAGTCAGATGATGAAGGAGAAGATTGAGAAGATGAGCAGAGAGATCCCATCTCTCTCAGACACTATCAGAGCCATAGAGGAGCTGATGGGGGCTGATGACTTTGCATTCATGCGGGTAGGAACCCCTTTGGATGTCTATTACTGGATCAAAGAGTGTATATGAAAGTGGGGTAACACATTGATGAAACCTCTGGATGTTACAACCCGTTTATGCTACACACACACACACACATTACTATATGACATATTTCCTCTGCTCTTATTTCCCAGAACTACAAGAGCACAGTGGAAAGGTGAGTGATCTGCCTCCTGTCTCTCTCTTCTCTGTGGTTCTGAACCCAAACCCACAGCAGCACTGACTCCTGAATGTTATTCCAGAGCCCAGTGCACACTGCAACTGCAGGATCCAGAGACGGTTTCAGGAGCTCTGATCAATGTGGCAAAGCACCTGGGCAACCTGAAGTTCAGAGTCTGGGAGAAGATGCAGGAGATTGCTCCGTACTGTGAGTTAAAAATACTGTACCCCTTCATACTGTTGACTAAAGAGCATTTCACTGTTCCTATTTCTCCTGCCATTACACTTGGTATTAACACCACTATTCAAGGGCGAAGGTTTGCTCTCAAAAAAAAAAAAAAAGTTGTGTTAATGGAGTTTTTCCTCCTGAGTCTATAGGGTTTGTGTATTTGTATATTTGGGTATGTGATTCCAAAAGTACCGTTGGGTATAAATGTATCTATTTAAATTAGTGAGGATGAAACATCACACAGTAGATCTAGTACTGAAATTTCATCCTGCAAATGGCTGATAGAAAATTTGTTTACATAATGATGATTTTTGCAAGTTCTTAGCCCCACCCCTAAATAAATAATTAAATAAAGTACAATTAAAATAAAAAAATGTGGGCGATCTCTACACTGAAATTGAACCCCCTTATTCTCAAGCAAGTACAATGTACATTACAAGTGGTACCATTGTGTGCTTCCGGTTGTTTAGTTTAATTTCATACCAAATACATCCATTGTAGGAGCTTGTATACCAATACCAAAGCTTCCGATAGACAATGAAGCAAAACCGCGTCACCCGCAATTTTATTTTTCGGCGCTCGCGAATAAATTTGTATCTTTGTCAAGTACAAATAAAATGCTAAACATTGGTATGGACTATTTTGTCTTCCCAAAATATTGGTTGTGACATGTCCCTATGGTCCATATGCAAACATACACCCTTGCCACTATCAATAATGACCATCATTCACATCCTCATCACACATCACTCAGTGTTCAGCTCATGTGTGTGTTCTTTCTCTCTGCAGCTCCTGTCATTCTGGATCCCAACACAGCATTCCCTCGTGGCATCCTGTCTGAGGATCTGACCAGTGTGAGACGTGGTGATGAGGAGCTGCAGCTTCCTGAGAACCCAGAGAGATTGGACAGGTATATCAGTGTCCTGGGCTCTGAGGGCTTTAACTCAGGGACTCACTGCTGGGATGTGGAGGTCGGGGAGGGCACAAAGTGGCACGTGGGAGTGAAGACAGAGTCTGGCCAAAGGAAGGGAGATTATGTGGAAGAGGTGAGCGGAGAGTTCTTTGTGTATTATTACTATGGTAAATATACATCAATTACTCCAGAAATTGACATTATCTTCTCAGTGCAGCAGAAGCCCCAGAGGATCAGAGTGCAGCTGGACTGGGACAGAGGAAAACTCTCATTCTCTGACCCTGATAATAACACACACCTACACACCATCACACACACTTTCACTGAGAGAATGTTTCCATACTTTAATGTTGGTATTGTGTGTCCTCTGAGGATCTTACCAGTGAAGGTCTCAGTCACACTAGAGCAGCCCAGCTGATGGAGTCTCTGTCTGGACCAGCACTGAACCAGAGAGAGATGGAGACCAAAGAGAGAGATTGTGTTCAGTCATGAAGCACTACACACACACACACACACACAAGGATCGTGTGTGGTCAAGGATTATGTGTGTGGTCAAGGATTGTGTGTGTGTGTGTGTGCATGTTTATGTTGTTATATAGGAGAGATAACCTGAGTGTGTTTCTTGACCACACTGCTGAAAATATCAGGACTGGTCAGCAACAGGAGATGAATCTGGAGCACACTGACCTCATCTGTCGGAGTTATTAACCCCGGTTACATGGTTACATGTCTCATCAGACTAGTAGGCCTATATTGTGAATAAGCTTTCTGAATAAAACGTGTGTTTACATGCAGAGTAAAGGAGCTGTGATTTTATTCTGATCAGACATTATGTTGGTCATGTGACATATGGTTCTCTAATTGTGATCAGTTTCTGATGCTGTTTGTCAAATTCGTTTTAGGTTTATGGTGAAAGAAAGAAAAATGCTTTTCATCAGGTATTCTGTGAAAAGTGGATTTCATTCATAATTACATTTCCATTTATACTGTACAAATGTGTGGTCAGTCAATTTTATTCTGTATCCAAATAAATAAGTATGAATATTTGTGTGAGTAAGTGTGTTTAGCCTACAGAACATGAGTGTCAACACTGAGAGATGATTGCTCTGCATTGAATGAAAAACACATTCAGAATGATCACAACAACTGGCATCGGCCCAGCTAAGCCTGCTGGGAGTCTCCAAACAAGGAAAGAGACTTGAGGAGGAGGAGGAGGAGGTGGTTGTGACGTTACTTAGTAGTATCAGAACTCTCAACAGCCATTCTGTGTTCTAATTTTTATGGTGCTATATTATTATTAGGCTACACCAAGATATCATGGTGGCATTGAGCTATGTACAGCTATGTACAGCTGAGCTATGTACAGATGCTATGATCGACATTCATAGTGCCCAATAAATGGCTCTGGACAGTCTTAAATGACGCTTCCTCTACAAGAAAATATATAGGCGAGTCTCCACACTAATTATCACTTGTGATTATTTAGATAGGCGATAGCCAGACTATTTCAATATGGGAAAAAAAGGCTTTTCACATCAGAATCCTATTTGCCTTACTTTTTTTTGATTGGCTGGTGGATTATCCCCAATTTCTCACAAATAAAATACTGTTTTCTGATTGGCTGAGAGGGTGTCCTGTTATCTGGGATGTTTCTCTGGTAAAATAATTAATCACCTTTCATATTGCCATTCCATTGTCTATTCTGGACAATTGCTCTCCCATTAGCAAATGACACTCCCAGTAGGCATTCACTTTATAAGTTGCTTTGGATAAAAGCGTCTGCTAAATGCATGAACCAAGAATGCATTGCTGGATAAAATTGAGTACTGTGGAATTGGTCCAATGTGAGCTGGATTAGAAATGTTGGGCCATTTAATAGAAAATTCATCTTATCATGCTAAAGTTAAATATGGCGTTCCGCAAGGCTCAGTACTGGGCCCCCTACTATTCTCTCTATATATGCTACCTCTGGGTGAAATCATTAGGAAACATGGCATTGCATTTCACTCATACGCAGATGATACACAGCTTTATCTCTCTATGAAGCCTAGCGACTGTACTCCGACAACCAAACTCAATGCCTGTCTTGAAGACATTAAAGTTTGGATGTCAAAAAATTTCTTATGCTTGAACTCAGATAAAACTGAAGTTATGATGATTGCCTCTAAACAACTGAAGGACACCTCGCTTCACCATCATAGCTTACTTAGCAGTCCTACACTGTCATTTAGCTCACAAGTGAAAAATCTGGGGGTACTTATTGATCAAGACCTCTCCCTGAATAGCCATGTAAAGCACATTTCTAAAAAATCATTTTTTCACCTTAGAAACATTGCTAAGGTTAGGAAGTTCCTGTCCTTTGAGGATGCTGAAAAACTTATACATGCATTTGTTACCTCCAGACTCGACTACTGCAATGCTCTGTTCTCAGGGTGCAGTAACACCTGCATTAAAAGTCTACAGCCAATCCAAACAATCCAAAATGCAGCAGCTAGAACACTCACTAGAACTAAGAAATATGAACATAAATTTCTCCCATTCTAGCATCTCTACACTGGCTTCCTGTCAAAAGTCGAATTGACTTCAAAATCCTTCTCATGACGTATAAGGCACATAATGGCTTAGCGCCTGCATATATTACAGATTTACTTGTTCCATACCATCCAGCAAGACCTCTGAGATCTCAAAATGCTGGCCTCCTTGAAAAAGTGACCATATCTAAAACTACAATTGGGGGAAGAGCTTTTGCCTATCGAGCACCTCTTCTATGGAATTCTATTCCTCCCTACATTCGCGAAGCGAACACTCTCAATACCTTTAAGTCTAGACTTAAAACCTTCCTTTTTGACATTTCCTATAATTAGGAGTGGGCCATGGCATATCACCACTCCTCTTGGGCTTTCTTGGGAGGGCTACCTCTGCTGTTTTTCCAAGGCGGCCACTGACCACCCCCTTCTGGGTTGGTGAGATGCCATGTACCATACCTCAGTTATGCTGCGATAGCCTAGTGCTGCCACCTTCTGCACACTTGCCATCCTGTACAACCCTCTTTCTCCTCTCTCTCTCTCTCCCTCTCCTCACTCTAGCTAGATTATATGACACATATCATGAAGTGACATCCTCCTAGATTGGCCTAATCCTCTTGTTTCCGTTTCTCTTTGTTTCTCTTGCCTCCTCTGCCCCGACGCACTGGCTGAGTGATGAACCTCCCGTACCTCCCTGCCACCAACCCTACCCCACTACGGATGCTGACCAACCTCCCCGGAGCCACACACCATGACCATCCCCCTTTTCTCTGAGGCCCGTGATGGAACTGGCCTGATGGCCCCCTGATGACCACTACTTAGATGGCGACCAACACCCAATGAACTCTGATCCCACTCCAAATACTGACTAATCCCACACTCCAACTACTGACTCCATCCCTTGGCTCTGACTGTCGCACAAACTATGTGTATATCATCTCTGACTACATTCAGTACTCATACTGTTTTGTGTTAACCATGGTCAATCTATGCATCAGACTTTACGGATACCTTATTAGGCCCCAGGCAGGTAGGCTGAGTCCATGAGGCGTGGATCTGCCCAAGGTTTCTTCCTACATAACAAACTATTTACAAAGCGAGGGAGTTTTTCCTTGCCCCTGATTCTCATGGATGCTTCCCGTACTGTCTGTAAAGCGCCGCGAGACAATGTACTGTATTTGTGCGCTCTACAAATAAAATTGAATTGAATTGAATTGAATTGAATTGAAAATAATTCTACGGCCCTCCAAGTATTGATTATGTTAACATTGGCTCCTTGTCAGTACAAGGGCCTGATAATCTTCTTTATCCCACCCCTGAAGAAATTTCCCCAAACTAGAACAGAGATCAACACTAAGTTCATGGGCAAGTACTTACCAATATCTGTGGACATGCTGCTACCAGACAATAATAATAATATATCAATAAAATGAAATTTGAAACACGTACTTCTGTCTTATGCAGTTTACTCCCCAGGCAGTGATGATTAATAAAATCACAGTCCAAATGCTGAGTGTTTGTCTTCTTGAGTTCTATCTTCTGGTGAGTGTACCGTACGGATGTCCATTCAAGGCTGGGTGAGTTTGCATGCTTTGGTCCTATTTTACATACAGGCTGATAAATAACTGAAGTCCACAGCTGTGTGCTGTGTCACTCACAGATAGCCTACTCTCAGCTCTCCGCGAGTGAACCTGAATTCAGCAGGAATGGGTTTGCAAAAGCAGAGAGAGAATAAACATTGACATTGAGAGTTTATGGCCTTTAATAAGCACACTGACAAAACTGACAGAACAACTTTTTTTTTTTTTTTTGACAGAATGTGACGCTGACCAATCAGACTTCTGCAAATGAAATCCCTCCCTCTGACTCACCTGTCCTGAAGGAGGAAGCGAAGCTCAGTAACAGACAGCAGCTTAGGTCTCTGGCTCTCCTCGACAGAAACTACTGCAGTAGGTTGGTGTAAAATAGATAACGTATCAAAAAGAGCCTAATTGTTTTCAAAAAGAGTAAGAAAGTGGCAATGGTTTCTAATATAAAGAGAAACCCAAAGGATTTTGCAGGTCATGTGTTTTTCTCCAAACAGAAAGTGAAAGTACAGTCTGTGAGGTGACTACAGCCAGGGGTGCTTGAACTAAAGTCACTGTCTTGGACTATGGCTTCAAAGCTAGAGGACGAGATCACCTGTCCTGTGTGCACTGACATCTACAAGGATCCTGTTGTCCTGTTCTGCAGTCACAGTATCTGTAGAACCTGTCTGAAGCAGTTCTGGGAAACTAAAGGATGCACAGAATGTCCAGTCTGCAGGAAGAGATCATCAAAGAAGGAGCCACTGACCAATCTGGCACTGAGAAACTTGTGTGAAGTGTACTTACAGGAGAGAAGTCAAAGAGGAGCACAGTGCAGTCTCCACAAAGACCCACTCAGGCTGTTTTGTCATGATGATCAGCAACTTGTGTGTTACTCGTGCCGAGACTCCAAACTCCACAGGAATCACCAGTTCAGTCCTGTTGATGAAGCAGCAGCTGATAGAAAGGTAGGTTTGAATAATGAAGAAATTTAGAATAAGTATATTGTTCTGCATGTCAACTGTTGCCATCTCTGTGACTCAATACTGCAGCAATCTTGTTTCTTGGTAGTGAACCATGTCAAAAACATAGCACATAATCAATTTTGATCAGGAGATTCAACGTTTGCTCTGTTTCCATTTGGGCAATTTCATATCAATTGAAACGGTCCCATCACCCTGGTCCTTAAATTCTTCTGATTTTCTGTCAAATATTCTTAAAAATCTTCTATAAAAAAACGATTTTCCAGCTTGATATATTGTATAGTTTCTGAGATATGGCTCTTCAAAAATGGATCCAAACACAGCCTTACAAAATGTTGAAAAGTCCAACTTTTTCATAAGCACTACATTTTTTAAAAGCCCTCTAAAGACCCTGCTAGTTGTCTAATATCACATTGAATTGACTAAAGTTCTAAAAATGTGAGTTTAGCACATTCATGATATGAGAACAAAAACTTTTTTGTTGTTGTTGCTTCAAAAAAATAATCTTGGTTTGTTTCCATGAATGGAATGGTCTTCAATGGTGGGAAGGACTGTAATTGTAATGTGATATTAGACAGCTAGATGGGGTACTGCCACAGTATTCATTTTTTTTGCTGTTACATTAGAGGAGGAGAGGGGTTTAAAAATGTAGTGCTTATGAAAATGGGATGTTCTACCCATGTTTGAACAGCCATATCTCTGATATTTTGGTTTTATCATTAAGACACAGAAAAATATTAGAACAAAAATCAGACTAATTTGAGGACCATGGTTTCGAAATCAAGATTTTGGTGTTGATTTGACACGGAATTGCCCATTTATCAATTCTCAGAAAAGTTGAGATACTAAATAAAGTGGATTTACAATATTCCTGGGATGGATGTGCTTTGGTGGTACTGGTACTAGTCATTGTTCTCTCTCTCTCTCTCTCTCCCTCCCTTTCCTGGGATTCAGGAAGAGCTCAGAATCAAACTAGACCCCTTAAAGGAGAAGTTGGAGTCTTTTGAAAAAGTGAAACTCATCTGTGATGAATCAGCCACATACATTAAGGTGGGAATCTTGACTTGTGTCAATCACAAATAAAGATGCTGCAGATTTCAATTCAGACTAATGCTAATGAGATTGTTCTTGAACTTAAACATAACTCTAAGCCCTTGTCCTTGCTGACCTTATTCTAGACTCAGGCACAGGACACAGAGAAGCAGATCAAGGAAGAGTTTGAGAAGCTTCACCAGTTTCTACGAGATGAAGAGGCAGCCAGGATAGCTGCACTGAGGGAGGAAGAGGAACAGAAGAGTCAGATGATGAAGGAGAAGATTGAGAAGATGAACAGAGAGATCTCATCTCTTTCAGACATAATCAGAGTCATTGAAGAGCAGATGGGAGCTGATGATGTCACATTCCTACAGGTGAGAACTATACAGTTTGGATGTGTGTGTGTGTGTGTGTGTGTGTTGCTGCCTGATTCCCCCCCCCCCCCCCCCCCCCACTAACCCTTTACAGTATTGTAGTTTTATTAATTTAATTATATCCTGGAGACCGGCACCAGATCCCTCCCCATTGTCTTGTCTTTAAACCCTCCTAAATCAGTTAACAGGTGGATCATCTTCTCTCGCCTCCCGTACCCATTTACTCTGTTATCATATAATTGCTAAACTGAGGTGTGATGTCTTGACTCAGGGGCCAAGGCAAAAAGATTGATGCAGTGTGTAAAGTCAAAATAATATGTGATTTATTGTGTTAATGAAAATAACAATCACAGACAAACTATATCAAACAAGGGGAGTGTGGTAGCCTGGCACGCCCTCCCAGTGATGTAACACTCTCGTAGAGCTTTGAAAGTGGATGGCAATCAGGCTAGGAGTGTGGCGCCCCAGAGGGGGAGAGGGGGAACTGCTTTTACTGGAGCAACATGTAGACATCAAGACCAGGAGTTTGCAAAAATTATGTTGGGCTGTGACCACATCTATGAAGTCACAATGCAGACAGGACCAGCGGACCATCACACAATTTACGAAGCTGATCTGCTGGCACGGTGTGTGTGTGTGCATGTTTGTCTGGGCATCTAAGGAAAATAGTAGCTTTTTTAACATTTTCTACTTTTTTCTTTTCTAGAACTACAAGAGCACAGTGGAAAGGTGAGTGATCTGCCTCATGTCTCTCTCTTCTCTGTGGTTCTGAACCCAAACCCACAGCAGCACTGACTCCTGAATGTTATTCCAGAGCCCAGTGCACACTGCAGGATCCAGAGAGGGTTTCAGGAGCTCTGATCAATGTGGCAAAGCACCTGGGCAACCTGAAGTTCAGAGTCTGGGAGAGGATGCAGGAGATTGTTCAGTACAGTGAGTATAAACACAATAACATTTCTTAATACTTTGGAACAATGTATGCAGTACTGAACAATACAATGTACAACAAAAATAGCATACAACCGGTACACTGGTAATAAAATGAACAGATTCCAAATGTGATGAGTTTCTTACACAAATACACACCCCCACAGAAACACACATTCACACACACACACACACACACACACACACACACACACACACACACACACACACACACACACACACACACAGGTGCAGTGTGCCTTCACGAATGGTCCAAGCTGTCTGCTATTTTCAGGTGAGCACATGATTGGTTTTTCCGCCAAAGATGCACATTGTCTAAATAGCAAATGACATCAAAGATCATGGAATACTGAAGATAGAACAACATATGTTTCAATGGGATCAAACCTGACCAGTTCAGTCTGCATAAGTGCATTACATTAAAATAGCCACACTAGCGCCTCACACTGGTGAGAATGTGCTATAGATCATGAATATACACATATTCAGACTTACATGCACACACACCATACACACACACACACACACACACACTGAAATGCACATATTCATCATATATTGACATTCACACACTCTTCACAGACACACTCACATTCACAGATGCACACACACGTGCACACCACACACAATATTGTATACGATACATAAGCTCTAGCAAATAGAGGCCAAGGGAAATGTCCTCTATACACAAACACACTGTGCTGTGGAGATGGAGTGAAAAGCTGGAGAGAGTGATAGAGATGGACATGGTAAACGAGTGATGGAGACAGAGATGGTAAACGAGTGATGTTAAGCGAATGAGAATCTGCAGCAATGCTACTCCCCCATCATTCCACTAACACCCCCCTCTCTCATATGAGTAAACTCCTGCACAACTGGGATCCCTTTATTTCACTTTTCCAACTTGTCCTGCCATTACACTTGACACCATAATAATGACCATCATTCACATCCTCATCACACATCACTCAGTGTTCAGCTCATGTGTGTGCTCTTTCTCTCTGCAGCTCCTGTCACTCTGGATCCCAACACTGCAGCTTCACCACTCATCCTGTCTGAGGATCTGACCAGTGTGAGATGTGGTGATGAGTGGCAGCAGCTTCCTGATAACCCAGAGAGATTTGACTGGTATCTCAATGTCCTGGGCTCTGAGGGCTTTAACTCAGGGACTCACTGCTGGGATGTGGAGGTTGGAGAGAGCACATGGTGGCAAGTGGGTGTGAAGACAGAGTCTGGCCAGAGGAAGGGAGAGTATGATGAGTATGGGAATTTGAGAGCGACATATAAAGATGGTAAATATAGTGCACGTGCTTTACCACAGCCCTCCACTCTCCTCACAGTGCAGCAGAAACTCCAGAGCATCAGAGTGCAGCTGGACTGGGGCAGAGGAAAACTTTCATTCTCTGACCCTGATAGTAACACACACCTACACACTCTCACACACACTTTCACTGAGAGAGTGTTTCCATTCTTGAATGGTGGTAGGGTGTGTCCTATGAGGATCTTACCAGTGAAGGTGTCAGTCACACTAGAGCAGCCCAGCTGATGGAGTCTCTGTCTGGACCAGCACTGAACCGGAGACAGAGATGGAGACCAGAGAGAGAGATGGGGGTCAGTCATGAAACACACACTGATATGATCCAAATTTTGTGGGTGTGCATGTGGGTGTTCATGTTGTCATATGTCACCAGAGATATTGTATTATATTATGATCAACCCTGATGAGTTTTAATTAATGATGCTCTGATTGTGATCTCTGTATGCTTTTGTTGTTGTTGTTGCTGTGAGTTTCACAACAAGGTGAGGTGAAAAGAGATTTTAAAAGAAAAAAAAATGCATTGTAAATGTCTATCGTGAGGTATTCAGTTAAAAGTGGCATAACATTCCAAAATGTATTCTGTACAAATGTGTTGTTAGTGAGTAAAGTTATCCAAATAAATGTCAGCACTGACAGATTAGCATTGCTCTGCAGTGAATGAAAAACCACACAGTAGAATCTTAATCACAGCAAATAACATAAGCCTGGCCAGACCTGGAAGTCTTCAAACAAAGAGACCTACTGTAGGAGAGGTGGTGGTGATGTTACCCCTCACCTCACTCACGTCAGATGATACGTGACACTGCACACATCCACCTGAAACTGATCCATTGGAGAGACTTGCATATGATTGGATAAACGACTTGTCCGTCATCTTTATTGACATGCTTCAACCCCTCACATCGCAATCAACTGATGACTGAGTACTACGCAGGGAAAACTGGAAACCACCAATTTGCCAGAAACCAAAACAGAATAGTGGTCCTGATTGGATTGTCTGTTTTATTTTCATCCTGAAATCCAGTTTCAGATGAATGCGTGCAGTTGCTTGCAGTGTAATGCAGTTGACATAAGTGACGTTAACGCTATACCCAATGTTCTGTTAAATCATAACTCATGCCAGCCATTCTGTGTTTCCTGGTGCTACATTATCATTAGACTGCACCATGATATGATGGCATCGATGACTGCTTGGTGGCAAGTATAGCAGAGCAGGATTATTTTCTATCCACCATTTCAATATGGGTCATTCCACGTCAATTCAACAAGAGCCCGCGCACTTAGGTCTCAAAAAAATCTGAAAAAATCACCAAATGTACCCATGGTACTTAAGAGAAACACTGTAAATTTATTTGAATGTAAGATGTATACTTTCCATGTTACAGCCATTTTTACTGGGGGAGGGGGTGCCCATTTTGTTCACGCTCTTTTTTTTGTCAAAGTTCACAAGCCCATAGCTCAAGAACTAAACCATGTAGGAAGCTCAAATTTTGCATGCTGGTACATAGATAGGAATAGTTTGTAGCAAAACTGTCAGTTTTGGTCTGGATGATAGTGCATGGTCATAGCATTCCCTCAAAGATGATAAAAATTTTATTGGAGTTTTTGGCTGTGCTCTGTTTAGGCCTTCAGAAAACATATTTATACCCAACATAGGTTCTTGATTTTTTTCCCTTGTAGAGATAAGTAGAAACACTCTCATAAAAAGCAATAAATATAAAGGAAACGCTATCAGTGTTTGAACAGAAGACCGCACAAGTCTGACAAATCATTTTGGGTGTCATTTTCAGAGCACCAGAACACCTTGTGGGATTGTCCACAGATTTTTTTTATATTGTTTTCTTTATTCTCCATGAATTCTTCTTTTTAGAAATGCCAATTTGACTTGTCTTATGTGACGTTTTCTTTTTTCATTTCCACCCTGAACATGGGCAAAATGCACATTGAGAGCAATATGTTTTCTGTAACATTAATGTAAAGAATACATAACCAAAGGCAAATTTTGCCCTGACATGATCACCAGGCCATGTTAGGACAGGGACTCTCAGGTGAAGCTAATGTGATGACCTGAAGGCACCTAAGTAGAGGTGGGATAGAGGCCTTTTATTTCAGTGATCCCAGTGGCACCTTTTGTCACTCTTGAATCTTAAAATTGCCACAAATCTTCCAAGCTGTTCTTTTGGTTCTGCTGAAAGTGAATGTCATCAGTCTCATTATACAAAGTTGGTAATATTTGATTCAATTAATGTATTTATTGATGATACAACTCTGGAATAAATTCTTGATTGGCATATTTCTTTGAAGGAAGCATAACCTCCTGAGGCTGAGTGACCTGGCTGAGACCAATGTTGAACTCGTAACACTCAGAAAGGCCTCTACCCCACCTCTACTCATGTGCCTTCAAGTCATCATGTTAGCTTCATCAGGCCTTGTTAGGATAGGTGGGGGTGCACAGAACCACTACTGAGAGTAACCACAGGTGATCCTTAAATCATTGAAATTGAAAAGGATACCTGCACCCCTGCACAGGGACTCTCAGGTGATCATGTCAGGGCAAAATTTGCATTTGATTATTTATTCTTTACATTAATGTTATAGAAAACATATTGCTCTCAATGTGCATTTTTCCCATGTTCAGGGTAGAAATTAAAAAAGAAAACGTCACATAAGACAAGTCAAATTGGCATTTCTAAAAAGAAGAATTCATGGAGAATAAAGAAAAAAATATAAAAAAATCTGTGGACAATCCCACAAGGTGTTCTGGTGCTCTGAAAATGACACCCAAAATGATTTGTCAGACTTGTGCGGTCTTCTGTTCAAACACTGATAGCGTTTCCTTTCTATTTATTGCTTGTTATGAGAGTGTTTCTACTTATCTCTACAAGGGAAAAAAATCAAGAACCTATGTTGGGTACAAATATGTTTTCTGAAGGCCTAAACAGAACACAGCCAAAAACTCCAATAAAATTTTTATCATCTTTGAGGGAATGCTATGACCATGCAGGATCATCCAGACCAAAACTGACAGTTTTGCTACAAACTATTCCTATCTATGTACCAGCATGCAAAATTTGAGTTTCATACATAGTTTAGTTCATGAGCTATGGGCTTGTGAACTTTGACAAAAAGAGCGTGAACAAAATGGGCACCCCCTCCCCCAGTAAAAATGGCTGTAACATGGAAAGTATACATCTTACATTCAAATAAATTTACAGTGTTTCTCTTAAGTACCATGGGTACATTTGGTGATTTTTTCAGATTTTTTTGAGACCTAAGTGCGCGGGCTCTTGTTGAATTGACGTGGAATGACCCATATGGTGTTTTTTTCTGGAGTGGATTATATGACATCATGACATTTCCAAATGTGTGTCATATTTTAGCTTGTTGTTTAGGCCTGTGTGTTCTGAGTGACAAAGGCTACAGTACTCATGGGTTTCAGAGATTGCACTCAAAGCTCGCACTCAAAGCTCCCACTCTGATGAGTCAGGCTGAAGACATTGGTGCCATGAGCAACCACTAGATGGTGCTGTTGTGAAGTTTTTGAACGCTGTGAGTGAGTCTATAGGAGCAACTGACTAATGCAGCTTGTATGTTTTATTGTGGTTAGATGGCAGAGCAGTGTTCAAACATTCTGTAGCAACTCTGAAGATATTTGTGAATAAACTGCCTCCCCTCACTGACACAAGCAGAGAGACACTTTCAGCTGAAAGCTACCAAACACACACTAAGGCCTAATTCACTATTATGTAATGAGTTAACACTGACTGGAACAGAGGATAAGAGAAAGTCAAATCCCTCTGATACCTGATGGGCAGTGGTAACATAGTGATTAAGGAGCCTGACTAGTGTGCTAGTGCAGTCTGGAAGTTGTAGGTTTGAATCCTGGCTGCCACTGTTGTGCCCTTGAGCAAGGCACTTAACCCTAAGTTGCTCCAGGGGAGACTTGCCCTGAACTAATAGATAGTTGACAAATGTAAGTCACTTTGGATCAAAGCGTCTACATAAATGTAAATGTAAAATGATACCTGGCTACCAATCAGAACCTGTGGCAGAGACTCTGTGCTCCACATTTTTTGTCCAATTCATTCTCTGTCTGTGTCTGCCAAATAAAATAAACTGAACTGAAGTGTCATGGCCATTAGGTTTCAAGAGGTAATGACACTTCAAGTCAGCACAAACACTTTTTGGTGTGTGCCCCACTAAATAGGCTAGTGAATAATCACAAATGTGGTATTGCCGTTCTAATGGATGTCAGTGAGAATCTCTCCTCTTCGCCCAGTGAAACAGGAACTTCAGAGGATCAGATTGCAGCTGGACTGAGGAAAGCTCTCACTCAGGAAAGCTCATTGCTGATCTTGATAAAACTTTTAAATACTAGGGGGCTAGTGGAAGACTAGCCCTGAACTAGCTGACCAAATATAAGTTCCTTTGGATAAATGATTCTGCTAAATGCATAAATGTAAATGTAAGTGCACTATGTGTGATTTGTACACTTTCATTTCCATGCCACATTCACCATCTAGGAAGTGTGAGGGGAGCTGTGAAAATAAAGACAATTGTAATAATAAGTCACTGAGTTTAGCATCATATTTCCAGTCTCCTTGCCTTTTGCTGTTTGCTACAACACACCCCACAACACATCCCACCCTCTCAATAAATAGGCTATGAATAATCACAAATGTGTTCTAATTGCCGTTCTAATGGATGTCAGTGAGAATCTCTACTCTCCTCCCAGTGAAACAGGAACTTCGGAGGATCAGATTGCAGCTGGACTTGAAGCTAATGGCTGATCTTGATAATAACACACACTTAGGTAGGCTACACACTTTCACTGTGAGAGTGTTTCCATTCTTTTACCATGCCAGTAAACACTCTCCTCTGAGGTCTCAGTGAGAGACCAGGAAAAAAGCCATCCAATCCTTTTGAGCATCCCATCAAAATTATTGATTGATATGCTTACCATACTCATTTGTCCCACTCTCCTCTCTGTGCTCATCCTGTAGTCTGGAGGTAGGGAATTGGGGAAATCTGGTTGTGGCAGAGTGTGACACTGACCAATCAGAATCAGCTTTCTGCAAATGAAACCCCTCCCTCTGACTCTCCCATCCTGAAGAAGGGAGTGAAGCTCAGTGACAGACAGCTGTTCAGATATCTGCTTCTCATCTACAGAAACTACTAGGTGGGAATAACATAGAAAACACAAAAGTGAACCTTGTTTTCAAAAAGCATTTACAAAAGTTACCATCCTTTCTAATTTAAGAGACGCCCCAACAGATTTTGGAAGTCGTGTCTCTTTTCTCTAAACAGAAAGTGAAAGTAGAGCCTGTGATGAATCAGTCATATGTATTAAGGTGGGAATCTTGACTTGTCAATCACAAACAAAGACGCTGCAGATTTCATTTCAGGCGAATTCTAAAGTGACTATTGGTGATTGTATACACAATTCTAAACCCCCACTCCTTGTTGACCTTATATCCCAGACTCAGGTTGAGCACACAGAGAAGCAGATCAACGAGGAGTTTGAGAAGCTTCACCAGTTTCTACAAGATGAAGAGGTGGCCAGGATAGCTGCACTGAGGGAGGAAGAGGAGCAGAAGAGTCAGATGATGAAGGAGAAGATTGAGAAGATGAACAGAGAGATCTCATCTTTTATACACAACCAGGGCCTCTGAGGAGGACATGGGTGGTGATGACATCACATTCCTGCAGGTTAGAATTATGCTGTCTCAATGGCGTGACGCTCATTTTTTTTAGACCGGACAAATTTCTTTAAAACATCATTGTCAACTATCTATTTAAAATCTGGCTTTAATCCATTTTGACATAATAGTAAAAGAATTACTGTAAAATAATGTTCATGGTTACAGACAGGTGGTTTGTCCACTTATATGCAGGCTTTCTGATGATGTCCATTCTTCTGAGTGAGCCAGTGAGGTTACTAATACACGGGAACCAATTAAACCACACGCCCACAGGAAACTCAAATAGACTACTCAGAACAAGCACTCTCTCTCTCTCTCTGCATGCATGCACCTGCATATTGCAAGAATTAGACATCCAAGGTTATTATTCTGAAAGACATTTTCTTTGCTATTATCCAGAACTACAAAGACATAGCAGAAAGGTGTGATCTGCCTCCTTTCTCTCGCTTCTCTGTTGTTCTGAGCCCAAACCCACAGCAACACTGACTCCTGAATGTTATTCCAGAGCCCAGTGCACACTGCAGGATCCAGAGAGGGTTTCAGGAGCTCTGATCAATGTGGCAAAGCATCTGGGCAACCTCAAGTTCAGAGTCTGGGAGATGATGAAAAACATCCAATATAGTTTGTACAGAATTCTCTCACACACAGATTCAGTGATGAAGACAGAACATGTTTGACCAAGATATTGTGTATTGGTTCCCTTTTCAGTGCCTGTGACTCTGGATCCCAACACTGCACATCCAAAACTCACCCTGTCTGAGGATCTGACCAGTGCGAGATGGTGTGATGAGAAGCACTTCCTGATAACCCAGAGAGATTTGATGAGCACACCAGTGTCCTGGGCTCTGAGGGCTTTAACTCAGGGACTCACTGCTGGGATGTGGAGATTGAGAAGAACTCACACTGGGCTGTGGGTGTGATGACAAGAGTCTGTCCAGATTAAAGGAGACATCACCTCCAGGAGAGGACTGTGGTATATTTGGTTTAGTGATGGCCGATATGGTGTGCGCTCTCCAGCTCAAGTCAAGCCCACTCTCGGCTCTCCCAACACAAGTTTATTTGGCAGTGCAGGTCCTAGGTCTGCACCTGCACCTGTTTCTGGCAAGTTTGGCAATACTTTCAGCTCTCCCAACACTGGTTCCTTTGACAGTGCAGGTCCTCAGTTTTCTGGTGGACTTCCTTTTAATACTGCACCTGTTTCTGGTAAGTTTGACAATACTGCCGGTTCACTCCAATGCTAAGCCTGTTCATAACTAATCGGTGAACTAGCCATAGTCCCAAAAAGAGGGGTCAGGGTGCAAGTGAACCATATGCGACAAGTCCATGCTCCGATCATAATTTAACAGAATCACACCGGATTTTTCCTTTAATTAAGTCGGGATTAACTTTTAACTCTATTAGTTTTCCAAGTAAAATGTCTGGCTGAATTAAATTAAAAGCTGACCTAAAATGAACAAAGGCATGATTGACAATGAAGCAAGATTATTTAATCTATGTGAATTAGGCAAGAGCATTTCATGAATAATTTATTTATTATTATGAACATTATTGACCTTGTTGCAGGCTCAGCAAGATCAGGCAGATCAAGGAGGAGTTGGAGAAGCTTCACCAGTTTCTATGGCCTGAATCACACACAAACTGCGTGTTCGCGGTGCGGGAGAGGGGCGGTCCGTGAGCGGTGCCTGTGGGCTTGGGCATTCACTGCGGTGTTCTGCGCGAACCGGCTGCCCGAGCTCTGCATTCAAAATCTATGGACACCGCGCAAGTCCCGCTTACCGCACTGAAAACGCTTGGAAAAATAGAACTCGTTTCTATTTTTAAAAAGCAGCGCGGGAGCAGGAGCCGCGCAGAACACGCGTGCAGTCTGAATGACCTAACGGCCGAATCACACCGCATCTGGGCGTTCGCGGTGCGGGAGCGGGGCGGTCCGTAAGCGGTCCGTGAGCGGTGCCTGTGGACTTGGGCATTCACACAAGAAATTGTTTATGCGGTGTTCTGCGCGAAGCGGCTGCCCGAGCTCTGCATTCAAAATCTATAGACACCGCGCAAGTCCCGCTTACCGCGCTGCAAACGCTTGGAAAAATAGAACTTGTTTCTATTTCAAAAAAGCAGCGCGGGAGCTGCGCGGTTCACCGCTCAGAAACCGGACAGGAGCCGCGCAGAACACGCGTGCAGTCTGAATGACCTAACCTGTTAACATGTATTCTAAATGAAATCGCCCCAAAACCGCGCCCGCACCGCTTACGCGCCGCACACGCACAGGTTTGTGTGTGAATCGGCCGTAACCTGTTAACATGTATTCTAAATGAAATCGCCCCAAAACCGCACCGCTTACGCGCGCTCACGCACAGGTTTGTGTGTGAATCGGCCGTATGAGGCAGCCAGGATAGCTGCACTGAGGGAGGAAGAGGAGTTGAAGAATCAGATGATGAAGGAGAAGATTGAGAAGATAAACCGAGAGATCTCATCGCTTTCAGGCACAATTGAAGCCATTGAGGATCAGATGAAAGCTGATGACTGCAGGCAAGAATTCGACAGTGCCAGTGCCCTAACCCCTTCCTTGATCTAGAATTATGCAACTTTTAACAGTGGCCCACACACACGTCAGATAGCTGCTGCAAAGGTCAAGTAAAACACGCCTCCTGACCTAAAGGAGGAAGTGAAATTTAGTGACGGATGGCAGCTGAGGTGTCTGCAACGCAGAAACTATTGCAGGTGAGAATAATGTTTATTTCATTTAAAACAAATAAACAAAAAATGTTTACTAGGTGTTTGGAGTGTTGGACTGATAAGATACTCAGACAATGTAAAAAAAAAATAAATAAAAAAATGCAGCATTGTCTATTTTTAATCAGGAAAGCCAATAAGAAAGGGCTTGGGATAGGGCTGGATCAAAGTGCCCTCCACCCTCTAGCCAATGTAGTTCAGTGGTTAGGCTTTCTTATTGTAATATATCTATTCATATCATATGCCTAGAAAAGGAATTCTTGAGGGAGTAAATTAACATAACAATATTCCTCAATCATTTTCCCTTTCCTTGTTTGAGTGAACTTTGTACTTCAAACAAGAACTTTGTTCTTTGTACTTCCTGCGTTTTAATCAAACATCAAGCGTCTCAGTGTCACTGGGGGAGCTACATCTTGAGCTCCTCTCTGTCAACACTAGTGGTTCTGTAGTTTAAAATATATAATTATTTAGGTCTAATAAGCGGTTGTTCTCACCGACACGCTTTTTTCACCCCAGGCTCTCTAATTCAATTGTTTCCCTATGGAACAATGCCACTTGACCGCAAGCGACTAAAAAACACAAGCGCTTGAAGTTGAAATAGTTTAACTTTTGAGGTTGCGTCTTCTTCCGCAATGGGCCCGTTGCCTAGCTGCCAGTCATAGCTAAGTCAGGGAGTTAGACGTTTAGCCATATCTAGTTGTCATAGCAACTATTTATCACTTTCGACCTTGCATGTTTTTGTCAGTCACTATTTCAGAACACCCGCATTTTAGTAGCAGAAAACCGGCGTTCAGTGTGAACAGCCCCTGAGACACCTGTCACTTTAAATCTATCTATTGCGTGTAACGTAGGGTGACCAGACATCTCGGTTTGATCAGGACAGTCCCGCTTTGGACTATGTCCCATGTCCCGGTGAACATGCGTCGGGACGCTAATTTGTCCCGGTTTTCAACCATCACTACCAAATTGCCACGGTTATCAGCATGAAGTCAATGTGATCATAAGTTTCAAAATCTAATTATACAACAAATACAGTGCACTGGGAGGCTCCTTGAGTGCATATTCAAGTAAATATAAAGTAAATATGTAAGGGATAATGAACGACACGGCGTGCACATATAGAAAAATAATGCACGGGTTCGAAGTTCTAAAAGCCCACGACGCGTAGCGGAGTGGGCTTAACTTCGAACCCGTGCATTATTTTTCTATATGTGCACGCCGTGGAGTTCATTATCCCGCTTATACCACTGTTGCCACTTCTCCGCTATGTGGTTTGACTAACAACATGCCCGTTTTGATGGCTAGGTGGCTAGCTGATGGTTGAAGACAAGCTAGTTGTCAGAACTACTTCTTTCCGCCACATATCGTCTCAATCAAAACTTACCAAGATAAACTGCCGTTACTAGTTCTAATGTACAGTTGCTAAGTCAGTTGTTAATTCCATCTCCCGTTGTCAAGCGCTAAGTCCAAAGATTCTAACATGTCTTGGGCTCTGTAAATTCACCGTCTCCCATACTCCCAAACAAAGTGTGACATAGTTAAAAAACATCGCGGTCACAAGTTACAATGTTGCTGTGTCATGAACGTTGGTCGGGTCACTAAATTGCGAGCTTGTGTTAACGTTACAGTTTATTTAAAAGTCAGGGCGAGTTGGGCGAATTGATATGCAAGTCTGAATATGGACGGAAAAGTGGAACTACTTCATAGCCGTGCAGTTACCTGAAAAATAATGCACGTTCTAAATAGGGCATCACAATAGGAAATCTGACCAAGCAGTGGTATAAATAGCCTGTAATCTTACGGCAAGTTGCACAAATTTGCAGGTTACCGGTACCGCAAGTGGGATAATAACAAGTGACAAGCAGCGCGAGAACGGCAGTGAGACGGATGCGAAGGAGGGAGAGAGAGAAAGTCACATGAACATCGGTCTTGTGTTTTAGGCTATGTTTTTTACAAAGGCACGTTAACAGACAACCTTTATCTCCAATAGTTTGGCCAAGAAAAACATATCTTCACGGCTCTTAGCTGATCTAAGTTTAACATTTTACTTTAGATCATATTATTATATTTATTTATTATTTATTTAATTTTTTTTTTTTTTTTTGGGGGGGGGGGGGGGGGTGTAAATAGACTATGTGCGCGTTCCTGTGAGCGTGTGTGGCATGATTGAGAATTAATGTGACCGACTACGCCACTAGGGATTAAACCTAGACTAGAATAACCTTGAACTTCTTAACCATTTGCTGAATCACAAGATTTTCTTAAGGCGGTCAAGTTTGTTAACTCAAAATACCAGGAGACGTGGTTCCATCCAAACAAAAATAATTTATTAGCAGACACACAGACACATGGGACAGGGGAAAGAGGAAAGAGGGAAATGTTAGGACTGAGGCATACCGGTAGGGAGAGCAGGTCTGGAAGCTAGGGGGTCCCAGAGAGAAAGACAACCACTCACACGTGCACACACACACACACACACACACACACAGGGATCGTGATCACGACTCACAGGAAGAGGGTACCACCACCTAGGGTTTGGGGCTGCCTCCCCACTTTCAGCACTCAGCACCTAGAAAGGAGACAAAGGGGTTTTAGCTGAGCTGAGCATGATGTTGTACACACACGCTCACACACACACACACACACACACAAATCCAAATTCATAATATTACAACACTATGGAAGGCAGGTACTAATGATCTGCTGTAGGCTACCAACGGTCATCCCACCGGTGCTAAAAGGAAAAGTAACACAAGAATATTACATGAAATGACACTGAGCTCCATGTCTAGCACCCATCAGAGGGAGCAGCTTCACATGACATATTCCATTCCATTCACCCTGCACACACATACATAATCAGGCACTAGCAGTTATCCAATAGGACACTGGACATGTAGAGAACAACTTCAGCCAGGACTGAGTGTTTGCCGTCAAGCTAGCATGGGAAACGACACCAAACCACATCTGAGCAAAACAGCAGTAGGCACGTCGGCTCATGATTCTTGTCAGTAGCAGATCGCTTGTGGAGAGAAAACCCCAAGTAACGAGTCACAAGTGCCAGTGACTGCAAAGGAGCAATTGTTTAGACTGATCATGACATGAGGAACTGATACAGCCATCTGGACGGAACCAGTACACAGGCAGCCAGGAGTATGGACAAAGACGGCCAGGGTAAATGTTGTGTGGTTTACCCAAGAAACTGCACTGGTTTTTAAACACTCACCCAGGCTGTCCAATTAGTTTAGCAATTTGCCAATTAAAGGGGAGGAGCCCAGATCTTCACACTACTACACATGCTTTTATATGTCCCGGTTTTAGATCTCGAAAATCTGGTCACCCTAGTGTAACGTCACAAGACTCCGGTTAAATAAACTTCGTTTTTGTGCAAGGTGTTAGAGGAAATCAGTTTTCTGCTGCAGATGTTGATCATGTGCTCTTTTTTTTATCATTTTCAAGAAATATTCATAAACAACTTGAGCTGAAGCTTCATTGGATTATAGGAGAGGAGTAGCCTAACGTTAGGCTGCTACATGACAGCCACAACATGGGCTTAGTTTTACCTCACTCACGTCAGATCATGCGCTACGTAACTTTCGTAAGGCACTTCCGCGCAACGATCTGATGTTGAAGCCCATCAGAGAGATTTCAAGCCATTATTCTCTAACCGGACCAATCAGGGCCGCTGGCTGCTGTAGAGGGTGTGACGTAGCGAAGAAGCAACTGTTTTGAATCCAACCAATCCAACAAACGTAACGTGCGTCTTAGGTTGGTTTCGATGTGGTTGGCTGCAGTGTACGTCAATTAAATTGATGGACAAGCCGTTTGCCCAGTTAGATTCAAGGATTTCTGGCTCCTGAAATAATTCGTCTATCGCTGAATATCAGATGAACGCGCGTAGCGCGTAGAGCCTTCTAAAAGCAATATATTTTGCATGAAATGAAAGATCTTCAAACAGCACAGACAGAACGCGAAACACTTTACATTGAGTCAATGTAACCTCATATCTTACTTTCAGTTTGCAACAGTCAGGTCCCATTGATTCAGTGTAAAGTGCCTGTTCGCTTCTGCGTTCGGTCTGTGCTGTACCAAATTATTTTGTTCCACTCGCTAACTAGCGCATTTAGCAAGCTCTTTCAACAGAGCTATGCTTGAATTCACTCCGGTACTCTCCTTTAATAAATAATAATAATACATTTTATTTCTAATGCCCTTTACATCTCAGAGGGCTACAGGTTAAAAGTGGAGTGATAGAAGAAATAAAAAAATTAAAAAGCATCTGGGATAAAATCAGATGATAAAAAAAACAATCAATAAATAAGCAATTAAGAATGGCCACCATTGGATTTGTTAAAAAGAAATGTCTTTAGGCCCCTTTTTAAAAAGTCAATGGGCTGTGGTGCCCTTAAGGTGTCAGGGAGGGCATTCCACAAGCGTGGAGCGGCAGCACCAAAAGCCCTGTCACCCATAGTCCTGAGTCTGGTTCTGGGTTGTGGAGGAGGTTAGTTAGAGTGGAATGGGAGGTACAGGTGGATTGTTGTGGGTGGAGAAGTTGTTTGAGATATGGGGGGGGGGGGGGGGGGGGCATGTCTATGTATGCATTGGTATGTGAGGAGGGAAACCTTGTATTCGATCCTGGCGGAAACGGGAAGCCAGTGGAGGATGGGGGTGATGTGTTCATGTTTACGCACCCTAATCAGGATCCTAGCTGCAGAGTTTTGGATGTGTTGGAGCCTTTGCAGGCTCTTGCTAGGGATCCCGATGAGGAGTGCATTGCAGTAGTCCAGTCTGGAGGAGATGAAGGCATGCACCAGCTTTTCAGCGTCTGGGAGGGAGAGAATAGGCCAGAGTCTTAAGATGTTTCGGGGGTGATAGAAAGAGGTCTTGCAGAGGTGGTTGATGTGGGATTCAAAAGTGAGTTGGGGGTCTATATTAACACCGAGGTTTGTAACAACTGAGGAGAGAGGGATGTTTGAGCCAGAGAAGGTGATGCTGGTTATTGGTGATGATTTGATCTGGTGAGGGGTGCCAACCAGGATGGCTTCGGTTTTGGAACTGTTTAGTTGCAAGAAGTTGTGCCCCATCCATGCCTTAAACTCCTCCAGACAGGTGGTGAGTTGTGATGGAGATGAAGGGGGTGGGGCTGCAGTGGCGTTGAGGTAGAGCTGGGTGTCGTCGGCGTAGCAGTGGAATGAGAAACCGTGGTGGCTGAGTGAGGTAGATGATGAAGAGGATGGGACCAAGGACTGACCCCTGGGGGAGACCACAGGTGACAGTGTGGGGGGTGGATGTGGAATGACCCATGAGCTATGTTCAGACTGCACTCCAAATCTGATTTTTTGCCAAAAATCCAAATCTCATCAACATCTGATATCTCTATCGACTGCGTTCACATTGCTTGTCATATCGGATCTCCATGTCTGCTAATCACCTGCCATATCCACGTGGGTTACTATGGTACCCTAATGCATCATGCTCACAAATAATAAACAAAACCACGGAGGAGAATTTTGGTTGTTTCTCTCTCAGATGGTTAAGTGGGGCCGTAGCGAAAAGCTACAAGTAACAAGGAAGTATCAGAGATGGAAGAAAAGCGTTACTCATCTTTATTTCAGCGCATCAATGCAGTCCAGCAGCTTTTAGTTGCCTTTCTGATGCGTGGTTGAAAACTTTCACTGACGTTGCTTAGTTTCCACACGTGCGGTAAACTCCAGGTCATATGCAACTTGCGGAAATCCATAATGCGCACTGACACGTTGTTATAGCAAACAATACCGTTTTTGTCTCTCTCTTCCGTCCATCTGCATTCCACGTGTTCATGTTTGTGTCACGTGACAAATGACTCAAGTGACACAGTGAAATCTTGTCCCATGTGGAAAAACTGTTCAGATCGCAGCATATCCGATATGAATCGCAATTCATACCACCACATGGGTATGTAGGGCGTAACAGATTAGGAACAATCCGAATTCATGTGTTTTGTTTGCTGTTCAGACCACCCAAAATCAATTCTACATACAATCTGGATATGCAAAAAATCGGTGCCAATCGCAACGAGACCATGGAGATGTATTCAGTCTGGTATGTGAGGTATGAGTGAAACCAGCTGAGGGTGGTGTCAGTGAGTCCAGTGGTGAGGTGGAGCCGGTTTAGGAGGATGGCATGGTCAACAGTGTCAAATGCAGCAGATAGGTCAAGGAGAATGAGGAGGGAGGGGGAGCCGGAGTCTGATGACATCAGGAGGTCGTTTGTGACACACAGAAGGGCAGTTTCTGTGCTGACTGGAATTTCATAGAGATTATTGCTTTTTAGGTAGTTCTGGAGACGGGTGGCTACTACTTTTTCAATTACTTTGGAGATGAAGGGTAGGTTGGAGATGGGCCTGTAGTTTGAGAGTATTTCTGGGTCAAGGGTGTGTTTTTTGAGAAGTGTTCTGATGGTTGCTGTTTTCAAGGTGGTGGGGACATGGCCAGTTTGGAGTGAGAGGTTTACAATGGAGGTGACCAGAGGGCTAAGGGTTTTTAACAGGGAGGTTGGGAGGGGGTCCAGGGCGCAGGTGGTGGATTTCTTTATGGTGTTTTGCACCTCTTCTGGTGAGGCCAGAGGAAAGTAGCTCAGGGGTTGGGAGAGGGCAAATGTGGGGGGAGCTGTGTGGGTGGGGTGGCCAGGAAGGGCAGAGGGAATGTGTGTGATCTTTGAGGTGAAAAAGTCCATGAAGTGATTGCACTGCTCTGCTGTAGTGCCGGTGAGAGGAGGGGGTTGTGGTTTGAGGAGATGATGGATGGTGGAGAAGAGCTGTTTGGAATTTCCTGGGTTGTTTCTGATGGCGTCTGAGTTCTTTTAGGGACTTTGAGTATTGTTGTTGATGTTGCCGGTAGATTTGTTTATGGACAGTGAGACCAGTGGTGATGCTCCAGGACCTGCCCTGCTGTCTTCATTCTCCGGAGCCCATCGGTGAACCAGGGCGCTGAGCGAGTGAAGGTAACTGCTCTGGATTTAACAGGGGCATGGTGGTCCAGGAGGCTGCTGAGGTTGCTTTTGTTGTAGTCTATTGCTTCATCTGGTGATGAGAAATGAGTGGAGAAATGCTGGAGGTCTGCTGCCAAAAGTTCAGGATTTATTTTGTTGAGGTTTCTGAGACAGATGTTGCGTTTGGGCTTGGAGAGGTTTAATGGAGATGGCAACTCCATTGAAACGACCTTGTGGTCGGAAACACCTAGGTCATTTACCTGCAGGCTGTTGAGCGGTGCAGAGTTTATGATGACCAGGTCCAAGGTGTACCCTCTAGTGTGTGTGGGGGCATCAACAAGTTGGGTGAGATTGAAGCAGTCCAGTAATTGGAGGAATTCAGCAGCAAAACGGCAGGAGGGGGTGTCAACGTGGATGTTCATATCTCCAAGGATGATGACGTCTGCGGTGGATGTGCAGGATGTTGCAAGGTTTGACATTTCAGGGATGAAAGCGGGGTTTGGTTTTGGTGGTCGATAGATGAGGAGGAATAGCACGGTGGACGGGGGCTTGGACTTGAATGCAAGGCATTCGAATGAGGAGAGTTCAGTAAGAGGCTGCAGAGATAGCTCCAGATCACCGCGATGGATGACTGCCAGGCCGCTACCACGGCCTGTGCTGCGGGCTTTCTGGAGATATCCATATCCTGGGGGACAGCTCTCATTCAGAGAGGAAAAAGAGCTTGTTAATTAAAGCTTACAGTAAAATACTTGACCTTTATAGTCATTTTAATAATAGAACTCATATACTAGGTAGTGCTGTCAAGCGATTAAAATATTTAATCGCGATTAATCGCATTTTTGCCGTAGTTAACTCATAATTAATCGCGATTAATCGCAAATTTCTTTCTATTCTAAATGTCCCTCGATTTCTTTTTGTCCCATTTTTATTTATTTATTTTCATTTTAATGCTGTTATCAGCATTCATTGGTGGGGGTGAATACCAATTTAAAATTTAAAAAAACAATTTAAAAAACAGTTACAGCATCAGAAAATATTAACATGTTCAAGTACTGCCAGAGAGATGTTGATGTCTTTTATGTTGCTAGTTCACAAGTTTACAAAAAAAAAAAAAAAAAAAAAAAAAAAAACCCTGGATGGTGGCCCTTTAAATTACTAACCTATAAGCTATTCTAAAGAGGCTCAATGAAAATAT
>JAODXP020000016.1:12709369-12710727 GCA_027497455.2 Sardinella longiceps | reverse complement strand
CAGCATATCAGGACTCATGACAGTTCTCTGACAGTAATGTTGGGCTGTGCTTTGATCTCCTAACCTTAAATCATGTACACGTCAAGTAAATATCGCTCATGTTCAGGGATAAAGCTATCACACATTTTTATTATGGTTTGTCAGTGTGTGTGTGCTGTGCTGTGAGCTTGGGCGTTTGACACACTGACACTTATGTGCTGATGTAAGATGTTCCACTAAGTTGACTCAAAACTGCTTTGACGCTTCACTCTTGGTTGGGTAACAAAGAGTCAAGTGTATGTTTGGATTATATCTAACGGTTTTGACTCTTCACTGTCTGATATTTATAGGTCATGACTACATTCTATCATTTCAAAACAAAGCTCCACTATATACAAGTGTACTTTGCACAGCTGTTTAAGTGATGTTTCCGCTTCACATTTCTTGGAAAGGATTGCATGTCTCTAGATCTGTTATGTATGTGTGTTTGTGGTTGGGGAAGGATGACGGAAACCTTTTGATGTGGGCGGATGTATGTGTGTGTGTGTGTGTGTGTGACTGTGTGTGTGTGTGTGTGTGTGTGTGTGTGTGTGTGTGTGTGTGTGTGTGTGTGAGCAAGTGTGTGTGTGTGTATGCATGCATATGTGTGTGCATGCATGTGTGCCGGCCCGTCTCAATAGGATAGGCAAATCAATCAATTAAAGACAACTGTGTGAGAATCCCTTTAAATCCTTTAAATTGAGATCTGTTACTATGAATGAAGACTTTAATGTTAAGCAGGCTAACGCCATAAAGAGCTAGCATCATTAGCAGTAGCAGAACTTGCATATCCTGCACGAACTACAATAGTTCCTGTTGACAAAAGTGCAATAACAGCACCCTCTACTGCTGAGTAATGATGAGCTCCTGCCCAATTCAAGTATATAAACGTGATTAGCACCTTAGTCCTTTCGTGTACCAAATAGATACCAAACAGCTCAACTGGAGTTGGGTGCAACCTCTGTGTGTGTGTGTGTGTATGTGTGTGTGTGTGTGTGTGTATGTGCGTGTGTATGTGTGAGATAGAGGAAGAGTGTGACATGACAAGCAGCTACAGTAACTGTGTGTGTGTGTGTGTGTGTGTGTGTGTGTGTGTCTATCCATGGGTGCAGGTGTTTGCCAGGGTGATGCAATCACAGAGACATGGCCGGCCGGGCAGCCAGAGGTCACAAAGGTCACAGGGGTCGCTGAGATGAGGGCGACCAGACCAGAGGTCAAAGGTCACTGAGATGAGGGCGAGACCAGACCAGAGTCCGTTTATAAGCCAGTTCACTTCCACTGACTCCCTATTAACTCCTTTCTTCCGAGAAGGAAGAGAGGGAAGTCCCTCAGGCAGTTGT
>JAODXP020000016.1:12679369-12704369 GCA_027497455.2 Sardinella longiceps | reverse complement strand
CGCACGCACGCACGCACGCACGCACACACATACACACACACACACACACACACACACACACACACAGACAACAATGGTGGAGGCTGCTATGCAAGGTGCCAGCCTGCTCACCTGGAGAAAACCTATGTGTACATTTAGTACAAAAAATTTAACATGACTTATTACTTATGTATATTCTTCATATTAATTTAATTAAAAGCTAGATGTGTATGGCCTTATAGTAAAGCACCTGTCAATCATACTGTAGGGTAGTTCTTGAATAAGTGGAAATCACTCCCAATATGCCTGTTCTTGTCTGTGGGTAAGAGTTCACTCCTCCTGGAACTTTGAACTTCAATCTAGAGGTCAGACAGTTCTTATAAGTGCTGGTTCTGTGATGGAATGTGCTCATTGGCCAATCAGCTCTCAGCTTATCTTGGTCCCTCCCTCTGACTCCCCTGTCCTGAAGAAGGAAGTGAAGCTCAGTGACAGAAGGCTGCCCTGTTCAACACTCCAGCTGAACAACTACTGTGGTATGTGAGAAATGAGGGGAAACATGGAGTCATATTCAGATGGGTTGTGTTCATAATGTTGGAGAGAATGTTGGGTTTCTGGGAGATTTGCATAGAAGAAGCACAATGACTCAGTAGAGACGGTAGATTCACCAAAGCTGTGAAAGTGAAAGTAAAGTTTGTCCAGCAGCCATTACGAGAGGGAAGCTTGTGACACTGTGTGGTGTTAGACTCTAGTCTTGGAAATGGCTTCAAATGTGGAAGAGGAAATATCATGCCCTGTGTGCACTGAGATCTACAAGGATCCTGTCATCTTAACCTGTAGTCACAGCTTCTGTAGAGCCTGTCTGAAGCAGTTCTGGGAAACTAAACCATCCAGAGAATGTCCAGTCTGCAGGAGGAGATCATCAAAAGTATACCCTCCCCCAAATCTGGCTTTAAGAAACCTGTGTGAAGTTCTGTCCAAGACAGTTTCACAAGATAAAGATCAGCCACACATGCTCTGCAAAAAGCACAAGAGAAAACTTGAGCTTGTCTGTGAGTGTGACAAGGAGATGGTGTGCCTGGTGTGTCGAGACTCAAAATTACACAAAAATCACACGTTCAGTCCCATTGATGAAGCAGCAGCAGAGATCAAGGTAGGCCTGAGCTTTAAAGCATTATTCTCTTGTGTGGCCTTCTTGTATGGTCTATACAGTAGATTGCTAAATGATACCGTTGATTAGTAGCTACTTCACACAAACAGCCAAACTTTACTATCGAGCGCCAAAGGACATTTTTTAAACTGCGAGAGTTTTCTGCATTGACAGAAATGATTAGAATTGCATTATTGTTTCATATATTCATGTGCCAGTCTGGCAGTGAATGATGTCATTCCCTCTGGCTGCATGTCTGCATGAAGGACAGTCTTCTCTGCTCTCTGGTTGATCATTGATGGTTTAATGACTGATGGTTGTCAGTGTTGTAGTGATAAAATATGAGGAGGTTAAACTATGAATTTTGTGATCACTGCAAAGTGGAATCGTAATATAATGAAGGATGAGATCTTCAAAAACACATGGAAAACATGTTTGATTATTGAAGATTATTGTTGTGGAATTCAATTGGACATGAGGATAATGCAGAGTGATTTAGGAATTTAAAAATGTGTAGTATTTGGTACAAATTACAGGGGCGCCGCTAGGGGGGGGAAGGTTAGGATCATTCTAAGGGCCTGACAGGGGGGCCCAGAGAATTTTTTTTATATTAAAATCAATATTTGAGGGGCCCCAAATAATTTTTTGTCATAGGGCCCAAAATTTCTAGCAGCGCCCCTGAAAAATTAGTAGCTATTAAGTGGTGGATACACTCTAACTGTGTTTATTTGCGTGTAGCCACCATCACATCCCTACTGGTAGTATGAAAACACTAAACTGATCCATTCATTTCAGGAGAAGCTGAAGGACAAACTGCAGGATCTACAGGAGCTGAAGCTGAAGGACTTTGAGGAAGTTAAAGTCACCTGTGATAAAACAGCTGAGTACATTAAGGTCAGTGTGATGAAGACTACTGTCCTGTCTAACATGACCGTGTCCCTGGCCAAATCTGCCAAGGGAATTGACTGCAGACGCATAGCCTAGAAAGAGAAAGTCATGTAATTAGCGCACGCGGTAGGTGCGCAGCAGGTTTGAAACCATGTTTCTTGAAGGATTATTCCATAGCCTACAACTTTATTATTTATCATTAGTTTTTCATAAGGCCATGAATTCCTGTAGCCTATAGTATTGCTTGTTGTTTTGTGAGAGGACGCTTGTCATCCACGCATCTCTCTCTCTCCTTCCCAACGCGAACACCAACACACCCTCTACCGATGTTGATTTGTTTTTTTTGTGATCAAATGTTTATTGAAAATTTTAAGATTAGATCACATACTCAGAAACTCACACATTGTAAAGAATATCACAAAGTACATATGTGTACATCCCACCCTCACCCACAGAAAACAAAAGCCCACCCCACCCTTAAAACGACACACAATCAAAAACCAGACATGAAAAGGAAGACAATGGAAAGAAAAAAAGGAAAAAAGAAAGGGGGGGGGGATCCTCCCCACGGGATCCACGGGGATCCTCCCGCCATATCGTGCCATGGGGACGAAGACTACAACAACAACAACAACAACAACAACAAAAAAAAAAACCCACACAAGACATGGACATAGACACAGACAAACAACAGAGGGAAATTAGTTCATGGAATGAATGGCATTGGTAGATCACCCAAGTAACTCCTTCAGAGAGTCGGCTGCCATGAGCCAGCTATTTAAGGTCTTCTCAGTGGCTTGATGGACCCTAGCTGTTGACAGTTCCAGATAAACGACATCTAGAAAAGTAAGAATCCACTGTCTAATGTTAAGCACCTGAGAGGGTTTCCATCGTAGCACAATCATCTTTTTAGCAGCAGTCAGACCAGCTAACACAATGCGCTTATTTAATCTATTGATGTTAAGTTGAGACAGATCATTCAGTAACAAGACTGCCACATCGACTGGTACTGAGACTGATATCATGGTAGAAAGTGTAGCTGCAACATCAACCCAAAACTGTGCAACTGGGGGGCAATCCCACATCATGTGGAGGAAAGTACCAGGTGAGTTTTGTGAACAAAAAGAACATAAGGGAGAGTCTCTCAGACCCATTAGAAAAAGCCTACGAGGGGTTAAATAGGTTCTGTGTACAAAGTTGAAATGTATCTGTTGGTGATCAGGGTTGCGGGAGGCCTCCTTAATGCTGACCCAGACATCTCCCCAGTCAAATTCTTTGTCCAAAGCAGGATAGTCTGTCCTCCACACACCATCTAGAGGCAAGTCTGGATAAGAAAACTCTAAAATATACTTGTACAGTGAAGTCACCAAACCTTTAGTTTTACTTTGTACTGAAATCAGTTTATATAAGGGGTGTACAGGTAGGGGCTGTTGCCAAGGAACACCATAGGCCTTTAGAGCTGACCTGATCTGTAAATAAAAGAAAAAGGAAGAACTTTGCAGATTGAATGAATTACGAAGCTCTTGAAAAGAACATAAAGCAATGTCATTAAAAATATCTTTTAAATGGCGGATGCCAGTGTTAGTCCAGTAAGAGGGGGAGATGGGCCTTCCTCCAATCAACAGCCCTTTGTTGTGAAACAGAGGGGACAAAGTATGCCATCTACATGACAGCTTACATTCAGATTCCACTAGACGCCATGTCCTAAGAACATTGGAAACTATGGGGCCAAAGCGGAGAAGACTTTGCTTGTCAGAGATATTGGAAAAAACTAAGTCTTCCAGACTCCATGGTTCAACTATACTCTTTTCTAAATCACGCCAAGATACTGCTGCACTTGCATCACGCCAAACCAAAAGTGGACGGAGAACAAATGACCAAAAATAATATTTAAAATTTGGAACTGCTAAACCACCATCCTCCCTACTCCTGTGAAGGGTGGAGAGTTTAAGACGTGGTCGCTTCCCATTCCAAATAAACTTGGAGATATCAGAATGAAGTGCCTTCCAATAGTTAGCAGGAGGGCATAAGGGAATCATAGAACTAACAAAATTAATTCTGGGTAAAATGTTCATTTTAACCATTGCAATGCGGGCCTGAAGAGAAGCAGGGAGGCTGGTCGATCTGTCCATATCAGCTTTGATTTTCTTATATATTTCAGAGAAATTGTGGGATGTGATACGATTCAAAGTAGGAAATATCTGCACACCAAGATATTGAAAGTGCTGAACTACAGGTATATCAACTGGGAAGGACATTGCTCTTGCAGCATTGTTAAGGGGTAGAAGAGCTGATTTAGACCAGTTGATTCTAAATCCAGAAAGAGCACCAAATTCCTCACAAACTGATAATAATTTAGGTATTGATTGTATTGGGTTTTCCATAAAGACTAGTATGTCATCGGCAAATAATGCTACTTTATGAGTAGTATTACGAATGGAAATAGGCTTAATGCTGTCTGATTGTCGGATCAACTGAGCTAAAGGTTCAAGGGACAGTGCAAAAAGTGATGGACTCAATGGGCAGCCCTGACGAGATGACCTGGAGACAGGAAATTGGGTAGAATATAAATGCCCAGTTAGCACCTGAGCTGTGGGGTTAGAGTACAGGACCTGAACCATATGAATGAAGTTAGTTCCAAAACCCATACGCTCCAATACAGACCATAAGAAGGGCCACTCCAGCCTATCAAAGGCCTTCATGGCGTCCAGAGATAATACGGCTTGAGACACTTCCGAGCTAGACGCAGCATCAATTACATGTAAAAGCCGCCTTACATTATCAGAAGCAAGTCGGGATTTAATAAACCCTGTCTGATCACAGTGGACTAAAAAGGGCATGTATTGTTGAATACGTCTTGCCAGTACTTTAGCAAATATTTTTAGATCGGAGTTCAATAAACTTAAGGGCCTGTAGCTAGAACAATCTACAGGGTCTTTGTCTTTCTTTAATAGCAAAGACACAAGAGCTGTATTAACATCTCTTGAGAAAGATCCCTGCTCAATTGCAGCTGTTATCATTCCTAGTAGTAAAGGACCTAATTTCTCCCAAAATGATGAATAAAACTCAGGAGGTATTCCATCTATGCCGGGAGATTTATTTGTCTGCATAGAGAGTACTGCTTCTCGCAATTCCTCCAGTGTTATAGGCTGGTCAAGACTCAAAGAATCTCCCATTGCTAATTGTGGCAAATAAAGCTGTCTAAGAAAGTCCCCACATCTTAACTTATCTGGCAGCACCTCTGATTTATATAAAATTGAGTAAAAATCCTGAAAAGTCTGATTAATTTCTTTAGGGTTTGTTGTAATATTCCCTCCTGACACTCTGATAGCAGGAATGTCTGAAAAACGGTCATTGGATCTGATTTTCATGGCCAGTAAATGACTGGGCCTAGAACCATGGAAGTAATAACGCTGCCTGGTTCTGTGCATTAAGAATTCAGACTGTTGCTTCAAAATATTATTTATCTCCTTCTTAGTAATCTCATGTTGAGCTTCTATATGTTCAGAGTAATTATTCTGCAAAACAAAACTAAGTCGAGATAATTTTG
This sequence comes from Sardinella longiceps, assembly GCA_027497455.2. Classification (NCBI taxonomy): domain Eukaryota; kingdom Metazoa; phylum Chordata; class Actinopteri; order Clupeiformes; family Clupeidae; genus Sardinella; species Sardinella longiceps. The sequence continues at coordinate 12,698,805 of JAODXP020000016.1, read as the reverse complement.
CTTCTAAATTTTGCAATTTTGCTGATTTTGCCTTGCGCAAACTGGAACAAAAATTAATAGAGTTATTTCTAATGAAGCCCTTAACAGCATCCCATAAAATTCTAGGGTCCTGCACTGAACCAATATTAAAAGAGAGGAATTCCTCTAGTTCCTTAATGAACTGTGCTTTATAGTCTTCATTCTTTAATAATGAGGAGTTAAAGCGCCATCTAGCGGCACGCTTAGATACGCAGCTAAGAGTAGTATGACATAAAACCCCTTTATGGTCCGATAAGGCAATAGGAAGTAACGCCACAGAGTTTATAGTTTCAAATAGTTGAGGAGAAGAGAAAAGAAAATCAATTCTTGAAAACGATTTGTGTCTATGAGAAAAAAAGGAATAGTCCTTCAAATTAGGGTTAACAGATCGAAATATGTCTATAATACTTAAATCTGCCACCAAAGACTGCAGAGCTGCAGTAGCCTGTACTTGGTCTCCAGACGCATTAGGATTGGAACGATCCAAATTTGCATCCAACACAGCATTCATATCTGTCCCAATTAAAATATAATACCCTGTCAATTCCAACATTTTTTGCAACAAGTAGTCATAAAAACTTTTATCAAATTTGTTCGGAGCATACACGGAAGTTAAGGCAATTTTCCTTCCGTATAAGTCTACTTTAGCAATCACTATTCTACCCGCCGTGTCTGCCCATACGTCCAGCACCTTCATTGGAAGACTCCGCCTAACCACCACTGCAACCCCCCTAGTTTTCGTGTTGTTAGATGAAGATGCTATAGTATGATAAAATTTATTTGCAAGGCGTTTGGAATCTTGTGCTAGCAAGTGAGTTTCTTGTAAGAGCGCAAGATCAATTTTCTTGCGACGAAACAAAGTCAAAACACTAGTTCGCTTATGTGGAATGTTCAAACCGCCACAATTCCAAACTAAAATGGACAGATCACCCATTATCATACATCCGCCCTCTCATGACAAAACAAAATAATAAAAACTGGTGATATTGGCAACAACCCCCTCCTATAGGAAAATCTCCATGTAAATATTCAGACAGTCTCTCACCCCTCACATGTACTTCTCCGTTATCCCTCAGACCACTCCACAAAAGTTTAGCAAAAACGTAAAAATCCCCCTCGAAATAACAACAATGACGAGACAAACACGAGACAAACATCGACGAAAGACACAGAGCACATAAAACATATAGAAAATAAAATCGGCGGGTAAACAAGTGAACATGATGCAGATCCGTGATCATGTAAGATATGGGGCAGCAAAAGCTAGAGCCCAACCCTGTAGGCTAACTAACAAGTAAACGGTACCGAAACGAGGCCAATCTACATTGATCAGCCCAGGATGACCAAACAAGAGAACTTAGTCCAGTATTATTGATATTATTGATCCCAAAAATAGGAAATTCAGTTCAAGGGATATCAGAATGAAAAAGAGAAATAGCTGAACATATCGCAAACTAACAAATGTTAGCACAAACCTATATGCTACCAGGCTTAAAAACGACCCAAAAATATGCATGAAAAGTCTATTGTTGTGAAGCTGTAAACTAGAAATGTGAAAAAGGAAAAAATAGGCTTACGTGAGAAAATCAACTAAACCACTTGTGAATTCAAAAATGCTCATGGCAATTACTGTAAAGTCAATCCTGAAAACCTGTAGCCCCAGCTTGATCTTCCGTGGTCGATGGGGGTGTGATGAGGGCTGGGAGAGAGTTGACAAACTCTTCAGCATCCGCAGGAGAGTTGAATGATTCCATCTGTCCGCCAGCTTTTACCTTCAGCGTTGCAGGGTAGCGAAGGGAAAATTCGACACCTTTGGCCCTGGCAGTGTCCATTGCTTGAGAAAAAGCCTGACGCCTTTTAAGGGTGAAGCCGCTGTAGTCGGGTGAAAAGCGAATCCTCCGTCCCTCTATTGTGACCGGATTTTTCTTAGCTGCACGAAGAATATTCTGGCAGGTGGTGAAACGTAGGACGTTAAAAATCATAGTACGTGGGCCTGGTCTGATCTTGTTGTTGTCACCATAAATGCGATGTGCCCGCATGATTTCTCCATGACAATCTCCCAGAGACGGGAACCATTCTGGCAGAGAATTTGTGAGAAACTGCACTGCGTTCGATCCTTCTATCCCTTCAGCTAAGCCCACAATGCGTACATTGCACCGTCTGCTACGATCTTCCATATCTGCTAACTTCAGTTGCAGTTGGTCTAGCATCGACTCGTGGCTGCTTAGCACGGCAGAATTGTCCTTCACTTTAGACCTTATCTTCCCCACTTCTGCATTCACAGTCCCAATACTCTCTCTCAATGTCATTAGGTCAGCCTGGATAGAACACAATTTCCCATCAGTGTCTTTACCCATTTCTTCAAGTTGATTGAAGCGTGTTTCGAGGTAGTCACGTTGCTTTTCCAGAACTGACTCCGCTATAGCCTCCACATCAGCGCGCTGTCCTGCACGAGGAGGTTTCGAAGATGTCGATTTCTTGCTTGATTCACTCATCCTAACTGAATACGCAGTATTAAAATCTAAATTAAATCAAATATAGGTCTCGTAATGGTAGTTATGTCGAAATGTCCAAGTCAGGGTTGGGGAGCATCAAACTATGCTGCCATCTTGTCCAACAGACCACGTGACTCTCCCCGATGTTGATTTGTTATAACAGTTTTAAAAGCTAAAACTACGGCCAAACTCTTGATTTGACTAGTAAAATTCCATGAATGAAATTTTACTTCACATATAAAGGCTAGTTGTCCTTAGTTTTATAATAGGCCTAGCCTATAGCCTATTATAGATATTTTAGGTTTTCATTGTACCATGTGTATGGTTATGCATTTGTTATAACCTCATGACACATGACAATGAAAAGGCCAACTATTTTCATTTAGAGGCCAGCATTGCTCTAGGCCTATATTCCAAAAATATAAAGCACCACCTCCAACCCCTTTCCCTCCCACCACAAAATAATTCCCTTTCCACATTGAAACTTTTTCTCATGCCACTGTGTGTTAAAAAGACATAATGCAAGCAGTAGCACATCAGACACCATCTAAATCTGGTTGTATAGATTGTCTGATTGTATAGATTGTCCCCCCTCCAGTTCAGTGTCACGTGCACTGGTGGACAACGCCCCCTCCCCTGATCACCACCTAGACAGCCCCCCCCCCCCCCCCCGCCCCTTTTCCATAGAAATTTCAGTCAAATGCAATTTTTTGGCTTTAATCCATGCAGAAGAAGAAAGACACTCACAAGAGTGAGGCAGAAGTGCTCTCCTTCTAGTTCGAGTTCTATCCTGTTTTGGAAGAATTCTAAAACTTTTTCCTTATTGAACATTTAGACTGGATCTACTGTCTGCACCATCCGCTCTAGTATAATTTGATGCCCATCTCGTCAATATAGCTTAAAAATTGAGGATATAGCAGCCTCTGACAATGAAGTTTCTGTTACATTTCACTGCGAGAGTCGCGGTAATGTGCTTCTCACAACAGGCATTAAAGGCATTGAACCCGGGACAGGATCTGTTTCTAACGTGACAAATTAAAATTACCAAAAAACGGGATGTCTTGACAAATATGGGACAGTTGGCAAACCTAGCTGTATTATTTTTCTCATGAAAGAATAAAGGGGGAGCAGATTTGGGGAGCTTGCAGTTCATGCATGATAGCAAGTCATGCTACTGCAAAGGCTTGCTTATTAGCACTGAATGACAACTTATATTTACTAGCCTGCTAAACTATGAACCCGTGGCAATTTAGTAAGTAACAAATCACCATTACCTTTTATTTCTTTCCTTTCTCCACTTGACATTATATCCTTTCATTCAACTTGTAAGTTTGCGTCTTTTCGGCAGCCAGCCAGTGGGTGGGACTAAAGGGCAAATTATACCTCTGCATCTGCGCACCTCAATTGTCGATTGGGTCTGGTCGCTAACCAGCTCCACGTTTATGCTTCTGCGCCCGAGGTCTCGTCGCGAGCCACATTTGAATACCGTCAATACATTGCAAGCACTGCGGGCATAAGCAATGTTGCTTTCTAGCTCAGTTAGCTAAGTATTTTCACACAAACTGCAAAGGCAATGTACTGGTATCATTATTTGACATACCCAGTCTGTTTTCAGACTGCAGAAAATGCAAGCATGGAAACAGAAGCCGATGTGTGTTTACATTCGGTGGAGAACAACAGGTTACGGTAGTCAGACTGCAGGCATTGTGTCACGAGTGTTTAACTGATGCATTGTTTGTTACTTAGCTTGTAGCTTCATGTATTTACACACATTTACACACAAGGCATTAATATAATGTTTAACAGAATACAGCTTTGCTCTCGCAAACTACCGGCATCGCGCTGCCACAAGAACAAGGAAGTAGCAAGATGACCAATCACGCGCTTTTTGTCTGCGTCCTCCGCGTCCATCCGAAGGATAGTTAGGATTTTTATAGAGGCGCTCGACGACGGGCGCAGAGCCTCTGCACGGGGGCGTGGTCGTGCACAGACACAGGACGGACGGACGCAGAGGCTATGCGTCGTCAGCATAAATTACGCTTTAGGATGGGGCCTCTCTAGGGAGGTTTTCCACAAATAGGATAATAGGATAATAGGATCTTTAATAGAATTTAAAGGGGCGCTCACACAGTTGTCACTGCTATAAATCGATACCCAATCAGGCCCGTCGTAACAATGCAGGCAAACCAGGCAATTGCGACAGGCCTGACTGGTCATCATCCCCTCTGCTGTCTCTCCTCCAATCAGCACACAGCCCTCCTCCTCTCTGCTGTCTCTCCTCCAATCACAACACAGCTCTCCTCCTCTCTGCTGTCTCTCATCCAATCAGCACAGAGGACTCATAAAGTCAGACCACATCACTGTTTTGGAATGTGTATAAAAATTACTTCTGCAATGCGAGTGAATACATACAATTTACTACACAAACAATATTTAATATTTGAAAGTTTACAAACCATGTTTTGCTATAGGTATGAGGTGTAATAAGTATGCGTTTGTCAGTCTGAACACTGTTTTTTTTTTTCATTCAGACTCAAAGGCAGAACACAGAGAAGCAGATCAAGGAGGAGTTTGAGAAGCTTCACCAGTTTCTACGAGATGAAGAGGCAGCCAGGATAGCTGCACTGAGGGAGGAAGAGGAGCAGAAGAGTCAGATGATGAAGGAGAAGATTGAGAAGATGAGCAGAGAGATCTCATCTCTTTCAGACACAATCAGAGCCATTGAAAAGGAGATGAAGGCTGATGATGTCACATTTCTGCAGGTAACAGAAATATTTTCATGTGTGTTAATCTGATTACAGCAGTGTCATGATAAAACTGTCTGTTTTAATGGGCTAACCTGCCCATAGCACCCATGCCATTCTGACCATTGTTCCACACCCACTTCCATGAGCCTGATATGTAGTGATGAGGTCTTTCTACTTGTACGAGCCATTCATTTCATTTTTGTTTTAACATAAAAGCTCCTGAAAACATTTACTTTACTTTATATAGAATTTGTATTTGAATAATGAATTGAATAGAATAATGACAATATGTATTTGAAACTGAAATTAACGTGCATATATTGTTAGTGTGCACTCATGTTTGTCCCCCTGTAGGAGGCGGCAATATCTCCTACTTAAGGTGGTGTGGTGATGCGGCCCAGACACTGTAGGGGTGCAAAGCGAAACAGTCATTGACCGTGCCGTGGTGCCGTGCCGTTCATGTACTGCCGTGTGCGCTACTGTGTCTGCATGTCTGCTCCTTCATGCCATGTTGATAATTAATGAGTGTGGTGTTGATATGGGGGAAGTGACGTTGTCCTTAAAGGGTTATCGGCCTTTATAGTCATGGTTATTTTGAACAACAGTGTAATTTCTCTGTGTTTGTGACCTTGGTTTACACACAAACAGAGAATTAGCCTGGAACATCCATGTAGATTTGGCCTGGCGTTGCCTTCCTATGTACTTCTGCTCGATAATCATCTCCCTCCACAAAGTAGACCACGGGGATGGCCATTGGCCAGTATCCTGATTGCCATTGACTTTTAATGCATTTTAGGAAGGATTGTTCCAGTGTACATAGGCCTCCCTCAAATGCCTCGGTTTGCTACTGGTCGATGTCAGAAAATGCTGTGCCGAAGCAAAACCAATCACACCACTCTTTCCTCTGACGTATGTGACGCGAAGGGAACTGCTTGCTAATGTAGAATAAAATATTTGACATGTCTTTGGTCTTTTCCAGAACTACAAGACTACAGTGGAAAGGTGAGTGATCTGCCTCCTGTCTCTCTCTTCTCTGTGGTTCTGAACCCAAACCCACAGCAGCACTGACTCCTGAATGTTATTCCAGAGCCCAGTGCACACTGCAGGATCCAGAGAGGGTTTCAGGAGCTCTGATCAATGTGGCAAAGCACCTGGGCAACCTGAAGTTCAGAGTCTGGGAGAAGATGCAGGAGATTGTTCAGTACAGTGAGTAGCCTGGAAAGAAATAAAGATGCTCAATTCTAGGATCAAGAGGATGACACACAGCTACTGTATGTCTGATTAGGGCACATTTGCAACTAAAACACACACTACACACTGGATATGTATTACAAATATGGGATCAGAAATTCCTGAATGTGTGTGTGGCGCTAAGACTTGCAGGGCTCTCAAAAGCAACAGCTAAGAAACTAGCCAACTTCTGCTCTATTTAATAGGCTGTCTTGCTGTGTGGCACAGGCCATATCTGTGTATCCTTGAATACCAAAACCTCTATGACGTATTTGAATCCTTTCTGTACAAAATGTAATTGGCGGATTCAAATCACAATTCCACTTTGTGTGTGTGAGTGTGTGTGTGTGTCTGTGTGTCCAGTAGCACCACACCAATAACAGGGCAGGATAGGAACACACTCTCAGTAACCCTCAGCTCATTCTTCTAGCATTAAACATTTAATTTCAATCACACACACACACACACACACACACACACACACACACACACACACACATACGCACGCGCGCGCACATACACACACACACACACACACACACACACACACACACACACACACACACACCAGACATAAGTGAGGGAGAGAGAGAGAGTAGTAAACTCCTGCACAGCTGGGATCCCTTCATACTGATGACTAAAGACTATTTCACTGTTCCTACTTCTCTCTGCCATTACACTTGGTAACAGCACTATTAATAATGACCATCATTCACATCCTCATCACACACACATCACTCAGTGTTCAGCTCATGTGTGTGTTCTTTCTCTCTGCAGCTCCTGTCACTCTGGATCCCAACACTGCACACCCAGGACTCATCCTGTCTGAGGATCTGACCAGTGTGAGACGTGGTGATGAGTGGCAGCAGCTTCCTGATAACCCAGAGAGATTTGATAAGTTTGCCAGTGTCCTGGGCTCTGAGGGCTTTAACTCAGGGACTCACTGCTGGGATGTGGAGGTTGGGGAGAATGATTTCTGGCATCTGGGTGTGATGACGGAGTCTCTCCAGAGAGCCTCCATGGATGAAATGTGGTTTGTGTGGTATGAAGATGATGAATATGTAGCATGTGCTCCACCTCATCCCGACACTGACCTCACAGTTGAGCAGGAACCCCAGAGGATCAGAGTGCAGCTGGACTGGGACAGAGGAAAACTCTCATTCTCTGACCCTGATAATAACACACACATACACACTTTCACACACACTTTCACTGAGAGAGTGTTTCCATTCTTTAACACCTATTCACCACTTCCACTGAGGATCTTACCAGTGAAGACAGCAGTTAGAGTAGAGCAGCTCAGTTAGAGTTCAGATACCTGCTGCAGGTTAACTGGGGATGTGGATGGGAAGAGACACTACACTAATATGAACTCAGTACTGATACCCCATCTGACCCTGACAATATCACACTCATCAACTATATGGAATCAAATAAAAGGTTTCAATATTTGATAAGATGTTCACATGTGTAATGTAATTTTTCAGTTGTATAAAACAGTTTTTGCCTGTGCAAATAAACTTTGTACTTGTAAAATAAAATGTCTTTGAAGATATGATTTGCACATGTGTAGAACAGTTTTGGAGTTAATTTGCTTGTGTGCAAATGCTTGGGGAGATGAGAGGTGGTATACAGAAATGCAGCTTTTGGGAGCTCAGGACAAGTCTTGGGCAATACTGACACCTAGTGGTCACACGTGAAATTACAGTTCAGTCTCTTTACACTGCTTACTGTTTTTGTGTGTCTATCTGGCAAGATCAGATATCGCCAAGTATTTAAGAGACCAGGATCAACGTCAAACGTTTGCCCTGGATCAATGTACCTTAACCCTAACCCTAATCCTAACCCATTCATCCAGGGCAATAACTTTGACATTGATCCCGGACTCTTAAATACTTGATAAGATTATCCATCTATCTGTGTGCACGGTTGTCTTTCACAATCCTTTACAGAGTAGCCCCCAGCTGCGGACTTGCAGCCTCAATGTGGGCTGGGCTCAATGTTGAGCACAACCCTAATTGCTAAGCTTCAGCCTATGAGCGCAACGCCTGGTCGAAAATCCTTTCTTCCATGGCCTTTGTAAAGTTGTGCGTGTTTTTAGGGCCACGACTGAGAATGACTATTTCCTGGGGGGAGCGAATGGTTAAACTATTGGCAACAAAACTAAACACATAACGTTAACACGACGAAACTAAATTTGCTCCGTGCAAATGATACACGCAAAACAGACAAGATAGTCAAGTTTAAGCAGGGTCACTGCTGAGATTAAACCGTGTATAGGCATGAAACATAAATCGTAACACGAAACAGTCACTCAGTCCATCTCGTGAGGAAGTAATGAATGGTTAATATATTATAATCGAAAACTTGGAAACATTAGTTCCCCGATGCATTTGCCTATCCATGCGTAAAACACTGTGTCCATTTTTGACCGAACATTTGAATCGAACCGACTTGCTCTTACAATGTAGTATGTAAGTATGAGCAAGGTATTTTATGATGCTGCTACTAATCTCCAATAACAAAAAAAACTATCCATTGTCTATCCAATCCAACTGCAAACGTGCGACACATGTCTCTGAAAACTTTGCAACCGGTAGCCTACGTTTTTTATTTTTCTGTTAGCCTGTCTTACCCAGAGCCAGAGATTTTTCTATACCACTCTGGTCCTACCATAGACAGGCCTTACGGTAGGCTACAGGGAAGGTTGTGATCAACATTGAGCCGCGTAGGCTACAGCGAGGGTTGTGCTCAACATTGAGCCCAGCCCACATTGAGGCTGCAAGTCCGCAGCTGGGGATACTTGCCCTTACACACAAAAATATCCACCAATCAGAGGACAGAAGAATGATCTTCACAGTGTGATTGGCTCAGACAGTTTTAGTTTATCAAGCCCATAAGCCAAGAGAGAGTTACTAGTCCAGAGGTGGGCAAAAAAAGGCCTGGGGGGCTATTTAATCCGGCCTGTGGAACCTCAACACAGCCTGGGGGACTATGTAATCCGGCCTGTGGAACCTCACCACAGCCTGGGTGGCTGTTTAATCCGGCCTGTGGAACCTCACCACAGCCTGGGGGGCTGTTTAATCCGGCCTGAAAAGGGTGATAAAGACATAGCTTGGGCGAAAGTGACTGTTGACTATGTCATACAGTCTGGCCCAACGCAATTGAAATAGGTTTCCATTTGGATATGACGTATTCCCTCGACTGGCTCTCGCGCCTACAACTTTCGCTTTCAGTATTAACAGATCTCTCGCAAGCTCTGATCTATTTTGACATCGTAGTGGCAATAAATCCTCAAGATCATGGATGCTAATGTCATGTACCAATTTTGAGAATGTAATTCGAAAGTGGGGGAGAGAATAACAAATGCGTTCCTATCCTGTAGAACTACTAGATTTTGAGACATCGCTCTAAACTCTGTGCTGATTGGCTAAACCGTAGAGTAACCGAGAGAAAGGCGGGAAGGGGAGTTTATTCCAGACTACGTGCGGAGATAAAATGTTTAGCAGAGGTACGTAGCATGGCATCGCCAGGCTAATAAAGGCAGGCATATCCACTTTATAGGAAAGCACCAGAGTGAATTGAAGCATAGCCCTGTTGAAAGAGCTTGCTAAATGCGCTAGTTAGCGAATGGAACAAAATAATTTGGTACAGCATAGACCGAACGCGAACGCAGAAGCGAACAGGCACTCTACACTGAATCAATGGGACCTGACTGTTGGAAACCGAAAGTAAGATCTGAGGTTACATTGACTCAATGTAAAGTGTTTCGCGTAAAGTATCGAAAGGGGAAAAAAGTTTGTTCATGTTTGGCGTGGTAGAACATTTTCGACGAGCATGGTAGGTCCTAGCTCGGAAAAGCATAAATGGTGGTTTGTTAAATTTTGGTGTACAACCTGAGTTTTGCAGCTTCATGCAGGAGCATATTGCACCTTTGAGTCTTTGAGACATAGACAGCCCTTTACAGTTATAAAGACATAACTTCTCTCTCTCAAGCTCTCTCTCTCTCTCTCTCTTTCCCTCTCTCTCTCTCACTCTCTTTCCCTCTCTATCAGTTTCTTCAGTTTCCAGGAAAAGAGCTTCCCCTTCTCAGGCTGAGTAACTTGATCAGATACACAGAGAGAGAGAGAGAGAGTTTTATTTTGATTCAATGCAAAAGTATGATGATGTTTGCGCAATGTAAGAAATAAACTAGGTTCTTTTCTGACTTCTGACAACTGTGTTGTTGAAAAAGGTTGGGCATTAATTTGATGATGGGATTGAGCTTGTGTGTGTGTGTGTGTGTGTGTGTGTGTGTGTGTGAGAGAGAGAGAGAGTGTGTGTGTGTGTGTGTGAGAGAGAGAGAGACAGAGAGAGTGTGTGAGAGGGAGAGAGAGAGAGAGAGAGAGTGTGTGTGTGTGTGCGTGTGCCCCTGTCCAACTGAGAAGCTTCGTGTGAGCTTTGGGCACTTCCTGCCACTCTCAATAAGGAAGTTGTTGTGCACATAGGTGTGTGTGTGTGTGTGAGAGAGAGAGAGAGAGAGAGAGTCTAGTGTGTGTGTGTATGTGTGTGTGCTGTGATGGCCGTCAATCTGTAGCTGTAGAAGAGGACAATTAAAGAACAAGATGAGGACGATTGTGTGGATTTCTGCCCTGTGTCATGGTGAGTTGTGTGTGTGTGTGAGTTGTGTGTGTGTGTGTATGTGTGTGCTGTGATGGCCGTCAATCTGTAGCTGTAGAAGAGGACAATTAAAGAACAAGATGAGGACGATTGTGTGGATTTCTGCCCTGTGTCATGGTGAGTTGTGTGTGTGTGTGTGTGTGTGTGTGTGTGTGTGTGTGTGTATTTTTGACTTTTTCATGTTTATACCAACAGACTTCACATACAAAGCCTTGTGAACAGAAATGTGAGTGTGTCTGTGTGTGAGTGAGTGAAAGGTCTTTTATGTAGATAGCATAGTGAGTATTTCTGAGGGCTGCAGCTACACACTCACACTCATATCTGGAGACTGAAATAGGAAGGCGACTAACACCCTATTTCTGCTCTGTTTTGTGAAGTTTTCAGCTGCGTGACCACAAAAGAAAAAGAAACGTTATTTTCCCATGAGGGTAAAAGTGTGGAGGTTGTCTGTCCGTATCCAAAGGGACGTGAATCCGCCCCTAAGTACTTCTGCCGTGATCCGTGTAGGGATAAACATGTGCTTGTTGAAACTATGGCATCAAGCACCACAGCTTCAAAAGGAAGATTCTCTCTCCATGACAACACATCTGGTCTGTTCTTCACCGTCACCATCAGCAATCTGACCACACTGGACTCTGGGAGCTACCAATGTGGACTTAGCCGATGGGGCCAAGACATTTGGACTAAAGTCATTCATTTCTACATTAATGGTAAGCTTAAGGTATCACATGTTTTCGCTATTCAGTTTAGTTATTGTTTTTAGTTTTTAGGAAATCGTGATGAACTACCTGTACAACTTTGAAGTCTTCAGGAAAGATTCACTTCATCTAAACAGTTTTACTATAAATACACCAATTTATTTATTTACACCTAATAACACCACTCCCACCCGTGGTGATGTCACCTAATAACACCACTTCCACTCGTGTGTGATCTTGCTTGAATATGCATCACACACCTTTTATGCTCACAACTTTTTGTGCACACAGCTGTACACACAACCACCTAAAGTTGCAGTTTATAATGTTTTAAAGGTGGAGTCTGTAATTTTGTGGGAGATCCGTGGGAGGCCTGTGATTCTCTTAAAGGGAAATTTGTGAATATGCAGACATGAGATATGCAGACATGAGGGCTATAACTCTGTTAAAGGGGAGGTGTGACTCTGTTAACTCATTGACTGCCAGCCGTTTTCAGAATAGAGAGTTCCATACTGCCAGAGGTTTTGGGGAATTTTGACTGTTTTTTAAAGAGCCACAGAATATTATGTGTTACGACTACATAAACAATGAAACTACCACAAGAAAGAGCAGACTCTCTTCTTTCACCAGAAAAAAAAAGTTCGTTTCTACCCCTTTCCATTGCTTAGAAATCAGCAGGCGAACATAAGCTACTTTCTCCAAACACACCCGTTGTTTATCAAAAAAGGGAGAAAATTAGCGTTTTGTTTGACAACGTTAGTGTCTTGGATGCACGTTTTTTCGGTCTATTAGCACGTCAAACATCGGGAAAATGTCTTCCTGTGATAAGACCACAAAAACAACAGTAACAGGGGGCTTTTGGTAATAAAATAGACATTGTTGTAACAAGGTAAATATATGCTATTTACAGGCTGTGACAGCGAAAACTCAGTGATCAACAACTGGCTCGCAAATTCTTACCTGACCCGGAACTGTGAGCTAGCTGGGCACTGAAACAAGTCACAACTGCTATTTCCGTTTGCCCAAGGTTGATCTCCTTCATCTCCCACGATCGGAACACTACTCGAACTACTATGGCAGTGACACATACTCTGATCGAGTGTGAACTGCCTAAATTTCTCCGATTTACGTCTGCACTTTGCTAGCGGCATATTTAGCCATGTCATTAGCTTTCTCTACTTCTCCCTTGGCCATACCTATGAATCTATGCTCATCTCACATCCAAAGTGACACACTGCCACCCTCAGGATCAATTTGGAACAACAATTTTCGACGGAGAATTCTGATATTTACAGACAAGGTTCCCTAGGTCTTTCTGCAGCCCTCCCCATTAAAAAACGCAGTTGACGTCTAAAGACGTCATTGGCAGTGAACGGCAGTATTTCAGTTGACGTCTAAAGACGTCATTGGCAGTCAATGAGTTAAAGGGGAGGTCTGATTATATATTTATTAGTGCTGTCAGTTTAACGCGTTAATAACGCCGTTAACGCAAACCCATTTTAACGCCGTCAATTTTTTTTAACGCGCGATTAACGCATTTGACCCGCCATTATCAATGGAATGTGAAAAAAAAAATATCTCCGACATTCCAACACCTCCCGACGTTTCAGTATGTCCTGTGTTTGTACTAGGCTTGAAGTAGGCCTACTGCTTAGCCTAGGACTACAGTAGCCTACACACGCACTCCACATACTGGTGTAGATGTGTCTGCACTCTGCTCTGCTGCTCCGATGTCAGTGAAAACAAATATTTTACCGACACAATCGTTGACGTGCACTCGCATGTTCGCATATTTAAGTTGTTAATTAGCTAGAGGATTAATGTTGTCACTTAGAAATCCCTTCTCTTGAACTGAATACCCCGCAAATAGGCTAATATCAGTTTCAAAATTGCAGCACGAGTGAGAGAGGTGAAGGTCAGAGCGCAACTGAGAGAGAGAATGTTTGTGAGCGTCATTTGATGTCAGTGAAAACAAATATTTTACCGACACAACCGTTGACACTCACTCGCATGTTCGCATATTTAGGTTGTTAACTAGCTAGAGGATTAATGTTGTCACTTAGAAATCCCCTCTCTTGAACTGAATACCCCGCAAATAGGCTAATATCAGTTTCAAAATTGCAGCGCGAGTGAGAGAGGTGAAACAGGTCGGAGCGCAACTGAGAGAGAGAATTTGTGCCTACCTGATTCTGAACGTATGACCTTGTCACTAAAATGAGAGCTTCTTGCAGGGCAATTGCCAATATGGCAAAATGCATTTTAAAGGTATGCTCATGCAATGTAGGTTTACTCATGTAGACCATAATGCCATATTTTCATTGAACCTCTTTAAAATATAGGTTAGTAGGCTATAATTTAAAGGCCCACCATCCAGGTTTTTTTTTTTTATTTATTTTGTAAACTTGTGAACTAGCAACATAAAAGACATCAACATCTCTCTGGCAGTACTTGAACATGTTAATAATTTCTGATGCTGTAACTGGGTTTTCTTTTATTTTAAATTGGTATTCACCCCCACCAATGAATGCTAATAACAGCATTAAAATTAAAATAAATAAATAAAAATGGGACAAAAAGAAATCGAGGGACATTTAAAATAGAAAGAAATTTGCGATTAATCGCGATTAATTATGAGTTAACTACGGAAAAAATGCGATTAATCGCGATTAAATATTTTAATCGCTTGACAGCACTAATATTTATTCTGTATGATTATTCATTATGATTGTTTTTCTGAAAACACAAACACCCAAATAAATAGAGGACTTTAAGAGAGATCATTTTTGCATAATTGCTCTCCTACATCTGAATTCTATAAATATTTTTGCATCTTTATTTTTATTTTCAGCTTCAGCACCAGAGTCTTGGGTTTCTACTACAGAACTACTGACCATCTACCATCACTCAACCAGAACCAATAACACACCTCTAACTCACAACTCTATAGGTACACACACACACACACACACACACACACACAGCATCATCTACCATCACTCAACCAGATATAGCACACCTCTAACTCACAACTCTATAGGTACACACACGCACGCACATACACAAACACACACACACACACACACACACACACACACACACACAATTCATTAATTATCTTATCTTTATTCGAAAAGTAATCAATTAGAAAAAGAGTGTTTTGGCATACTCCTCATCTGTGAATGGCTTTCCATTTCTCACAATTGCTATTCAAGTCACATGGACTGAAATAGATAGATGAATGGATAGAAATAGGCCTACATGAGAATGTTTTACATTTTTAATGTTCTCATTCTTTTATAAAAGATTTGTATGTGAGCCAGATGCAACCATCAAAAGAGCCACATCTGGCTCCCGAGCCATAGGTTCCCTACCCCTGCTATATAATAACCTGTTAAAATTTACCAAAATGCAGGAAAAAACATCTAACTATTCCAAAATTTTCTGGGGGAGTACCCCCAGACCCTCCGGTAAGTCTACCCTACTTTATCAAATAAATATACCATTTTTGCTTCAGAACTGCTGGGTAGACCTATTCTGTGACATTAGTATGACCAGCATTTATAATGAGCCTACTGTACTTCTAAAACATTTTAGGCTAATCACCATGAAAATTTGCCAATACTACTTTAAAACATGTGATGGCACCTCTGCATACAAGTTTTTACAAATATTGTTTAGGTCTTATGAAGTGACAACATTACAGGGGCTGCATGTCAGTGCTTGTGGTTGGATCGATTTCGTAGCTGGTTGTTTTGATTAAAAATACGTAAATCTAAGCATTGGAAAGCATGATGTTCAAACCAGGAGGCACTATCAACTCTGGGGGCTGAGCCCCCCTAAAGTTCAGAACCTAGAATCGCCCCTGGTTACTTTGTTAGTACATGTGTGTTAAGTTTGTGTATTACTGTAAGTTTACAACTTACAAGTTTGCAAGTTTACTATCTGTGTTTATGTTGGTTACTCTGAGTGTGTTTATTTGTGTTAAATCTTTGTTTATTTGTTTTTATTTGTGTTTATTTGTGTTTATTTGTGTCTCAGCTCCAGCACTAGTGTCTCCTTCATCCACACCTGAACCCTCCACACACCAACAGGACTACAGCAGCACTGTACACTCTACAGGTACACACACACACACACACACACACACACACACACACACACACACACACACACACACTAAACCCTCCACACACCCACAGGACTATAGCACCGCTGTACACTCTACAGGTACACACACACACACACACACACACACACACACACACCTAAACCCTCCACACACCAACAGGACTATAGCACCGCTGTACTCTCTACAGGTGCACACACACACACACACACACACACACACACACACACACACACACACACACACACACACACACACACACACACACACACACACCACACACCTAAACCCTCCACACACCACACAGGACTATAGCACCGCTGTACACTCTACAGGTACACACACACACACACACACACACACACACACACACACACACACACACACACACACACACACACCTAAACCCTCCACACACCCACAGGACTATAGCACCGCTGTACACTCTACAGGTACACACACACACACACACACACACACACACACACACACACACACCCCTAAACCCTCCACACACCCACAGGACTACAGCAGCACTGTACACTCTACAGGTACACACACACACACACACACACACACACACACACACACACACACACACACACACACACATACACACACACACACACACACACACACACAAACACACACACATTTCCCTTATTCAGCACAACTGCTCTTTATTTCCTGTTTTCCTGAACAGAAACATCAGGCACCCAATCAGCTTGGTCCAGCACCCACTCAGTAACACCCGGGCTATATACAGCAGGTTTGCTCATAATCATTTGGGATATTTTTATCATGATGATGATGATGATGATGATTATCATTATTATTATTATTATTATTATTATTATTATTATTATTATTATTATTATTATTATGACTTTACAATAATCATAAGTTTACAATAATCATAAATTGTCCCAGATTACCCAAATCCTAGTAACTCTGGGAAATGCACACCTGACCTGCTGTTTCTGTGTGTGTGTGTGTGTGTTGTGTGTGTGTGTGTGTGTGTGTGTGTGTGTGTGTGTGTGTGTATGTGTGTGTGTGTGTGTGTGTGTGTGTGTGTGTGTGTGTTTCAGGTGTTTCAGACTCTGTTATAGGTCTGGTGCGTGTGTGTTTGATTCTGGGACTGCTGGTGTGTGGTGTGTTATCTGTCCTTTGGGTGAAGTGTGTGCACAACACACACTCTTCATCTCGGGGTAAGCGGCGTTAATGTAAACACGTCATTTAGAAGCTAATGTACACGTTATTCAGAACTTAATACACATCACATCACACCTACACATACACGCACACACACACGCACAGACACACACACACATACTTCATCTAGGGGTAAGTGGCCTTAATGTAAACATGTCATTTAGAAGTGAATGTACTCGTCATTCAGAACTTCATTCAGTCTCTCTCTCTCTCTTTCAGTTTCTCCTGTTTCCTTCAGGAAGAGAGCTTCCCCTTGCCCGACTGAGTAACACGCACACACACACACACACACACACACACACACACACACACACACACACACGCACACACACACAGGCAAGTTATCTGGGGGTTAATTGAGTTAATTGGGGGTGGAGCTTAGCCTGTTAGCCTGGACCTGATTGGCTGAGAGACAACAAGATGGAGGATTTAAGCCTGGCTGCCATCTGCACTGCTAAACTCTCTCCTCTGTCTCCTTCTGTCTCCTTTGTTCTTCCCACTGAGGTTCCACTGTTGCTCTTGCTGGAAGCTCACCACTTTGTATTTGAATTTACCAGTTTTTCACCTGATATTTGTCTCTTTATTCTTCTTCTTTTTTTTTTTTGTAACTAGACTTTTGTGGAAGGCTGTAGGGAGGCGGGTGCCATTTTCTTTGATCCTTATTTTTGTTAGTTAAACTTCTTAAAAAGTACAGTAAGTCTCTGTTGTTATTTTGTCCTGTCCACCTCCTGAAGTGCACATGCTCTCTGTTTGTTTTTTTTAAATCAAATAAATAAAATATTTTTGCCTTTTGTGCTTTGAATTACTTTTCAATATTCAAGAAAACTTTATTACGTCTCGTGTGTGATGAAAATCCAAAAGTGCAAATACTGACAGCCTGGTTAGGTCATGCGGTAGGGAAAGCACTGACTTACAGGCGGAGTTTCAGTGATGTCACCACCTGTGGTTAATTGCTTAAATGAACACCTGTCCTTCCTTCATGGCCACACAATTAGCCTAGGCCTGCTTGGAGAGCAGAGCCTTGATTTCCCTCTGGATTGTAGCTATGCCACACGTGTGTCCAGGATCAACGTGTTGGCACATGGACTATTTGTTTGATTCTCACTTATTGTTTTGGATGTAACACCACTTCAAGAAACTGAACTGACAACGAAGACGGTTGGGCTGGCCAAAGGCCTAGCTAGTCATAGGAAGACCGGGCAGAGAGTACCAGCACGCCGCAGGTATGTTGACCACTCTCTGATTCTTCTGCTAAGCTGACACACACACACGCAGACATCACGGTTAGGACCTACCAAGTTTGTGCACCACACGTAGGGCTAACGTGTAGGGTAAACAGTGGGTTAGTTTGGGTTTACTTTACGTTGGGGCCGAGGTTCAGCTACATTAGTTTAACCCCTAGACAACGTGAGTCCGTGTAGCTGCTGGGCCGTCGGCCTTTTTCGTAACACAGCCACTTATTTAGGCTGTGAGTTCTGTCTTAGTGTTCATAAGTCATATTGTTTGATGTTTTGTTTCTTTCTGTTTTGCTGTAACGTTGCCGTGACCCTTGAACTGAAAAAGGGGTGCCGTAAGTGTGTGTGTGTGTGTGTGCATTAATTGTTTCTCTGTGAAGGAGATGACTCAGTAGTAAGGTATCATAACTGGCTGTTGCCAGTCTGGCCTCTGTTTCCCAAAAGCATAGTTGCCAACTTAGTTTTCTAGCAATGGGAAATTTTTAATCTCACTCACGTCATATGATTCGTTACGCTCCAATCTGCACTTGAACAATCTCATTCTGAGACAGACCTGAATAAAAACATCAATTAACCAATTTGACAGACAAAATCAGATGATGGATAGTCATAGCTAAGAGCACTCAGCCCTGTAAAACAGTGAGAGAGAGGGAGAGGGGGGAGGGTGTGTGTGTGTGTGTGTGTGTGTGCGTGTGTGGCCCTGTCCAAGTGAGGAGCTTCATGTGACACTTCCTGCCACTTTCAATGAGGAAGTTGTTGTGCACATATATGTGTGGGTGTGAGTGTGTGTGTGTGTGTCTGTGTGTGTTGTGATGGCCGTCAATCTGTAGCTGTAGAAGAGAACAATTTAAGAACAAGATGAGGACGATTGTGTGGATTTCTGCCCTGTGTCATGGTGAGTGTGTGTGTGTGTGTGTGTGTGTGAACGACTTCTTCATGTTTAGACCAACAGACTTCACATACAAAGCCTTGTGAACAGAAGTGTGAGTGTGTGTGTGTGCACTCTAAGAAATTTC
>JAODXP020000016.1:12584396-12679269 GCA_027497455.2 Sardinella longiceps | reverse complement strand
TCCATGCCTTGCAGCTTGTGGCTCGATGATTTCGGGAAAGGATTCACATCCGCTGTGTATCGCATGTATGGGCACTAAACACGCCCAAGCATCGATTGCGGACCCGGAGAGCTGCGAATACTGTTGCAGCATGCCTGCGAAGGTTCTGGAGCGACGCTTACGCGTTGCCGCAACGGTGAAGGGCGACCCTCCGCTCCCCGCCCGCGTCCCCACTGACGATAGAGCTGGCAAAGCTACACAGCAACCAGCCCGTACCTGGGGCGACATGGTGGATGAGGACTCCCCTGAACCGACATCTCCATTTGATGGAAACCTGCTCGATGATGCACCGCCGGTGGCCGGCGAAGAAGAGGAGGAAGATGAAGAAATGATGTCGGATCTCCTCCGTGACGAGCAGGACGATGACGAGGAGGGCGCTTTTCCCGCGGAACCTACTTCGCGAGCGCCCAGCTCACAGGGTGGCGAGGCTCAGGCTACGATTGACCTCGCCTTCATCGAAGTCTGTAAACGTGCCGCGGCTAAGCTGGGAGTGGACTGGCCGGCTTCCCAGGGAGCTCCAGGGGCCGAAAGGGATTTATATGATGGTAAGAGACTGCCTTCTCGTTTACCACCGGTTAAGCATCTGCTTCCCGCTTTGCCCGCATGCATCAAAGAAATGAAACGTTTCTGGGATAAACCTTTTTCGCACCGTGTGCCCGTCAAGGGTTTTTCGATGTTGGATGTGACTGGCATGGACGAGCTTGGGCTTTCCAGCCCACCCACAGTCGAACCATCGGTGGCTCGTCATCTAAACCCGAAAGCCTCGCTCACCGCAACTGGGTTGACTCTACCTGGGAAATTGGAGCGCTTTACCGCCTCCATGTACCAGAAGATTTATAAATCGTGTGGATTAGCCGTCAGGGCTTTAAACACTACATCCCTCCTCACCGCTTACCAAGCGGAGCTGTTAGAGGAAATGGGACGACAGCTTGACGCTGGAACACCAAACCCAGCTATCTGGGAGGAAATCTGCGTTATTGCGGATCAAACTCTCAGCGCTCGCGTGGCGCAGTGCAAAGCTGTGGCCGCGCGATGGGATTAGCAGTTGCGGGTGAAAGATCCCTCTGGCTAAATTTATCTTCTCTGAGCGACAGAGAGAAGATTCCCTTTCTCGACGCCCCTGTAGACACGAAGGATCTCTTCGGGCCGACTATCGAGAATATGAGAAAGAGGTGCGACAACCAGAAGAAAGAGGGCGAAGTTTTCGATGTGTGCATGCCGCGCAAGCCGACGCCTCGACCCACATTTGTCGCCCCCTACCCGAGAACCCCGTCTCAAACACGGGGCTATCAGCCTCACTACCGCATGCAACGACCCCAGCAAGCGGAGCCTCGGAGACCGGTGGCAAATCCCCCTGCTGACCAGCAACCGAGAGCCTCTAATCCTCGCCAGGGCAACAGGACTACGTTTGCAGCCGCTGCTGCTAGGCATCGTTCCTCTTACCCTCCGGGCACCAAGAAGAGGCGAGAGACGTAGGAGTCGTCTCTCAATTTAGGAGGGGCAGCCAGCACCGCGGGCTCTCTGGACTGCTCCCTCCCCGGGCTTTCGCTTTGCCACCCGCCGCCTCAGAAGAGAGGAAAATGGCAAGTGACGTTCGCCCCAGATGTTCACCGTGCACTGGACAAGTTTTCGCCTCCATCCCACGGTCAAGGAGCCCAGTTTCCCCGAACGCTCCACTATCGCTCCCCCAGCCCATGTTAAAAAGCGGCGAGAGGGTGGATATCTTTTCTCACAGTTCTCCACAAACACTGTGCCCCCACACATGGTGTCCAAAAACACACAAAATATTAAAAGTTTCACTGACGCATCCAGGCATAAAGCCAAGGGCGCAGTTTCATACAACAGAAAATATGAAACCAAAAATCACCAGACAGGGCAGAGTCTTTTGCCCCTTTGTCCACTGGGTGGTGCTCACGCACCGCCCGTGTCAAACCTGCCAGGTTCTCTAGCCGCGAGAGCGGCGAACTGGCAGGCTTGCGAGGTGAATGCTTGGGTTTTCGCGACTGTAACCAGGGGCTACAGGCTGCAGTTTGCTATGAAACCCCCACCTTTCAATGGGGTAATAGCATCTGTTACGAGTGGGGAATCAGCTCATGTTCTAGAGTCAGAGATAAACTCTTTACTGAGCAAAGGAGCAATCAGAGCAGTACCGTTACAAGAGAGTCAACAGGGGTACTTTTCTCGTTACTTCCTCGTTCCAAAGAAAGATGGGGGGTTACGACCTATCCTGGACTTGCGGGTGTTAAACAAACATCTCAGGAAATACAAGTTCAGAATGCTCACTTACAGCACTCTGTTTCGCTCCATTCGCAGAGGGGACTGGTTCACAACATGCGATCTTCGCGACGCATATCTACATATAGGCATATTCGGCCCGCACAGGAAATATCTGAGATTCTCCTTTCAGGGGAGAGTTTACGAATACCTGTCCATGGCTTTTGGCCTAAGCCTCGCTCCTCGATGTTTTTCCAAATGTATCGAAGCAGCTCTGACCCCCTCAGACAATCGGGGCTCAGAATTTCTGCTTTTCTGGACGATTACCTACTGTGCGCATCGACGCGCGAACAGGCGGAACGCCAGACTGCGACGCTTACTGCGCACCTAGAGGGCTTAGGGTTCAATATCAACCACAAGAAGAGCTCTTTAACCCCTTCTCAGACAATAGAATATCTGGGCACTCAGATAAATTCTATCTCCTACCGCGCCATGCTGTCCGAACAACGCGTTACTGCGTTTCGCCAATGTCTCGCTCTGTTCCAAAGGAACAAGCGGGTGTCTTACGGGACATGCCTACGCTTACTAGGGCTAATGGCGTCTTCCACCTCCATAATCCCGTTTGCTCTACTGAGAATGAGGGACTTCCAACGGTGGGTTGCGGATCTGCGATTGTGCCGTCAACGTCATCGCAGGCGCATGGTGAAAATTTCACCGGAATGCCTAGCAGCTCTCAGCTGGTGGAAAAATCCGGTGAATCTCAGGACAGGCATTTCTCTAGGAGTTATTTACCAGAGATGCATTTTGACTACCGACGCCTCTCTCACGGGATGGGGTGCGGTTTACGACGGCAGGTCAGCCAACGGGACATGGCCTGCGTGGCTTCGCGACAAACACATAAATTTCCTCGAACTGATGGCAGTGTTCCTGGCACTAAATCACTTTATTCAGTTCCTACACGACCGTCATGTCTTGGTAAGGACGGACAATACGACCGTGGTGGCATACATAAATCGCCAGGGGGGAACACGCTCACTACAACTCAACAAGTTGGCACGCAAATTAATTTTGTGGAGCAGCACCCGCCTCAGCTCACTGCGAGCGACGCATGTCCCAGGGAAACTGAACAACGGGGCAGATCTTCTCTCCAGAGGGAATCCTCTATACGGAGAATGGAGGCTTCACCCCCAGGTGACCAACCAGATCTGGGAGAAACACGGCAGAGCTGCCGTAGATCTCTTCGCCTCGCGCGAAAACGCTCAATGTCCTCTGTTCTTTTCTCTCACGGACGCGGATGCACCGTTGGGTGTGGATGCGTTAGCCCAACCATGGCCAGACACGCTCCTGTATGCGTTCCCACCGCTCAGTCTGATATCTCCAACTCTCGCCAGAGTAAGAGAAAACGGACTTTGTCTCCTCTTAGTGGCCCCGAACTGGCCCGGGAGGCTATGGGTGGCGGAGATCAGTCAGATGCTAGCGGGAGAGCCCTGGCCTCTCCCTCTGCGCAGGGATTTATTATCCCAGGCTCGGGGCCAAATCCTACATCCCAATCCGGAACGGCTGGCGCTCTGGGTTTGGCCCGTGAGAGGTTAAACTTGAATGCAGCTGGTCTTCCCCCCGAGGTCATTGCCACCATTCAAAGTGCAAGAGCCCTGTCTACGCGCACGCTCTACGATAATAAGTGGCGTGTGTTTGAAAACTGGTGTGAAAACAGAGGAGTTATTCCCTTTCAGTGTTCTGTTACTGATGTGTTGTGCTTTTTACAAGAGCTATTGGACAAGGGCAAAGCCTTCTCCACCATCAAGGTTTATCTAGCAGCAATATCTGCCTGTCATGTTGGGTTTGACAGGAGCTCTGTCGGCTGCCACCCGCTGATTAGACGGTTCATGAAAGGTGCACATAGGTTACGCCCACCTTCGAAGCACATCATGCCTTCGTGGGATCTGTCCTTGGTCCTGAAGGCTCTTTCAGAATCGCCTTTTGAACCATTGGAGCACATTGACATGAAAATGCTCACTTTAAAGACGGCCCTTCTTATGGCCTTGGTATCAGCGAAAAGGGTGAGCGAGCTTCAGGCTTTTTCGACTCATCCTCTTTGCATGACATTTGACGAGGGACGGGCGACGGTATCGCTGAGACTAAACCCAGCGTTCATCCCGAAAGTGCTTGATTCGCCTCACTTTGGTCAAGCTTTTGAGCTTCAGTCTTTTCATCCCCCTCCTTTTTCTTCGTCGGAAGAGGAGAAACTGCACTCACTCTGTCCGGTTCGTGCGCTGAGAGCTTACTTAAACAGAACGAGAGATGTGAGGAGGAGTGAACAGCTATTTGTGTCCTGGGCTCCTCCGCACACGGGTAAACCTGTTTCGAAACAGCGTATTTCTCATTGGCTTGTTGATGCCATTAGGTTGGCATATGAGGCCAGGGGCTTACAGCCACCTGAGCGTTTAAGAGCGCACTCTACTCGTGGCATGGGCACATCCTGGGCGTTTTTCCGGGGAATTTCGGCTCAGGACATTTGTGCTGCGGGTTGCTGGGCAAGCCCTGATACGTTTATTCGTTATTACAGATTGGATGTTACCGCACCGTCACTGGCGCACGCAGTGCTTAGTGTGTGAATGTCTGTTGCTTTCGACTTTTTTGCTGCACTTTACGTGTATTTGCAGGAGTTGTTTCGGAAGGCTTGCAATACGGGAGTTGGCTATATCTTCCCATAGTGAGATACCGAGCGAATGTTTGAAAGAGAACGGACGGTTACTTAACGTAACCATGGTTCTCTGATAACATGAGTGAGGTATCTCACAATTTTCCCCGTCTTGCCTAGGCACGGGGGAAAGCTTTCTACAGAATGGCGTAAAAGGATGCGCAGCCGTTTATAAGGGGATGACGGGGGCTCCGCCCCTAGGCTGCGATTGGTCTGTCTATAGACAGACGTTGTGCAATACGTGCTTCCGTGGTTGGTCACGCCGAAGGCGCTTCCCATAGTGAGATACCTCACTCATGTTATCAGAGAACCATGGTTACGTTAAGTAACCGTCCGTTACTCATATGTGTGTCATACTTGAGTTACTGATGTGTGTGTCGTACTTGAGTTACTCATATGTGTGTCGTACTTGAGTTACTCATGTGTGTGGTACTTGAGTTACTGATATGTGTGTCGTACTTGAGTTACTCATATGTGTGTCGTACTTGAGTTACTCATATGTGTGTGGTACTTGAGTTACTGATGTGTGTGTCGTACTTGAGTTACTCATATGTGTGTTGTACTTGAGTTACTCATATGTGTGTGGTACTTGAGTTACTGATATGCCTTGTCCCTACTGCAGGAGGAGACTCCACTGGATATGGCAGAAGACTCTGTTGACGATATGTATGACAAATGTAATATGAAGTGGATGTCATCCGTAGCTTACAAGTCCCTTAAGTTTAAAAAAATCAAAGATAAGTCAGTTAAGAACATATGGCTCCAAGGGCAGGAATGGTGCAAAGATAAGCAATTGAAAAAAGAGTACTGTGCTGCCTTGTATTTATTCGCACAGGGAGGTGCTGCTCAACCTCAAATGTATGAGGCTTTCAGCAAAGAAACCCGTGTGGGTAGAAATAAGTACTTAAAAAAGAGATATTCATGGCTTTTCCTTCATTTTTGGTTAACACGTGCAATACAGGTCCTGAAGAAAGACGAAAATGATTGTGTTCAAACTTATCGTGGTACTAAGGCCCAATTTCCTAAAGATATTAAAGACAAACAGATTCGATTCGGCTCATTCATCTCTGCACCCCTTGACCAAGAGACGGCAAAAACATCTGGAGAAATTTCTTGTTTTGAAATCAAAACATGTAATGGTGCCAATATCGAAGATTATGGCCCCCCAGGTGAGAAGGAGGTGCTGATTCCTCCCTATGAGACATTTAATGTCACTGATGTTAAAACAGAAGACTGGTGTCAAACTGTGTATGTGTTGGAGCATTCTCAGGTCCAGAGTAACCTGAAGTGTGAATTGGCGTCCAAGAAGGGGCATAAGAAGGGGGGCAAGAAAGGGCATAAGAAGGGGCATAAGAAAGGACATAAGAAAGGACCTAAGAAGGACCCCAAAGGGGATCCTAAGAAGGATCCTGAGGAGGATCCTCAAGAGGATAAGGATGAAGTCCTTATTTAAGGCACAGAGATCAGTTGTAATGTCTGTCATTACTTTCATTGGTAAACTTTTAAATTACAGTCTGTGAAGTACTGGGCAAGGAGTAGGTTTAACAAAAAGTATCAAGGCATAAATGATAGTGCACTTTCTGTGCACAAACTACACAAAGGTTATCTTGCGCAATCTGTCCCTACTCTCTGGACTTGTTTTAGTTGCATCATATATCTGTGTACTTTTTTATTTCTTTCTGCGGAACATTGAATATACTAAAATAAACTGCTTTGCAAATAAATTTTTCTTGAAATGTGTTTGAGTTTTAAGTGAGCAACCACAGTGTTCTACCACACACACACACACACATTTCAACTTTTACATCACTATATTTCATCACACACACACACACACACACACAATTCAACTTTTACATCACTATATTTCATCACCTCTTTCTCTCTCTCTCTGTCGCTCTATCACACACACACCAACACTATCTGACATTGGTCAGGGCAATGTGGGCCATATAACACATACAGTACAGGGCAGGCATGGACTGGCTATAAGGCTTACTGGGCAATGCCCAGGCATATTTTTGGGCCGGCGCCGTCCTAATTTTATTTTTAAAAACTATATTATTTTATCGGCCGTGGCGGTAATTGCAACACAAAATGTGGCTATTGGTAGAATTTCTCAAAGGACAATGGGCTAGTCCAATGAAATCTCTCAGCACCTCTTTGGCCCGCTCGTCCCCTCAACCATTGCCCCAGGTCATCAATCCTGCCATTTGAGCTGAACGGACTAGGACAGAACAGTCAAAAACAGAAATGGGTAAACAGCGGAAATGATAGGATGGTGCACAGAAGCTGTGAGATAAAAGGCTTAAAAGCCTACAAGTGGATGCAGCACAATGTGCAAAGCTTACTGACATGTTTGCAAGTGCTTCCACCACGACCACAGCACCAGGTGCAGGGCCGTCAACAACACCAGCAGCCCCCAGTGCACGGTCTGTCGGGATGCCACCGAATGTCTCTATAGAACAGTGTAGGCCAAACACAGAGGAAGAAGCTAACGAGATGGATTCGGAGGTGGAGAGACAGACGTGACCCAGGGACAGGATGAGGAGCTCAGAATAGCTAGCCTGGTAAGAAGTAGGCTAATGTTAGGCGAAATGTTAACAGAATGACAACAACAGCTCAGTTATTTCTCCGGATATTTGAGTTCACATCACCACTTTCCAAATATCTACAGACTGGAGTAGTGGACATCCTCTCAGCCCACAGAATGGTGACCACAACCCAGGATGGACTCAAAAACATAGCAAGAGGTTTCCCAGCAGTCAAACATGCAGCTGACTCTTTTTGTCCATTGGGCAAATGAGAAGCTGGAGGAGCAGGACAAAGATTTGGGAGTGGAGGCTGAACTTCCTCAGAAAAGGGTGAAGAGAAGGCAGGCTAAAGGGCTCCGCACACCGCTTCCGACACAGTGCGGAGCACTCTGCTTCCAACATTCTATTCCATTGTTTTCAATGCAACCCCGCACACCTGCGCCGAAGTCTTCCGCCGTCGGTTGTGAATTACGATTCAAGTCTATTTTGTCGGAGCCGCCCATTGACATCCAATGTTAATTTCACCGGCTACCGTGCTAGGTGCTAGGCGAAATTGTCTGATTCGAAAGTGCTCCGCAATGCTGTCGGAACCGGTGTGCGGCCGGCTTAAGTTTTGTTAGGAGAGGTGGCCCAGGATGAGAGCCTCAGTGACCCAGTGAAGGCCTATATGAGGTCAATGTGCATCACCAAATTATTGACACAGATGTCGAGGCCATGCAGAAAAGATTCCTCACCCATGCCACCCTGAATGCAGACTCATCCCTCCTACATCCTAAAACCTTCCCCCTTATCCACACCAGCGCTCTCCCTGAATCTGCACTTGAGGAACTCAGCAAGCGCCTAGTTGTTTTTGACAGCAAAATGGCGGTTGACAATCTACAAATTGAACTGAGAAACTTGGCACAACAATGGGACAGGCTGTCAAAATCGCCATTGGATGACTATGCTATGAGAGCAGTTGAAGAGGAGTCTGATGATCAAGAAGAGATGGATATAATAAGCAAAGCCTGTGTCTCTTGCAAAGAGTGGCCCTTGTGCTGCTACAAAATCTTTCTCAGACTTGACTCATGCATACCCACTACTTGGGTTGGCATACAAGTTTTTGCTGACCCTGTCAATAACTCAGGTAGAATGGTCGTTTTCGACTCTCCCCTACATCAAACACAGACTGAAGAGTTGCCTTTCTGTCGGCAAACTGGAAGCCTTTATGATAATGGCCACCGAGAAAGATGTGTCCCTTGTGTCCCTTGATACTGACGCAGACAAGACAAGCAGACAAGCGATTTAATGTAAAAGCTGCTTTTGTAAGGTGAGGAGATTTATTTAAATGAATACATTTGTATTAGGAATCAATTGCTTTTTTGACAGTAAGTGATGAGTTTACTTGTAATTTTAAATGTGTTGCTCTCTTCTCCTCTTTCAGGATGCCCTTACTGCTCCCAGACCATAATAATCCTGTCCATTGCCTTGCTACATTTGTTAACTTGAGGACTATTGGATGGCTGATCTTCAATATATTCTCAACCAGTATGTATGTCAAACTGTGGCCTAATGGTCTCTAAAGCTGTATATGATTCAGCCTGAAGGAAATGGTGCCCTCTGCCTGTGAGACTACAGAGTCTTTATTAAAGAGACATATTGTATGCCTACTGATACCTATTGATTCTTTAACTTTATCTTTCACAATACTGACTTAACAGTTTTCTTCACTTTTTTCTTTCACTATACTGACTTTACTTTCTTATTTGTCTTTTCCTGAACCGACTTTGCATTTTTCTTCAGCTTACTAACCCTAGGTAAAATGAAGGCATTCAAGATTTTCTAGTTGTCTTTTGTGTAAGTGTCTAGTATGTGTGTAAATTGTGTTTTTTCTGTATTTGTCTTTGTCTTGTCTGCAACTGCTTGTTTTATACTGCTGCCATTTTGACCAGGACTCCCTGGTAGAAGTAAAGAGATGCTTAGTCTCAATGGGACTATCCTGGCTAAATAAAGGCTAAATAAAAAATAAAATTAAAAAAATTCCATTTCGATTGCTACAATATGCTAGACTTGCATGCTTATTTGGAAGGTAACCATAAGAATGACTAGAGACTCAGGGCCAGTATACTAGCAGATGTTTTAAAATGTATATATTTTTCATTCTATGTACTGTATTTCAAACGACTTCCATCACTGCAGTCATACTATTAGGTCTGGGGTTCTATCAAGAACATCGCAGTCAGACAAATGGCAGTATTTGTCATACAGAGGCCTAGAAAGAGGAAACAAACATTTCCTAAATGGAAATCCAACCTTTAGGTCCTATGGAATCCTTCCTGGCATGACATTTGTTTTTGTTTGTTTGTTTGTTTGTGTTTCTCATATTTTTTTAAAAAAATGGGACGCTCCATTTACTGCGATAATATATCAGAACAGAGCCCTGAAGTTTAGGTAAAATCTTGTTTTTAGTCCTGCAATAACACTATCCAGCCTCTAGATGGAGTATTAAATACAATAATTTAGTTACAGCATCTGTTTCCTCTGTCAATGAAATGTATGTTCATTCTTCAAACCTGTATACAGTTCTAATGTGTCAGAACAACGCTGTCATTACAGGAAATAACAGTAAAGTGAGCTTCTCAGACAGTCTTAAAATAGAGCTTGGAAACCAACTTTATGAAATTTTCTCGGGCTGGTAATTGCTAACAATCTATGGTACACTATATTTATGACCTCCTTAAAGGTATAATCCGGAGTGAATCAACTCGTAGCCCTGCTGTTTTATACTGCTAAGTGCTACTGAAAACCACCTCAATGATCGAATTTTGTGCATCGTAAACCAAGTTTCATAGCAAGCTATCACATTAACTCCAGTGATTCACATAGCCTACCATATTGAGGAGACAGAGACACATAGCTGTTCTCAAGCCTATAAAGACTGCGGCCGTTTCTCAATATCCGTACTTGAATGTACTTGCGATCTCGTGGACTTGTGAAACGTCATTAAACACAGCCGAAGTACTGTTCCAATTCAAAAGTTCGCATTTACTCAAGTTCGCATTGAGTTCCCGGATGTTATCTTGATTCAGCCATCTTTTCGAGGATGCATCGGATGGTGACTTCTGATAACTTCAGGACCATTATTCCCCATAAATGCATTTAAGCGCTGCGTTCTGAGATACGAGAGCTTAATGCAAGGATTTACCGTTTCTGTCTTTAAACTAATACATTCTGAGCTTCTAACTTGATATATTTTAAAATCAGGCGGGAAATTGTTTAAATTAACTCTGTACACATGGGTCTTGTAACCAAAAAGTGTGTCTGTGGTGAGATACAATGTTTGTACCACTGTTAGCTTGTCATCCACCCACCTGCCGGTGTGTCTTGGGGCAAGCGTAGACAGCCTCCCCTGTAGCTTTCGTAGCTAACGTAACAAGTACCCAGCGTCTCAAACTGCAGGTTCAGCGCACTGTGTCCTCGCATTCTTGGAAGTTTGTACTCTCGTTCTCGACTTCCCAAGTTTGAACTCGCAAGTAAGGAAGTCCATTCTTGTATGTACTTTGTATTGAGAAACGGCCAGCCTTTTTTTGGCATGAACTAGGCTCCTCAGGAATTGATAAGAGTATTGATAAGGAATTGGATTGATAGGCAGAATTGATAATGGCATTGATATTGATAAAATCTTATCAATACTCATCCCTAATGAGGCATGTCAAAAATGAAACCTAATCAATTTGATTTCGTTTTGAAATGCCCCATTCTGTTACCGTTAGCTGCCGTTTCGCTATCTCAGTCTGCGTTGCATGAAATCCAGTGATTGAGGTGGCTATGAGAGCGCATGGCACTATGAAACAGTAGGGCTACGTGTTTATTTCTCTTCGGATTTTTCCTTTAAGACAAGAAGGAAACAGTGCTTACGAGTCTGCCTTGCAAGGAACTGTGGGTAGTCATAGGCTGCATGCAACTTTTGCCCTTGCATACACAGGCAAAACAAAGTGACGTAAAAATGACTGAGTTGACGTGTGTTCTTTGGTGTCTTGTATGTATCACTTTAGCTCGACACTAGTCCTGACTGAAGTGTGTGGTTTTGTGTAGGCATATGCAAGAAAAAAACAAAACCGGTGTGGCTTGTGAAAGCAGGGCACTGCTGGTTCACAGGCTTGTGTGTGTGTGTTTGTGTGTGTGTGTGTGTGTGTGTGTGTGTGTGTGTGTGTGTGTGTGTACATGCAGAGCAAAATCTTGTAGCACCATGCTGATCTTACCTTCGAACTTTTCTTTTGCATCCTCTCTCTTGCAGTAATGCATTTTTTCTCACGTCTAGAAGGGTTTCTCTTTAGCCATGGAGCCAGCTGTAAAGGAGAAATCCTGTGATTCAATCTCTCACTCTTTTGTTTGAGGAGGAAAAAGGAAGATAAAAAACAGCAAAAATATGTCAACTAATCCCCAAAAGAGTTTTTCAGTAACGCTTTAATTTAAAGCTACTGAAGTACTGGTTAAGTATTAGGTAAGAATGGTGTAACAAAAAAAGGCATCAAGGGATAAACGTTAATGTATTTAAAACGTCAAACTATATTTTACAGAATAGTATAAGTATACTAGCCTGACACGCCAGACTATATCATAAGAATGTATAGTCTGAAGACCACTGATAGACTGTGCCTCAATGGAGGGGCGGGTGATTGCGTTGTCTTTCAAACTGCCTCTCCACGTAATAGGCTAGCGTTCCGGCCAGTGGTACCAGCTGGTATATCAAACTTTTCGCGTGGCCCGTCGGTAACACGGCAAAGACATATTTTTTCAGAACAAAAGACTTCAGTGCACTTTCTTGTTTCACTTTCAAAGAAAATGACAAGTGCAATTCGTCCAAAACTAAAGCCAAAATCTCTACATACAGCTCTGGTTTGAGCAGGACTGTCGTCATCGTACAAAGCCCGCCTTACGATTTCCTGTACACATACCGCGCTGTGTTTGGTTAATCCGCTGCCAGAGAAAGGATTACAACGGGTTTCTATCAGGGGTCTCTAGACGTATCTGGGGTGCGTCTCCCAAACATTTACGAGCTATTTACGGGCTAACTGTGGCTTACCAACATGGTGGGAACCATGAAACTACGAGAGAAGTGTTCCCCAAAATGCTCGTCCATACTATGGAGGTGAAACCTCCATGTTACTATGTACGTAGCTACTATGTCCTTGTTTCTCGAAATCATGGTTCCTGCGCTATATCGTAAACAACATCGTAACTTGATCCGTACCTACGAGAGCTCTTCTCCTCCCGTAACAAGTTAGTATCTTACTACAACACTGTAGTCAACAGAGGGCGTTGAACATCCCATAGTTGGGTAAATTTGGAGACAACGAAATTGTTGATTAAAAACACTTCAATGATGAGTAAGACTTATTATATTATAAACTGACAATGTGATTTCCTGTTAATTATTAATATTATAGGCCACGTTAGTCTCCTTGAGTATTGTCATGATTTAAATTAGGCAAGAGATAAAGAGTGTATTGAGATGACTGGTGGCGTAAATGGATAAGCCAGTGCAAAGCCAGTACAATGGTGATTCCTGTGAGTTCAAAACCACCTCAGTGAACGTGTGTGGGATCTGTTTCTGTTGTCCTCTCCTTTATTATTTAGGAAGAATTTTGATTTGGAGAAAGTTTCCAGGTGGTGATTATTGGTGATAACAGGTGTAATGGCAGGCCTATTCAATTAGGAAATTAGATGGTTTCGTTGTTAATGTGAGTGTTATCAATCAGTAGACGTTCAAATTCAAAGATAATATTGCATGGAACAAGCGGGGACAGGCGAATTGTTATAGGCACTAATGCGTAAAATATGCCCAAGGAAATGGATAATAATTTCAGTTTATTAATCTTGTATTGTTTTAAATATAATAATTTAGACACAGAGTAAGAAGACATTCTGTAACAATCACCTGGCATTGAACCTTCGACAGCGCTAATGAGTATGAGTCAAAGCTGTGCACTTAACCCACTAGGCCACCTGCTGCACGTACAGGAAGGATCCTCACATCTAAGACTACTTGCCAATATAATTTCCTGTCGTTATTATTTCTTGTAGTTTCACTCGAAGCAAGGTGAAGATAAACTAGACCACTTTTGGTGGTTCATGTAACCGCCGTTATTAACTGACTATATCAACATAAATGTATAAACGGGACTGGCATGCTTCCTACCGCGAATGCGCCCGAATTGTCTCCGAACACTTCCGAAAACATCTGCAAACATGGTCGTAGCCGTAGGAACTATGGTGGTACATACCAACATGGTAGAAACTTACATAGTCTACCATGTTGGTAGGCTTTTTTAGGGAAACACCCATAGCTGAGCACCTACCTAGTTCCCACGAACATCGTACGATGAATGCTAACATTCATTGTTGTACGGGAAACGCACCCCTAGGCTATAAGTATACAACATAACAAAATAAAAGTTTATGTGTAATATTGCCATAATTACAAAATAAGTGGGGAAGCTTAGATACAATAGCAGTTTTTTAATGACACTGATTGATTTTTAATCCTTACCAAGCACACAATTATATATTTGTTGAATGGCTAATAAACTGTGTGTATGTGTGATATACTGTAAATAAATTTGATCTTGAAGATGAACCTACATGTGCAGAAGTTCATACAGTACTGTTAACAATTGAAATTCCGTGGGAGTGATTGATGCTGATGACAAAACGATTGCCTCTCAGTAGGGTTGGCAATGAATGATCAATGATCGATTATTTGTTTGTAAAAAATTGTTTCAATAAAAATCCAAGCATAATGAATAATCATTTAAAACTTGTGCATTAAAACAGCTAGGCCTACATCTTCCTAGCCTGATTGCCATCGACTTTCAAAGCTCTACAAGACTTTGGTCTGACCAAGAGCCCTTATAACAAAGTTTCTCAAAGTGCATGGTTGACCCGCCTCCCTAAAATGCCTCGGTTTGCTACTGGTCGATGTTAGAAAATGCTGTGCCGAAGCAAAACCAATCACACCACTCTTTCCTCTGACGTATGTGACGCGAAGGGAACTGCTTGAACAGGACTGAGAGCCATTGGAGCTGCTCAAAGTTGATTGCTTCTCGGCCAAGGGGGGGGGCAGTTCCCCAGTTTTGGGGAATTCAGAAGTCCTGCCCGATCAGCAGCTGGCCAGACCAGCGACAGAAACTTCGAAGGTGTTACATCACTGGGAGGGCTTGTCAGGCTAACATCTTCCGGTATCTTGCACGACTAACAACAAGGAGACATGAAACAGGTTAGGAGAAGGACAGCAGTGTGGGACCATTTCTCAAGAAAACACTATAAAGTCCAATGCAGTATTTCTTGCTGTCTGTGGCCCTGCATTGACCTGTAAACCGTTGAACCTCTGAGAGCCCTGAACCACCACTGTGGTTTGTCAGCAAAACAGGAAGTGTTCACTGAAGTGTTTTTTTTTTTTTTGTGCCGTTCTAACGAATGCATGTGGTTTGTGCATGTGTGAATGCCTGTGTGTGCAGTGCATCAGCCGTGTACACTTCTGACATGATGCACTGTGAAAATCCCTGTGTAGTTTTCTCATTTCTTGAATTCCCTCTTAATCTATTTTATGTTTTATGACCCAAGCTCATAGAGGTAGAGGTCATCTCCATGGAGACAAATACTCAGTCATGTGGATTGTCACGTAACTTGATGCTGTCCAAGCCAAAGAAGTGAAAAGTTGACGCAGAAAACTATAAATTTCAAAGTGAATGGACTGAAAAGTGCTTTGCCAACAAGCAAGCAATAAACCTGTGTGTTTATTATGCAACGAATCCGTTCTAGCCTGATATCAATTTTGTGTCAATTTTCCATCCGGACCTCAGAAATGTTGTAATTTTCTAGCTTGGCCCCTGTAACATATATCAGATACCAATGCAGCACTGGTGTAAAGGATGATACAAAATAAGGTGAAAGTGAAAGTAAAGTGTTTACATGGTGTAATTAGGCCTACTTCCTGTTTCCTGTTCCTGAGTCTAAGTGCAGCTGTGAGACAGACGCATGTGTATATGTAGAAATTCAAAGAAGAACTGTCCCTCTGTCCCATGTCCTGTCTACGGACAGAAAAGGTAAGTAAGTCATACCTCTCGGCCTAAAATGTATTCAGCAGAAGTTAAAATTATCAAATGGGTAAGAAAGCTCGAAATAATTTACTTTGTAGAAAACTTAATTGATATGCCTTTCCCACCTTGGTTCAGATTTGACTATTACAATCTCTCTTATTAGCGCCTAGTTGAAAAATCACTTACAGTAACAATTCTGTTATTTATACTAATTAAAACTTTTCTGCAATGGCAAAGTGCAGTAAGAACAACAGAGAATTAAATATGTTGATTCTCTAGGCTGATATGACAATGAACTCATTTCAGTGTAGTAATAATCAAGTAATTGCTGAATAACATCAAAAAGAATATGTATTACATGTGTTTGTTTACTTAGGCCTATTGTAATTATTGGTCCACAACATTTAGTCAGAATGATGATCTTTGCTTCACTCAACCTGCTTTGGATAGCTGAAGTTGCCCTTGGAGAGGTAACCTTTCTACTAATGACTATCACATACAAAAAAAATCCAGTGTAAAATCTGTCCATAGCCCTGTTGTTCAAACTCATCAAGTGCTGTAGGTAGGAAAAAGAATAAGAAAATTTGATACAACATAAACCGAGCAGTGAACCAACAACTAACACAAAGTGAATGGGGCATAACAACTTACTTTCACTTTCACTTTCATTGTGCCCCATTGAGTCAGCAATAGTAATTTGCTTGGTTTGTTGTTCGGTCAATGTGGCATCAAATTTTCTTATTTTTCTCAAAGACAGCATTCAGGAGGAAAGGAAGTGGGACTGAACGAATCCATTGCCTTGTATGTATACACATATTCTGGAGTTAAGAAATACAAAATACATACAGATTTAAATAATGCAACTCGTACTGGTAAAAGTGCCTATAAAGCAGGGACATATCAGTGGTATTTTCTTCATTATTGGTTAACAACAGCATTACAGGCCCTGAAGAAACGTCAAACAGGTTGTTTAACCACATATCGTGGTGTCAATGGACAATTTGCTGTTAAGAGCCCTATGATTCGATTTGGTGCATTCACATCTACCTCCACTGACCGCAATGTGGCAAAGGGATATGGAACAATGTCTTGTTTTGAAACCTACACATGCCATGGTGCTGACATTGTAGAGTATTCTGCAAACAAAAGCGAGAAAGAGGTGCTGATTCCTCCATACGAGATGTTTGAAATAGCTCAAGTCTTACAGCGAAGTGATAATCCTGACCTCTGGTGCGATACAGTATATGTATTGAAAAGCACTGGAACTAAAAGTTACAGGTACCACTATGGGTATGTCTGTGTGTTTCCCGTTGCGTTGCTCATCATTACATTGATGTGGCTTGTGACTAAGTTTTATTCCAAACGACTTAGAAAAGAGGATTAACAATTATACTCAAAGTGAAATTATTGGGTTACATTTTATTTGAAGGTACCATCATAAGACTGACACGAAACTGTCATTAACTATGACATGACGTTGTCATGAATCTGTCATAAACTTTATACACCTGTCATGACTTCTGTCATGAATTTACACCCGGTATTTTGCATGGTTAAGGTTAGAGTTAGGGTATGTCAAAAGTCATGACAGGTATATAAAGTTTATGACAATGTTAGCCTGGGAATTCCCATGCTCCTTTGCACGCTTATTTCATTTGGAGCATGGAGACCATGGCCGTTTTTCTCGCCTGCTTTCGGTATCCAATCGCAGAACAAAAAGGGATTTGTACGGCCCTCAATCACATTTTACGTCACGTGGTGGCTCTGGTATTGGCTCCGAGGTATGTACAGACGCTATGATAGACATTCATAGCGCCCAATAAACGGCTATGGACAATTGTAAACGATGCTTCCGCTACGACAAATGCAATAGGTAGGTCCCCAGACTAAATATCACTTGTGATCTTAGTTTGGCATTCGCCAGGCTATGACAATGTCATGTCAAAGTTAATGACAGTGTCATGTCATGGTACCTTCAAATAAAGTGTTACCAATTATTGAATAATGCTCCTGTGACTTGAACCATGTAAAACATACTTGAAAAGCATTATCTCCACTGGTGATATTAAGGTGTACTATTATGGGCTTGTCTGTGTATGTCAGCTATGTTTTCCCTTTTTTCATTTTGCATTAAATTTTGTCCTTCATTCATTGTAGTCTGTTTAACGTTTGTGTTATGTGCGTGTGTGTGTTTGTAATGAAAAGGATCGTCTTTGCTATGAAGAGTTTTGATTTCCTGAATAAACTCCAGTATAGTTTTTAGCCTTTGGATTGATATTGGTTTTGATGTATTTCATTGTATGTGACAAATTTACCCCTTGAATCCTTGAAACACTTGTCAGGAGGTGAATGTGTGTGGTCCCATTGTTCCTCTAGGAGGCGCTGTGGCTGCAGTCTCTCTTGCTGATGTATCTGCACACAGCCCTTTGCCTCCAGTTCCCTATTCACACCATCTCGCTTTCCCTTTGTTCCTCTTTCCATTTCCCAATGAATGTCAGTCACAATGTAAGTGCTGTTGCACCATTGGATTTTTTTGTAGGTCATATACCAGCCGCATATCTGCAGATAAAACTGTTTGCAGTTCATAGAACATTTTACATTTGTTCACACCCCATGCTACTTCTTAGATTTTTTTAGACTTTTTTTTTTTTAACTTTTTTGTTAACTAAAAACGTAATAGGAAATGGATACAAACTGAAGAAGGAAGCACATGCTAAGATCCTAGGTAGATTGAAAAATTATGCAGATCTTTTTTCTGACCATATATCAGCCATATTGGATTACATGGCACACCATAGATGGAATGTAGGAGCGTGTACAATATTTTCTCTTCCTCTTTTGCTTACTTAGTTTCAAAACTTAAATATATTATTTCTGGTTGTGGTCATCACTATTTATATCTGTTAAGACAAAATGGACAGTAGGCTAGTTGTTGTCAGTGGTATTAGTGGTTGTGGTGTACGTGCACAGGCCTGCGTATGCATGTACTGTAGCAAAGGCATCTGTTTGAATGCACCAGTGCACTGTGGGGTGCAATGTACCAAGTTTCACTTTTATTGTGCTTTATGACCTAGTCCCTCAGAGCCTGATAGTCAGATGACTCCAGCAAAGGTCATCATTCTGATCTACAGATTGTAGATTTCTCCCCTATACAAACAATAGGATATATATATATATATATATATATATATATATATATATATATATATATATATATATATATATATATATGGGCAATTCCAGCGTTATGGACGTGACATTTTCGTGCATTATTGATGAACAAAAGGCCAGATAACCTCCGCAAACCTAGCAGTATTTCACAATTTTTTTTCATATTCCTCTGCAAACTCCATGGCTGAATACAGGCAAACAGAAAAAATGAATATCATGATTTGCATCATAAGAATATGAGCCTTTCAATTTGCGTTATGGACGTGACGAAAAACGGACAAACTTTTGAGAGAGCGTAGTTTTTGCTGTGAAGTGTGTGAAATTTCTAGAGAAATGTAAATATTACTACATTCATACCAAACAGGACACCTCAGTAAAGACAGCGAAAGACTTAATTTCAAATGTAAATGTAAAAAAAGTTGGTTTTCATTGGGAGACATGGCGTTATGGATGTGACGTTATGGACGTGACGTCTGGAAAAACCCTCCAAAACGATACAAAACAATTGTGAACGGTGGATTTTAACCTGTAACAAGAGAAATAGTAATATAACAATGAAAAATAACTGATAGCATTGCAGCTTTGTGTGTGTTATCACCCACTTATGCCCATTATAAGCCCCTCCATAGACTTACATTATAGCTGAATAGGGTAAAAATTTTAACAAACCGATATCCTTTCGAAACTTGCTCAGTTGAATATTTACATCGAGACAATACTTTTTTGTATTGGAAGTTTTCTGAAAGAATTTGTATGTCCATGTAGGTGAGACTTAAAGTTTTAAGGTGAGGTTTACTTTTTCGTGGAATTGCCCATATATATATATATATATATATATATATATATATATAAATTGTATGAGTATTGGACATTGGACGCAGGGGTTAGGCCTACTGTACAGGGTACTATGGGTCCCCCCAGTTCTTGGACCAGATCATTCATTTATTTCACACTTTTTTGTATTAGGCATTCGTTTATAACATTATACTGTATGTGCACATGTTAATAAAAAAACATCTTCAAAAAGGCCTCTATTTTCATAAACAAATGCATCTTATCATTATTGGATAACCACATTCAGTTCCAGTGATATTATCAATGTAACTTTTGAAGGTGTGCAACAGTTTTAAATATAGGCTAGGCCTGCATCATTAAATTCATCTTTATTACTTTAAAAAAAAATTCATTCCACCTCTGATAATTAAACAACATGCAATGTCACTGTTCAGCTAAAAAAATGATATGAAAATGACACAAAGTCATTTAGAGTAAGTAGGACTGCTTTGTCTCATTGGTTTCCTGTTTCTGAGCTGATGACACTTATAGGAACCACAATAGAGAGCAGGTTATAAGACAGACTCGGTGCATGAGAACCCACTGCGCCTCAGGAACTCCCACACTCAACAAGAAGGTACTATACTATATGTTTCCTGCTCATTATATTTTTCTTCACTCTCACCTACAGTAGCAATGGTAGTGTTATAGTATAAGCAGAGAAGGCACAGTGTACTTTGAGCTTTTAGATTCTGGCTGTTTAATGCTTTTACATATATAATAATATATACGGTATAGGTATAATAATGATTCTTTTATGTTACTCTCTGTCTCTGTACTGAGCATATAGTTGTGGTGTAGGCAACAGCTTTAGGAAGTGTTGGTGCAAATATGCAATCATAATTAGGCCTACTGTAGTACAAACTACAATCAGTTCATTGCACTTAATAGGATTTGATCTAATGTGCTTAATCTGAACGCGAGGTGGTAAAATGTTGAGGGAAAGAAAGAAATACTCATAGAAAGCATTTTTTTTATTTTTCCAATTGTTTGTATTTTTTTTAAAATGCAGACATACCTCCTCACAATCAGAATGATGACCTTTGCTGGAGTCATCTTCCTCTTGACAGTTGAGGTTGGCTTTGGCGAGGTAAGATCAACACGTGTAATAGAAATAAGTATTAAATGTAATTTTTAAAGCAATTTTAAAACAGCTTGCTGAACATAGTTCTGTACAGAAGGAAACTAAAAGATCAAAGTTAAAATGCAAAACATAGCAATAAATAAAACATTAAGCATGCAAAGTATAAACATACAAAACAGACAAATAGACATACAGTAACAGACATACATCATCATGGGCCACCATGCCCAAAAATGCCCAGGCCATTTTTTGGTCTAAGTCCAGCCTGGCTTTTTAGCCAGAAAGCATTGAGACATAAATGCAATGGCAGATTACAATCTCTGCAAATGAAGGGATTTCTAAAAGCTTTCATTAAAAAGGAGGTTTTTAATATGTCTGATACCAATGTCACCTTGCTCAGTGGCCAGGGATCCTTTTTAAATGATTTGT
Source organism: Sardinella longiceps (assembly GCA_027497455.2). Classification (NCBI taxonomy): domain Eukaryota; kingdom Metazoa; phylum Chordata; class Actinopteri; order Clupeiformes; family Clupeidae; genus Sardinella; species Sardinella longiceps. The sequence goes on along the minus strand of JAODXP020000016.1, from coordinate 12,658,182 downwards.
TCATTGAATAATAATGCGTTAATGACATGTCAGTGAAGGCTCTCACAAAGTGTGCTACCGAAAGTATCTACATTTAGTATCTGAGTTAATAGTACGCCTCTAATAGCATGCTTACATATGGATAGCCTCACATTTCCCATCTGAACCAACAATAACATCAATCAACTCGTATATAACTCTGCACATAACCACATGTATCACGATCTAAAAAGATGGAATAAATAAATAGCGGGTTTGTGGTTTGGTTCAACTTGATTTCACAAACATTTGTATCAAAACGTTAATATAGTCACCAAGAAGGGAAAAAACTCAGAGGTATTTTACCTTTGAGCTTTCAGTTAATCTCTGTACAGCACTTTGGTCAGTGCAAACTGTTGTAAATGTGCTTTATAAATTACATTTAATTACTTACTTACTAGACAAGTCATGCAGCCGTGTTTCGCGTTTGCATTAGGTCTATGCTGTTCGAAATTCTTTCATTTCATGAGAAATATATTGCTGAACAAGGCTCGTGCAGCAGGGCTATGCTTAAACTTACTCCGGTATATTCCTTTAAGTCCATGGGATATCATATTTCCTCATCCTTTTACCTTCCAATAGAACTCTGTGACCTCAAACATCAGGGTTATTGATTGATTCACACCAGATTTGATCCTTGATATTTGATACAAAAATGTGTTTCTGCTGCAGGTGTTTCCTCTGAATATGACTGAGAATTCTGTGGATGACCAATATGAGGGCTGCCAAGTCAACATGTCACACGTGATGGAGAGCAAGTATCTAGAAAACGAGCTAGTTAGGAAAATGAAATCAGCTTGGTGGAGAGGAAAAGTGTGGTGGAGCAACGAGAAAATAACAAAAACCAAACATAACTTGGAAGGAGACAACTACTACATTGCCTTGTATGTTTATACAGATTATAAAACAGGGATATATAGAACATTTAATGATGACACTCGTTCTGGTAAAAAGGATTACATTCAAAGGACGTATCAGTGGTATTCTCTTCATTTTCTCCTAACACGTGCAGTGCAAGTGTTGAAGGACAGTGAGAGGCAGAATGGAGTTCACTGCAGATCAACGTATCGCGGGACGAACTCAATATTTGAAAAAAATGTCAAGGGCAAAGAGATCCGATTAGGCTCCTTCACATCCTCTTCTCTCAACCGTACCGTAGCTGAGGGATTTGGGAAGTTTTCGTGTTTTGAAATCTACACATGCCATGGTGCTGATATCATACAGTATTCAGCCCACCCAGAGCAGAAAGAGGTGCTTATTCCCCCGTATGAGACATTTAAAGTACTAGATGTCAAACGTGATTGGAGTGGTTGGTGTGACACTGTGTATGTGCTGAAAAGCACTGGGGTCAAGAGTGATCTGAACTGTGCCGCAGCAGCAGGGAGTTCTCTGATTGATCACCATTACCAGACTCTCTGGGTAGCCTGTGCCTGTGTTGTGATATTCATACAAAGACATTTCCTACACTGAAATGTTAAGATGGTCTTGAACTTCACTGAGTCAATTGCAAATTCATTCCATGTCAAATGGACAAAATTGCACAAAATTGAGAAAATGGCTGTACAACAAACACTATTTTCCTAGGGGGCTCCTAAACATTGAAACCTTTTCAAAATAAAACCCATGTTTGAGGCATCAGGATTTCACAGCTGTGAGAGATGGCAAGCTTCTAATAGTTTGCAGACACAGTTTAGTACCTAGACAATTTACAACCGAATTTCAAAAAAATTGGGACACTGCATAAATTGTTAATAAAAATGGAATCCAATAATTTACAAATCTCATAAACCTATATATTGTTCAAAATAGAATATAGATAACATAACAAATGTTGAAAGTGAGACTTTTTGTAATGTTATGCCGAATATTGGCTCATTTTGGATTTTATGAGAGCTACACATCTCAAAATAGTTGGGACGGGTAGCAATAAGAGGCCAGAAAAGTCAAATTTTCAGATAAGGGACAGCTTGAGGACCCATTTGCAACTTATTTGGTCAATTGGCAACATGATTTGGTATGAAAAGAGCCTCTGAGAGTGGCATTGACTCTCAGAAGTCAAGATGGGCAGAGGATCACCAGTTCCCCAAATGCTGTGGCAAAAAGTAGTGGTCCGAGATCACAAAGGAGTTTCTCAGATAAAAATTGCAAAGAGTTTGAAGGTATAATCATCTACCTGAGAATCTGGAACAATCTCTGTGCATAAGGGTCAAGGCCGGAAAACCATACTGGATGCCCATGATCATTGGGTCCTTAGATGGCACTGCATCACATACAGGAATGCTAATGTAATGGCTATTACAAACTGGCCTTAGGACTACTTCCAGAAAACATTGTCAGTGAACACAATCCACTGTGTCATTCGCTATAGCCAGCTAAAACTGTATAGGTCAAAAAAGAAGCCATTCCTAAACATGATCCAGAAGCACAGGCGTTTTCTCTGGGCCAAGGCTCTTTTAAAATGGACTGTGACAAAGTGGAAAACTGTTCTGTGGTCAGACGAATCAAAATTCAAAGTTCTTTTCAGAAAACTGGGATGCCATACCATCCGGACAAGGACAACCCAAGTTGTTATTGCTTATTGTTAGCGCTCATTTCAGAAGGCTGCATCTCTGATGGTATGGAGATGCATGAGTGTGTGTGGCATGGCCAGCTTACGCATCTGGAAAGGCACCATCAAGTCTGCAGTCCAGATCTTTCACACATAGAAAACATTTGGTGCATCATACATAGGAATACATGACAAAGAAGACCTAAGACAGTTGAGCAACTAGAAGCCTGTATTAGACAAGAATGGGACAACATTCTCTCCACAACTTCTCTCCACAGTCCCCAGACGTTTGCAGACTGTTTTAAAAGGAAGAGGGGATGCCACACAGTGGTAAATGTGTCCTTGTCCCAACTATTTTGGTATGTGTAGATGCCATGAAATTGAAAATCAACTTATTTTCCCCTTAAAATGATACATTTCCTCAGTTTCAACATTTGATATGTCATCGATGTTGTATTCTGAGTAAAATATTGAAATTTGAAACTTCCACATCACTGCATTATGTTTTTATCCACAATTTGTAAAGTGTCCCAACTTTTTTGGAATTCGGTTGTACATACAAAAGCCTGTGATTGAGTCTCCAGCGGTCTTGGTGGTACTACAGTTAGAAGTTGCCACAAATGCTCACAGGCACTTTTTTGGAATAGGGTGAGGGTGTATGCCTCGCATACCTAAAAAAATAATTTTGCACACCTATCATTGAGAGGTGTGGGATGAAACCCAAAGGTATAATCCGGAGTGAATCACACATAGCCCTGCTGTTTTATACTGCTAAGCGCTACTGAAAGCCACTTTAATGATCGAATTTCGTGCATCGTAGACTGAGTTAGTGAAACGGCAGCTAATACTAACTGAAGGAGGCATGTCAAAAACGAAACCTAATTGATTTGCTTTCGTTTTGAAATGCCCCATTCTGTTACCGTTAGCTGCCATTTCGCTATCTCAGTCTGCGTTGCATGAAATCGAGTGATTTAGGTGGCTATCAGTAGCGCTTGGCACTAGACAGTAGGGTTAAGTGTTGATTCACTCCGGATTTTTCCTTTAAGTTAATTGCTCATGGAAAGGTCTCATATAAAGTTGAACAATCTATGCTAATTTATGTTATGCACTTGTGTCTCCCTTCACTTGGAAGGGAAGATACAAATATTCTTGGCTGATTAGTTAACTCTGAAATTGCACCACAATCCCCGGTGGTGTATAGCGTGACTACTTTCATTTAGTACCTAAGATAAATGTTGTGAATGAATGACATTACAAAACCTGTTCACAGGCCAAACCCAGCAAGTCTAGCTGCCACAAAGGCATCTCTATATAACCTGTAACTGGGACTTGGGGATAGTCATCTCTTTGACTGTTTGTGAAATCATCAATATTTATACACATGCATTAATACTAATACAACTGTGTAGCACAATGACAATGAATTATGTTAAATGTATAGCAGAGTAGCCTGGCATAGCCCACCCATAATACGAATGTTCATACGTATCATGGTCTGGGCATGGTCTTATGGGGCTTGTTTACATCGGTAGAGAGATTACTGGCCAATAAGCGAAACTGATTAGACGAGCTGTCCAATCGTTTCAAACCAAAACTGAATGCTCTCGTTCCTGCCCTATAATCGCATCAGATTAACGAACCTCCAGACCATGAATACGGATGAACAGCAGTATTATGGTCGGGCTATGTCAGGCTAATAGCATATAGCAGTAAAATGTATAGCATTTTTTTTAATTTTTTTACTTTTTTTATATATATATTTCAAGCCAGGAACAATATGTGATTACAATATGTCGGCACAAGATAGCTGAGAATCAGCCTATTCTGAGGGAGTCAAGTTGGACCATTTAAAATTATCATCATGCAAAAATTACCATTTGTACTCTCTCTCATGGCTCCGAAAAAGGAGCACATAAAAGCACTCAAGACCCTCCCCTTCTAAGCGACCCTAGGAGAACTTTTCATATACCGGTACATAGCAGCCTTTTCTGATTCTCCCTTCGGCTCTCAGAATGAAACACTGCCATCTGGTGGGAAAATGGAGAAATGTCAGTGAATATCTGTGAGCGAACAGTTTCTGTGTTAGAAAAAAATGCTGTATGGGGACAGGAGACGCTGCAAAAAAAAATTGTAGGGGGACAGGAGACCTTGCCAGTGCCGTCACACCCACTTTCACCTTCAGCCACACCTACACACCTGGCAGCATTTATTCTGCAGGTGCATGCATGCATTCATAAAGTTTCATAAATAAATGCCATTAGTGCTTACAGTATATTCTTTATGCATTCTTGTTAGTGCTTATTAAAGGGAATCTACAGCATATTTTAAGTATAGATACTTAAAACAATCAGTTAAACTGTGATATTCACCCATTCAAAATCTTTTTTTCTCTCAATCCTCAAAGACTGAGGAAATTAAGTAAATAAAATTGATGTCAAATGGTAGTTTTATATAGGTCACTTGCTGTCACACTTCTATGACAGAGTTGTTTGTGAGTTGCCTCCAAGCATTATGGGTAGCCTATCAATTTGAAATATGAATTAATCTTTTTGTCTGTTCAATGTGGCTTCTCAAATGTAGGCAAGATTGAAAATGTATGGCAAGCTTAGGCTTAGAATACAGCTTAGATTATTTGTTGATTTTCAGGGTATGGTAAAGATAATTGAAAAGCCTGTTCTCAAAATATGAAAGAGACTACAATGATGATTTTAATATGTGCTTAATGTGAAGTTAACTGCTTCACTTCACTTGTGTGATAAATGTTGTGAATGAATGATATTAAAACTAGCGCTGTCAAACGATTAAAAAAATTAATCTGATTAATCACAAAATTTTTCAATGATTAATCGTGATTAATCACTTTTAATCGCAACTCATTTACTCCAGTAAGAATTTGGATGCTAGGGTATGTTGGATCCTTATTTTTCCCAGTAAAGGCCCTGATACTAAATAGTTGGCTTTGTTTGTCTCAAATGGGGCAATTCACACCTGTCCCCTACCCCCAATGATTCCCCAAACATGTTGTTGAACAGTCAGGAGCTAGGCCATGATCTTTGTATAGTTTGACTTGATAGCCAAGCTTTTTTCTATCTGAAATTGAACATAATATATCCATCAGGATTAATCTGAGTTAATTTTTTTAATCCGAGTTAAATTTTTTGGATTAATCACGTGATTAATCAGTTAATTTTGCCAGCACTAATTAAAACATTACAAAACCTGTTCACAGGCCAAACCGGCTAGTCTAGCTACCACAAAGGCATCTCTTTAATTATAGCTTGTAACTGGGACTACCACGTTGGGGATAGTCATCTCCTTAACGGTTTGTGAAATCATCAATGTTAATATACATGCATTGATACCTTGATACAACTGCAAGTAGCACAATGACAATGAATTATGTTAAATGTATAGCCTTTAAACTTCTTTTTTTTAATATTTCAAGCAAGGAACAATATGTGATTACAACATGTGGACGGGACTGTGGTATTCTGGGGCGTCCAATACCTTGCAATCAAATTAATATCAAATGTCCAAGGCCTTTTTTTGGAGTGAGATTGTTCATAGATTATCAAGTTAAAGGCGCTGTGTGTAAGAAATGTACAGACATTAAGCAATCATGCTCATTTTAAACACTGATATCACTGACAGTTGTAGTCCAGCCAGAATATTTGCATTTGAAAAGCTAAGTTGCAGCCCACAAGTAGTGTTTATGTTGTCATTTCAAGAGGTATTTGTGTTGTTGTCATTGTCAAGGCCTCTTTATGCTTCCGAAAAATATCATGACAAGGTCAGAAATAAAACAAAGATATGTATAGGAGATGCTTTTGCTTTTGATGGAGACGGCTGAAAGCAGCAAAATATTTTGAACATGATTGTAGTACCAATATTGGCCACAATCCTGCACAGCTCCTTTAAGTGGCTTCATGGCATTGATCTCTTCTACTTATTTTCATTCATTCATGCCTCAGTGTAAAAGGTTGCACCAATAAAATTGAGCAATCCTATTGTTTGACTTTTTACAGTGTAGACCAGTGGTCCCCAAATATTTTTCCTCAAGGGCCAAAATTTATCAAGCATATTAAGTCAAGGGTCAACCCCACAAACATTAAAAACCATACGTTGAAAGGTTGCTAGTTAGAACATGACAAGGTAGTCCTCTAAACATCATATATCATGCCTGTTTAGACCTATGAGGTCATAATGTTTATGGAGAAAACTGGTAAGTCAGATGGTGCTGTGGGCCACTCATTTGGTTCCTGCGGGCCGGATCTGGCCCACGGGCCGCCATTTTGGGACCAGGGGTGTAGACCGTCAAGAGACACTGAGGGTCACAGCACAGCTAACCTTTTAGGCTAGTTGTGAAAACTCCTAATTTGGTTGTTATAGTACCTATAAATGCTAGTGTTACCAATGTCAACGATTGACACAAAGAGTTAGGTCTAATTGCGGACTAGGTTAGTGCAGGGGGGTATTCCATCAACGGAGCTATTCGCTAAGCCGCGCTAATTTCGGCAAGCGGCGCTAGTTTTAGTGTGAGTTCAGTTCCATTACTCTCGCTAACAGTAATCGCAGCTGAGTTGCTGGGGTAACATATGCTCCCAAACTAACCAGCTCCGTGGCAGGTTAACTGCAAGGCTTAATAAAGCGGTGTCTCAGAAAATGCAATCAGTCAGAAACAGGAGTCACCCAAAAAGGTTCCATACACCTGCTTAATAATCTTTCCCACCAAATAAAGGTTGATAGGTTTTGCAAACACTATGATGATGCATGAATTCCCCTTTTTACTAAATTACTATTGATATTTCGAAGTATCTATTAGGAATAATTTTAGTTACGAATTAAAAACAAATGCATGCATAATCATGCCGGCCCATCACGTGGTGTCTGAAGTTGTAGGCTACGTCTTAATTGAATGATTGATTGATTTCAGTCGCAGGTGCAAGTCTGCTGTGACAGAACAACATGAGACTGGCAATTTGTTCCAACAAGCAATGGTGAAATATTATGATTCCAAATATATTTTCAATCACCTTTTCAAATTTCTGCATTGCCAGTAGGCCTACTACCATAAAAATGTTATATTCAGTTATTTCACACAAAATTCAACAGATGACGTATGCAAATCGAAGTTTCTTTCTTAAAATTATTTTAGTTCTGCCGTAATTTTACAACAGTTCATCAGATATTCCTATATCACCTATTTAGGTCTAGTGTTGAGCTTGTACACGCAGCCTTGTTTAAGTTAACGAGAGGCAGGCGCAGCTAACTTGCGTTGATGGAATGGCTTCAGCCTCATCTCTGAGTTGACGCTACTTCAAACGAGGCTTAATCACATAAGCGATATCATTAGCGACTTTGCAGGGATACCCCCAGGTTGCTTTTTGCGGCTAAACAGCTATGATGTTGTAGTTAGAATTGCACCGGGGCCCAGTGCAACTATAATATGACACTGCTAGTAGACAGGCGTTATGTTACGAAAATCATTGTATGAAGCATGACTGTGCCACTGTGCTTGCAAATTCGAACTAGAGGTATGATAACAGGAATGTTGCAGTGCAACAACGCAACCAGTTTCATAAAAGTTCTGTTGGATAATTATCATGCCACTGAGACTGCCAAAAGCAGTGGGCTGTGGGTAATTTGCACATAAACATTCCTCAGATGATTCACATATCACCAGATATGTGTTCAGTTTCATTGTACTATATCATATTCTGAAAACCAGTTCTTTCGGCTTTAAGTGCACTCTCTCTAGTTTTTAACTTGTAAAGTGCCTTTGAGTAGAGGAATAAGCAGAGGGTCGTCCAATTGGAAAAGAGCAGAGAGAAGCAGGAAGTGCACAGAAAAGAATTCAAAGTTTATCATAGAATATGCGGGGAAAGCACTAAGGGGATATATTAACCATTGAGTTGGAAGTCTGGGCTTTTTAGTTCAGTGGTTAAAATATTCAAATCCCATGCGGGGGAAATGTTGTAGTTGGTGGCAGGGGCGTAGCTAGGCCTTTTTACTAGGGCACGTGCCCCAGTAAAAATCAGCTGTGCCCCAGTAAAAAAACAAAAGAGAAAAAAAAAAGAAAATAGTATATGATTTTATTTAATAACAACCCGTTTTTCGGTTTGTAATTCCAAATGTTATACGTGTGTCTTATCTCTGGTCTGAGACACTCTTTCCAGTCATATGTACATCTGCGCATCTGGATTGGTGTGCCAAACGGCTATGTAGGCTGAAGTTATACACAAAGTTCCTATAACAAAAGTAGCTGTACATGCTGTGCATTTCTATTGATATAAAACATTACAGGAAACCAGGACAGAGGCAGGGCCTCTGATGGATGAGGATAGGTACAATTCTGGGTGTCAATGCTGCTAGGTTTGTAATGCGTTAAATGAGTGGAACGGAGCCGTCGGACCTCCAATGGAAAGCTCCTGTGGTCTTTTTTCATTTTTATTCATGAACTGAAATGCCCGAAATCAAGAGCTACAGCTACAGCGCAACTCAAGCATAGCAAACTTTACTCACAATCTCAGTTCAATGAGGTTGGCCTCTGATACTTAAATAACATTTACATGTTACATTTATATGTTGTATTATACTCTTGCATTACGCGCACCAAGGCACAGCACTGGCCTCTTATTCGCCTCCGTCCAGACCTCGGTATTTTTTTCGAGCCGAAAATAAGTTTGTTGATTAATCTTATTGCGCGCGCTATAGCGTTGCAATATATATCGCGGGTGAATTGATTTTGCTTCATTGTCTTTAGGAAGCTTTATATGGGTATATTGGCTCATACAATGGAGGTATTTGGTATTAAATTAAACTACACAACCAGATCTATCCATTGGTATCATTGCTTGCGCACTTGCTTGGGAATAAGGTCGTTACATTTCTATATAAAGATCAACAGAAAAACTCTTTATCTGGTGTTATAGAGTACACTTTGTCAAAATCTCCACACATTATAACTATAGGCTATTGGAACTCAACGAAGATGCAACTCTTTAAATGGACAAAATTAGAAGCAAAATTGACCTTGTCTAAATAATGTTTACATTTATTAATTGGCAGTGCACCATTCATCCATAGCTACCTATTAGGCTACCTCAGTAATGCAATATTCAGCTTTTGTTTTTTTTTTTCTTTAAGGGTGGAGGCCTGTGCCCCAGTAAAGCTTCATCTCTAGTGACGCCCCTGGTTGGTGGGGTGGAAGGTTTGATACCTGTGAACCTGACCCTGGCTACATTGGTGCCGTTAACCCAAATGGGAGTGAGGATTTAGTGGGTGAGTCTAATGGATGTCAACTAGCCTGGGGTGCGTTCTCAAAAAACTAACAAACATAGCATTTAACGAGCATCTAACTGTTAGTTCAAGCTAACGACTGAACTTATTCCCGCGTGTCCCAAAACGAGATAACTAAGCAAGTGCCTCCATAGTAAGAAGTTGGTTAGTAAGGAAGACGTTAGTCCACACTATCTTTTGCAGATGTTTTTGGAGGTATCCGGAGAGTTTGTATGCATTTGCTCCGATTAGCATCATGGCCAATGTTACCTTATGTTAAACTAATGTGTTGTCATTAACAGTTGTGGATAATGTTTCCTGTCTGCCCTATTTCCATGAAATTTTAGAAATAGGAGCAATATCAGTGAGTTTGTGATGGAATATGTTCACAAACAAAGCATGGGCTTGGGGGAGGATGTGCTATTTGCCAATACACAATATAATGCCAATGCAAGCTTCACAATTATTTTAGAAAGTTAAGCATGGGCTATTTGGCCATAAGAGTTGTATTTAATGAGCACCAACACAAGATTACTGTTAATACACTCTAAAAACTTGTATTTATATGTACGATATGACCAATTCTTGCTGCCCATTATCTGTAATGAAGCAGTGGTGTACCTAGCTAAGGGGGTTTCACACTGAACGCACTTTTCCACTTGTAAAACGCGAGTATTCTGAAAAATGAGTGACAAAAACATGCGAGGTCGAAAATGATAAATGTACGTCTTGTTGCTATGACAGCTAGATTTGGCTAAACCGCTAACTGCCCAACTTAGCTATGATTGGCAGCTAGGCAACGGGCCCATTGTTGAAGAAAACGGGACCTCAAAAGTTAAACTATTTTCAACTTTGAGCGCTTGCGGTTTTTTTTTAGTCGCTTGCGTTTTTACTAGCGTTTTTTTTTTTACGCGAGGCGCGTAGCAACGGTCAAGTCGCATCGTTCCATAGGGAAACAATTGAAATCGAGTGCCTGGAGGTGAAAAAAGCGTGTCAGTGTGAACGGCTGCTTAGGCTGTCACCTTGTGGATACCATGAATCATCTGTTTTGTCAGTCAAAGTTCAAATCCAGCCGAGAGTACTGAAGACGGCTTGATTTTAAATAGGAATTGTAATATAATTATTTAATTGATTTAATTTGATTGCATCAAAGTTGTAATTTGAAACTTCTGCGAGTCAAGAAGACTACATGTTTTGACAACATGCATGCTTAGGCTACCGGTACATAAAACCTCCTCAAACTAAGGCAAGTCAAACTGTGATAATTACAGTAATTCACGCTGTAGGTGGGAGTCATGCATCAACAGGTGTCACGTCAGTAGTATTTCTCCCCAAAATAGCCAAAGAAGACATCACGTTTCTCTGGCTTTAACCAGAGACTTTATTATAGGAGGAGACCCAGCACTCACTGTATTGCCTCATTGAAATGCATTGGGAAAGTTTGTTACGCGAAGATGGCTGACTTCAGAAACGGGAAGTCCTGCCTGGCAGTGAAAAGAGCCAATTGTGTTGTTCGAAGCAGCATGATGGACGCTTACCTTTTGTTTATTCCCTCTGTCATAGCCATGTGGTGGACGTTTGCACAGACGCAGTGAGCAATTGGTGTTAGAATAAAGTCTTTTTAAGCACTATTTGAACAACGTCCATGACGATATTGACACCTTCCAATTCAATTTTAACGAGGATTCAAACAGTGTGCTTGTCAATTGCATGCAACCTGCTCATCTGGATCTCCCCATTCATTTACATAGGGCCTTGCACTTACTAAGTCAAAATAACTCCCCGAAGGCGTCTCCAAGATGGCTGCCGAGTGAACGGACTTGCCTTAGAAGGACTTTGCTTTAACTTACACGTTGGAGTGTAAGTTTCACTAATAAGATACTATGCTTAGTCTGGACTATGCTTTTGGGGGACACCAGAGATGAACTAACTATGCTTTGACTAACGACGTTATCACCATAGTTAGTTATATTGTCAACAAAGAAAGCTTGTTAGTCTGGCCGATGGCGTTGGGGAACACAAACATATTTCAAACTACACTTGACACACATGGACAGAAGAGAGTTAAACAGTCTGATAGGCAGGATAGTGTTGAAAGCTGAGCTGAAATCTATGAATAGGACACGGGCGTAGTGTAGGTGGACTTACAGTCAAGATGTGGTAGAATGAAGTGAGTGCACATTGAGACAGCATCAACTACTCTCTTATTTGCCCTGTAAGCCAATCAGAGAAGGTTAATGACATAGGAACACCTCTTTTGTGATCATTAAGAACAAGAAACACATACCAGTGAACACATACCCAATTGGAACGAATCAGCCGCAGGATAATAATTTCATAAGGATTCTGAAGATGTACTCTAAATATCTTAAGAGGTTAGACATATTCAAAACTAGTGTTGGCTTAACTCTTACCATTCCATTTTTTGAAAAACTTTTCGAAATGGAATTTATGTGTCAGTGTACTTCAAACAACTTTTTGACATGTCACTTCATGCTTTTATGTACTATATATCTATTTATCTTCTTAATGATTTTCGCCATCTGTAAGTTCAGTGACAAGAAACCAGGGGAGGAACGTAAGAGACTTAAAAGACAAAAGATCATCGAGCTCATGCCATTTGTTGTCCCTATTATGACATGCTTTGTACTTACGTGTTACGATGGAAACTACTATGTGTGTCTGAAGAGTAGCTGGAAAGGTATTTGGATGACCCATATAGACAACAGCAAGTGGTGCAAGCCATCAGATGTCAACCAAACTGTTACTTCCAGTAACAGAACATTTGAGGAAGTATCTATCCAGTGGTATTCTGATTCTAAGGTATGTGTGCGTCTATGTGTTTGTACCGGTATACTGTATATAAAGTACTGTAAATACATCACCATTTAATGACATCACACAATTTATTGTACTTGGCATTTGAGGTTTTGCAGATTCAGATGTTGAATTACAGTGACCAATTTCCTCTGTCTGCAGTAAATATTCTCATTGATGTTAGACTTATATATTGCTTGTGCATTCCTTAATGTTTTTCCTGTTGTGCTTTGGTTTTAGAGATTTGGATGTTGGATGTTTTTTTTGCTGTTAATCTACGTGATTGGTCTTTTTGGCCTCATCTGGAGAACATCACATAAGCCAAATGAGGGACCAAGTGGAGAAATTGAACAGACAGAAAATTTGGAAATGGAAAATTTGCGACAGTGCCCGACTATCTGAAGCTCAGGCTAATAGCCTACACTACAGCAGTACAATGTGATCTATTTAGGTGTGTGGACTACTGAAACATTTTCACTATCAAATAATAAAATAATGTATATACGTAGTTCTCATTTGCTGTCCTTTGTTTACTTTCTTTTTCAGAATATAAAAAGTATTATGGGTAATTCTGTTGTAAATTAAGAAATGGCTCTTGTCTGATCACCTTGTATCATATTGCATCATATTGTATTACTTTGTATCTCACAACAACCGTGTATTTTCTTTTGTTTGAGATGTTGCACATTGTAAAATGGGGTCATGGCTCAAGGGTTACTTAAAATGTACTAACAATTTAGTGTATTTGCCGCAAATTATCATACTGTGGCACATGAAATATTTGCCTTTTTAAATGTTAGCTCTGTTGTTTTACCAATTTTAATTAGTTTGCTAAAACATTTCAACCTAGATTTTGTTACAAATGTATGTGAGATTGGAGAATTAGGATGGATCTTTTTGTGGCCTTTTTAAACAAGAAAATCAATACAATAACTAGAGTTGGATCATTTTTACAAAAGATTAATAAACAGATTAAATACATTATACTGGATGTGCAGAGTGTTGAGTGAATGTGTGACCTTATAGCTGAAAGAACAAGTGTCAGTATATGAGATGGAGGAATTTCAACACTGCAAACAATTGGAATCTCTCCATAGAAATGTTTCTGGGCAATGTTCCAAGAACCTATCTGAATCATCATTGTGATCTCAACCACCACTTTTCTGGAACTTATGTTGCTCCGTAGCATTCCTGGAAATGCTGTCCATGCATCATCACTTTAAAGTTTTCTGTAGGTTGAGTTGTGACCTTTTGTGATAAGTAATTCTAATGCAAATAGACCAGCATACATGCTTCTTTTTACCTTGCCTTAAGTAATTTGTGACAAAAATAAAAAATGTGGGTAAAATCGCTATATGCCATTACATCAGAGAGGGTTGAAGCGGAGTGAAAGGTTTCAAATATTTTTTTAGGTCCTGGTTCTATTTTTGCCAGAGAGAGGGTGGCAAAATCTAACCTCACCCACATCAGATGCAGCGTCCCCTTGGGCGCAGGCATCTGATATCGCTTGATAAGAAAATTGTTTCAAAAGACCGGACGTCATCAAAAATCCCTAGATGTACTTCAGGGTGTCTGCAGGTTTGTAAAAAGTTGTAAAAGGTAGTAAATGAAATCAGGTCAAATTAAGGCCAGTAAAAAGTAGTAAAAAGTAAGAAGCGTCATCTGACGAGGTAGTAACTTTTGAGCCCCCATCCAAATGACGCTATGAATTTTTCAATTTGTTTAACTTACATCCATCCTAACTCCTTAAATTACTAAACTTCTGTGGACTCAGCCTACTGTATTATTTTGCGTTGCGAGTGGAACCTGAGTGATAAGCTGCAGATGGTGTCACCGTGGAGATCCACTGGTCACGTCAAGTATAACCGGCGTCGCGATCTCAGTTCATTTTCAATGGAGCACGTCAAATCGTCCCGCAAAGCATTGTGGGAAGGCAGCGCGTTCATCCGTCACGTCAAAAGTTGGGCTCGGCTGAACATTATGCAAATTAAGGCGTCAAACGCAGCCTTATTAGCCAATGCCAGTACAGCGTCGTGTTTGAGCCGTTGGAATCAACCAAACAGGAGCAGGAAAGAGCAGCCAACTGAAATTTGAAATGACACGCCTCCTGTAAACAACGCAGGGGACTTGCGTTTTGCTAGAAACGTTGACGTGGTTAGTGGACAGGTACCGTCACACCTGCCTGCCTACCTCCTCCTCCTCCTGGCTCCTGCCAGCGCCTGCCAGATCTCTTCGCAAGTTCGCTATTAGTTCATTTCAAATAAAGGAACAGTAACAAAGGCTATGAAGATTAGACGACTTGAGGTAAAAGGCTGTGAGTGAAACTGTCGCCCCTTGTTGTTGTCTGTCACGTCATTAAGGACTTAAAACACCCATGAGGATAAATGTTGCACCAGAGACAGTGGGTGAAGCAGGTCATTGCTGATGATAGCATCGAGACTATCTATCGCTTTCGCTAAACCCCTACAGCCTATTTATTGTCAAACCGTTCTGCCGAAGTGCAAGAGGGGAGCCGCAAAACATTTGAAATTTTGATGTTGAATTTGTCTGTCATCTGTTAAAAAGTTCCCATTTAGATGTCTAAATTACTTCCACTCTGTCTTTTGAGGCATAGCCTTCATGTTTTCATATTCGCTCACTAGTCTTTGCCTCGTAATGCCATACATTTCGGCTACATTATCCGTCAAAGCCGCGTAAGGATCAAAACGATTTCAAATGAACCGTCATTTTTGCTAGCTAGCTTGACTTTGCAAATCACCAGTGCTATGAATGAGGCTAGATTTAAGAAAATATAGCCAAATAGCACATCAGTAATGATTTTTTTAAAAAGTTTTTCAAACATAGTGATTTTGAGTATTTCAAAGAAATGTGGAAAGATCACTGAAGCTACTGTCAGCATGTGCTTGCCTGTGCGCTGAATTGCGCATAGGACTCATGAGAAATTGAATGGGGAAAGGCCAGACGGCTCTCACCCAATCCTGTTCTCTTATGATGAGCCCCGTGTAACCTTATATGTCCACATGAGTGATAAATATAAAGGTAAATAATAAACATATTCAGAACAATAATATATATGATCCTGAAAGTTAGAGTGTTAATGATGATGGAAGTATTAGCCTAATATGGTGTCCTGACACAAGTAAGCTGTATCATAAGCAAGAATTTACAGTAATTTAGGGGTGCTGTGAATGCAAAAAAATGTTGATGGGGTGCCTTGAGCTCAAAAAGTTTGAGAACCACTGGACTAGAGCAAAAATAGATATTTCAGATTTTAGTTGCATTTTTGTAATGAAGTGTCCCCGAACATGTACAGTAGGTTGCATAAGGAAAGAGAGAGGGGTGGGGGGGATCCTATCCAGGCTCCTGTAGTTTAGGCTATCTACTTCTACTCTATGTACTGTAACCAGAAAAAATCATCGTGGGTTTTCAAACTTTGGCGGCATAGCCTAATATTGACAAACTAGAAAAGCACTGAGAGAGCGCAGACCTCCGCCAAGGCAATGTGGACAAAGACACAACATAAATTCCAGATTGTGTTCTGGATCACTGATCGTACCAAAATTGTTGGCATATGTAGGATGCCACCGCCCCCAAAGAAAAAAAAAAAGGCGCTGCTAGATGTTGAACCAATTACATCAAAACCTACCAATTGCATCCGGTGATCCCACACGATTTCTAGTATTTCACCTGTTCCAAACAAACATAAACGCTAGAATCTGCCATAATTGCCACAATACTCAATTCAACTCACATAATATAGATGTCTCTTTCATATATAACTGTTAGATGTGTTTTGTAAGTTTGCTAGAGATGAGTTACGTCAAAAATCCCGCCCGCCTTTTCATACGCATCTCCTGGTTGGTCCGTCTGTTCAATATTAGTCCTGAAATACCTTTTAATGGACGCAATATCAGACGGCAAAAATCCCCCCAGACTATAAGTCAAGCTCTCATTGGCTGATAGAACTGACCGTCTCTGAATCAGTATGGGGCCATTCCGTGTGAAATCAACAAATGCATTCCGCCTGACCCTCTTGGATTTCCTTCAAACTTTAGGTGCCTAATGCCATCGTACCCATCAGCAATTATGCAAAATATTAACCTTGTATCTACTTTACTTTCTGAGATATTGGGCCTTAAAAAACAGGGTCTTGATCATGGAAAAATGCAGTTTTTTAACTTTGTTAAGTTCTGTTGGCCATTACTTACACATACTTCATGTTAGAAAATTGAAAATTTCAGGCGGTGTTGCATACATGTAGACGTTCTGAACTGTCAAATATTTTAGCTTAGAGTAAGACAATTGCCAAGTTATGGATTCCTGAAAATGGTATAAACACAAAATGATGGCCGCTTTTGATGACAATATTTCCACACTGAAGCATATGAGATCTTCCATAATTAAATATATATCACTTCCGTAATCATGTTGTATTGAACTGGAGGAATACTTCGGAAAGAATTCAAACTTTTTGATTTATGGCACTTCAAAATTGACAAAGATAATATTGGATCCAACTTTTAAGTGCATTTACAATTTTACTGGTAGAGTCAACCATAAAAACAAAAACATCAACTTAAAGAAAAGTTTTTAGACTCTGAATACACCACATTCCAAAGTGGTACCCAAAAGAAAAGTACATAAAATTGTCTGTCAAAGACAGCTATCAAGGCATGGGGTGATAGATTTTTTCTGCCTTTCTAACCATGTTCTGTTTTGTTTATGTAGCCATGTGCTTTTGGTACCTTTGCCACAGTCCCTCCCTCTCACAGAACTGAGTCTCCTCCCCCAATTTTAGCAGTACTGACATCAACTATCGACTCTAACAACAAGAACAACATTATTTTGTATATACTACTACTACTTATAATAATAATAATAATAATAATAATAATAATAATAATAATACTGATAATAGTAATAACCTCTTCTAGTACCCCAGGGAAAAGTGGAATAATCAGTGTATTTAGTTGTCTTTTTATTTAGTTGTCTTTTTATTTTAAATTTTTAATTTATTTTTTTAATTTTTTTTAATTTTTATTTTTAATTTCTAAAGCAATTTTAGTTATTTTCATTAACTAATTTTATTTTATTTCCTCAATAAACATGATGAGTGGGATACAGATGCGGAAGATCTAAAGTTTGTGAGCACACTTGCTTTGCTTTATATGGAAAGCATTTTATCAATGAGTAAGTCAAACAGATGCAATAGACCTAGAGTGTTCACAACCACCAAGGAGATTATATTTTTTGCCAGCCTGTGTATGTCTGTGTACAAGACAATTCAAAACTGCACAGATTTGGATGACAGTATTGGAGCAATCAAGAACTGATTCAGTTTAGATGACAGATGTAGCGAATGATGTCTATTAAATCTATAATCCAGTACTCAAACTAAAATTTGAACTATATATCTTCACCTTTTTGCCTTGGAAGAAAATTGTACTCTCTGAGTGCTTTTCTAGTTGAGATACTTAATTCAATCATTGATTTTCAGTTACTTTGTACTGACAGTTGGACTGTCACAAAGCATGGTTTAAATGTTGTTAAGAAAATGACTAGTTTATTTTGATATACTTCTCTATCATGGTGGCTGAGATACTAGCCTTCTGAACCCAATGGTGGCAGTAATCTAAGGGCCCCGCCCACAACCAACTCTAGTGCCCTTTGAAAAAAAGTCATTACCCATGAGCCCTAGCGCCTGATGAGACTTTCTTTTTTTCATTTCCATTGTTAAATCATGTGCTACAATTTTAATATTTAAGCCAGGGCCTATTACTTAGAAGCTAGAATGTGGGTACAGCGAGAACGTATGTTACAATGCATGTATTTTGAACTTAGTTACCCTGATTAAGTCAAAGGTATCATCATGTATGTTGGTTTGTGCTTTACTGTGAGGGTTGTTCAGACTTTGGTTCATTGATGTGTCCTAAATTGATCAGATTTAGTAATGATTTGAAGAGAAGTCATTCTTACTGGTGACCATGGTTATTGCATTCATTTGAATGTATGTTGAACCACAAACCTTTAATGTGTTCATAAGTCAACTTATTAAACTACTATATTCTGGTTCGTGTTTTACAAGCAGAACTCCACAGGCATCGGGTAATTAACTCAAAAGCTCAATTTTAGAAACAATTTAAACACGTGTCACTTCTGTTGACAATTGTGGTCATAACATTTAGTTGAATTTGAATAGATATGATCACTATTAACATTGCTGATAAGTCAATTCACTATACTAAAGAAGAAAAAAATGGCTAGAAAAAATTACAAAATAATTTGATAAAATATCTAGGTTATTATTTATTAATTATCTATCAATTAAACTATCTATCAATCAATTTGCAAATATTTGAAGAGATTGCAATGCTGGTCCTTTTAGGCCCATGACAATAAATCTGAATTTACTGTCACCTGCCGATTTATGCTCCATTTTAGTGAAGTTTTAGTTTCTTACAATTATAAGCCATCTCATATTAACTCTCAGGATCACAGACTGCATTTCCTTTGAGCATATTAAAGTTACAGCTATACATTCAATGTTTGTTAATGTGGTATTTGAAGTAGCCTATCTTTAGAGATTGTGCACAAAAAGCAATTTGTGATAATCCTCCATGAAGCCGTGATGACCTGGGGGGTATTCCAAGAAGGCAGTTAAGTGACAAACCTGCATAAATTAAGCTGGAAGTAGTGGTAAACCTCATAATAGAGGAGCCTCGACTCCTTGTTATCTTGACTAAAAAAGCCTACAGGCTCCTCTATTAGCTGATTTATGACTTCCTCTTGGTTAACTTAGCCAGGTTTACCACTTAACCGCCTTCTTGGAATACCCCCAGGAAACCAACAATAATCATGATCAACAATAGCAGGCAAAATGCTCATTAATAATAAAAAGAAGCCTTTAAAAGAAGAAACCTCATTGGCTAAACATACAAGGAATAGGCAGACGCCAAACATCCAATGAAAAGCCTAATTGATGAATAAAGGGAGGGGCAGAACCTAGGCCCAGAAGCACATGGCTATGTGGGCAAAGTAGTCCATAGCAACCAAGGGACCAAATAAACAAACACACCTAGCAACGAAGGCAGAAAAACCAATCACCAAGACTGTGAAAGCCATCTTTGATATAGTAATTTATGTGGTTTGGCTAAAGGTACCATTTCAAAATCTTGAGCATTTGCAAAATCAAACATGGGCTTTGTGGTGGTAACTTTGATTTTAAGGTACACTCAACCAGTAATTTGGAAAATATGCTTAAACTATAGGTCTTAATTCATTTATATCATCTTTAATGTCTCAAAACTCAAAAGCTGTTATTAATATCAAATATTTACCTACTTGAAGATAATGTACAATAACTTGTGTGAACTACATAGAAATACCAAAGATCTGATGTCATTCGTGTACAAGATACAGTACTGTGAAATAGATAGGAAAAAATGAACATGTAATTTTTTTGCCATTTTCAGCAAAGCATTACTCAGCAAATGTGCTACCGTGAAAGGTGTACTTCACAGTGTAAAGACACGTACTTTAGAATATGTCCTGAAAGTTTCATAAATGTAGCATGAAAACTCCAAGAGTAACGCTTTGTGGAACATGGATATTTTCTCAGAGCTCCACTTTCTTGACACACGACCCCCTTTTTTAAGACCCCATATCTCAACAACTATACAAGATACAATGGTAATATTTCACATTATAGGTCCTGGGTATGGTAACAACATTCACATAAAGTTTGAAGCAAATCCAAGATGGTCAGGCGGAATTTTTGTCTGAGATTTGTTGATTTGGCACGGAATGACCCTATGTCAATATACTGTAACTACTGTATTAACCTGTGTAATTGGCATAATAACACTTCATAACTAACGTTTTGTTTAGAGAAAAAAGGCATGCCCCTATCTCTGCCACGTTAGCTGCTTCGGCTAAAATAGCAAAACACGAACTTTCTCAAAACACATCCGATTGACGTGATTGTCATTCCAACTCAATGTATGCACTCCCTATGATGCCAAAATAGACCTAGGAAGTTGTATCACCGGCATTTGCCTTTAACACTCAATAAAAACTCAAGATATTTTGAATTGCAAATAGTGTATAACGTTTATACTTTGGGCCATTGGCCCAGGAACTTTGGCCCGGGGTCCAGCACCAGGGCTACAGTTCCTGGTGGGTTTATACTAGTAGCCAACAGACAAATAGTTAAAAAGACACAACATTCCATGAACAGATGAAGAGTTCAGATGCAAAACCCCCTAAACACCATTTTTGTGAAAACTGAGTTGATGATATTGTGTGAATCCTGTATAAATCTAGAATATGTAAATTAAATGTTTTTGTGAAAAAATAAAATAAAACCTGCTCCCCGCCGTGTGTAAAATATCTGTTTACAATCAAAACACTGTAAACGCCTGATAAAAAATGGCCTTTTTCTCAAAAAGTGGTCAAGTGGAGTTAGGGGGTTTTGCATCTGAACTCTTCAGATAAAAAGGTAAGAATAAAAATCTGTAACCCTGGAAACCATCTATTATGATGTGTAAGCACGAGGACTTGGCCCCTGGCCCTGCCCCTTGAGGTGGGCCTTTTACTGGGGCAACAGTTCCAGTTTAAGCCCCAGAAGCCTGGCCCAGTCTAGTATAAACTCCTACCTGGGCTGGGCTTAAGTTCTAGCACCAGGTTTGGCCCTAAGTATAAACGGGGCTATCCCTTGTAGTCAGTGTGAAAAGTTCAGTTCAAATGTGTTCCACCCAAGAAGAGAAAAAAATAGAAAAGTATGTTTGGTTGACATAGAAATGTTCCTTGTACGTACTTTGTGTTGTTGGATAAAGGAAATGTAAAAATCAGCAAGGCCTTTTCAATCACTATCTGGGCAGTGTGTAAGTAGTGTTGGAGATCTCAAGAAATAAAAAAAACATAAACTTTTATCTGTATCCAAAGGACAAGTATCCAGAATGTTTCCAGTTCACTGGCTGGCAGGTTGATGGCAGAGCAGACACACCCTCAACAGAATTGCTGGCTCGCTGGCACTCAGCAACTCTTTTTTGCACCGTTGTTGCATTATGCATCCGGAACCTGTAGGGGGAGCTCTGTAGATAGTGAAAAGAACTACTTATCAATACTGTTGTAAACAAAATGTGCAAAAAGCAGCTCCTCAAAATGTGGAATTGCTGGTTTTCTGAAAGACAACATGGGGGCAGGGAATGTCACCATTTTCACCACAACAGGCCAGTTAACGGCAACAATGATATCTAAATGGTTTTAGGACCATGAAAATGCTATAGAACCTCTTTAAGCAGTACTTGTAATTTAGAAAATGTGCAGCTATGTATAGCCTGCTCAGTCATAGACTGCAATCCTTCCCATTCTTAATCATGTTCTTTCACATCCATAACTTTGGGACACCTGCACCCAGGGGTTAAAGTAAATGAACAATATTATCCTATTCTTCTTCTATACATTTTTCTTTGTTTGTGCTGACACAAAATATGAGAGTTCCCCCTCCTGCCAAATCCCACTTTAACTACTGCCTGCACCCATCTAAACCTGTATACTGTATCTTCACTTCATTGAAATCTTCAGCTGATTTCCTTGAACCAACTGCTGTATAATAGTGTTGAGGCATAATACCTGTCCTGCCCCGTGTCCAGTTCATTTCAATGAAGTAACAAAAGCTTTGCAAGGGCTGAGATGAACTCATGCTTCAGTTATTCAAATGCTAGGCCTACTTATCAATATAGACAATGTGCTTTCCCTGCACCTTGTACACTGTAGACCTACAGTTCCAACCTTCCTGCCAGCTTTGTGTAACAAAGCTATGTGTTGCGGAAGTCACCCAAGTCAGACATCTAAATTACAAATAGAAAGAATTTGCAGAAGATCAATTTTATGAATTACTTCCGGGTACTTTCAGTTTCAGTCTGCAGTCCATGTTCTTTAAATCGGTGCAGAATAATACTTGTAATTGAACTTGGGATGTGGCCGAGTGTTCCAACAATTATTGTTGGAATCCGCTGCCATGTTTAGGGTCACGCTACTGGCTTTACAGGGGAATCAAACACAAAATGCTGAAAGTTGCGATCTCTCTGGTTTGTGTGTGTGTGTGTGTGTGTGTGTGTGTGTGTGTGTGTGTGTGTGCATACGTGCATGCGTGCATGCGTGTGTATGTGTGTGTGTGTGTTGACATCCAGGCCAAAACTTTGTGGTTATGGATTTTATTTGGTACTGTATGCTTGGCCGAGTGTAAAGTGGCACTGTCATGCTTCAGTTTCAACTGCTTTGCTCTGCAAGAATGATATTGGGATTCCCAAACGTGTGCAACCTAGGAATGCAATGGTGTGCCACCACAGACAGTAATCAGGAAAGGAGGCCGCACTAGGCATTAGTGTGAATAAAAGGTGTATGCATAGTGCAGCCTTCTTGCCTGATTATTAACTGAACAAATGCTTGGCCAGCACTCTAAAAAAAGAAAAATACTTAAAATGAAGCCTGCTCCTACACTTATGTGCCACAGACAAAAAATAAACTAGAAAAAGCGCTCAGAGAGTGCAGACCTCCGCCAAGACAATGTGGTCACAGATGGTGTTCTGGTGTGCAGTACTTTTTGAATTATGTTGTACACAGACAGACAGACATACTAACACACACACACTCCGGCGAAAATATACATAACTACATAAACAGAAAAAACAAGACCCATCCATATTGAGTTAGAAGCCTAATGATTTCCCCCAAACTATAGGATCTTGAAATAATTTTATTTAAGTGAAATCATAACATTTTCCTGTGGCAAAGGCTCACACCTCTTGTGAAAGTAGGCAAACCAGTTTGGCCTTACACAACTTGGAAACACTAAGGTCTTCTTGCAGGCCAGCCGTTACATTATGGAAATCAGGTAAAGGGTGAAAATATTACTATGGGTCAAATAAAATTATTGAATCTTGAATTAGTATGTTATAAATTAGCATGGATGACCTACAACTGTGGGCAGCTTGTTATGAATTAGTACCTTTTGTTATGAATTAGTATGTTATTAATTAGTATAATATGAATGAGTATGTTATGAATTACTTAGTCGCCCTGCATTGGGCCTCATCAAACACCAGCAGTCGTTAGGGCTGAGCGGCAGACGTTACGATAAGAAAATCAGTTGAGCGCGGAGCATGACGGTGCCGCTGTGCTACTAGTGCAGGCGTGGAGGACAGGACGCCATGACGGTTAGCTCAGGGAAATGAGCTGCAGATGATGGTGCATTCTGTGAAGGGAACTTGAGTCTCATATTTGGTTTGTCTGATTGCTGTTCGCACAGGGTTGGCCGAACTAAGTTTGCAGACTGTCACCGTCTTTCATGCGTCCAGCCATGATGTCTAAATTTAAAACATTTGATAATGTGCCATGATGTTTAGCCTACATTAATCAAATATTAATAGATTTAGTTCATTTGTAATTGGTTGAAAACTGGTGCTTTAAATTTTGCATCAATCCTTGACAGCAAGTAGTTTTCAACTGTATGATCCAAAAGGAAAAAAAAAAAAACGTTTTGCCACTTCTGTGTTAGCATAAGGAATGAATGGGCCTGGACAAGAGATAAGGAGAAAAAAACAGACTCAAAGAGAGGGAAGGAAGAGGTTTAGAGTAAATGTGTGTGAGAGACTCACTGGCAATGTGTACAGAGAAGACGAATGACACGGTTTATTCGGTGAACATACAAAACTGTCTATCCCCTCCACCACCACTCCCAGAGCACCAGGGTGACCTCTGAAACCCTTACTGCACAACCACAGCGCCACACTCTACAGTTAGATATCTTTTTGCCCTCAACTGTGCCTTCTAGGCAGGGTGAGGTTGAGGGGGTTAATGTTAGTGTTAAGAGTTAGAGTTAGAGTTAAGGTAGTGGTCTTTGGTATTTTTTGCCCTCAATGGTACTTTGCTGCCTTCAAGGCACTACACCCCTCAGTTTAGGCTTAGGATGAGGGTTGAGGGGGTTAGGGTTAGGAATAGGGTTAAGGTAGTGCCTTTTAGGCTATGCTGCCTGGAAGGTGCTGTTGGGGGCAAAAAAAACACCATTGAGCGTGCGTAGTACCTTTTCAGACTGTGCTGCCGGTTGGTGACCACACAGAGTCAGACCATACAGTAGTGCTAGGGTGGCAACCTAGTGCAGATAGCCACTGACGCACGCTGGGGACAAACGTTGACAGAGCAAGCACAAAAACTACAACAAGAACATAATATTCTGCCTTATCTATGATGATGGGAACAGCAGGAACAGAATGACATAAAAAATATCAGTCACAGTCAGGGAAAGTCAGTCGAGTCAGGCATGGTTCAAACATAAAGACGTAAAATGCATACGGTTATGCATTTAATACATTCTGATCCCATTGTCTTCACTATGTATTCAGTTTAGAGTTTACAGTAATGCACCCTGAAATTTCAGAGGAAAAAAAGACAAGAAACTTTTTGCCAACCATTAAATGGTAATAGTGGTATAGTGGTCAAATTTATTTACATGTTACAACAAGGAGAATTTTGTTGAGTACATTATACAACACAAAATAATACTGTTAAAATCAAGCTATGATGTCTGGACATTTCTGCTTCAGTTATTCAAATGTCTTTTTCCCAGGAATGAAGAAGACACTCCCTGACCTTTTTTTTTTTTTTTTTTTGGAATAGTTAACTGTCCAGTTGTGTGTGTGTGTGTGTGTGTGCGTGTGTGTGTGTGTGTGTGTGTGTGTGTGTGTGTGTGTGTGTGTGTGTGTGTGTGTGTGTGTGTGTGTGTGTGTGCGAGAGAGAGTAAGAGAGAGATGCATTGTGTGTGTGTGTGTGTGTGTGTGTATGTATGTGAGAGGGCAAAAGAGGGACAAATTGTGTGTGTTTGTGTGTGTATGTGTGTGTGAGAGAGAGAGCAAGAGAGAGATAGATTGTGTGTGTGCGTGTGTGTGTGTGTGTGTGTGTGTGAGAGAGAGAGAGAGAGAGGGCAAAAGAGAGACAGATAGTGTGTGTGTGTGTGTGTGTGTGTGTGTGTGTGTGTGTGTGTGCGCGTGTAGAGTATTTAAGATGGCACTCTAAGGAGCCCTCTTCACTCTTCACTGAGCCGAGAGATCACCTGAGGAACATCCACTGCTCCTGACCCGTCATCCCGATCAACTAGCCGACTGGTCCAACTTTACCGCAGCTGCTGTCCAGTGTCCGCCGCCTTCCACCCTGACAACCACAATCTTGGACCATGGCATCTCAGGTGCGCCTCTAACATTCTACTGTAGATCTGTGTGAAATTCTAATGCTGTGTCAGACTCTTTTTCACAGCTGAACATGGTAGTAAACTGAACATTCTATCATTGAAATGCATTGAAAAAAATTGGTAATAACATTTAAAACATGTCTAAATGCTCATTTGGGAATGCTCTGTTTTTGCATTTCTGTGCATGAATATTCTAAAAGCCTCTATTCAGGACTTCTCAAATTATGGGCTTCCCATGTGCATTATTAGAAAGACGGATAAATTCAATGCATTTCAATGATAGAATGTTCAGTTTACTACCATGGAATGCCCAAATTTTCAGGTGTGAAATAAGCCCATAGGCACACTCTCAGACCAGGCATGAATGTATGGGCTATATCGGGCATACAGGGCAAGGACATGCAGACTTTCAAAACCATATTTATTTATTTTTTTAAAGATATTTTTTAGTCTTATTGCCTTTTTAATTCGACAGTACTATAGAGAGTAACAGGAAATGAGAGAGAGAAATAGAGATGGGTAAGGATTGAGAAATGGCCTTGGGTTGAACTCAAACCTGGGTCGACATATCTGAGGCACGGCACCCCTTAAGAAAAAAAAAAAAAAAAAAAACATTTCACCCAGATGCTGGTTTTCATTGAGTTGCAGCTTATCTTGTTCGGAATTTTTGGTCTTGTGGCTGCCATACATGTTGAAATGTATCTCTATTTTACTGTGTTCTATCCAGTGCAAAACCTTCTAACAAAACCTGATCTGCCTTTTAATGTAGGCTAAATAATAATCTGTACTTTTTTGAGAGAAATTTGGTCTCTGCCCTTAACCCATTTTTTGCAAGGTCTTTCTCTGTCAACTTAAGTACATTACATTCATCCAGGAGTGTATGTGGGTGTGGGTGATTTAATCATCATCGCGTCATCAGAAAAGATCATGTTTTACACTAGAGCTAGACCTGTTTCATTGATATTATTTATTTATACCTGACTGTTTTGTGATGTACTGTAGTATGACTGCATGTCATCTGTGGCTGTTGACATAGGTAGCTATTGTTTACACTGCTCTGATATTGTATACTGATCAGGTACTCAGTTGCAGTATTCAGTATTATTATTCTGTGGTGTGGGTAGTGACATGGGAGACTGGTGTGTGTGTCTGTGTGTACAGTATGTCAGATGGATGAATGGGTGGATGAAGTTTGATGGCTGCCTCTTCTGTAACAATGCAAATTTCTCCATTGTGAGACTAATAAATTATATTATCTTTGGTTACTTTTATTCACAGCGTTCAGGCAGAACGATGCAGTTTGCTCCCCTCCTCCTCCTTCTCTTTACAGTCGGAGTTGCCCTCTCCCAGGATAAGGTCATCTCAGCAGAACAGAATACAGTATATCACACCTATGATTAGGTGACCATACATGTGTGTTAAGTTAAACATTGTGTTTTGCTGCAGGTCTATTCAATGGATATGGCAGAGGAGTCCGTTGATGATCAGTATACTGGCTGCATAGACAAGATGTCAGGCTTGGTAGAGAGCAAATATCTAAAAGAAGAACTGAAGAGGTCAAATTTTGACAATGCTTTGAAGAAAGCAGAAGAGTGGTGCAATAAAAATCATCCTAAGGAAAAGGCACTTTGCAGACCTTTGTATGTCTATACTAACAATACAATGAGAATATATTCAGAATTGAATCGTGCTACTAGTGGTGGTAAAGAAGCCTATACAAAAGACAAATACGAGTGGTATTCTCTTCATTTTTTATTGACACATGCCCTACAGACGCTAAAGAAAGGCCAAAAAGATTGTCTAAAAACGTTTCGTGGTACAGACAGAAATTACAAAGCCCCTACTCTGAATGCAGAAATTCGATTGTCTATGTTCACATCCACTTCCCTCAGCCAAAAAGAGGCAAATAAATATGGAAGTAAGACTTGTTTTGAGTACAAAACATGCCACGGGGCCAGTATCCAAAGTTATTCTGCTTTTCCACATGAGGAAGAGGTGTTGGTTCCTCCATATGAGAAATTTAAAGTCTCAAAGATAAACCAACCTGGTTCCTGGTGTGAAATTGTGTATGAGCTGGAAAGCTCAGGGACCAAAAGTAACCTGAACTGTGCAAAGGCGAAATCTTAACTGATTTAGCTGATTCTTCACAAATGCCACCACTCTCTTGCTGAGTGCCCATTGTCTGTTTTATCATTTCCATTCATAGCCCTTTCCTACACTAAGAAAAACATATTGAGTGTCGCTAATATTTTTTTTATCGGTTGCTTTATGGTTGCTTCTTGAGAATTAAGCAATGAAGAATCCATTTCAGAGTAAAAGTAATCACTAAGGATTATAATGCAACATGTAACTTGAATTCTATGTCTGGTTTGTCTGCTTCATGTGGCATTTTTCCTGTTTTGGGAATTCTAATAAATGTATGCATCCAGACAGATTGTGTTTTTTTTCCCCTCCAAGCGTGATCATTTCACTCTGTAGCATACAAGACAGACTACACACACACACACACACACACACACACACACACACACACACACACACAAAACCTTAGAATGAACTTACGAATGTTGCGTGAAGTTAATCAGCCCTCCTCTAATTTGATTTACATTTCTGTATCCATGGTCCTGAAATATTTGAGTCACTTTGCAGGTTTCGTGTAGGTGTGTGATAAATTCTGCTTTCCAAACACCACACCTCTCCATGATGAAATGCTGCCATCTAGTGGGACATTCAGTCAATGTAAGATAGACTTGAGGGTCAGCTTTTCCCAAAACCATTACATTTGGTAGTGGCAAACTAAGTTAGTTGCGTTGTTGGTTGCAACTTGTCAGCGACTGTGAAACACACCCCTGAAAAGTAATATAACTGTTTGCTGTTACATTATATTCTGATTGGGTTAAAAAGTCACAGCAAAACATCTCCCAGAACATTTGGGGTCATATTACGCCCTTTTTCAGTATTTGGCTTTAAAATGTTCAGAACAGGCTGTTTCTCATGGGGGCATGCACCAGGTAACTAGACACCTGCAGTCAACACATTGAGGATTTCCCTGTAAACTATGACAGGTCACCCATATTTAATCAATAAAAGCATTTTTCATTGTTCTCAGCTTCAAAGTAGCTGCCAACTTGTCTCTCTTAATTTCCACAATTATCCATTCTCATTGCACTCAGCTGCTTAAGTGGCTTCCAATGTTGTGGGACCCCTCCCACATTATCCTGTGACATACGTACATTTTTAAGGTATAGAGGCTTCCAGGCAGTACAACCTGGAAGGTGCTGTTGAGGGCAAAAATTACCATTGAGCAGTAATGGCTCTGCTAGTGGTTTTGGCCTGTTGTTAGTGTGCTTGCATCTGTGTGTAGGTGTCTTACATTCCTCACGTAACATTACTGTTTGCTGAATAATAAAGAAACAAAGAGGTCTGATGTAGCTCCTTCCTCTTGTCTGCTGACAGAGTGTGAGGGAAGCACGTGGGTTAGGACATGACTCTCATTCTGAGATCACCACCAGCTTCACATGTCCTGCGTTACCATATACTTTACAGTGCAACAGTGATGGGGACTTGGACTCGAGACTTGGACTTGGACTTGACTTAAGTCGCTCATTCTGGAGACTTCAGACTTGACTTGGACTTGCCCTCAATGACTTGAGACTTGACTCAGACTTGAGCCTTGTGACTCGTGAACAATGTTCATTTCACGGAAGTGTTCATTTCATTATTTTGTTTTTTCTGATGGGGAAGCATAAGCACAATATTTCCTCTTAGGTGCAATGTAACTCATGCATACAACTGCATTCTAAATGTCCTCAGGTCTAACATTACAGCTGATTTGTCAATAGCAGATTGTGTGCATAATTATGTCCACCCTCACCCTGTCAAAGGGAATTTTTTTTCCCAAGATTCAAAAAGACTCGACTAGGGAAGAAGACTTGAGACTTGACATGGACTTGGGAGGCTCGAGACTTGACTTGAGACTTGACTTGGCATTGCGCCTCAGGACTTGGGACTTGACTTGGACTTGAGTACAAAGACTTGAGACTTGACTTTGACTTGGAAAAAATGACTTATGAACATCACTGCAGTGCAACACATGTACCTACATTATACTGTCAATTGCCAGATAGAATATATCATGTCTGTTATTCCTTAAATATTTCATTATTTGCAATGGTTGTTATGTTATGTTATGTGGTGTTATGTTATGTTATGTTTAATTTCTGGAGCAGAGAGTGTTACAAAAAGTACATGATCAGAAATGTGACCAAAGGACAGTGGTCAATGGTTCCTGTTTGTTAATTGTCTTAAATTACTTTTGACTGAAGTGTGTGCTTGTTTGACTTCCTCATGCTCATACTGTATATGTGATTCTATTTTAAATGACTGAATTTAGTCATTAGCCCTGCCTGCCCTGCCTGCAATCCTTGTGAAATCTTTCCCTTTCTATCTCTGATGGATCATAATAGAAGATGCACAGTCACACCAGGAAATCTTTTTCATGTTCTCCATGTAAACTTCAATTATCTAATAAAAAAGACTGGATCAGTTTATAGAACAAAGAACTATGGGAACTGAAAAGTGCTGGTGTCGTGTCACAAGTTTGTTTGTCTTTGGTCAATAAGAGGAGTCAGCAGCTCCTATTTCCCAGCTCCTCCACTGAAAGACTCCGATCGTTTGTACAGTATCTACTGCACTGGAGTACAACAGTGTAGGTAAGGCTCTCGTCATGACAGTGTCAGGTTAGTTGTTTTTCAGTTTGTGACTTCAGGCTGTCACTACACAACTACAGTAACTAAACCAACCAACTAACTAACTAAATAGAATATACCATGTCTGTTATTCCTTAAATATTTCATTATTTACAATGTTATGTTATGTTATGTTATGTTATGTTATGTTATGTAATGTTAAGTTATGTTAAATTTCTGGAGCAGACAGTGTTACAAAAAGTACATGATCAGAAATGTGACCAGAGGACAGTGGTCAATGTTCCTGTTTGTTAATTGTCTTAAAGGGGAGTCTGGTTTTTAACACATTTAGCTCCCTTTTCTAGAGTGTCTAGGGTGCAATAGAACGATTGACACCAACATTTGGATGATTAGTCCTGTCTCGAGTATACGGCTATTTCAGAATCCTTCCTGCTTCAGACAGGCTAGCTTTGTGCATGTCTGACAATGTCTAAAACCACCTAAAACATTGTTATTTTCAAATATGCTATTCACCGAGTCATCAGTCCTGTTATATGAGCATGCAAAACAATCTTGCCGTGAAAACATTCCTGTCATGTTTTACTTAGCATTTTGAAAATCCTGGAACTATTTTCTCCGACATCCACAGCCGCCTGTAAACTTCCGCTGTACGTTTGAACGTGAAGAGTGAACGTGAAGCGTACAGCGGAAGTTTATAGGCGGCTGTGAGATATCGGAGAAAATAGTTCCAGGATTTTCAAAATGCTAAATAAAACACGACAGGAATGTTTTTTCACGACGAGAATTGTTTTGCATGCTCATATAACAGCACTGATGACTCGGTGAGTAGCATATTTGAAAATAACAATGTTTTAGGTGGTTTTAGGGAACATTGTCAGACATGCACAAAGCTAGCCTGTCTGAAGCAGGAAGGGGGGATTCTGAAATAGCCGTATACTCGAGACAGGACCTATCATCCAAATATTGGTGTCAATCGTTCTATTGCACCCTAGACACTCTAGAAAAGGGGCTAAATGTGTTAAAAACCGAACCTCCCCTTTAAATTACTTTTGACCGAAGTGTGTGAGCTTGTTTGACTTCCTTATGCTGTTCTATGTGATTCTATTAATTCTATTGATTCTATTAATGACTGAATGTAGTCATTAGCCCTGCCTGAAATCCTTGTGAAATCTCTCCATCTCCCTCACACACGCACGCGCGCGCGCACGCACACACACACACACACACACACACACACACACACACACACACACACACACACACACACACACACAAAGGTACTTGTAGGTTACAAAGGGAGCAAGAGACATTACAATGACAGCAAATGTGAATAATTCCGGTCAGCATACTGTTAGACATAATGTCATAATTATAAACTTTTAAACGATAGACAGTGCTCATCCTGTACAGAGGTGGGAAAATCCGAAGAAGTTTGTATTATTTATATTTATATCTTGTACTTTAAGTCACATCTTTTGTAAATATCTACTGTATGTGGGTCAGGAGCTGGACTGAAGATGCACAGTAACACCAATAAATCTCCATCTAAACTTCAATTAGCTAATAAAAAAACCTGGGTCAAGTTATAACAGAGAACTATGGGGAAACTGAGAAGAATATGACGTAAGATCATTACCCCCTAGTTTGTTTTTGCTGAAGAGGAATCAGCCACTTCTATTTTCCAGTTCCACTGAAAGACTCGGATCACTTTTACAGTACTGCAGTTAGACTTTTAAACAAAAACTTCTTACTTAGCACTTGGGTATTTTGTGTTGAATGGAGTACAACAGTGTAGGTAAGGATCTCATCATGACTGTCATTTGTTTTTCATTTTGCCACTTCAGATGTTAACAAACTACATAAACCAACTAACTAACTAATAATCAGAGTTGTATAAAGTACTGGAGTAGAGGAGTGGAGTAGAAGTAAAAGTACCATATCAAAAAAATTACTTGAGTGGAAATAGAAGTGGTCTCTAAACATTATACTTAAGTGGAAGTACTAAAGTATTCAAAATGTTTTGTACTTAAGTATTGCAAGTAAAAGTATTTAAAAAATTGCTACTCAAGTACTGAAAGTAAAAGTAGAAGTACTGTGTATATTAAAGAAAGCAGTCAAAAGTTTGAATATCATGTTGTTTTACATTTATTTGGCTGAAACAGTCTCTTTGGCCATAGACTCTAAGTAGGGTCAGGGATGGTCACCACCATTTGCCTCACTAAAATCATTTGAAGTTAAAGAACTTGGTGTACTCCTTCTATCTCGAAATGGAGCAGTAGACTGACCCTTACTAATGGTTCCCAATTGACTGCATTCAGTACTCCGAAAGGTCGAAGAGGAGCATGAGGTCTCGTATACCGTTTGAATCATCCAATAATGATTATGAAAACCTGGTGAGGCTCTTGTCTGCATTGATGGGCCATCATTGGATGTGGTAACATTTTTTATAAAAGTAACGAGTAACTAATCAGCACATCAAAAAAGTAACGAAGTAGAAGTATTAAATTCATCAAAAAAATGTAGTGAAGTAAAAGTGGAAGTAGGAGAAAAAAGAATACTCCAGTAAAGTACAGATACTGCATTTTAGTACTTAAGTAGGCTACTTAAGTAGTTCTACTTCGTTACTATACATCTCTGCTAATAATTAACTGTCAAGCAAACATTGGGAGAGGGCTTGTGACAACGTGTCTCTAGTCCAGAGGTGGAAAAAGTACAGAAAAATTGTAACTAAGTAAAAGTATCTTTACTTTGCTTAAATTCTACTCAAGTAAAAGTAAAAGTAACCAACAAAAAATCTACTCAAGTAAAAGTAAAAATTACTTCATTTAAAATTTACTTAAAGTACAAGTTACTTAGTTACTTTCAATTATTTGATATATATTAAAAAATCATTATCAAAAGGAATGCTAGGGTGTTGCTTGGTTGCTTTAGCAACCCCAAGAATTCATAAACCACCTGAGAGACTGAGAGAGTACTTACATTGGGCTACACGCCAATCACAATTCATAAGGTTTTCCGTTTTTTTTAGATAAGAAATGTGATCCTAGGAGTTGTAGGTTAGGTATCAAACTTTAATCTCATTATGACCAGGCAACCGATCCAGATAACAGTGACAGTAATGAGCCCAGCCAGTTCACATCTTAAGGCGTGATTTGTTAATTTTGGCATCTTGAGAGTGCTAGAATAAGGTAGCCGACTAGCTTTACGGTATTCAGGGCTACCCTAACCCTGGCTAGACTCAAATTGACCTGGACTGAAGCAATGGTTATAATGGCTGACAACATTCCATAGCCAAGGATTTCCTTTGCTTTTGAATTAATCACTTCCACAGGTTGCTTGGCTATTGTCAACATTTACTGTACAAGAATCAGGGTCAGCTCTACGCTACAGTAAATATAGTCTGTATTAACTTTCGGTTCAAGCCAAATATTTTTTCCTCACAATGATTTTTTTACTCAGTAATCAGGGAGGTTTCAAAAAAGTAGTGAAGTACAAAGTACAATACTTGCCTAAAAATATACTCAAGTAAAAGTAAAATTACCTATTAAAAAAAATACTTAAAAAATTACGAATTACTCAAAAAAGCTACTTAATTACAGTAATTTGAGTAAATGTAATTAGTTACTTTCCACCTCTGCTCTAGTCTGTAATTTGGAAATGGCTCCAAAGGTGGAGGATGTGTCTTCAAAGGCTGAGGAATGTCCACTCTGCAGGAGGAGATCATTCATCTTCCAACCTCCAAATCTGGCTTTAAGAAACCTTGTGGGGAACAAATATACCCTGCAAACAGCACAGCGTAAAACTTGTCTCAAAATCACACAGAAATGACCTCTTCTGTCTAATTGATGATGCAGCAGCCGAGATCAAGGTAGGTCTTAGTTTATTCTCTTGGGTTCCTTTCTACAGTCTTTGATTTGTTTTCAAAGCAGCCTGCAGGGAAGACTGTTCCAGAAGTAATTGAAAGCTGACAAGTCTTCTCAGGAGCGTCATAGTGGGCGGAAAGTTGGACTGAGTTATAGGGTCCCAAGTGGGGATAGGGTCCTTTAGATGTCTGGAATTGTATTCCAGGCTACATTCTACATAAAAAATGTAAATGCATATTATTTCTGCACAATAAATGAGATTTTTTTCACAAAAAGAAACCAAAATACCATTGAAATCAGTCAGACTGTATTTTGCATTAGATATTTGACCTGCTGTAAACTTATATCATGTAATTTAAGACATCTTTTTTAGAAAGAGGGATGTTTTTTATATATATATTTGTAAACATGGTCACGGTTTGTTCACAGAATTTAGGATGATGACATTTCCTGCTCTTGTCCTCTTTTCCACAGCTTGAGCTGCCCTTGAACAGGTATCAACATACCTTCAACAGGCTGATCAATCTAGATCACTAGATATGGAACTGGAGTCTGTTGACGACAAATATGAAAACTGCAACGGAACAATGCTGCCCTTGGTGTACAAGTCACTAGAAGAGAAGAAAAACTCACACAAGATTTTCAGGACGCTTGGACTCAAGGACGAGTGTGTGAAAGGACAGGAAATGGAACTGAACTCCTCCACTGCCTTGTATGTCTATACCTATTCTGGAGCAGGCACGGACTGAACAGTCTGGCATTTGGGCACATGCCAGAAGGGCCGTGGCCCTTTAAATACTCATCGCGGCCCTTCCAATACTCGTTGCGGCCCCATAATCATACGTTCAGGAACTATGTATGCAAATATCACACTGCCTGCGTTCAAAGTTCTAGTCAGATTGCATTCCACTAACACCATTTCGCTATTTATACCACTGACACTGCCATACATTACACACGGACGGTGGCATCTTGATGGGTGGGTCTCATTATGTTTCATGTTGTATTTTTCCTGAATATATATTCCAATGATGTAAAAGTGTTCAAAATAATAAAAAAAATCTATACCTATTTATATTTTGCTTTTGTTTGAGACAACTGTAGTAAAGCATTGCTTTGTGGGATTTTTATTTTCATTTACGTTCGGTTCCCGCCAAAAGAAAAAGAACGTAAAAGATTCATCAACATTCTGAAGCTTGTTGTAGAGAAAAACTGACGGTAGGCTAGATGTCGCGAATGGACAATTATAGCTATTAAGAAAAATGAGTCAAGGTCCAGGAAGAGGAGGAATTAAACGAAAGAAGGGGGGAGCGGAGAAAAAGAGGGAGAAATTGAAGAAAGCATTGCTTTTGGGGGGCGAGAAATGCGAGGTATTTTCTTAATCAGTTCAGTCCTCCGTTTCCCTAGTGACTGACGATAAACTTCCTGTGAGCACTACGGTGTGTGGCGGACAACAAATAGAAGTGTCCCATAAATTCAAGGTTGTTGTCACTGAAAACACGGTGTTCTGTTCGAATCTATGTCGTAGTATCTATTATGCCGGCTTCTTGGCTTGCTTGGAAGAAGACCATGAAGAAGTGTGTTGTTTTGTCTCTGCAATCGCCAAGAAATCACAAGGTCATTCACACATGGAATAGCACGCAGAGCTCTCTCGCCCACACAAATATCGATATTAGAAGATGTGTTGCACCGCCCGACGCTACGAATAAGACCAGGTAGGGGCTGAAGGATTTCCGTTAATAATCATTGTTTGTGTCCGCCGTGACACTTTTTTTTTATTTCACGTAAGGTCGCGTTTCTACTGTCATAAGCCAGTCCGTGGCTAGTCTCGCTACTAGCCAAGGTGATGTGATCTGTAAACCTTTTTAGCTTGTGGTAATCTGGGGGCTGTTGTAGTTTTTCTTATTCGTACTGTATTCTTAACTTCATGACTTGGTAATGGGCTCTCGAATTGGTGGCTTGTCTTGCTGAAATACATTTTAGTAGCCATATCGATGTAGCCTACGGTATGTTGTTTTGCGTTTAGCTCTGGACTGGTTAGCATAGAAGTTGGACTGACTCCCACTCATAGTCTTGTCATCATATAGCTGGGCCACTGTCCACTGGACAGCGGTAAGAAGGGGCTTTTGCGTAAAGAAGCGGTGCGGGAGCAAAGCGGACTGCGTACTGGGGGGTCTTGGGGCCGCGTTGTGGGTCAAAATGCCAGGGCCGTTTCTCTATCCCAGTCCGTCACTGTTCTGGAGTTAACAATCTAACCATACATGAGAATTTTAATGCTGCTACTCGTACTGGTAAAAACGACTACAAAGCAGGGACATATGAGTGGTATTTTCTTTATTACTGGTTAACAATGGCAATACAGGATCTGAAGAAACATCAGACAAATTGCTTTACTACGTATGGTGGTAGCAAACACCATTTCACAAAAGATCTTAAAGGCTCAGAGATCCGATTTGGTTCGTTTGCATCCACTTCCCCTATCAGACCACAGGCAGAGAAATCTGGGCATGTGTCTTGTTTTGAAATTGAAACCTGCTATGGTGCTGATATCTCACAGTATTCAGCAACCCCAGCAGAAAAGAAAGTGCTGATTCCTCCATATGAGACCTTTAGAGTCTCTGAGGTCTTAGAGAAGAAGAGTGAAGGGAGTCTCTGGTGTGACACTGTGTATAAACTGAACAGCTCTAAAGTCAGGAGTGACCTGAACTGTGTCATGACTGCAGGGGAATCTCTGATTGGTCACAGTAGTCAGTCTGTCTGGGTTGCAAGTGTTTCTGTCATCGCAGTCATTCAAAGCCTTTTGCTAGTCTGCATTTTTCTTTAAATATTTGAAGTAATATAATTCAATTTAATTTAGGCTATAAAATTAGATTGCATGTATATATAATACATTCAAGTAATTGCCTATTTAATTTACTGTAAATAAAATATAAACACAAGTTTAGGTAAATTCTCAATGGCTGAATCATCTTGTGACCAATCTGTTTTGACCTTTGATGTTACTAATGTACCTTCATACAATCAACTGCAGACTGTATTATCTGTAGTCTGATCAAATCTAATAGAATATAGCAGTCATAACTTTTCCAAAATTTAGCAGTTTCTAACTTGTGATTTTGAGTTGGAGAGAGGAAGGGAAGACTAGTCATATGGATGTTGAGGGAGGGCATAACTGCTACCCAAACTAGACAGTCTGGTGTGATAATTAGATTAGATTAGATCTAATTAGATAAATTGGATTTTCTTAATTTCTCATACTCATCATCATGGATTTTATTAAGTTCACTCGTATTTCCTGTATGATTATAGGGCTATATCAGACAGTTTGAAAAATAAAGAATGTCATGGAGTGTCCAGATTTGAGCAGTATATTAAGAAAGACAATGAATGCATTAGCATGACATAGGCTACATTAATAGGATACAATGACAAGCAATGGTGCACTGTTGTATTTTGTTGTCCACTGCACAATGGCATGAACTCATACACTTGTCTGCAAACTGTTTGAAGTAACTTTGTTGCATATTTTAAATATTTTGGTATGGTTAGAGCCTTTTGCAAACAAAATGTGTTGTTATGACAATGAGTGCCACTGTAGGCCTGTGTGTTTTGGAAATGTGCAGTTTGATTTGGAACACCAAAGCAATCAATAAAAACTGTAAGACAAAAACATTACAGTTGTACACGCAGGAGCGGTTTCTGGCATGAGCGATATGGGCGGTCGCCCAGGGCGGCATCGTCGTGAGGGCGGCATCATGGGCACTCCGAAGTTTTTTTTTAATTATTATTGCGTACGCGAGCGCCGAAAATTACAATCGCGAGTGATCCGGTTTTGCTTCATTGTCTTTCGGAAGCTTTGTTACTGGTATATCCAGAGATGTATAGTAACTAAGTAGAACTACTTAAGTAGCCTACTTAAGTACTAAAATGTAGTATCTGTACTTTACTGGAGTATTCTTTTTTTCTCCTACTTCCACTTTTACTTCACTACATTTTTTTGATGAATTTAATACTTCTACTCCATTACATTTTTGATGTGTTGATTAGTTACTCGTTACTTTTATAAAAAATTTTGGTAATGCTTTAATTTACAGCCCGTGAAGTACTGGGTAATTATTAGGTAAGAATGGTGTAACAAAAAAGTATCAAGGGATAAATTAAATTAAATTACTGAGTACTTACAGCGTACGTTTGCTGGAATAACACACGTAACAGAACTTGTTATATTGCCATAATCACAATATAAATGTGGGGTAACCTGAATGCAGAAGCGTATAGGAAAGCAAGGGTTGGATCAACATGCACGCACTTTATTTTACAGCCCGCGCATCCAACATTAGGGTGTAGTTATAGTTTTGAGGTGTTTAGGTCATTCTACGGTATTTATTCTTTAGCCTACTTTTCAGGCCTGTTTCACACACAAACTGCGCGTTCGCGGTGCAGAAGTCAGGACAGGAGCCACGCAGAACAGGCGTGCTGTCTGAATGACCTGACCTGTTACCGTGCATTCTAAACGGAAATGGACCAAAACCACACCCGCACCCACTCACACACAGGTTTGTGTTGTGACATGGATAGGCAGAGACAGCGGTTTGACAAAGATACCATTTTCACATGAAGGTCTAAGCGAACCAACATGACTGAAAATAATTCTGTTCATCAACAACAACAAGGGAAGGATGCGCGGGCTGTAAAATAAAGTGCGTGCAAGTAGATCCAACCCTGGGTTTCCTTTATGCTTCTGCATCCAGGCTACCCCACACTTATTTTGTAATTATGCCAATATTACACATAAAGTTCTATTTTGTTACGTTGTTCAATACCTATACTTACCCAGTACTTCACGGGCTGTAAATTAAAGCGTTACCAATATTTTTTACAAATCATACCACATCCAATGATAGTCTATCAATGCCAGACCAGACCATCACCAGGTTTTCATTGTAATTATTGGGCGATTCAAGCGGTATAAGAGACCTCAAGCTCCCCTTCGACCTTTCGCAGTACTGAATGAATGCAGTGAATTGGGAACGATTAGCAAGGGTCAGTCTACTGCTCCATTTCGAGATGGAAGAAGTTGATGGAAAGATGGAAGTTCTTCAACTTCAAATGATTGTAGTGATGGGAATGGTGGTGACCATCCCTGGCCCTACTTAGAGTCCATGGCCAAACAGACTATTTCAGCCAAATAAATGTAAAACAGTAATATTCAAACTTTTGACTGCTTCCTTTAATATACACAGTACTTCTACTTTTACTTTCAGTACTTGAGTAGCAATTTTTTAAATACTTTTACTTGCAATACTTAAGAGTCAGTTTCTGTAAGAATCATGCGGGTGGTGATACAAACCCTCTTCATATTCCCTTCAAATTTTGAATACCAGTAGACATGTGCCTAAGAAGGACAAAACTTTATTTTTAAACATTGAGAATGTTCCTAACAAAAGTTAGGGCTTCCCAAAATTTCAGCATAATTTTGAGGTACTGAAAATTCCAGTTTTTGCCTTCAAATATCTCATTGCGCCTTGATCTTACCATCCTGAAATTTTGGCACATAAATGTTGGGGAAATAAACCTTTGAGTAATGATGTCACTTCTGTGGCAAATTGAAGGCACTGTCCTTAAGGGCCTCTTCAAAATTGGACCTTTTACATTTTTGTACCATTTTCGTGTGCCTCTCACAGTTCATATGACACTCAAAACCTTATTAGTTTGTTATATATATTCACTTTGGAACCTCCTCTTTTAGAATTTGAATAAAATATATGGGCATGAATTGGTGATGTTAAGCTAGAGGCAATTATTTTAGGGAAATATGAAATGAAGTGCCATTCTAGATGCTCATAGCTCTGTGCGCCATCACTCAAAACAGTTGAAATTAGCCTTACTTTGTTCGTCTGCACTCATATTATCTGTGGTCCAAATATCTAGGTGGCTTTTTGGTCAATCACCGAGTAAATTAATTTTATTTACAGCAGATTTGCACCTATGATAACTTCTATGGAGGGTTGTGCTGACTAACCAGAG
This sequence comes from Sardinella longiceps, assembly GCA_027497455.2. NCBI lineage: Eukaryota > Metazoa > Chordata > Actinopteri > Clupeiformes > Clupeidae > Sardinella > Sardinella longiceps. Next base: position 12,617,676 of record JAODXP020000016.1, on the reverse strand, counting down.
ACGCCAAAGCTCTAACCCTGTTTGAGCCATTATCAGACTGTAGCTGTGGTGGCACAGTGGTTATGTCACAGACTACCAATCAGCAGACCAGGGTTCAATTCCCAAGCATCACACTATTTATTTATTGCTTTGAGTAAGCAAATTATTAGGCAACATTACTTGATTAGATAAAGAAGGCTACCACTCAAATATATTGCAAACAATACAAAAGTATCAACATTAAGTGTCTTGCTCAGGGGAGTAAGAGGACAGTCAAGTATAGAACTACCAGCTTATCAGATTACAAGTGTGCTAGGCTGTTTCTTTACACATTGTGCTATCAACACTCAATTGATGCTGCGTATAGTTTTATTCTTTGAAGATGTAGTCTTTAAATCCAAAATTTTGATTTGAAATATGAAAAGACACTTGTGCGTTTTTATAAAATCACTTGTGTGTCTTTATAACTGTTTGCTAAACCTATTATTCTTGGGAATGGTCTCCTTTGGGGCATTACTAAAGGTAATTGATCAATATCAAATCAATTGTCTGTAAATGTATCACTTTGTTTGAAAAAAAAAAGTTGAATACACCCCTCAGACAATCTAACTATTCAGCTTGGATATTGCTCACAGAATCTATTTCAAGACTCAGAATATGAGGATAACACATCCCTCTTCAGATTTAATGACTGTAAACTTAGATCAAATCTTTCTTAAACATCACATTAGACTCAGAACACTTGTGCAGAAGTATTCTTTCCTACTATAATGGGTGCTTTTGACAAGCTTAAGAGGAGCCAGAGTTAAGATCATGGTAAAAATCAACTACACAAGAACATTGTCTGTGCTGTCAATCAATTAGCAGACACACCCTACAGTGCAGGGTGAGTCTGACCATGTGTGTAGAACTACACTTCTCTGTAATGGTGACTCAAAATGTCAATTACCCATAACCACCAGTGGCATCAAGGTAACCCTTATTGAGTTGCTTAGAGTGAGACATAGTGTTCAGACATCAACTATGCAAGGTCAGTGTAAATCAGCAATTTCCATTATTGTGCAATTGAAAACAGCAACGATCCTGTTGTTGAATACAATCATTTGGCAGTTAGACATCATTTTGTCGCGCATCTATTCCAACTAATATGTGGGGAAAATTCAAGCTTCATCTGATTTCAGTACATGGCAGATAATGCTGGTGGTTTTCCCCCATTATTTAGATTCAGTGTTTATTAGCAAGTCATGTAATTTCTCACTCTTTCCTGGACATTATACACTGGCAGTTATTTAGGGTTAGACATTGCATTGCATTTGCATAAAACTGTGTGTTTTACTAGATCACAATAAAAATAAATACACATGATGAAAAGACTATGCAGAGTGTATGTCATTCAATTTGGTCTATTTGTGAGTGACTTTTTGGCACCTATTCTGACTCAAAAAAATATTTGTCATAGCAATTTGGCCCAAAATAGATGAATGTCTTTCCTAAATGTGCACTTTTGATTATGTAGCCACACATCTCAAGGGAAGGTGTGCAAAATTATACCTCAATATCTCAAATATTTCTAAGAAAACTATGCCTTCGAATGAACCCACTCCCTATTCCAAAAAAATATTTGTAAACTTCAAACTATAATACCACCAAAACTCTTGGAGACTCAAGCATGCCTTTGTATGTTTGTCAGGTGCCTCCAACATGGCTTCAATACTGACGTTTTTTTTTTTTTTTTTTTTTCTTTCAAGCTTTGTCCACATGATGGTGCTGTTTTCAATTTCACATATTTCTAGAGGGCCTATCAATGTATGTAATTTATGCAGTTAATAAATGGCATTTAATAGTTAATAAAGCAAAATGCCTCCAAGATGTTTAGAATACAAATAGATTAGATACATGTCAACATAATAAAAATTGTTTCAACCTTTTTTACTGATGGCGCACAAAGATATGGTCGTCTAATTTCAATTTCAATTTCATATTTGCCAAATGAAACATCCTCTCTATCAGTACTTGAAAATTTTGCAATCTTCAACCAATTATATTTCAAAACAGGACCTCCCAATGTGCTCATATCTTTATGAATGAGCAAGGTTACCTGTTTGCACAAGCAGTGAGAGGCCCCAAAACAAGGCTCCAAAACTGAAAAGTTGAGTTTTCAATGGCCACCTAATGACTGTAAGTTGACCTAGTGACCATCATAAAAATATGTTTCAAAACTGTTGGACCCATGCTCTGATTTTGCCAAATGTCAGAGTGCTGTCTTAAAAGCCCACTGAAATATGGACAGGCAAAGTTGTGCATTTTGAAAAGCATCAAATTTCCACCTTTGGCATGTGTCATTTCAAAAGTCCCTAGTTTTTTTTAGGAAAGGTCCAAAACATTTAAATTGTTATTTTTAAATATCTATCCCATATATGTATCTATGAGATTATTTTCATTGAGATCTGAAGAGGGTTTGTATCAGCCCCTATGGAAATCCGCATGAGTCTTACAGAAACTGACTCTTAAGTACAAAAAAATTTGAATACTTTAGTACTTCCACTTAAGTATGGTGTTTAAAGAACACTTTTACTTCCACTCAAGTCATTTTTTTGATATGGTACTTTTACTTCCACTCCACTCCTCTTCTCCAGTACTTTATACAACTCTGGGTATATCTGTGCCTGCAATAGAAGTATTTGGTATCAAATTAAAGTAGACATCCAGGGGCATGCATTGGTGCCATGTATTTGCTTGAGAATTAGGGCGTTCAATTTCAGTGTAAAGATCGCCCCCCATTTTATAATATCTTTATCTGGTGTTATAAACTTAGCTGCTGGAGTTCCATCTTATAACCAAGAGCTCAAAAAATAAAACTAAACCAAAACAATCACTACACATTATGATATAGACCTATAATTTGACAAGAAGAGTTTTCTATCACCCATTTGCAGAAAATGAACACCCCAAATCCCTTAGGGTTTGCCTGCTTTCAAACTTCAGTGCTGAAGTCTCACACACAAGAAAGGGGAGGGGTTTGGGGTTCAGATCCTCTCCTTTGCCTTAGAAGCTAGACATGCATATAGTAGAGTAACTAATAGCTACCATAAGTACCATAAGAGTTTTGCAAAAAAAAAAAAAAATGGAAATTAGCAGCAATGGCTATATAACTTTGTTTTATTATTTTTATCCTCTTGTTCTAGGCCATGATAATAAGATGAGGTGTGCTGCATCATTTTTATTATATTTTATAATAATGATAATATTTATTATTATTATTACAATGTTTACAATGTTTGGGGGGGGGCAGATAAGGTGTTCGCCCAGGGCACCAAAGAGGGTAGGTAACAATATGCCTGTTTATGAGTATAATTCACTCCAGGAACTTTGAACCTCAATCTGTTGGCATGGAAGTATCAGCTCTCAGCTTATCTTGGTCCCGCCCTCTGATTCGCTGAAGAAGGAGTTTAGGGACAGAAGTGGCTGCCCCTGTTCAACACGACAGCTGACCAACTACTGTGGTATGTGATATATGAGGGGAAACATGGAGTAAAATTCAGATTTATTGATTGTGTTAATAATGTTGGAGAGAATTTCTGGGAAATTTGCATAGAAGGAGGACGATGACTGAGTAGAGATGGTAGATTTACCAAAGCTGTGAAAGTGAAAGTAACATTTTTCCAGCAGCCATTAACGGAGGGAAGCTTGTAATACTGCATAGTCTTGGGACTCTAGTCTTGGAAATGGCTTCAAAGGTGGAGGATGAAACATCTTGTCCTGTGTGCACTGAGATCTACAAGGATCCTGTTATCCTGACCTCCTGCAGTCACAGTTTCTGTAGAGACTGTCTGGAAAAGTGTTGGAAAGCTAAACAAATAAAGGAATGTCCACTCTGCAGGAAAAGATCATCTTTTGACTTTATCCGCCCAAATCTGGCTTTAAGGAACCTGTGTGAGGCTCTGTCTGAAACTGTCTTGGAAGAGAGAAGGGGGGCAAATATCCTCTGCAAACTGCACAAGAGAAAACTTGAACTCCTCTGTCAGAATGACAAACAGCTTGTGTGTCTGGTGTGTCGAGACTCAAAATCACACAGAAATCACATCTTCAGTCCCATTGATGAAGCAGCAGCAGAGATCAAGGTAGGCCTGAGCTTTCAAATTATTCCCCTTGTTTGACTTTCTATGTCTTTCACGATAACCTTTTCTACTGTAGATGTCACTCTTGCTTATTTAGCTACTTCACATAAATGGCCAAACTTTTCTATTAAACCCTAGAGGACATTTTTTAAACTGAGTGTTTTCTGAAAAGACAGAAAGTGATTATAATTATATGATGTTCATGTGCCAGTCTGATGATGATTGACAAAGTTATCATGTGAATCTTTCCCCTGGCTGAAGTCTGCATGAAGGACAGTCTCAGTTCTTTGGTTGATCATTAATGGTTTATGACTCCTGGTAGTCAGTGTTGTAGTGGTAAAATTGAACAATGAATATTGTGATCACTACAAAGTGGACCACAATATGCAGAATCAGATCTTTAAAAGATGTGGAAAACATGCTTGATGATGGAAGATTATTGCTATGGAATTTGATTCCAGTATGCGCTGCAGGACCACCAGACTCAGAAACAGCTTTTCCACACAAGTCCAAGCAGAATGCACATTCCCGTTGCACAATAAAAACTTATCTCCATGCTGCATCCCGCACTTTTGCCTCATTGCACCTATTGTTATAACACTGTAGTAACATACTATGTTAACTAACTAATTCTGAAACACTGACAGTCTTGGAAATGTATGCTGTCTTATATTGTGTTGATTATTGTTTATGTTACTGATAGGCTATCTTTTACTGTTACTGATGACTTTTTATCATGTTGGTATCTTGATATCTTTTTGATTGCACTTTATGTCCTAGTAGTGTGTAGTACAGTTAGTGATGTTCTATGTACAGTTATTTGATTGACAATAACGTTCACTTTGACATTGACTTTTGATTATAAATTATGCAGTGTGATTTAGGAATTTTAAAAAAATTGCATTTGGTGCATTGTGGATAATCTCTATTCCCAAAATTTCAGCGGTGGATAAAACTGTGTTTACTTGTGTTTATCGCTGCTGGTAGTAGAGGTGGTACAGAACGTGTCACACTAAAGTGATCCATTCATTTCAGGAGGAGCTGAAGGCCAAACTGCAGCCTCTACAGGAGAAGCTGAAGGACTTTGAGGAAGCTAAAGTCACCTGTGATAAAACAGCTGAGTACATTAAGGTCAGTGTGATGAAGACTACTGTCATGTCTAACATGACCGTGTCCCTGGCCAAGAGGCCATGTTGTGTCCTGTTAGAGTCAGTAGGGGTGGTCAAGTCACTGGTCATAATCTCATCTGGGCCTCCACCTCAAACTCCTCCCTCCAATTTTATACCCATATCCAGTAGGAGGCGCTCACTTACCAGTTTTCACTCTCCTCCTCTCTGATGCCTCACAAATCAGCACACAGCTCTCTTCCTCTCTGTTGTCTCTCCTCTAATCACCACACAATTTTCAGCTGTTTCTTCTCCAATCAGCACACATCTCCCTTCCTCTCTCAGACTCTCAAAGACTCTGTAACTGTTTTGAATGCATAAAGAACATTCCTCAAAGGGAGTGAATGCATAAAATTTACTACACAATGTTCAATATTTGAACGTTTACAGACAATATTTCATTGTCTCCGCCAAGGAGGTTATGTTTCGTCGGAGCCTGTCTGTGTGTGTGTACAATAAAACTCTAAAAGTTCTGCGCGGATTAGGATGAAATTTTCGGATGTATGTACTGGGACAAGTGACAACTGATTAAATTTTGCTGGTGATCGGTGATCCAGAACACAATCTAGAATGGCGGAGGTCTGCGCTATCCAAGTGCTTTTCTAGTTATAGTTATGTATTGCGATTACTTTACTTTCAATTGGTATCAGTATGAACGCAATGAAATGTTATCTTTTTCAGACTCAAACCCAGAACACAGAGAAGCAGATCAAGGAGGAGTTTGGGAAGCTTCACCAGTTTCTACGAGATGAAGAGGCAGCCAGGATAGCTGCACTGAGGGAGGAAGAGGAGCAGAAGAGTCAGATGATGAAGGAGAAGATTGAGAAGATGAGCAGAGAGATCTCATCTCTTTCAGACACAATCAGAGCCATTGAAAAGGAGATGAATGCTGATGATATCGCATTTCTGCAGGTAATAAAATGTTGACTTTTGTGTGTGTGTGTGTGTGTGTGTGTGTGTGTGTGTGTGTGTTTATGTGTGAAAGAATATTTAACAAATCTAATCTTTGGTATTTTCCAGAATTACAAGACAACAATGGAAAGGTGAGTGATGTGCCTCCTGTCTCTCTCTTTCTCTGTGTTTCTGAACCCAAACCCACAGCAGCACTGACTGTACTGACAGCAACTCCTGAATGTTATTCCAGAGCCCAGTGCACACTGCAGGATCCAGAGAGGGTTTCAGGAGCTCTGATCAATGTGGCAAAGCACCTGGGCAACCTGAAGTTCAGAGTCTGGGAGAAGATGCAGCAGATTGTTCAGTACAGTGAGTAGTCTGGAAAGAAATAAAGATGCTCAATTCTAGGATCAAGAGGATGACACACAGCTACTGTATGTCTGATTAGGGCCCCATTAGCGTATGTGTACATGTGTGTGTGTGTGTGTGTGTGTGTGTGTGTGTGTGTGTGTGTGTGTGTGTGTGTGTGTGTGTGTGTTGGCAGACGCCATTAGCACCACACCTATAACAGGGCAGGATAGGAACACCCCAATAAGCCGCAACTCATTCTTCTAACAATCAATATTTAGAGTTATTTAAAATCCTCACAAAAAAGCTATGCCCCCCCCCCATTCCCCATGGGCCCTAGTAATCACCCCCCCCCCCTTTTTTCCCCATTACACTTGTGATCATCATTCACACATACTCATCACACATCACTCAGTGTGCAACTCATGTGTGTGTTCTTTCTCTCTGCAGCTCCCGTCACTCTGGATCCCAACACTGCAGCTTCACATCTCATCCTGTCTGAGGATCTGACCAGTGTGAGATGTGGTGATGTGAGACAGCAGCTTCCTGATAACTCAGATAGATTTGAGTTTGACAGTGTCCTGGGCTCTGAGGGCTTTAACTCAGGGACTCACTGCTGGGATGTGGAGGTTGGGGAGAATGATAACTGGGTCCTGGGTGTGATGACAGAGTCTCTCCAGAGGAAGGGAGACTTTACCTCCATGAGTGGACTGTGGCGTGTGTGGTATAATAATGCTGCATATGTAGCACGTGCTTCACCTCATCCCTCCACTCCCCTCACAGTGAAGCAGAAACCCCAGAGGATCAGAGTGCAGCTGGACTGGGACAGAGGAAAGCTCTCATTCTCTGACCCTGATAACAATACACACATACACACTTTCACACACACTTTCACTGAGAGAGTGTTTCCATACTTTGCCACTGCCCCACCACTGAGGATCTTACCAGTGAAGACAGCAGTTACAGTAGAGCAGCTCAGGTAGTGTTCAGGCACCTGCTGCAGTACTGATAAGTGATAACCCATTTGACCCTGCACACACACACACACACACACACACACACACACACACACACACACACACACACACACACACACACACATCAACACTTGTGAAGGCTGCGTCATGCGGAGATAGTGAAAGAGTCAGAATACAACATTGACTGCAACATCTTTTATTCAAGGCAGGCCACTGACTTTATTTCTGAAACTCTATGTAGAGTATCCACAGAAATAAATGCTCTTTTACTGTTTGTGTGTGGTCTATGTTTCAGTTCCTATGCTGTTGTCAACTATTTCACTGCTCTGTGTATATTTGTCATTTTTTGGAAGAAAATCTAATTAAAGTTTATCATAGTGTTCTTTGGACCACGACTAACTTACAGATACTGGCTTTTTCTTTAATCTCTTAGAAGAAGAAGAGTACTTTATTTTCCTTGGGGAAGGAAATTTCTTCTCTGCACTTGACTCATCCAGGGGGTTATACACACATGTACACCAGACACACACAAGTTGTAGGCTGCCATCTTGTGGCGACGCCATTGTTGGACTGTAAACAAAACATTTTGACAATGTACAGTCAATGACAACTAACAGCAAAGACCATGGAATACTCTGACATTATACAGGTAGTAATGAATCTCGTAAATCATGGCATTTTATGGTGTGCTATCACGTTATTCTTATGGACAGATTGGCGATCTGGGTAGCTCAACAATGGCGCCTGCTTACTTCTGGTAGTTTCCTCAGATTCATCTATAGGTCCTGGCTCTGCAATGAAATGTGGCCATTGACCAATCAGCTCTCACCTTATCTTGACCCCTCCCTTTCAGTGAATAAGAAAGTGAAGCTCAGTGACAGAAGGCTGGTTTGTTCAACACTATAGCTGAACAACTACTGTGGTATGTGAGAAATGAGGGGAAATATGGAGTAATATTCAGATTGGTTGTGTTGATAATATTGGAGATCATGTTGGGTCTCTGGAAGATTTGCATAGAAGAAGCACAATGACTCTAGCCTGACATAGCCCGCCCATAATACGAATGTTCATCCATATGCATGGTCTGGGAACGGTCCTCTGGGGCGTGTTTACATCGGTAGAGAGTCTACCGGCCAATAAGCGAAGCTGATTAGACGAGCTGTCCAATCGTTTCAAACCAGAAGTGAATGCCCTCCCCTCCGCAGTATAATCGCGTCAGGTTAAAGAACCTCCAGACCATGAATACGGATGAACAGCAGTATTATGGTCGGGCTATGTCAGGCTACAATGACTCTGTAGAGACGGTTGATTCACCAAAGTTGTGAAAGTGAAAGTAAAGTTTGTCAAGCAGACATGGGAGAGTGCTTGTCACAATCTGTCTCTAGTCTGTAGTTTTGGAAATGGCTTCAAAGTTGGAGGATGAAACATCTTGTCCTGTGTGCACTGAGATCTACAAGGATCCTGTTATCCTGATGTCCTGCAGTCACAGTTTCTGTAGAGACTGTCTGGAGAAGTGCTGGAAATCTAAAGAAACAAAGGAATGTCCACTCTGCAGGAAGGAATCATCGAATAGCTTTCTGCATCCAAACCTAGCTTTAAGAAATCTGTGTCAGGTTTTATCTGAAACTGTCTTACAAGAGAAGGATCATCCAAATGAGTTCTGCAAACAGCACAATAGAAAACAACTTGAGCTCTTCTGTCAGAATGACAAGCAGCTTGTGTGTCTGGTAGCCTAGACTCTAGACGTACCCCTAGTGGTAGCAAATTTGAATTTGCACAGAGGTACGTCTAGAGGCCACTGATAGAAACCCGTTTTAGCCTTCCTCTGGAGGCGGATAACCAATCACAGCGCGGTATGTGTACAGGAAATCGTAAGGCGGGCTTTGTACGATGACGACAGCCCTGCTCAAACCAGAGCGGAATCGTCTTTGGCTTTAGTTTTGGACGAATTGCACTTGTCATTTTCTTTGAAAGTGAAACAAGAAAGTGCACTGAAGTTTTTCGTTCTGAAAAAGATGTCTTTGCCGTGTTACCGACGGGCTACGGGAAAAGTTTGATATACCAGCTGGTACCACTGGCCGGAACGCTAGCCTATTACGTGAAGAGGCAGTTTGAAAGACAACGCAATCACCCGCCCCTCCATTGAGGTACAGTCTATCAGTGGTCTTCAGACTATACATTCTTATGATATAGTCTGACGTGTCAGGCTATGTGTCTGGTGTGTCGAGACTCAAAATTACACAAATTTCACAACTTCAGTCCTATTGATGAAGCAGCAGCAGAGATCAAGGTAGGCCTGAGCTTTCTTTAAAGTATTATTCTCTTATGTGTCTTTCTACAGTCTTACATGATAATGTAACCATTTTCTCATGTAGATGTCAATCTTGCTTATTAGCTACTTCACACAAATGGCCAAACTTTACTATCGAACCCTGGAGGACATTTCTTAGACTTAGTGTTTCCTAAATAGACAAAAGTGATTAGAATTATATGATTGTTTCATGTGCCAGTCTGATGATGAGTAATCATGTCAATTTTTCCCCTGGCTGAAGTCTGTATGAAGGAAAGTCTCAGCTCTTTGATTGATCATTATTGTTTATTACTCCTGGTAAGTGTTGTGGTGAATTTTGTGATCACTACTTAGTGGACCACAATATGCAGAATCGGATCTTTAAAAAGACATGAAAATCATGTTTGATGATGGAAGATTATTGCAATAGAATTTGATTCTAGTATATGCAGCAAGGACCACCAGACTCAGCAAAAGCTGTTTCCCACAGGCCATCAGACTGCTAAACTCACTCCCCCCCCCCCCACACACACACACACTGCACATTTGCCTCACTGCACCTATTTTCATAACTCAGTTCTATTGCACTCCAGTGACATACTGTATGTTAACTGACTAATTCTAAAACACTGACAGTCTTGGAAATGTATGCTCAGTGTCTTATGTTGATTGTTATGTTACTGATATCTATTACTGTTACTGATGACTATTTATCATGTTGATATCTATTTGCACTTCATGTCCTAATGGTGTGCACAGTTAGTGATGTCCTATGTGCAGTTATATTTGATTGACAATAACGTTCACTTTGACATTGACTTTTGATTATAAATTATGCAGTGTGATTTAGGATTTTTTTTTTTTTTTTTTAAATGCATTTGGTGCATGGTGGATAATCTATATTCTCAAAATTTCAGCGGTGGATAAAACTGTGTTTACTTGTGTTTAGCCACCACAATATCCCTGCTGGTAGGGTAGTGGAGGTGTACAGAATCCATTCATTTCAGGAGGAGCTGAAGGCCAAAATGCAGCCTCTACAGGAGAAGCTGAAGGACTTTGAGAAAGCTAAAGTCACCTGTGATAAAACAGCTGAGTACATTAAGGTCAGTGTGAGGAGGAATACTGTCATGTCTAACATGTGTCCCTGCCTGTTGGAGGGTGAGTATGGTGGTCAAGTCACAGGTCATCATCAATGTTCCCTCTAATTTTTTTCAGGACTGAGCAAATTAAAATTTGTCTGAGCGCCATGCTTCCGCACCGTGAGCAGATTTGCACATGCGATCGGGATAATAATGCACATATTATACTTGCCGCAATATTTAATAATAACTTCTGTTCTGTGTTGTAAACAAAAAATCCAGTGTGCATCAGTCCATAGCCATGTAGTATAATAATGCATAGTGCTGTTGACTGGTAAAGAACAAAAGCAAAAGTAAGATGCAACTACAATGCTGAACCTGAGCTAACAGAATGGGGCACAATAAATTGACTGCATTTCTGTAAGACACACATTAAGTTGAGGTCAGATGATGACTTTGTATTTGCCTACAGTATGTTGCATCAGATTGTCAGGTTCTTTGGCCTACAGACAATAATTGGTGACATTGGATTAGTCTACTATGGATTCATTCACACCAGATTTTTCTTTTAAATGGCTACATTAATTTATTTCTTACTATTAATAAAAAGTATTCGTTAGGGTTAATGATTAATTTCCTCTGCTTGCCCTCTTTGAAACCCCCTATATCTCCCCCAGATAGCCCTTTGCTTTATTTCTATTTTATCTTTTCAATGTAGCCTATAACTACAACCTGAATAAATAAATGTTTTGGTATTATTAAGGCATGGGTGTTAATGAAAAAAGATTCTATGTCCACCAATGCATGCAAACTGATTCTGGTATATCATTTATCATTATTTAAAAAAAAAAAAAAAAAAGATTTTGGCTTGACTTGGACTGGAGAGGAATTGAATATGCTGTGCAGGAATTTCCATTTGTAGCCGAAATAGGAACAGATTAGGCTACTTGATAGTAGTCTATCTGAATACAGTTTCTTTTCTCCTGCTCATTTTGATGCACAGTTCATTAGCCTATGGGTGGAGCTCTTTAACTATTGCAACAAGGAAACACCTCTCTGCCTGGACGCAGACAGAGCAGTATAAAGCAACGTGCATTGAAGATTAGCTGTCTCCTCAACCGTTTCGCCACAGTGCCAACAAGTGAGGATGCGGATGGTGACGGAAACACCGCGAATTAAATTACCGCGATGTAACCGCTTGGTGCATCAAGTTAGCGCGTTATGTGCGCAGAAGTATACCGCGGGTGTTAAGAGGACTTGAGGATTTTTTTGCGCGGTCTGAAAAATCCTGTGCGCTGCAAGCCCGAGAGGTCTGCGCGCAGCTTAGAGGGGACATTGGTCATCATCTAATCTGGGCCTCCATCTCAAACCCCTCCTCACAGCTCTCCTCCTCTCTCAGACTGTCAGACTCACTATTTTGAATGTATAAAAAGCATTCATGAAAGGGAGTGAATGCAGAAAATGTACTACTCAAGCAATGTTTAATTTTTGAAAGTTTACAGATAATGTTTCATTGAGGTGCCAACAGACCAAAGATCAGTGACGATGAGATGGGCTGCGACTTTCTAAAACCTGTGATGTTCTAAAATTCTGAAACTGCTTGCTTGATTCACCACAACTACTCTCTAACCGTTTCATCTTGTTGCGGATCTTCAGTCTGAATTGGGCTTTATAGTTAATGTAATGCAATAAGTTTACTTTCAATTTTTTATCAGTATGATCACAATGAAATATTTTTATATTTTTCAGACTCAAACCCAGAACACAGAGAAGCAGATCAAGGAGGAATTTGAGAAGCTTCACCAGTTTCTACGAGATGAAGAGGCAGCCAGGATAGCTGCACTGAGGGAGGAAGAGGAGCAGAAGAGTCAGATGATGAAGGAGAAGATTGAGAAGATGAGCAGAGAGATCTCATCTCTTTCAGGCACAATCAGAGCCATTGAAAAGGAAATGAAGGCTGATGATGTCACATTCCTGCAGGTAACATATTTGCATGTGTGTTAATCTGAATAAAGCCGTTTCATGATAAAACTGTCTGTTTTATTGGGCAATCCTGCTCATATCCACCCATGTCATACTGACCATTATTCCACACCAGATGCCATGAGCCTGACAAAGCCCAAACAGACCTGAGTTGTTAGAAAGAATCAAGAGATGAATTCACCGAAGGGTACACAGAGAAAGGTCCCTATTGTTTAAAATAATGACCGCCTGAACACGTCTTTGGTATTTTTCGCCCTCAACGGTGCCTTCCAGGCAGCGCTGCCTTCAAGGCACTACTCCACTTAGTTTAGGGTTAGGATGAGGGTTGAAGGGGTTAAGGTTAGAAATTATGGTGTGTCTGTGTGTGTGTATAAAAGAGTATTTAACATATTCAATCTTCAATCTTTTTCAGATCTACAAGACTACAGTGGAAAGGTGAGTGATGTGCCTCCTGTCTCTCTCTTGTCTGGTTCTGAACCCAAACCCACAGCAGCACTGACTCCTGAATGTTATCCCAGAGCCCAGTGCACACTGCAGGATCCAGAGAAGGTTTCGGGAGCTCTGATCAATGTGGCAAAGCACCTGGGCAACCTGAAGTTCAGAGTCTGGGAGAAGATGCAGCAGATTGTTCAGTACAGTGAGTAGTCTGGAAATAAATAAATGCTCAATTCTAGAAAGATGAGCAAACCTAGGATCAAGAGCATTAGGGCACATCAGCAACTACATTGTAAATGCAAACACACACACACACACACACACACACACACACACACAAACAAACATCTGTTAGCAAACACATTGGATTTGTATTAAAAGTGTGGGGTTGGTGTGTGTGTGTGTGTGTGTGTGTGTGCGCCTCATTAAATTATGAATGTTAACAAGAATAAGCTGAGGCTTATTAATGTGGTTGTTGTTATTAGTATGGTGCACACACACACACACACACACACACACACACACACACACACACACAGGGCCCTATGACAGAAAATTATTTTGATTTTAATATGAACATTTAGGGCCCCTTGTCAATGCCAGGCCCTTAGAATCACACACACACACACACACACACACACACACAGACACACACTCACATACACACATATACAAAATCTTAGATCCGTAGAAACATCCACAACCATCAGACAGAAGAAGGACAAATGGATGGATGGAAAGACTGGAAAACAAATTTAGGGAGAGAGAGAGAGAGAGAGTAGTAATGACTAAAGAGCATTTCGCTGTTCCTACTTCTCTCTGCCATTACAATTGGTAATACCAATTAATAATGACCATCATTCACATCCTCATCACACATCACTCAGTGTTCAGCTCATGTGTGTGTTCTTTCTCTCTGCAGCTCCTGTCACTCTGGATCCCAACACTGCACACCCAGTACTCATCCTGTCTGAGGATCTGACCAGTGTGAGATGTGGTGATGAGAGACAGCAGCTTCCTGATAACCCAGAGAGATTTGATTATTATGCCAGTGTCCTGGGCTCTGAGGGCTTTAACTCAGGGACTCACTGCTGGGATGTGGTGGTTGGGGAGAATAGATGGTGGGCCCTGGGTGTGATGACAGAGTCTCTCCAGAGGAAGGGAGACGACACCTCCATGAGTGGATTGTGGTATGTGGAGTATAATGGTGCATATAGAGCACGTGCTACACCTCAACCGTTCACTTGCCTCACAGTGAAGCAGAAACCCCAGAGGATCAGAGTGCAGCTGGACTGGGAGAGAGGAAAACTCTCATTCTCTGACCCTGATCATAAAACACTTCTACACACTTTCAGACACTCTTTCACTGAGAGAGTGTTTCCGTACTTTAACACTGTTCGTAAATTAACAGTTAGGATCTTGACAGTGAAGACAGCAATTACAGTAGAACAGTTCAGTTAGAGTTTAGACACCTGCTGCAGGTTAACTGAAGATGTGGATGGGAAGAGATGACAATAATATGCAGTCTGTTGATGACAAATATGAAAACTGCAACGGGACAATCATGCCCTTGGTGTACAAGTCACTAGAAGAGAAGAAAAAATCAGACAAAGATTTTAAGGACCCTTGGACTCACGGACAGAACGAGTGTGTGAAAGGACAGGAAATGGAACTGAACTCTTCCATTGCCTTGTATGTCTATACCTATTCTGGAGTTAACACTCTAACCATACATGAGGATTTCAATGATGCTACTCGTACTGGTAAAAATGACTACAAAGCAGGGACATATCGGTGGTATTTTCTTCATTATTGGTTAACAATGGCAATACAGGACCTGAAGAAACATCAGACAAATTGCTTTACTACGTATGGTGGTAGCAAACACCATTTCACAAAAGATCTTAAAGGCTCAGAGATCCGATTTGGTTCGTTTGCATCCACTTCCCCTATCAGACCACAGGCAGAGAAATCTGGGCATGTGTCTTGTTTTGAAATTGAAACCTGCTATGGTGCTGATATCTCACAGTATTCAGCAACCCCAGCAGAAAAGAAAGTGTTGATTCCTCCATATGAGGCCTTTAGAGTCTCTGAGGTCTTAGAGAAGAAGAGTGAAGGTAGTCTCTGGTGTGACACTGTATATAAACTGAACAGCTCTACAGTCAGGAGTGAATTGAACTGTGCCGTGGCTGCAGGGGAATCTCTGATTGGTCACAGTGGTCAGTCTGTCTGGGTTGCAAGTGTTTCTGTCATCGCAGTCATTCAAAGCCTTTTGCTAGTCTGCATTTTTCTTTAAATATTTGAAGTAATATAATTCAATTTAATTTAGGCTATAAAATTAGATTGCATGTATATATAATACATTCAAGTAAATTCTCAATGGCTGAATCATCTTGTGACCAATCTGTTTTGACCTTTGATGTTACTAATGTACCTTCATACAATCAACTGCAGACTGTATTATCTGTAGTCTGATCAAATCTAATAGAATATAGCAGTCATAACTTTTCCAAAATTTAGCAGTTTCTAACTTGTGATTTTGAGTTGGAGAGAGGAAGGGAAGACTAGTCATATGGATGTTGAGGGAGGGCATTCTGTATCTTGTGAAATACTGCTAACCAAAGCAGAGAGTCTGGTGTGGAGATTAGGTTAGATTAGATCTTAATTAGATAAATTGGATTTTCTTAATTTCTCATACTCATCATCATGGATTTTATTAAGTTCACTCGTATTTCCTGTATGATTATAGGGCTATATCAGACAGTTTGAAAAATAAAGAATGTCATGGAGTGTCCAGATTTGAGCAGTATATTAAGAAAGACAATGAATGCATTAGCATGACATAGGCTACATTAATAGGATACAATGACAAGCAATGGTGCACTGTTGTATTTTGTTGTCCACTGCACAATGGTATGAACTCATACACTTGTCTGCAAACTGTTTGAAGTAACTTTGTTGCATATTTTAAATATTTTGGTATGGTTAGAGCCTTTTGCAAACAAAATGTGTTGTTATGACAATGAGTGCCACTGTAGGCCTGTGTGTTTTGGAAATGTGCAGTTTGATTTGGAACACCAAAGCAATCAATAAAAAAGTTCTGTAAGACAAAAACATTAAACAAAAACAACTTCAACATTTTATGATTTTTTGTACAATTTAAATTAGGTGCAGTTGTACACGCCCCTCAAATCACTAACAATATGCCTGTTTATGAGTATAATTCACTCCAGGAACTTTGAACCTCAATCTAGAGGTCATAAAGTGCTCAAATGCCGGTTCTGTGATGAAATGTTGGCATGGAAGTATCAGCTCTCAGCTTATCTTGGTCCCGCCCTCTGATTCGCTGAAGAAGGATCTTAGTGACAGAAGTGGCTGCCCCTGTACAACACGACAGCTGAACAACTACTGTGGTATGTGATATATGAGGGGAAACATGGAGTAAAATTCAGATTTATTGATTGTGTTAGTAATGTTGGAGAGAATTTCTGGGAGATTAGCATAGAAGAAAGACAATGACTCTGTAGAGATGGTAGATTTACCAAAGCTGTGAAAGTGAAAGTAACATTTTTCCAGCAGCCATTAACGGAGGGAAGCTTGTAATACTGCATAGTCTTGCGACTCTAGTCTTGAAATGGCTTCAAAGTTGGAGGATGAAACATCTTGTCCTGTGTGCACTGAGATCTACAAGGATCCTGTTATCCTGATGTCCTGCAATCACAGTTTCTGTAGAGACTGTCTGGAGAAGTGCTGGAAAGCTAAACAAACAAAGGAATGTCCACTCTGCAGGAAGAGATCATCTTTTGGATTTGTCCATCCAAATTTGGCTTTAAGGAACCTGTGTGAGGCTTTGTCTGAAACTGTCTTGGAAGAGAGAGAGGGTGCAAATATCCTCTGCAAACTGCACAAGAGAAAACTTGAGCTCCTCTGTCAGAATGACAAGCAGCTTGTGTGTCTGGTGTGCCGAGACTCAAAATTACACAAAAATCACAACTTCAGTCCCATTGATGAAGCATCAGCAGAGATCAAGGTAGGCCTGAGCTTTCTTTAAAGAATTATTGTCTTGTGTGCCTTTCTGTAATCTTGCATGGTAACCTTTTCTCCTGTAGATGTCACTCTTGCTTATTAGCTACTTCACACAAATGGCCAAACTTTACTACTAATCCTGGAGGACATTGTTCAAAATGAGTGTTTTCTGTGTAGACAAAAGTGATTAGAATTATAAGATTGTTTGATGTGTCAGTCTGATAAAGAGTAATCATGTGAACCTTTCCCCTGGTGGAAGTCTGTATGAAGGACAGTCTCAGTTCTTTGGTTGATCATTCCTGATTCAAAAATTGTTTGCTTAACTGACTAATTCTAAAACACTGACAGTCTTGGAAATGTATGCTCAGTGTCTTATGTTGTGTTTATTGTTATGTTACTGATATCTATTACTGTTACTGATGACTATTTATCATGTTGATATCTATTTGCACTTCATGTCCTAATGGTGTGCACAGTTAGTGATGTCCTATGTGCAGTTATATTTGATTGACAGTAACATTCACTTTGACATTTTATTATTAATTCTCAAAAAATTGCATTTGGTGCATGGTGGGTAGTCTCTATTCCCAAAATGTCAGCGGTGGATAAAACTGTATTAACTTGTGTTTAGCCACCACAATATCCCTGCTGGTAGAAGAGGTGTAGAGAACACGTCACACTAAAGTGATCCATTCATTTCAGGAGGAGCTCAAGGCCAAACTGCAGCCTCTACAGGAGAAGCTGAAGGACTTTGAGGAAGCTAAAGTCACCTGTGATGAAACAGCTAAGTACATTAAGGTCAGTGTGATGAAGACTACTGTCATGTCTAACATAACTGTGTCCCTGACCAGGAGGCCATGTTATTTCCTGTTGGAGGGTCAGCAGTGGTGGTCAAGTCAGTGGTCATCATCTCATCTGGGCCTCCATCTCAAACTCCTCCTTCCCACGTTAAATCCTTATCCAGTAGGAGGCGCTCACTTCCCAGCCTTCACTCTCCTTCAATCACCACACAGATCTCTTCTCTGTGAGACTTTGAGTCACAATTTTGAATGTATAAAAAACATTCATCAAAGCTGAATGCAAAAAATGTACTACACAAGCAATGTTTAATATTTGAAAGTTTACAGACAGTGTTTCAGTATAGTTATTATGTAATGCAATAAGTTTACTTTCAATTTTTTATCAGTATGATCACAATGAAACATTTTTTATCTTTTTCAGACTCAAACCCAGAATACAGAAAAGCAGATCAAGGAGGAGTTTGAGAAGCTTCACCAGTTTCTACGAGATGAAGAGGCAGCCAGGATAGCTGCACTGAGGGAGGAAGAGGAGCAGAAGAGTCAGATGATGAAGGAGAAGATTGAGAAGATGAGCAGAGAGATCTCATCTCTTTCAGACAAAATCAGAGCCATTGAAAAGGAGATGAAGGTTGATGATGTCACATTTCTGCAGGTAACAGTAATATTTGCATAAGTTTTGTTCTGATTACAACAGTTTCATGATAAACTGTCTGTTTTAATGGGCTAACCTACCCATATCACTCATGCCATCCTGTCCATTGTTCCACACCCAATCCCATGAGCCTGATTTAACCTAATTTTGGTATGTATGTGTAGCACTCGTTTCAAAAAATAAGTTTAAAGTGCAAGTGCTGTCAAAAGTGTGGCCAGTATCAGAAAGTCTGGGCTCGTCTACTGGAGGTAGAGTGGATGTAAAAACAGACTAAGTACAAGAGAATTGTATGTATATGTAATGTATTTAATGAATGATAAAATATTGTAATAAAATGTGTTCAAAGATATCAATAAATAAAATCAAAGATGGATTAAATAAAATATCAAATAAATCAATAAATAATCAAATAAAAGAATAATTAAATAAATAAATAACAAAATGTAAAGGATTCAATATGTACAATTATCAATATTCTTTTCTTATTCTTTCTGGGTGCACCCTATCTAACTAAACTATCTATTCTTTCTTAATTTCAATCAATGGAAAATCACAAATATTCAATTGGAAACTTTTTTCAAATAGATCAAGATTGATTCTTTAGAATGTACTGATTAGCTGATTACAAAATATACAGTCTGTCCAACGTGGGGGTAAAAGTCAGAGTCAGTCAGTCAGTCAAAGTCAAACGTCCTACCACCAGGGAGGGAGGCAGTGTGTGTGTGTTTGTGTGTGTGTGTGTGTGTGTGTGTGTGTGTGTGTGTGTGTGTGTGTGTGTGTAAAAGAATATCTAACATATCCAATATTTGGTATTTTCCAGAACTACAGGAGTACAGTGAAAAGGTGAGTTATCTTCCTCCTGTCTCTCTCTTCTCTGTGGTTCTGAACCCAAACCCACAGCAGCACTGACTCCTGAATGTTATTCCAGAGCCCAGTGCACACTGCAGGATCCAGAGAGGGTTTCAGGAGCTCTGATCAATGTGGCAAAGCACCTGGGCAACCTGAAGTTCAGAGTCTGGGAGAAGATGCAGGAGATTGTTCAGTACAGTGAGTAGCCTGGGAAGAAATAAAGATGCTCAATTCTAGGATCAAGAGATGACACACAGATACTGTACTGCACATTAGCAACTTAAAGTTTTCTTTGTCAAACAAAACACAACAGAACAAACATCTGTTCATGGACACACTCTACTCATTGGATTTGTATTACAAATGTGGGATTATAAATTCCTGAATGTGTGTGTGTGTGTGTGTGTGTGTGTGTGTGTGTGTGTGTGTGTGTGTGTGTGTGTGTGTGTGTGTGTGTGTGTGTGTGTGTGTGTGTGTGTGTCTGTGTGTGTGTGTCCAATAGAACCAATAACAGGCAGGATAGAAACACACCAATAACCCTGAGCTCATTCTCCTAACATTATCACCCCTGATGGGTTGAAAGACAAATTGGATAAATCAAGTCATATAGCACAATTAACACATGTACTTTATAAATAACAAATGGAAGGAGTAAGAGAGAGAGATAGAGAGAGAGAGAGAGAGTTATTGTAAGGTGTTTATAGATAAATTAGCCTAAATTGTGAAGTTAAGTTTAGATTAAATTAAGATAGTTCAAGCATAAGTAAAAGTTAAAGTATTATTATTATTATTATTATTATTATTATTATTATTATTATTGTTATTATTATTATTACTACTACTATTATTATTATTGCTGTTATTATTACTGTTATTGTTGTTGTAAAAAAAAAAAAAAAAAAAAACTTCATTTAATCTATTCTACCAAACACCATTGTACTGAAGATAGTTGTGGTTATTTTCATAAGTCTAGCTAATAAGGTCCATTTTGACTGTCTTAAATGTGTTCATTTCATATTAGCTGCTGGAATATCCAGGGTCTTCGCTCTTCAGCCTTTGAGCTGAAAAGTGGTAACCCTGATTTTCTGAACTCTATCAAAGGTATAGATATAGTTATTTTGACAGAAACATGGTGTCAAAAGGATATGTTCACTTGTTGTCCCCCAGGATATGCAGAAGTCATGGTGCCCTCTATAAAATTAAAAAATGTACGCAAGGGCAGATCATCAGGTGGTATTTTGGTTTGGTGCAAAGAAAATATTTGGAACCAGATCTCACCTGTAAAACAGGGAAAATCACACATCTGGTTAAAATTGGATAAAACCCTGGGCATAAATGATAAAAATGTATATCTGTGTGCAATTTATATACCACCAATAGACTCTCCTTATTTTGAGGAGAGTGTTTTTGAAACACTTCACACAGAAATTTCCTATTTTCAGGCCCAGGGAAATATAATGCTAATTGGAGATTTAAACGGACGTACAGGAAATGAACCTGATGTCATCGATGCACAGGGAAACAAACATGTATTTGGTCAAGTTCCCCTGTTTAGCACACCCACCATCACCTACCGACACAGCCTTGACTCTGAAATAAACCAAAGTGGCAGGGAGATAGTGCACCTCTGTCGAGCCTTAGGCCTGTATATAATTAATGGTAGGTTCAGAGGGGACTTTTTAGGGAGATTTACATACTCGTCAGCTCTTGGGTCCAGTGTGGTAGACTATGCAATCACTGACATGGATCCCTCCACTATCAGTGCATTCACTGTCAGACAACAGTCCCCACTGTCTGACCACATGCAGATAAATGTGTTCCTGAAACACTCAAATGTAATAAGTGGCACAGAAACAGAACCTTGTGAACTTTACAACTCACATTGTAATTTCAGATGGGCCCCAGACAGCAGAGACAAATACATCATGGTCTTGAAATCACCTGAGCTGTTAAAAAACATATTAGACTTTTGTCAAAATAATTATGTCCCGACCAGAGATGGCGTAAATAAGGCCACTGCAGATATTAATACAATATTTCATAAAGCTGCCATTAAAGCAGACCTTAGAAAGCCAAGATCGAAAGCCTTCAAAAGGCAAAAAATGGGCAATTGGTTTGACCAGGAATGCAAAAGCATTCGAAAAGATCTCAGAAAAATGGCAAACAAAAAACATCGAAACCCAAATGACCAATCCTTGCGCATTAGTTACTTCGAAATTCTAAACAAATACAAACGTACAATTAACAACAAAAAACATAAATACATTGACATGAAAATTGAAGATATTGAGAGAGCGGTTGACCAAAACCAATTTTGGGATTTGTGGAACAATTTGAACCATAAGGAAACACAATCATTACCCATTCAAAATGGGAATATTTGGAAAGAACACTTCCAAAGTCTTTATAAAGACATAAAAATAAGTGGCTCTGAGCAACTTCTTATAAAAGAAAAGCTCAAGTCACTGGAAGAAAAAAATTAAAAATAACCAAAACCCCCTAGATTTCACAATTACAATGAAAGAACTATCCACCCACATCAATTCTCTTCGACCAAGAAAGGCTAGTGGTCCAGACAGTATAAGAAATGAAATGCTCAAGTTTAGCACCCCAGAGATGCAGGGGGCAGTGTTGAAACTGTTCAACACTATACTTCTGTCAGGACATTTTCCTGACATGTGGTGTAATGGGCTTATTTCCCCCATTCATAAAAGTGGGGATAAGTCAGATCCAAGCAACTACCGTGGCATTTGCGTTAGCAGTTGTCTAGGAAAGTTGTTCTGCAGTATTGTAAATAAAAGAATTGGAGATTTTCTTGATGAACATTCTATATTAAGTAAAACCCAAATTGGCTTCTTACCAAAACACCGCACATCAGATCATATATATACTCTCCAAACGTTAATCAACAAACATGTCAATCAAACTAAATCTGGAAAAATATTTGCCTGTTTCATCGATTTTAAGAAGGCTTTCGATTCAATTTGGCATGAGGGTCTGCATTATCGGCTGCTAAATTGTGGGATAGGAGGTAAAATATATGACTTGATTAAATCTATGTATCTGAACACCAAGTGCGCTGTCAAAATTGGGGATAAACAAACGGAATACTTCACACAAAAAAGAGGTGTCCGTCAGGGCTGTAATTTAAGTCCCACATTATTCAACATATACATAAATGAACTGGCAACCCAACTGGATAATTCTCCCGCCCCTGGCCTCTCCCTCTTTGACAAAGACATAAAATCTCTGCTGTTTGCCGATGACTTACTCGTAGTGTCTGCAACAAGTCAAGGGCTACAGTTACAACTCGACATAGTCGAACAATACTGTAGAACTTGGGCCCTAGAAGTTAATCTAAAGAAAGCAAATGTTATGATATTTCAAAAACGTGCCAAATGTCAAGAAAATAAATACAACTTTGTAATAAACAATGCTGTTATTCCACATAGCATGAGCTATACATACCTGGGCATAACAGTAACAGCCTCAGGGAACTTTAATATGGCAGTGAATGCACTAAAAGAAAAAGCTCGTAGAGCACTAAATTCAATTAAAAGAAAATTTTTTAATCTCCAAATTCCAATTAAAATCTGGCTTAAAATATTTGACAGTGTCATCTTGCCGATTGCGCTATATGGTAGTGAAGTATGGGGTCCACTCAGTCACCATAGCTATCCACACTGGGAGAAACACGCCACAGAATCCCTGCATACAGAATTCTGTAAATATATTTTACAAGTACAAAGAAAAACTCCAAACAATTCCACAAGAGCAGAATTAGGCAGATTCCCATTAATTATAAACATCAATAAAAGAGCACTAAATTTCTTCAATCATCTTAAATCCAGCCCCCAAGACACCCTCCATTATAAAGCCCTCCAAACCCAGGAGCTGAACCCAGAAAAAAGTCCACTGCATCAGTTGTTGCTGAGACTAACCACCACACCCCAAAAATATCCTGGCCAGTCTCACAACATCACTGTTTTCCAAAAACCAATCAGAGTAAACCAAATTATAAAACAATGTAAAGAAGCTTATTTGGAACATTGGACTGAAGAAACTAAAAACCAAAGTAGATTACAATGTTATCTGGCCCTAAACAGAGAATATAAATTAGCAGAATATCTCTCTACTGTCAGAGATAGAAAACAGAGACTGACCCTTACCAAATACAGGCTAAGTGACCACAAATTGGCAATCGAAAAAGGAAGACTTAAAAAATCATGGCAACCAAAAGAAGACAGAATATGTGGTCACTGCTCGACAGGTGAGGTTGAGACAGAGATGCACTTTCTCCTTGAGTGTACATCATTGTCTCCAATTAGAAACAATTATTTTACAAAATTCAATAATGAAATTCCCAATTTTCATAAACTTAATGACAATTTAAAACTTAAAATAGTACTGGGGGAAGGAGACAGGGCTCACCTTGCTGCCCAATATGTATCCCTGTGCCACAACTTGTGGGAAAATGAGTGAATGACATCCAGACACACATATCCACACACACACCAACACTCTCCCATCTCACACATACACACACACAGACACATACACACAAACATTCACACACACATTATTGTATGATGTTATTTTATGTTGTATTGACTGCCAATATGTATATGTTATGTATGTATGTCTTTGCTTTGGCAATAATGTTATTGTGACATTCATGCCAATAAAGCCTTTTGAATTTGAATTTGAATTTGAGTGAGAGAGAGAGAGAGAGAGTGTGTGTGAGAGAGAGAGAGAGAGAGAACTCTTGCAGTGCTGGGATCAGTGGTTAAAGTGTGATTTGTCAGGAGGGGAAACGTATCAAATTTTGTGTCGGTGCATAATATTATTTATTACATTTTTGCTGATATCTCGCCATTGGAAGCATGCTAGTATGATATTGTATATTGTATGCCAATTTACAAAAATACATTTACTGACAATATTTTATGAAGAAGAAGAATGTCACAATCCTACTTCTCTCTGCCACTTGGTAACTGCTATTACACACTACTAATAATGACCATCATTCACATCATCATCACACATCACTCAGTGTTCAGCTCATGTGTGTGTTCTTTCTCTCTGCAGCTCCTGTCACTCTGGATCCCAACACTGCAAAACCCACTCTCATCCTGTCTGAGGATCTGACCAGTGTGAGACGTGGTGATGAGATACAGCAGCTTCCTGATAACCCAGAGAGATTTGATAAGTATTCCAGCGTCCTGGGCTCTGAGGGCTTTAACTCAGGGACTCACTGCTGGGATGTGGAGTTTGGGGAGAGTGATAGTTGGTTCCTGGGTGTGATGACAGAGTCTCTCCAGAGGAAGGGAGACTATGACTCCATGAGTGGACAGTGGATTGTGTCATTTCAAAATGCTGTATATGAAGCACAGGTTCCACCTCATTCCTTCATTCGCCTGCTTCATTAGTGAAGCAGAAACCCCAGAGGATCAGAGTGCAGCTGGACTGGGACAGAGGAAAGCTCTCCTTCTATGACCCTGATAATAACACACACATACACACTTTCAGACATACTTTCACTGAGAGAGTGTATCCATTCTTTAACACAAACCTTCCACTGAGGATCTTACCAGTGAAGACAGCAGTTACAGTAGAGCAGCTCAGTTAGAGTTCAGACACCTGCTGCAGGTTAACTGGGGATGTGGATGGGAGCTCAAGTGAGTACTGAAATTTCATCTGACCCAGACAGTAACACACACACACACACACACACACACACACACACACACACACACACACACACACACACACACACCTTTGTTCCTGAAACGTCATGTAGAGTAGGCTATCCACATAAAAAGTGCTTATTGACTGCTACTGTGTGATCCATGATTGTCTATATGCTGTTGTAACAAGAGTAACTATCCCCCTGTTAAGTCTATTTTTGAAAGACCAAAATAAAGTTCTTTGAACTTCTCATTGAAACAACCGTTTTTCTGAAAAGCATTTCATGAGGTTGGGTAAAGCACAGATGGAATGTGTGTGTGAAGACAGTCAGTCCAGAGCAATACTATACGATACAATATGCATCCTAAACATAACAGCTATGTCTGCTTCTACGGTACTAAAACGTCTCATTATGACCGCCGTGCAGCGAAGCAGCGGTCATGTTGGTTTAGTCAGAGTTCTTTTTTCCGGACCAATTTTCCGTCAAGGATTCCCAGGACACTGAAACACCTGGGCGCACGAAACCTGGTGGGCATGTAGCCCCACAAGGGTAGCATGGAACCATTGTTTTTCATTTTGATCCGTCGAGGGTATGGCAGAATCAGTTTTCTGTTAATTTTTCAAGAACTGTATAGCGTAGGAGGACCACATTTTTTGTATTTTGGTCTGAAGGGGCATGGTCAACCCATACCATAACCACTCTTTTTGTATAGCGCCACCTAGATAAAACTGAATAAGGAGTTGTAATTGCAGGTCTCTCTCGTCGACATGGTCAAAACTGCACGAAATTAGAGATATAGGATCATTATGTCACCGTCTGAGAGCACGCCAAGTTTTGTGGAATTCCGTTCATGGGGGGCCATACAATAAATGAATTTATGTCATTATACCTCAACTGGCCTCTAGGTGGCCGGACACAGTTTTCTGTGAATAACTTGAGAACCGTAGGGCCTGGGGGGAGGACCACATTTTTTTTGTAAGTATGTCTTAAGGGGCCATATCAACCCATCCCATAACCACTCATTTCATGTATAGCGCCACCTAGTTAAAAATTAAAAAGCAAAAATTAGATGTTGTAATCGCAGGTATCTCGCAGGCTGACATAGTCATAAATGCACAAAAGTGAAAGTGTAGGTTCATTATGACACCCTTCAAATGTATGGCAAATTTTGTGGCCTTCCGTTCATGGGGGGGCCATACAATAAATTAATTTCTGTGTACATTTAGTGACTGTACACCTGGATGGCTGGACAGACAGGAGGGCCCAGATTTCGGCAGATTTTGATTGACGGGCATTCTGACCAATGAGAACACTAAGAATTGCAACTTCAACAAACACATGGTGGCTTCTGGCCCGACATCCATAACGAAAGTTTAACAACGTGGCTTCTGGCCCGACATCCATAACGAAAGTTTAAGTTAAAACACCATCACACCATCTCCCGAGGTGGACGGCCGCTCTATCTACCCATTGGTCTCATCTGTATACTCACTGTCACTAGATTATGAACTAGTTTACATTCACAAAATTCATTGTGACAGTTTGTTTTATTTTCTCTCATCACGTTGGAAAAACTCAAAATTTTCACGTTGGAATAATTCAAAATCTTCATCATGAAAGTGCATTTAACCTAATGTAGAACCATGTACAACCTTTAAATAATATTTAAGAAAGTATTAAATTAAATCATATTAAGTCTGTAAGACATGCAATTGTAAACTCATATTTATTTTGCATGAGATCACAAATGTGGACGCTCTATCTACCCATTGGTCTCATCTGTATACTCACTGTCACTAGATTATGAACTAGTTTACAGCAGAAATGGAAGGGGCAGTCAAAAAGATATTTGAAACATAATTGATTGTGATTTGGTTTATTTTATTTTCTCTCATCACGTTGGAAAAACCGCCAAATGAAACTTTAATTCACAATCTTCATCATGAAAGTGCATTTAACCTTTCCATAATTTATCCAACATGGTTTTAAATGACATTTAAGAAAGTATTAATTTGTTAAGTCTGTAAGACATGCAATTGTAAATTCATGTTTATTTTGCATGAGGTCACATGTGTAACAGCAAATTTGAAGTTGACATTTAAGAAAGTATTAATTTGTTAAGTCTGTAAGACATGCAATTGTAAATTCATGTTTATTTTGCATGAGGTCACATGTGTAACAGCAAATTTGAAGTTGTAATTATTTTGCATAAATTCACATCAGTTGGTGAGAATGTACAATGTAGTTGCTGTTTTTTCTAAAATTCGGTGACAAAATAGTGGGCAGTCAAAATAGAAGGGGTCAAAAGATAAGTGTGCTTCCTCGGTGCAGCCTCCATGTAAATCTTTCTCCTCTAAGCTATGAGAATGAGCATGAGAATCCAGCAGATGGGCTCCTTACATGAGGAAGAGCATGTGGCCAGAGAATGTAGTCAGGGGGTTGTTCCGATCATCATACACCCATGAATTAACATTCAGCCTAACAAAGACTACATCTCCCACCTCCAGCAGCAGAGAGATGCCAATGGATGAACTCCCACTGTGGGTCGGCTGATGAGTTTTAGTGATGCGAACACGCTCTGCATTTTTATACAGTAAGACCTCTGCTCTTGTTGCTGGATTACCAATACCATGAAGAGACACATCAAACTGGTAGACACCTCTGACAGGTGCTCTGAACACCCCTGTGAAAGGAAGTTGAAAACAAAACAGGAAAACTTTAGTTAGTGTCTGTTATGTTACTTTTCATGAGCTGGTAAGACGTGATGCTAATAAGGAATGTCGCTGATGGGTCAATGCATATTTTCAACCAACCAACCTATTTTCATACTGAATGTACTTTTTCTCTAGCCTGGTGATGCCATCCTACGTACCTCCGCCAAACATTTTATCTCCATATGTAGTCTGGTCCAAGCCCCCCTACCCTTTCCCTCGGTTGCTCTACGGTTTAGCCAATCAGCACACAATTTAGAGCGATGTCTCAGAATTGTAGTCCTACAGCATAGGAACACGTTTGTTATTCTCCCACCTACTTTTCGAATTACATTCACAAAAGACATTAGCATCCATGATGTTGAGGATTTATTGCCACTACGATGTCAAAATAGATCAGGAGTGCGTTTCCCAAAAAACTAACGAACGTAGCATTTAACGAAGATCTTACTATGTTAGTTCAAGCTAGCGACTGAACTTATTCCCGCGTGTCCCAAAACGAGATAACTAAGTAAGTACCTCCATAATAAGAAGTTGGTTAGTAGGGAAGACGTTAGTCCAAACTATGTCCTTTGCAGATGTTTATGGAATTGTCCGGAGAGTTCGTAGGCATTCGTTGCGATTAGGATCATGGGATATCGCCAATGTTACCAAATGTAAAACTACGGTGTTGTCATTTACAGTTGTGGATAATGTTCACTGTCTGTCCTGTTTGCAGAGAGTTTTAGAAAAGGAGCAATTTCAATGAGTTTGTGTTGGAATATGTTCAGAAATAAAGCATGGGCTTCGGGGAGGACGTGCTATTAGCCAATAATGCCAATGCCAGCTTCACAGTTATTTTAGAAAGTTAAGCATGGGCTATTTGGCCATGATAGTAGTATTTAATGAGCAACTACACACCATTATTAATAAATTCTAAAAACGTATATTTATATGTATGATTTGAACAATTCTTGATGGTGGTTAGTTCAATTAGTCAGTGGCATACCTTGCTAAGGCAGTCACGTAGAATTGGGTACATTACTTGTTTTGTCAATTCAAGTTCGAATCCAGCCGGGAATGCTGTAATGACGGCTTGATTATAAATTAGGAATCGTAATGTAAAAGATTTAATTGCATCAAAGTTGTAATTTGAAGTTTCTGCCAGTCAAGGAGACCAATTGTTTTGACAACATGCATTTTACAACGTGTATCCTCTCGTCAGTTAAACTCATTTGTATGAGTCAAACTGAGGTCAATCAAACTGTGATAATTAATTCACGCTGTAGGTGGGAGTAATGCATCAAGTGGTGTCGCGTCAGCAGTATTTCACCCCAAAACAGCCAAAGAAGACATCACGTGGCCATATAACTAAGCTTCTTTGGCTTTAACTTGCACGTTGGAGTGTCAGCTTGACAACTAACAAGATTTACTAACAAGATACTATGCTTAGTTTGGACTATGCTTTTGGGGGACACCAGTGATGAACTAACTATGCTTTGACTAACGACGTTATCACCATAGTTAGTTATATTGTCAACAAAGGAAGCTCGTTAGTCTGGCTGATGGCTTTGGGGAACAGAAACATATTCCAAACTAACTAACAAGCTAACTTAGTTAGCAACTATGCTTTTGGGAGACGCACCCCAGAACTTGCCAGAGATCTGTTATTACTGAACGCGGAAGTTGTAGGCGTGAGAGCCAGGTGAGAGAATACGTCATATCCAAACGGAAACCTATTTCAATTGCGTTGGGCCAGAGTCAGACTGTATGACATAGTCAACAGTCGCTTTCGCCCAGGCTACTTTTTCTCTATAACTTCATAACAAAAAAAAATTCTTGCTATCAGTAGTGTATAGGAGAAAGGGTTTGTGACAACTATCCCATTTTCCGATTATTTTGTTGTGTTTTGTGAAAAAGATGATAATAAAGAAAATACTGTTTTCTATATATTCTCAATGGGGAGGGTGTATGTTTGCCACATATGTATGCTAAACTATTGTCAGACACACCCACTTCATACGTCATTCTCAATAAAGGTAGATAAAACATAAAGCCAACAACATCAGCAACCCTCTAATTTCTTTACTGTTATATTACATGTACTGTACCTGTATTTGAGTTGTAAGCATTTCCAACATTGGTGACAACATGTTTGTAAACCAGGGGAACTTCTGTTGAAAAGGGTCCTGTGTTCCCATACCCAGACTCCAGCAGTGGCAGAGAAAGACACCTTCCTCTCCTCTCTCTCCCTCCTCAGCTCCTCCACCTGGCTCCCTGTTACATTCAAACTGCCTGCTTGGTTCTCCTGTTTCTCCTTCAGCTCTTCAATAACAGCTCTCTGCTCCTCCACTGTCTTCTCACTTGCTCTCAATCTGGTCTCCATAGTCTCAGCTTTAGTCTCACTGGCTCTCAGTCTGGCTTCAGTCTGTTTGAGCTCAACTCTCTGCTCCTCCACTGTCTTCTCACTGGCTCTCAGTCTGGCCTCTAAGGCATCCACTTGTGTCTTTGTGAATCTGAGCTCCACTTTGAGCTCCGTCACCAGAGCAGTCATCTCTCTCAGCACAGTGTGGGTGTCAGGCTGTTCAGTTCTCTCTGCTGCATCCAAATCCTCATTTTCTCTGGTCTCTGCTCCAGTATAGAGGCCGTGGTGACTGATGTCGTCACTGATGGTCTCAGATCTGGGTTGTGCCTCAGCCATACTGCAGCACAGCAGCACCAGTAGAGCTCCACAAGTCTTCATGTTGACACTACAGGATGCCTCTCTGTTCTCACAGACTGTTTCTTACGCTTTAATATATGGCTGCTGTTCACTGGTTACTGATTACCAAGTCTTTATTACATACTGATAGGTAAGGGATAGGTTCAGTCTCAACTACCCCCACAAGGAACAAGGAAATGTTATTGTCACATTTATTTTCTTGAACTTCCTTGTCATCCTGGTATTGTGCATAAATTAGGGGTGTTGGGCAGGGCAGGAAGTAAATGCATGAAATTCCGTTGGGGTTGAAGAGGAATGTGTGTGTGTGTGTGTGTGTGTGTGTGTGTGTGTGTGTGTGTGTGTGTGTGTGTGTGTGTGTGTGTGTGTGTTTGTGTAGGGGTGGGGTTGGGTGTTAGGCTGTGTAGAGAAGGGGGAGTATAAATGTGTGTGTGAATGTAAATGTAAAGTTATGTAATGAAATACATGAACAGACATCCCACAGGCACTGTTTCTCTCTCTGTCCCTCTCGTTCACTCTCATACAGTATGCGCGCATACTAAGATGCGCGATGTAGAGGTAAATGTTTCACCTGCATGCTCTGGCTTGCTAGCTCTAGATTCACTCTTCACCTGCATGCTCTGGCTTGCTAGCTCTAGATTCAGGGAGATATTATTCAATTTGCGGGCATCAGGGAGGCATTATCAATATCAGGGAGTCTCCCTGACTTTCAAATTCTGTTGGGGTTGAAGTTGAAGAGGGGTGTGTGTGTGTGTAGGGTTCGGGTGGGGGTTAGGCCAAAGATCATGGAATACTGAGCAAGATAAGGCATCATAATACATTTCAATGGGAGCAAACTGGAATACTTCCTGTCTGCATAAATGCATTACATCACAATAAGAAAGATTCTTTAAGTCTGCATAAATCATTACATCACAATAAGAAAACATTCTTTAAGTCTGCATAAAGGGGATTTTTCCCCCCTCCCCTTGCAAAAATAGAACCAGGAACTGAACCAGCGTTGACACCTCTCGCTCCGCTTGAATCCTCTCTGGTTAGGCTGTGTAGAGAGGGGGAGTATAAAGGTGAAGTAGTGAAGTGGTATTATGGGATGGGCAAGAGTGGTTGGGAAGAGAGAGAGAGGGAATTTGTAATCTAGAAATCATAGCAGCAGCAAATGAATTTGCTCAGCCTGTACTGTGCATCTAGTAGCAAGCCATAGGGAATTTGATTGGATGACGCCTTTGGCGACATCTATTCACGACGCTCTATGTGTTTAGGGCGGGCTTCGCCGAACACAGCTTTCTTTTGAATTGGTGTTTACATCTCGTCCGTTCCTCCGATTGGCAATAGGCTATCCTGTTGCGGCCAGAAGTCCAAAGTTAACAGCCTTGTCCACCCACGATTGAGTTTGGTCTATCTCTCGATGCCAGACTATACATGTCGATGATATAGGATGGCCTACCAGGCTAGGGAATTTGGGGTTTGGGGCTCAATGTCAAGAATCTTCATGCAGGCACTGGGGGATGCTTCTCTGTTCTCACAGACTTACTGTGTTTCTTTAGCCTGGGAGTTCCCATGCTCCTTTGCGTGCTTATTTCATTTCACTCTGCAGAGCAGCATGGTGACCATGGCCGTTTTTCTCGCCTGCTTTCGGTATCCAATCGCAGAACAAAAGGGATTTGTGCCGGCCCTCGATTGCATTTTACGTCACGTGGTGGCTCTGGTATTGGCTCCGAGGTATGTACAGACGCTATGATAGACATTCGTAGCGCCCAATAAACGGCTCTGGACAATTGTAAACGATGCTTCCGCTACGAGAAATGCAATAGGTAGGTCCCCAGACTAAATATCACTTGTGATTTTAATTTGGCATTTGCCGGGCTAGTGTTTCTTACTCTTTACTGTAATACTATAGATGATGTTCATTGGTTACTGATTACCAATGTATTGATTACACGTTGATAACTGATTGAATTGGGTTGTAATTGTTGCACCCCATGCATGAGTTGTTGTTTTGTTTCCTGTTTTTCTCTGAGAAAGTCAGATCATGGTCCAAGGTCAGGGTAGATTGTTCTTGTTAAGAGTCAGTTTCTGTACAGTAAGATGCATGTGGTTTACACAGTGGCTTCATACAAAGTGATATAGTCAAATTTCAGGGCAGTAAGATCAAAATGCATTGAGATATTTGAAGGCAAAACATTTTGAGAACTACAAAATCATCCTGATATTTTGGGAACGTATGATCGTTTTGACAGCAGATAAAATCACTCACAATAATCCTGTTTATGTCTGTGAGTTACAGTTCACTCCTCCTGAGACTTTGAACTACAATCTAGAGGTGAGACAGTGCTTAGGTGTGATGGAATGGGCTCATTGGCCAATCAGCTCTTATGTAATCTTGGGCCCTCCCTCTGACTCACCGGTGCTGAAGAAGGAAGTGAAGCTGAGTGACAGAAAGCTGCTCTGCTCAACACTCCGGCTGAACTACTACTGTGGTATGTGAGAAATGAGGGGAAACATGGAGTAATATTCAGATTGCTTGTGTTAATAATGTTGGAGAGAATGCTGGATTTCTGGGAGATTTGCATAGAAGAAACACAATGA